>JAKULF010000004.1:646809-1293618 GCA_022661535.1 Eutypa lata | reverse complement strand
ATGTTGAGAAGTTTCAGGACGAGCCCGAGGAATACCTGCATCGGAGGCTTAATTTCTACGAGGAAGTTTCGGCTCCTGATGTTGCTGCCACTAACTTTCTAGTTACTTTGACCAAGGTTCGGAGAAAGCAGACTTTCGAGCTTCTTGGGTTCATCAACAGTGTCGTAAACGACCATGAGCAGGCTCCCGAAGACAAGAAGAACCATATTGCGAAAGAGGGAGCTCTAAGGATGATTGGTACCTTGGCGCCGGTTCTTCTCGGAAAGAAGAGCCCTATCGCCGACCAAGTCGAGTATTTCCTCGTCCGCTATGTCTTCCCAGACTTCAAGAGCACCCAGGGTTACCTTCGAGCCCGCGCTTGCGACACCATCGAGAAATTCGAGCAACTGAATTTCAAGGATCAGAACAACCTTCTCGTGATATATAGGCATATCCTGGATTGTATGGCCGACACAGATCTCCCCGTCCGAGTCACGGCAGCCCTGGCTCTACAGCCCCTGATCAGACATGATGCTATCCGGATCAGCATGCAGCAGAGCATCCCTACTATCATGCAACAGCTGTTGAAATTGGCCAATGAATGCGATATTGACGCTCTTGCCAATGTCATGGAGGACTTCGTGGAAGTGTTTGCTACAGAGCTTACGCCCTTCGCCGTTGCCCTCAGCGAACAGCTAAGAGACACGTACCTACGCATTGTGCGCGAATTGTTGGATAAGAACGAAGCTCGGGCGGGTGATGATGGGGACTACGGTGATTATTTGGATGATAAGAGCATAACGGCGTTGGGTGTGCTTCAGACCATTGGAACTCTCATTCTTACTTTGGAGAATACCCCCGATGTTCTGTTGCATATCGAAGCTGTTCTCATGCCCGTCATCCAAGTAACCTTGGAAAACAAGCTCTATGGTAAGCGACGATTTGCACTTTTTCCTAGGGTCATGCTGACGTTTAGAACTCGACTTAGATCTGTATAACGAGGTCTTTGAGATCATTGACAGTTGCACATTTGCTGCCAAGAGTATCTCTGCTACCATGTGGCAAGCCTTCGAGCTCATTCACGCAACTTTCAAATCTGGAGCTGAGTTGTACCTCGAGGATATGCTCCCTGCCCTCGACAACTTTGTCCAGTTTGGTGCCGGCCATCTCATTCAGAAGCCGGAGTATGTCCAGGCCTTATACGGCATGGTGCATGATATGTTCCAGGACCCTAAGGTGGGAGGTGTGGACCGTATCTGTGCATGCAAGCTGGCTGAGGCTATGATGCTCAGCCTGCGTGGCCACATCGATCAATGCGTCACCGGATTCGTAACCATGGCCATGATTGTGCTGAATGGATCAGAAGTCAAGGTCAAGTCATATAAGATACACTTGATGGAGATGGTTATCAACGCTATTTACTACAACCCGCTTCTAACACTTGCCGTCCTCGAGAGCAAGGGGTGGACGAATAAGTTCTTCAGTCTTTGGTTCGGCAACATGGACCATTTCTCGCGAGTTCATGACAAGAAGCTATGTATCGTTGCTATCGTGTCTTTATTGAGCCTAAACGCGGACCAGGTTCCCTCAAGTGTCTCGCAAGGCTGGCCGAGACTCTTGTCGGGAATTACTGTGCTCTTCAAGACTTTGCCGAATGCCTTGAAGAATCGAGAGGAGGCGCTAAAGGACGACTTCACTTTTGACCCCAATGCGTATGATTATGAGGATGAGGATGAGTGGGCCGAAGATGATGCCAACTGGAATGCCGAGGAGGCCGCGGTTGAGGAGGAGCAGCAGGAGGCTCGCGATGGAAGTACCGCGTATCTCGAATTCTTGAATGAAGAGGCCCAGAAGTTCAGGTCGCTCGAGAATTCGTACCGAGACGTGGATGACCATTCTGACGATGAACTCGGCGAAGACAATGTCTTGTTGGAGTCGCCGCTCGATAAGATTGAGCCATATGCACTATTCAAAGGTGTTCTTATGAGTAAGTTATCATCAACCCATACCACCTTGAGAAAAGGCGATTGCTAATATGTACTGTCTATAGAACTGCAACAAGAAAACCCGCCATTTTACCAGAGCCTTGCTCAAAATCTCTCGCCAGACGAGCAGAATATCATCCAGGGGGCTGTAAACCAGGCCGATATTCTTACTCAGAATGCTCTTCAACAAGCCGCTCAGGCTGCTCAAAACCCGCAAGGGTCTCCTGCTGCTCCCAACGGCGGTGCCAGCTAGGGGGCTTGACCTAGTTACAATTAGCAGAGTTTGAGGGGCTTGTTAACAGGACGCCATTACAGCGGAGTACGAATTTTATGTGTAAACATGAAGAGATGAGGTGTCTACGCTGGACCAATCTAGTCAGACATTATCGAGAGCAGGCGCAGACTTCGGTATTGGTGATACCCGTACAAGAGATGCCCCGGTTGGGGTGTTGGGAAGCAGGATACCCTATTAAAGGCATAGCGGGTAAAGGTAAATGGGAATGGGAGAGCCATGGCCTAAGTAAGACGTGGCTTATTTCGGAGGATTGGGGTTTATTACGGCGATTCTAGTTTACTATTCCCCCCAGCATATATGTTTTATCACGTACGCGGATGTATTTGGGAGGACTATGTGGTGTCTGTCGCTTGTTCTACCTACCTAGTCCCTTTCTTATACATGGGAGAAACCGGGCTAGCTAGCTAGCCTAAGAAAGGAACAAGGTTAGTAGCTGTCATGACATTGAGGGGAATGAACCACGGAGATGGAAGGGCAGAGGCAGAAGGAGCGAGAGAGGGAGACAGGGAGAGAAGAGGGCCCAATTACTATGTGATGACATGAGATGAGATAAAGGAAAGCAAGATATCCCCAAACCCAAACCCAAACCCCATCCCCCTCAACCTTTACACAACCCATCCATCCACCTACCCCACCCACGCGCGAAACGTTTAGTTAGTACGTCGGAAAAAGATTTTAGAGAGTGCAAACAAAACAAACCAAACTTACCAATCAATCAATCAATCAACGAAACTAAATCAAACCAAACCAAACCAAACTATACTGCAAACAATGAATGAACGAATGAATGGATGGTTGAATATTGCTTTATCCCTTTTATTTATACTTTTTTTTTCTTGGTGGGGGCTGCCCTTAAGGATTTCCCTGGAATCTGAATATGGGGGTCGCGCTCTACTGAAAGGGGTTGTGGGTATGTAGGTAGGTAGGTAGGTAGATAGGGGGAAAGGGGGGAGTGAGGCAGGTAAGCAGGGAAGGGTGGTGAATTAAGTTTGAATTATGCTGTGTCGTCTTATGCTATGCTCTTGTGAATGTGTGTATTTCATAGGCTTGTGTGTGTATAATAGGGGTAATTAAGTACTTTCGTGAGCACGAGATTGTCTGTTGAGGATTCGGGTATGTCCAAGGAGTAAACTGGCTAGGAATACCACCAACACATTATGATTATTTGATGGGTATTGTGAGCGATAGCCGGTTGATTAGGTTGTTACATATAAAAATACGTAGTATTAGTGTGAAAGGGGGGAAAAGAGGCGGGGGTTATAGTTAGGGGCCCCTTATTCTATAATAGAGGGGTATCTTAGTAAGCTTGCAGGGCGGAAGAAACTTATCTCGGAAGTTTGTGATATGATGTTTCGGTCTTCTCTAAGCCCTTATCTCTATACATGGGAAGGAGCTTTGCGTTGACTGGAACACTGTAGTCTGTACTTTTTTTGCAAGTTTTGTTATTCCTTTCCATCCACCCGCTTGTGAATTAAAGGCCAATCATAGCACGTTTGATCCTACTGTTGAATGCGGCTGAAGGAGGTCAGCTGGCGATAGACTCCCCACGCTGGTGCTGCTTGCGTGTATACTTGTCGTCCTTCTCATGATGATGGCACGAGACATCTCAGAAGATGTCTTCTGATGGATGTTATTTTATATAAGAGAAGGGGAAATATTTGTGTTTATAACGTAAACAAAATAACTAGAGTTTACTTAGATATCTCCACGTAAATAGTTACAAGTAGGAAGAAGATCCTGCTTGACCAAGTAGTTACCCTACCTGTTTACCCATCAGACTTTAAGTTAAAGTAGGAAGAGAAGGGATGGATCTGACTAATAGGTAGAATCGCGCCACGTAGGGAAGTGGAGTATAAACTTCATACTAATCGTTCCGCCTTCTTCACATTCATTCGGGATTCCTTCATCCTCGCTGTTGAAAGTGAGAAAGGAGATGGAATAGAAGGTTACGATATCCGCATCCTGCTTGCAGCAGCTAACTGGCAGAGAGCACTTAATACCTAGATGTCCCAAAGCTTCTCGTTTGAATCAATTATGAGATGATCCACCAAGGATGCTTTAGGCTTGTCACGCTCGAAGTTCAGGGGAGATTGTAATCAATTATTGCCATTCTTAAGTTCTCCCTACTATTAAGGACAAGCCTTGAAAAATTAGAATCAACATCAAGGACAGTTTTGCTATCGAGACTGACATTCCCGAGCGGCAAGCTGTATAGTCCCATGTTGTGCCTTGCAGTATCAGGATGCCATTATCATCTTGGTTGATGTCGTTATCTAGCATGGGAACTGCAACCTCTAGAACCAGAGGATCAAATCAAGTTGAGGACGTCAAGTAGATAAGATCAATACACATCATCGACTAAAGAGGTGTAATATAGCTATACCGATGCAACTTGTCTTGAATAGGAAACCTAGTAGTTGTTAGCTCAGCAGGACGCAACTAATAGACTTCAGGTTCTAAAAACACTATGTTGGGTATGTAACAATCCTAATTAAGAGTATACTATACCATCTCCTATCTTGCTCTTGAGAGCAAACCTGACGAGCTTGATGGTACTATCGTCTGAGTCCGCTGGGTATCCTATGACTTACCTTGTGTCTTAAAGCTCTAAATGCGTCCTACTATATTCTAAAGTATCTAGAAAGAGCCCGTCTTCTTTGAACATCCATAAATCTGTAGATTGGGAGATGCAATCCCACGCCGGACTATACAGCTGTTGAATGCTCATTGCAAACACAAAGGGTTCAAACATGTTCTCTAGTGATAAGCAGACTAGAAGACACGATCCTCCATAATGATGCATTGTAGCGAAACAATGCAGCGAATAACCCTCTAGCCCAAGCTATCGTAAGTCCTCAGCTAATGTAGTGCAGACGGAACGGCGGGCATCATTGGCCCCTAGCTACTAAAGCCAACTTGAAACGTAAATGGCTTCAAAGCTCTTAATAATAATAAATATACGTACACAGGTATGACAGAGAGCTGGCGGGTGGTAGCCAGTGATTGTGTAGATAACGAAGGGATAAATAGCAAGAGTATTATTGCAGCAATAGAAAGTCTTATGTACATTTCTAACATTTATTACACATAACTAACAGGAACCGCCAGAAAAAGAAAAAAATTAAGAAATGTATACATAGGGAAAAAGGGGAAAAGCAAAAAAAGCAAAAACTGTAATTAGGTAGAAAACACCTCTCACCCTCCCCCAATTTACTCCTCCACTCTTCCCTATTCCTCCAGAGCTTCCTTTAAGACTTTGCCATATGGCTTGGGACGGGCGGCGGGTTGGCTTGGGATGATTAGGGATAGTTCGGGATGGGATTCATAATATTGTGAGCAATGGGAATTGACGTTGACGAGAGCTCGGTTTCGCCAATATGTGGGCAAGAGGCCGAGTAGTAGATACGACCGTGTTGCTCTTTATTTAGCTGTCCCAGCTGGTCCGGGACCAGCCAGAAAACCTAGAAAATAGGACATCGCTTTTATCTATTAATTACTGACATGTACATGATGGGCGACTGGCAAGAATGGTACCCTCGAGAACGGGACCGACAGTCCTGCGACTTTTCATTCTTTCGGACTCGGTTTTTCTTTTTTTCCCTTACTCGCTCAATTGAAGTTCCTCGGTCTTTTTCATCTTATCGGCTGCATCTGTCGGATGCGGTATGACCACCAATACATGGCATGACAACCAGTACATACGTGACGGTACAATTTCGGACGATTCGGGATTGGTGATGGGGAACCAGTTCGGCACGATTTTACGTTGAGGTTACCCTTTACCTTTGAGCTCGCGGGGGAGGATGAATGGGCCCTAACTATATGACAAGGGGTTAGCTGGCCGTTCACTACAAGTTATCTAGCAGATTGTTTCCATCAGGCACCTAGCCCTGGGAAGCAATCGTTAGTGGCGCGACCTTGCTGGCTGCGAAGACACTGGCGATGGTATTGTCATCAACGACCGTGTTGTATTGGGAAATCATAAAGCCGACACTCTTTAAGTCGTCTTCTGCTCCAAGATAAACCCTGTCTATATAAAACATAGTTGACCTGGTAAAGTTGGAAAGATGTCCATTGGTTGATCAAGTCTGAGGATAGTTATATGGTATGGGATACTCAGGGAGGGTTTAGTTTGGGCTATCGTAGTAATACAGTTTGATTTGATACTCATCAGAGGGAAAAGAAACAGATGCTAGAAGGGTGTCGTTTGTAATACATGTGATAAATTCTGTTGAATAGAAGTAAACCGGGCATTGAAATGAGGAAAAGGTAAAGGGAATCTGAATATCTTACCCCATGAGGGTCCAGATGATTTCCTCATCGAATTGTGTCTAAGGCAAACCCCCCCCTCACGGACCACCCCCCTCACAGCCCACTTATACAAATATATTTAAAAATAAATAACAAATCGAATAAAATTCAGAAAAATAAACGGTTAACGGTATTAAGTTTATTATTATATCCATTAACGAAAAAACTTTTTTAAAAAAATACTTTTTTAATTAATAAAAAAGATATTTATATATATATATATATATAAAATATATAAATAAATATTATATTATATATTTAATTAAATAAAATACGTTTTAAATATAATATGTTGATTTTACGTTTTATACCGTTATATAATAATATAACGAATATTAAAATAATTAATTAAAAATAATTAAAAATTATAAAAAATAATTTTTAATTTTTAATTTTTAAAATATTTTAACTTAAATTTTAAACTTTAATAACAAATTAAGAAAATTACATATAAATATACGGGTAAATGCATTATAAGATTAAATCACTTTTGTAATTAAAGTAAATTTCTTTTAAACTTTAATTAATTATATTAATTTTTAACGTTTAAATAAATATTATATATAATATATTAATAAAAAGTTAAACTTTTAAAATAACGTTAAATATATAAAGCTTTATAATAATATATTATTTATTATTTTTATATTTTAATATTAATATTACAGTTTATATTTAAAAAGGAAATATATTTATATATATTTTATTTAATTAATTACGATTTAAAATGTTAAAATGTTTAATATATATTAAATGGATATTTATCCACTTTTAAAAATGCACTTATTTTTTCGAAATTCCTTTAACGTTTTTTAATATAATTAATTAAATAAAAATGTTAAAAATATAAGCTTTTTTATGTTATTATTATAATATTATATTTATAATTAATATAATTTTTATTTCATATTATACGTATTATAATATATTTTAAATATTTAATATAAACGAAACATATTTAAGAAATATATATAATATAATTTAAAAATTAATTTTAATAATAAAATAAAATAATTATCATTATATATTATATTACATTTTATTTATAAATGTTTAATTAACATAAACTTAAAGTTATAATAATATTATACCTTATAATTTAATTTTAATATTTAATTTACTTTTAAAGTTTATTAATTTATATATATAAAAACGTAAAGTTTTAATTTTAATTTTTTATTATACGTACATTTATAATTATAATACGTATATAACGTCTTTACTCCATAATATAATTAATATATTTAATAAAATATAAATAATATAATTTATTTAATTAATTATAATATAATATATATTATAATATATATTTTATATAAATATTAATATAAATTTAACTTTAAAAATTAAATTTCTTATCAAATCATTTCTATATACAAGATTTATTAAGTTATTTAAATCTTTAAACCGCTTATTTTTAGGGATTTTATTCGATTTGTTATTTATTTTTAAACATATTTGTGTAAGTGGGCCGTGAGGGGGGTGGTCCGTGAGGGGGGGGTTTGCCTTATGTCTCGAACCACCTATGAGGAATTGCGGCAATTCTCTTAAACTCGTTGATCTGGGCTTTGAGAATATCCCAGATCCCTTTCATGGTTTGGATGGCTTCCTCAACTGAGGGGTCGGGAACGAATGCTGAATCCATGACGACGGTGGCAGTGGTACAAATTGATTAATTCTAATTAATCTGAAAGATAGATAGTTGCTGTAGATAGATCAATGATAAGTAAAGAGGGTAAATATTGACTGAATGGGGTTCTGATGAAGGTGAATGAGGATGAAGAGGGATACAGATTTGGGATGTGTACAGTGTTGTAGAATGGATATGTATGCTTAGTTAAGGCGTGTAGTGGTGTAGGGCTTTTAGAACTGAACGTTCGGCAGGTTAACGGCATAAGTGAACTTGATATTGCTACTATGGGTATTACCAAGTTCGCAAACCCTGTAGGAAACAAGGCACCCATCATATTCCATCGTTCATGTCAATGCTGTTGCCAACGGTGGCAATGGTAGTGGTGGCAACCGTAGTACTAGGGTATGTGAGGCTATCACGAATATCCATAGCCACGGGGAAATTAGTCTACTGGAGCATTTTACATGAATTTACCGTTAGTTACCAGAGGGATTATCTAAATAAAAAGTTTCGACAATGGAGGGAAATAAATTATTGTAGCAAATGCAAATAAATAATATAAGATCGGGTAGTAGGCACAAAAATAAAACAACCTACAGGATGTACAGAAGAATTATCCTTCGTCTCCCACCTCTTATAAAGGTACTATAAAGGTACTAGTAGCCTATTATAATACTGGGCATATATGAAGCTTAATCTTATTGCCAGGAACCTGTTGCTACGGGTACCCTTTTCAAGGTGTTCCTATGTTTAATCTTGTTCAATGCACAAGGCGTCTAAATATTTTCTGGATATGCGTTTTAGAATATCTACTTAAAATTGGTAAGCTGACTATTTCAGAGTCATCTATTTTGCATGAATTGGTCTACGCTATAATCTGCTGATTTCCTGAGCCAAGGTAAACCACCCCGCGGTGGACGGTGGGTAAGTTGAAGGGCTGGGAATGTGCAGTAGGAGGAAGATTTATAATATCCTAGAGGCTCTGAACACTCAGCAGCTTCATGGCAGCAGCTTAAGGAAAAGAGAGGACTTTAATTATACATAGCCCACACTACGAAAGACTAGAAAGCTATGCCCGCTAGGGCAATCTGTGATACATAGGAAATCCCATAAGCACAAACAGTGCTGAATCTGCATTTTTGGTAGCCGGATTTCTTTTCGCGACCACCACCTCTGATATACCCCTAATCTGGGTTCATTCTCCGATGTTACCGTGGCGATTCTTCGCAGCGGCCGCCTTCTTTGCGGCAGTATCTCTCCGCTTGATCTGGTTAGATTTCCTCGGCTGATAAATGTAGTTGGGATGAGCTAAGCGAAACAGGCGCTTCTCTTCTGCCGCGCGGCCGCGAAATTCATCCACCACATGTTGACTCTCTAATGCCCACATTCTTCCAGCCTCTCGAGCTATAATCAGGAGAAAGATTAAATGATAAAGTTAGCGGTAGTCTCGAATATACCTTAGGTTACAGTGAGGAAAAGAACGAGGTGAGGAAATAGGGTAAGGAGGTAAAGAGGTAAGGTACGAGACAACAGAAAATGGAATTTGACATTAGATAGTCCCATGTAGGTAGATGATTTTTATATGGTGTAATAGTAAACTTACAAAGCTCTATAAACGAAATCTTCGGGTTTCTCGCCTTGATATCCGGCTTCACGTGTTCTCGGTAGATTATGAAGGAATTGCGAGGACGGGGAATGCCATTTGCTGGCTTCTTGGCTCGGCTCTTCCTGCGAGAACCATCCAATGCGTTACCGCGACCGTCGGATACCTAATCCTGGGTAGCGGTAGCGGCATCGTTGTCGTGACCTTGTACGAGACTGTGGGCTGGGTTGTTTGTCCCTGCTGATAGAAGAGGAGCGTCCTCCTGGGCTGCGAAAGAGATGGCGTTGTAGTTGTTCTCTGGTGCAATAGCATGAGCCGGGCTATCTACTCCTACCGGTAGAAGAGGATCATTCGCATGAGTTGGATTAGGATGACCGTTGTCGGAAACCATGCGACCGTTCTGAGGAGCAATGGCAAAGGTCCATTGATCCAGGAGAGGCAATAATGTGACTCCGATACGGTTGAAGTCTTCGAGCGCACCTAGGTAGATGCGGTCTCTGAATAAGGCGTCAATAGCATAGATGACATTGTTGTCACTGCGAATAGCGGTGCTAAAGGTTTTGGTTAGTAACTAGGCAATTATTTATATATAGAAGAGAGGTAATTTAGGGACGATAAAGTTTGATATTAGCTTTAGAACGCTACAAGAATTAGAGGACCCACACATTTGATATGGAAATCTGAATTTGATGAGTGAAGTCTTGGTAGGGTTTGTTTCGGGATATCATGATGACAGGGACATATTTGACTTTGAATAAGGGCAGGAGAAGGGTGAACCACACGAAAAAAGACCACTAGTAAAAGCACAGGATGGGTAGTTAAGCTCAAGGAAACATGAATATCTTACTTCATGCAACGCCGAATGAATTTTTTACCAAATTGCGTCCAACTCTCAAACCAACCATTGGGGATGGAAATGATGCGGTTAGAGTTGCTAATTTGGGTCTGAAGTACACTCCAGGTTTCAGCCATGTGCCTAAGAGCTTCGGCGTCATGGTCGATACCTCGTACGTTGTCCATGTTAGCAGTTGGCGTGATGATTGATGAATGCTGATCAATAGAACGAAGTATAATCAATTCGTAGAGATGAAAGTATTGATGGCTGAAGTATCAATAGATGGAATATTGATGGATGAAAGTCTTGTTGATGAATGGATGAAAGTATGAATAGGTAATGTTGGTGGTGGGATGGAAAGGTGGTGGCAGTAGTAGTAGAAATAGAAAAGTGCAGGTCAAGGAATCCTTAGAAACCAGCACTCTAGCTACATGATTAGCAAAAGCTAGAATCAATGATAAGCCTATTGTATTTCCCAAAACCGGTAAGCCATTTATTATTACCCTTCGCAACGGCAGAAGGGTATGGTTAGTACATTTGATAACATCGTCGGCGGTTATGGTCAACATTATCTCCTAAACCGGCATAGGCAGAAGACTTTAGTGGAATTAGATCAAGGAATAAAACTGATACCTGAGGGAAAATAGAAAATTTGTACGCAGATGATGCGTATGCTAGTGTTATGCAGGTTATCACATGCTATAAAACCTGTTCTGCCGGTGGCATTTTATAGATGATTAGGTCACTCCCAAAGCCATTGACCACCTATGCGTGTCAAGTTTATACATACACCACAAGTGAAGTTCCATTTTATCCTTGGGTGCTTAAATAGTCCTTCATATTCGTTACCGCGTTTGCTCTCCTTTCACCTCTTCGTTGCTTGATTTCTTCTGGGGGTATGGCCGGACCTCTAATTACCATAATGTGTTTCTGCGTTTGTGCCGCTTCTACTCTACAATCGATTGCATGACTCATGTTGTATTAATTCTCTAAAAGGTATTTACGTTCAGATTGCTTGTTGTGCCTCACTAGACAAGAAGAGGAAGAAAATGAGTTGACTACTAAAGAACACGTCCTATAACGCCATATACAAATTACAGTATCAGTTGTGCTGAGATTACCCACTACTAGTAGGTAGAGAAGAATAGATATAGAGAAGTAAAGAACATTCCTATTTCTTCAGATCTGGGAGCGTATCTATCGTAGGTTGCCAATGTAGCAATATCAATATATGAAATACTAGTAAATAAGGCTAAAGTTCCCAATCAATGCCTATCAAATACTTTGTGATTCAAATACGTGCCATAAGAACTAATTATCTAATCAAGAACACGTGTATCTTTATTACATAAAATCCAGGGGTAATAACAATATGCTTATAAACAGGTTGATCTAGAGACCTAAATCAGCTAAATTGGAGCTGTTGTGTACTGCATCACAACAGATTATTACCTATAAAATACATGTCATATCAAAGCCAAAAGCAGATTAGCCTTAAATCAGATCAGTAATTGGTCAGGTAATCGAAGCCTAGGTGTCGTTGGCGGTACGTGCCCTGTATGTATCGTGATGACCCTGCCATTCATACCAGGAGGTCAACATACAGGGCACCTATCAAGGCCATCGACACCTTCATTTTCCAGCTACATTTCTTCCACTGTAGTGATTCCTTGTCCCCCACCGTAAAACTTTACGCAGGCAACGACATTCCACCCACCAAGCACAATATTAATTTCCCACTTTCTTTTCCTTGCGTATGACTTCCTGCTTAGGTCCAACCAAACCCTTCTCACTTCTTTTTACCTTTTATTACTCTTCATCCTATCTTCACCTTCATTATAATACCAATCTATTCTATCTGCCTCAATCAATTCTCCTACTTGTATCATCCTCTACTCACATCGTCCATCCACTACCCGTATCCTCATTCGTTTTACCTACGGATTCGTCAATTAGACACAACGATTGACTCCTAGGTCAACATGAACGCCATTAACCAAGGGGTAACGGACCCTTGGGGTATGGACCGTATGGTCGACGCGTGGAACATGCTGAAAATCCAGCTCAGCATGTTTAATAAAATCGTTGTAATCCCCAGTATCTGGTATAACAATTGGAGTCTAGATGAAAAGGCTAGAATCTGTAGCTTCATGAGGTAAATATTTTAGATTTATTTAATTTTCTCTCAGCATCTTTCCAAGTCCTCTTATTTGTACATATATATTACTTCACCCTTCGTAACACCTTATTTACTATAATGTCACCAGTGATGAGCAATCAATACAGAGTTGACAAAGTTTTCCAACCCTCTCCAGCACATCCATTACATAAAAGAAATATGTTGTATTAACTAACAACTAAATTCTAGCCAAGCCCAGCAAGGCATTGCAACTTTTGCTACCAATCCAAGCTTTCAAGACCGAGTTTACCTAGGTACTATTGCCGACTTCGACAAAGTCGGCATTGTCTTACATGCGGCTCTTTACCATGAGCCTGCAGTTATGACCCCTGAGAATAAACATGCCAAACGTGACAATGGTGCTTCTACTATCAACGGCAACAATAACGACGTCACCGCTGTGGGTTAGGATCCCACTGGCGGTAAGTCCAAAGAAAAGACAACAGGTACTACTTCAACCAAGAAGAGGAGGTCAAGGGCACCAGCATCGGGCATCCCACGCACGCCCTCTGAATAGCTTTATCCTATTCAGAATGTCTATCGAACAACCGATGATTGATGCCGAGATGCCATTCAAGGAGCGCTGTGAGTGCCATATATTCCTACCTACTTAACATAGATCGCTATCCTATCACTAATTTCTTAATCTTTTCTTACCTTTTTCCATTGTATTTACCTCTCAATATATAACCAGCAACGCTAACTTTTATTATCTATTTTCTTTCTCTCGCTATAGCTAAGGTAATTGGGAGAAGATGGCGCTGTCTCCCTGCCCACGAACGGGCTATATGGATTCGCCGGGCAGCCGAGGAAGACCGAAAGTTTCACGAGGAACACCCAACCTACGGGTTCCAGCGTCGGCGTCCCGACCAGATTCACCGTCGAAATGGCGGCAAGAAGGACATTCCCGCTGCCGGTCCTGCCGCCACCCTCAGCCTTGCCTCAGAAGTGGCTCCGGTTACAACAAGCCACGATAAGGACCATAACAGCAAGGCTATCTTGGAGGACAATGCCGCGGCTGTCTTTGAGAACAAAGGCATGGATATCTTCGAGAATAACGGCGAGGTTATTTACAACCCTATTGGTGAATATGATGGAGGCTTCAACCTCGGACAAGATTTTAGGGGTGAAAACGATGAGGTGGACTTTTGGGGCATCGGCCAGCATGAAGAGTCATTTGCGATGCCCAACGGAAACTAATATGGTGGCACTATATAGACTATTCACCGTATCACAACTGAGTCATTGAACGTGAACTGGGATGCTCGGATTCTCGGTTAATTTGGGCAAGATGCCGAGTGGTAGCTGTGGCGGAGGCAAACGCATAAGTAGGGCGGTAGCCCATTCCATTGCCTTTTCTAGCTAGCATGAAAGATATGTAATACAACAACCATCTAGACCCTATCCCATTTTTCTTCCCATCACTATTACATATATTGCAGAGAACTGGGCTGAGCTTATTCTTAGGGCTCCCCAACTGTTCGAGTGGGGTCTCCTATGCAAGGTTATCAGCGACCGCGACCTTAAGTTTATTAGTGAAATTTGGTAGGCTACATTCTTGAGGAGCGGCACCTAGCTTGCGATGTTTAAGGCTTATAACCCGCAAACCGGTGGTCTTTCGGAGCGGAGAATCCAGGTCGTCGATATCGCCATACGATACCATAATTAATGATGCTCCTCTGGAGATCCAAAACGGTCAGAACGCCAAGATCCGGGTGGACGAAGATATCCAAAGAGCCTTAGACCAAGTCGCTGACGAAATTATTAACAAGCCCACCAAAGGCTAGGCGGATAATGGCGAGAATAAAGGCCGCCGCTGGAGCATGAACCGCCTCTCTTTGAGGGCCCATCGCGGTAGTTTTGGTAGCCGAAACTCGAAGTTTGAGTTGGAAATTACATCCACAATTTTCCAATCGGCAAAATCGCGAGTCTCGTCATGTTAGGAGGCAATAACAGGTTGTTTATTCAGATCTGGTATGGGTCTAGGCGACAAGGCCGCCCCTTCCCTTTTTATCTTCAACTCGTCTACAGAGAGGGGATTCTTCTTATTAGAATCATCCACTAATTCTGCAACGGAGGTCTGGAGGATCATTCGGGAATTGGGGCAAGGGCTCGAGGACGAACGCTGTTTATTTTTCAAGGGGGCAGATGATATGAGTCGGCAGCTCGTGCCGGAGCTTATGCTTTTCCCCAAGCTTATGCTATAACTCTATATATCAAACACTTCGCTTTCTTATAACTAGATACAGAATCTAGAGGCTTCATCATACATTCGTGCATATCAATATTGTTTGGGATACCCTGCGTTTATTCCACAGCTACCTGACACACCATCGCCAGGTTTATGACCATAGCGGAAGTTCCTTGACTTTCGAGACCCCATTACTGCCAGCTGGTCCGTTAAACCAGGGAAGGTCGTCGGGCTATTTACTAACACGCCGCCCGCTGTCTCTCAGCCTGATGTTGTGTTTGGGAGGAAGTTGGAAGGATGGAAATTCGTCTTGGGAAAAGTCAGGGGCGTAGTCCTGCATGTTTTTACGAGCGCCATATGTGAGCAAGGGTAGCAGTCGGAAGAGGGCGAGAAGCCTATTAGTAGACCTATCTGCTAATGCATATAAAAGATTGATAAATTAAGGAAGAAATATATCTCATCAGAGTAATTAATCTAGACCCTAAGGTTGTCAGCTAGGCGCATACATGTGGTTGGGAGCTATAGGCAGACGGCGATAGAATCTAGTGACGTCACTAGAGACATTGCATAAGTATAAATGATGCCTACGTGACACATAAGGCCCCAGGACTGAATGTTTTAGGATCCGGAAACGGTAGTCTTTACTTCGTATGACAGACCAACAACCCCAAAAGGGGCACCACCACGTGATTGCTCCTCAAGTTCAGGTGACCTTATTAAATAAGTATATTTTTAATATAATAACCATTAAAAGTATTATAATAATAAAATAAAAATAAAGATATAATTATAATTATATTTTTTAAATATTTTTTTATTAAATTAAATAATAAAAAAATTTATTTAATAATTAAATTACGTAATTTATTTATATTTAATTAAATTATTCGTCGACGATTATTATATCGATAAAATAAAAAAATTAAAAATTAAAAACTTTTATTAATTATATAATATATATAATTTTTATAATTTATATTAATTTTAAATAATTTTAATAATTTAATATTATTTAAATTTATTATTATTTTTAAAATTTTATTTTAATTAATTTTTATAAAAATTAAAAGTTAATAATGTTTAATTTATTAATAATTAACGAAAAATCGTAAAAATTTAAATGTTTTATAAAAGTTATTACGATTTTTTTACGTAAAAGTAAAAACGAAATCGATTTTTTAATATAATAAATATTAATTATAATATTTAATATTAATATAATTTTTTTAATAATTAAAAAATTTATTTTTTTATTAAAATTTTTAATTCGTTTTTTAATAATTTTAACGATTTTATTTTAATTATAAAAAATAAACGTTTTAATTAATTAAATTTTAATAAAAAATTTTTTAATATTAATGATTTTTTTTAATATAATAAATTTCTTTTTTTATTTTTTAAATTAAATAATAAAATTAATAATATTTTTATTAATTAAATTTAATTTATTTAAATAATTTTTATTAATAATTTTTTATTAATTTATAAATATTTTTTAATTTAATATTTTTTTATATAACGTATTTATTTAAAGATTTTAATAAATAATTATAAACTTTTTATAATTAATAAAATATTCGCGAAATAAAATATTTAATTTTTTATATTTTATAATAATAAAATTATTAAATATCTTTTTAATAATTTATTAATTTTTAAAACTTTAACTTTTTTTATATAAAATAATAATATCGTTAATTAACTTTTTAATTTTATTTAATATTTAATTTATATATAAATTAAACGAAATTATTTAATCTTTTAACATTTTATATTTATATATTAAAATATTAATATTTTTAAATAATTAAAAAATCTTTTTTTTATATTTATCGTTTAAAATAATAATATAAATATAAATCTTTTTTATAAATCTTTTTATTTTATTAATTAAATTATTTATATTATCGTTAAATAATAATTTTTTATCGTTTAAAAATAAAAAATATTTAAATAATTTTTATATTTTTAAATTTCGAATATAATATATATAATTATACGTATTAATAAACTTTTTAATTCATAAAAAAAAATATATTAAAAAAATATTATTTTAATATAAAAATAATTTTTTATAAAAATTTATCGAAAATTATATTTATAAATATTATTTTTTATTATAATTTATATAATTATTAATAATTTTAATTATATAAATTATTTAATTAAATTATAATATATAATTATTTAATTTTTATTTAATTATTATCGTTTTTTTATTTAAATTAAAAATAATTAAATAAAAATCGATATAAATTATTAAATTATTTCGTTTAATTTAAATTATAAAATTTTAAATTTTTTTAAATTTAATTTAAAAAATACTTTTAATATAATTAATTAAATAATTTTTTTTAAAAAATAATAATTTTTTATTTAAAGTTTTAAAATAAATAATATAAAATATAATTAATTAATTTATATTAAAAATATAATAAAAATTATTATTAATTTTTTTTTAATTAATTTAAAATATTAATATAAATAAAATATAAACTTTAATATATATAATTTCTTTTAATTAATAAGCGTAATAATAATTTAAATTCGTTTTTTATTATTTAAATAAATTTTATTTATTTTAATAATAAAAATTACGATATTAATTTTTTTTAATTTTATAAACGTTAATATTTATTTTTTAAAAAGCATTTTAAATAATAAAATCGTTAAAATAATAAAGATTTTATAAATTTTAATTTTTATAATTTAAATAATTAATATTAATTATTTAAAAGTTAAATATTTAAAAAATTAAAAATTAATTATTAAAAAAATAAAATTAAAAAAAATTAATTAAAAAATAAATTATAAAAAATAAAATTATTAAAAAGATTATTAAAAATAAATTAATTATTAAATAAAATTAATAAAATAAACGCATTAATAATAATATAAAAAAGTATATAATTTATTACGATATTAAGTAATATTTCGTAAATTTATTATATAAAATAATATAAAGCGATTAATTTTCGAATTAATAATGTATTTATTTTTAATAATATAATTAAATAATTTTTATATTTTAAATTATTATAATTTATTAATTTTTTTTATAAATTATATGTTTAAATTTTAATTAAGCTTGTTATTTTTTATAATTTATTAATAATGCGATATATATAATAATATTTTAATAACGTAATAAAATAACGTAAAATACTTTTTAAAAATAAAGCTTTATTCGACGTATAATTTTAAAGTTATTTAAACTTAAATAACTTTAAATAAAAAATCTTATTTAATACATTTTAAAGATAAATTAAAAGTAATTTATTTTAAAAAAAAACTTATTATTATAATATTAAATAATATTTTATAAATATATTATATAAAATAATATAAAGCGATTAATTTTTAAGTTAATAACGTATTTATTTTTAATAATATAATTAAATAGTTTTTAAAAAATATCTTTTATATATTAATTATTTATTTTTTTAATTCTTTTTAATAATATTAATTAAAAATTAATAAAATAATTATAAAAAAATAATAATAATATAAAAAAATATAATTAAAAAATCTTAATATTCGTTATTTTAATTTTTTATTTATCGTTTTTATTTTTTAATTAAAAATTATTTTTTAATTTTTTAATTTAAAACTTAAAATTAATTTTTTTTATATTTAAATACGAAATATTTAAATTAATCGTTTTTATTAATATATAATATTAAATAAAATATTTTATTTAAAATGTTTAAAATTATTAATATAAATTTTATAAAGTTTATTTTTTTTAATAAAATTAATAATTTTTATTAAAATATTAAATATAACTTAATATATTTTTAATAATTTAATTTAAATAAATAATAATTTTAAAGTTTTAAAATTATCGTTTATATTAAATTTAAATTTATTTTTTTAAAATTATCGTTTTCGTTAATTTTAATTTTTAATGTATTTTTATATTTAATTTTTCTTTTTATATTTATATATAATATTTAAATTTTAATATATATTTTTATTTATTAAAAATTCTTATATTATTAATTTATATTTTTTTTATTAATTAATATTTTTTTTTCGAATTTATTAATAATAATTATTAAATAATTATAATTTAAAATCTTAATTATAAATTTTATTTTTTAATTAAATAAAACTTATAAAAGCGATAAATTATAATCTTTTATTATTTATAAATTAATTTTAATAAATATTTTAAATAAAATATTAAATTATTAATTTAATTTTTTATATTTAATATTAAATATTTATTTATATAATTAAATAATAATTAATTTAATTATTTTTTTAATTATTTCGTAATATTATTTTAAATAAATTAAATTATAAATAAACTTTAATTTTTAATAATTAAAAAATGCTTTAATTAAAAAGTATTTAAAATAATTATTATTATTAATATATATTTATTAAAAATATTCGAAAATATTATATAAAAATTTTTAAAATTTAAAAACGTTAAATTAAAATATTTTATTAATTATTATTTTAAATATAAATTAAGTAAAAATAATTAATTATTATTAATATATATTTATTTTTATTTATTTTAACGAAAACGAAAAAGCTTATAAAATTTATATTAATTAAGTTTTATAATTTTATCGAAATTATTTATTTATTTTAATAATTAAAAAAAATTTTAATTTGATTTTATTATATATATAATAACGTTAATAATATTTAATAATATTTATTACGGTATTAAATAACATTTCGTAAATATATTATATAAAATGATATAAAGCGATTAATTTTCGAGTTAATAACGTATTTACTTTTAATAATATAACGATTAAAAATAACTTTTATATTTTATATCGTTATAATTTATTAACTTTCTTTTTATAAGTTATACGTTTAAATCTTAATTAAACTTATTATTTTTTTATAATTTATTAATAATACGATATATATAATAACATTTTAATAACGTAATAAAATAACGTAAAGTACTTTTCGAAAATAAAGCTTTATTCGACGTATAATTTTAAAGTTATTTAAACTTAAATAACTTTAAATAAAGGATTTTATTTAATATATTTTAAAGATAAATTAAAAGTAATTTATTTTAAAAAAGAATTTATTATTATAATATTAAATAATATTTTATAAATGTATTATATAAAGTAATATAAAGCGATTAATCTTTAAGTTAATAACGTATTTACTTTTAATAATATAACGATTAAAAGCAACTTTTATATTTTATATCGTTATAATATTTAAATATTATATAAATTATTAAAAGTTATAAATTAAATTTTTTAAAATAATTATTATATATTTATAAAAAAGTTAAATTAATTTTATTAAATAAAATATATTTTATTATATTATTATTATTTTTTAATTAAAATAAAAAGTTATTAATAATATAATATTTAATTATATTTTTAATAAATAAACGTTATTAATTAATAATAAATTATTTAATAAATTTAAATTTTAAAATTAAATAATAAATTAAATCGTTATATTATTTTATTTTTATATATAATTTTATAAATAATTTAAAAATTTATTTAATTTTTATTATATTAATTATAAAATTATTATTATTTAATAATTCGAAAAAAATAATAATATATAAATTAATTAAAAATTAAATTAATTAAAAAAAAGTTTTTAAATTTATTTTATAATTAATATAATAAAAAGAAATTTTTTAATATTAAATTTAATAATAATTATTATTATTATTATTTTTATATTAATAATTTATTTATATAAAATATATAATATATAATAAATTTATAATATATATTTTATATAATAAATTATTAAAACGAATAAAATTTATATATTATTTAATTATTACATTTATAAAGCGATAATTATAAAGTTATATCGTTAGTTTATTAAATGTTTATTTATTTAATTAATATATAATAATTATTATAAAAATTTAAATAAAATAAAAAAAAATTTATTTATTAAAAATTACTTAAGTTAATAAATAAATACGTTATTCTTTCGAAGTAATAATGTTTATTTTTTAACTTTATTATAACTTTTAATTATTTAAAAAAATTTAAAAAACGATATATTAATATATTAAAAATATAATTAAATAATTAAAAAATTATATATAAATACGTTTATAATATAAACGCGGCTTTTATAACGCGAAATTATTTATTTATAACGATAATATCGTTTTTTATATATTTAAATAACTTTATTTTTTTTATAAATAATTATATTAATAATTATAATATTTATTTAAAAAAAATTAATTATTATAAACTTTTTTTTTTTAATAATAATATAAATAATAAATATTTTATCGTTATTTATTAATAATTATATTATTACGTATAATAATTTTTTATTATTTAAACTTTATTAAGTTAATATATTATTAAATTTTAATAAAGATTTTCGATGTATAATAATTATAATTATTAAAATAACGGTTATTTTAATTAAAGTAATATAAACGTTAATTAATTATAAATTTTCGTTTTTTTTTATTATTTTTAATAAATAAGCTTTTTCGTAATTATAACGTTATTTTTCTTTAAATTATATTAATATTATATTTAAAAAATAATTATAATAATAATAATAATTATTATTATAATAATAATAATAATAATAATAATAATAATAATAATATTAATAAATAATTATTATTATTTTATTATATTTATATTACGATAATATATTATTTTAATATTTAAAATAAGTTTTATTATTATTTTAACTTTTAATAAGTTTTTAAATTTTATTATTAAATATATTTATAACGACGAAGTTATTATTATTAAAAGCGATTATAATAAAAAAATTAATTTATTAAATTTTTTATTATTTATATATATAATTAATTTATATTAATAATAAAGTAATTATAATATTAATTATAATAATAATTATAAAAAAAAATATTATTTTTTTTAAAAAAACGATATTTATTAATTATATTATTATAATTACGTTATTTAATTAATTATTAATTTTAATTATAAATGTTATAATTAAATTAATATTAATAATAATTATTAAAATTACGTTAATTTACGTTATATTTGTTTTTATATATATTACGTTACGTTTTTATTACTTTTTCGTTACGATTTTATTAATATATATTTAATTTTTAATTAATTTTTTTATTATATAAATAATTATTACTTTTAAAACGATCGTTATCGTTTATAATAATAAAAACGTTAAAATATATTTTATTTCGTTATAATTACGTTATTATATCTTTAACGTTATGTTTTTTTTTAAATTATCGTTATTTTCGTTAAAGTTAAAAATTACGCTTTTTAACTTTTACGCGATTATTTCGTCGTTAATGCTTTGCGTATTTACGTCGCTTTCGTTACGTTCGCTTTTATGCTTTTTTAAAATATTAATTTTTTCTTTTAAAATTTTAACGTTTATATTATTATTACTTTTAAAAGTATTAAAAATTATTTAATTTATTTTTATAATTAACTTATAACGTTATTACTTTATTAACGTTTATATTTTAAGTTTTTATTATAAATTATTTAAATATTTATTTAATAAATAAGTTTTATAATTATAACGTTTTTGTTTTTTTTAAAGAAAATAATAATAAAAACGATAATAATAATAATAATAATAAAAATAAAAATAATAAAAGCGTTTAAGCGGTTTTATTATATATTTATCGTTTAATTTTCGTTATTTTCGCGTTATATATACTTTTACGTATTTTATTTAATTTTTTAATTTAACGTTATAACGTTTATATTTTACTTTTTAAAGTTATTATAAATAAATTAAATTATTTATTAATTTTTAATATTACGTTTATAATATTTTTTTAATACGTTTATTAATTTTTATTTATAAAGTTTTAATATTATTTATAATTTATTATTTATTTTAAATTATTTTAAAATTTATATTTCGTTTTCGCGTTATTTTTATTACGTTTATTTTTTAAATACGATTTATAAAGTTAATTTATATATTAATAATTTATAAAGCTTTAAAAATTACTTTATAATTATTCGTAAAGTTAATAAATCTTTAAGCGTTTTTTTATAATTTTTTTTCGTTTATAACGATTAAAATATTAATATATTATATAAGTTATTTTTTTTTATAATTTATATTATATAATTATATAATAAGTTATTTTATTATCGTTATTATAATTATATTATAAAGTTAATATTTTTAAAATGCTTTTTTTAAATAAAAATATTTAAAAATTTATTATTTTCGTATAAATTTAATTAATTTCGAAAATTTATTTATAATTTTAATAATTTTAATAATATTTAATTTATAATAAATAATAAATTAATATTTATTTAATTTTTTAATTTAAATAAAAAATTTTTTATATATATTTAATTTTATATTAAACATTTAAAAAAGTTTATATAATTAATATATAATATAATAAAATAAAATAATTTAATTATTATTTATTTATATTTAATTAAATATTTAATAATTTTTAAAGCTTTTTTTTTTAATAATATATTTAATTTTTATATTTAAAAATTTAAATAAAAAAATATTAAAATATTAATTAAAAATATTAACGTATTTATTATAATGATTTTTATTAATTAATTAAAATAAATTTCGTTTTTATTAACGATATATTAATCGTTAAATAATATTATTAATTAATATTTAAATTTTTTATATTTCGTTTTTAAATTTTATAATATATAATAATAAATATTTATTTTTAAGTTTTTTTTTAAAAAAAAAGTTTTAAAATAATTTTTCGTTATATTAATTCTTTTTTAAAAGAAGTTTTTTTTTAAATAAACTTGATATAAACGTTTTTAAAAATTTTAATAAAATTTATATAATTAAATATATAAATACGTAAATATAAAATTAAATAAAATAATTTTTTTAATTTTTTTTTAATTTTTAAAATAATTTTTAATTAAAAATTAATTTTTAAATCGATTTTAATATTTATTTAATAATTAAATTTTTCTTTAAAAAAGTTTAAATTTTAAAACTTTAATTAAATTTATAAATAAAACTTTTTTTTTTAAATATTATATTAATAAATATAAAATTTAAACGAAGAAAATAATAATAATAAAAAAAATTAAATATTTTATTAAACTTTTTAATAAAAATATTATAATTGTTAATAAATATATTAAAAAAATTATCTTAATTAAAATAATAATTTATTAATATAAATAATATTAATTTTTAAGTTTTTATTTTATTAAATAATAATTATTTTTTAAATTTTAAATTATTTAAAATATAATATATATATATTAATTTAATTATTTTTTATAACATTTAAATATTTAATTATAAATTATTAAAATTAATAAATAAAATTTTAAATTAATTAATTTTTTAAATATTAATTAATTAATATTTATAAAAAATATTATTTTAATTAAAAATTTTATATTTCTTTTAAAATAATATATTAAATATATTATTTTAATTATAAATTAATTATTAAAGTTTAATTATAACGAAATTAATTAATTTATAATTTTAAACGATTTAATAATTTTTATTCTTTTTAATAAAAATTAAAAATATATATTTTATTTATTTAATTTTTTTGTTTAAAAATAAACTTTATTAATAAATTCTTTTTTATTAAAAATATATTTAAATTATTTTAATTAAAAAAATTTAATGTTTTTATTAATAATAATATAATATTTAATTAAATTTATATTTCGAATATTATTAAACGATTCGATAAAATAATCGTATTAAGTATAATATAATTATTTAATTAAAACTTATTTTTTAATATATTTATTATTAATTTAATAATAATTTCGAATTTATTAAATTAATCGTTAATTATAAATTAAAAATTATTTAATAAAAAGTTTTATTATAATTTTTAATTTATAATTAATCGTTTTAAATTTATTTAAATTATAATTCGAAATTAAAAAGTTATAATAAAAAATTTAATAATAAATTTATAAAAATAAATTTATAATTTTAATTTATATAAATTTAAATTTATATTAATTATACGTAATATTTTTTTTTCGTTTTTTAAATAAAGTTTAAAACTTTTTTTAAAGCTTTTATTATATAATATAATATTAAAAGTTAATATTTTATTATTAATATCGTTTAAAATTAAATTAATTTTATTTTAATTATTAATTATATTTATAAAAAATATAATAATATAATAAATAAATTTATTATTAATTTTATTTAACGTAAAATTTTCGAATTTTAAGTAAAATAATCGAAATTATAATATATAATATAAAAAATAAAAAGTAAAAATAAATTATTATTAAAAAAAATTATTAACGTTTTTTTAATTAATAATTTCGATTTTAAATTAAAAAGAAATAATTAAAAAAAATTTATTAAATTTATTTTTTAATATATAAAAAAAAGATATTTAAATAAATATTTAAATTTAATCGTTAATTTTTAAATATAAATTAAAAATTTAATTTATAATTTATAAATTCGTTTTTAATAAACTTCGTTTAATAAAAATAAACGTAATAAAGATAATAATATAACGATTTATTTTTTTTTAAATTAAAAAATTAAAAATTAACGATATAAAAGAATTTAAAATAATAATAATAAATTTAATAAATATAATTCGTTTTAATTAAGTTTAAATAATAATATTATAAGTTATAAAGTTATAATTTATAAAAGTTTAATTTTATTTTAAGCTTTTTTTAATTTTTTAATTAAATTTAACGTTTTCGATTTTATATAATAACGTATTTAATAATATTAAATAATTTTTTTATTAATTTACGATAATATTTAAATTTTTTTTAAACTTTAAATCGTTATTATTTAAAAAATTATTATTTTTTACATTAAATAATTTCGAATTTATATTTTTTATAAAAGTTAATCGAGTTATTTTTTTATAAATCGATTTTTTTTTATCGAAATTAAATTAATTATAATCGTAAGTTTTATTAAAAAAATATAAAATTATTTATTAATTTTAATAAAAATAAAATATTTAATTTTAAAATTAATATTAACGAAATTTTATTATAATTAATTTTTATTTAATAATAAATCGTAAAATTTATTTATATTTATAATAAAAGTTTTAATTATTAAATAAATTTTATTAATAATAAAGGAAAAAATTACGTAATAATTAATTAAAAACATATTATTATCGAGTATTTTTAATTTATATTTTTTTTAAAATTTAAGTTTTTTAAATTTTAATTTAATAATAATATTAAATTTAATTAATTTTAATAAAAGTTTATAATTAATAAAATATTTATATATAAATATATTGTTTATTTTTTTATTAATAAATTAAAAAGAAATTTAATTATTATTATTTTTAATTTAATTAATTTAATTAAATTTATTTATATTAATATATATATAAATAAAATATAATATAAATATAAAAAAATAATATTTTAATAATAATTTAAATTTACGTTTTTTTATAAATAATTTAAGTTATTTATTAAATTAAGTTTTTATAATTAAATTTTAATTTAAAAATTATTTTTATATAATATTAAAAAAAAGTTATACGAAATAAATTATTTATATTAATTTAATTTTTAATATAATCTTTATATATATAAATCGAAATTATATCGTTTTATTTTTATAATTTTATAATCTTTTTATATATATAAAATTTAATATTTATTAAGCGTTATATAAAATTATTTATATTTATAAAATTAAAATTAAAAGAATTAATTTTTTTAAATTTAAATAATAATTTATAAAGATTTATTAAATTATATTAAAATTTAATTAATAAATTAAACGAAAAAAATCGTTAATTTAAAATAAATTTTCGCCGAAATATATTTTTATTTTTATTAATATTTATATATAAAAAAGATATTATAAATTAAGTTTTTTATATAAATTTAATAATAAAAAAATAATAATTTTTTAATAATATTTAATATTTTTTTATTTAAATTATTTATATATTTATTTAAATTAAAAGGTTTTTATAACTTTTTTTTAATTATATAATTAATTTTTATATTAATAAATTTTAATATTTTTTTAAATTTTAATAACTTTAAAATTAATTTATTATAATTATAAATATTTTAAATTTAACGAATAATTTAAAATAATTAATTTAAATATAAATAATTAAAAAATACGTATTTTTTATAATTATAATTATAATATATAAAAATAAAATATATTTTATTTTTATAATTATTAAAATTATATTAAATTTATTAAATAAAAAAAAATTATATTTTTTTAATTAAAAAATTTTAAATTTTATTAATCGTTATTTTATTTATTTTATTAATTAATTAATTATATTTATATATTTATTAAAAATATTTATATTAAAGATATTTATTATAATAATTAATATATTTATTATAATAATTAATATATTTATTCGTTATATTAAACGTTTAAAGTAAATATAAATTTAAAAATCTTTAATAATAAAATAATTAAAATTTAAAATTATTAATTTTTTTATATAATTAATAATTATTAATTTTTTTTAAAAACTTATTAATTTATTTTATAAAAATAAAAAACTTTTTTTTTAATTAATATTTAAAATTATTAATTTTTAAAATAAATTTAATATTATTTATTTTTATTTAAATAAAAAGTTTTTTATTAAAATTAAATTTTAAAAAATTATATTTTATTTATTTAAATTTAAAAAGTTATAAATATTAAAACTTTATATTATTTTATAAATTATTTTTAAATAAAAAATAAAACTTAATCTTTTTAATTTTTTTTATTATAAAATTTAATTTCTTTATATATAACTTTAAATTATTAATATATTTTTTTAAAAAAAAATTTAAAATTTTTTTAAATATAAATTAATTTATTTTAATTATAAATAATTTAAAAATTAATAAAATATTATTAAAAGTTAATATAAAAATTAATAAAATTATTAATTTAAAAATTAATTTTAAAAAGTTAATAAATTAAATCGTTAATTCGAAAATAATTAAAATATTTTCGTATTTTTTAATTATTTATATAAACTTTTTAACTTTAATTAAATATTTTAAAATTTATAACGAAAATTATAATATATATAATAAAAAAAATAATAATTTATATAATTATTTAAATAATTAATAATTTAATTTATAATAATTAATAATTATAATTTTCTTTAATTAAAAAATAAAAAATATTAAATTATTTTAATAAAAATAAAATAAATAAAAGTTTTTAAAAACGATTATATTAATTTAATATATAAATAAAATAAAAAATATTATATAAACTTAAAATAATATAAATTAAAATTAAAAAAAACTTAAATTAAAAATTTAATTTTTATTTATAATAAATACGTTTTATTTTTTTAAAAAAAAAATTTTTAACTTTTTTTTATTTTTTCGAATTATAATAATTAAATATATAAATAACTTTTAATTATTATAAAATAATAAATCTTTTAATAAAAAATAAAAAAATAAATAAATATAACTTTTAATTAATTTAAAATATAAATTAATTTAATTAATTAAAGAAATCGTATAAAATTAAAAAATTTAATACGAAAATAAAAATAATAATTTTAATATTTTTTTAAATAATTATAAAATAATTAAAATATAAATATTTTATTTAATTTTTAAATAATAAAATAAATTCTTAAAGTAATTCGTAAAATTTAATTATTTAAATTTTACTTTTATATATTAATAAAAATATTATAATAATAAAATAAAACTAAAGATATAATTATAATTATATTTTTTAAATATTTCTTTATTAAGTTAAATAATGAAAAGACCTATCTAATGACCGAATCACGTGACCCACCCACACTACCTCTTTAAAGATATAAAGATAATATATTTAAAGCTAACAGACGTTGCACGCTTATTCGATTCAAACGGTGCTGCTATGTAAGGCTATAGAAGGCTGCATTTGGAAGTATCTAATTCGGGTAGCGGTTAAAAGCTATATCATGATGAACCTATTGATTCTGGGCTTAATCTAGTGGTGTTTTATTAGGGCGGCTCTTATATAACATCAATATTTAAGACAGATCCTACTTTGGTGTAATATAGGTGGTAGCTCACCGCAGATTTAGTGATGTTCATATACCTATACTAGATACGGAGATCAATCTTTAGAGAAACTGTTGCCCTGCCTATCATATCTCGTTCTGTTTCACGATTATTCGGGTTCATTTAAGGTTACCCCCCTCCCCTTTAATCCTCCACCCTAAAACGAAACCCCTCGGCAGGCAAAACGTTAATCGCATCCGGGCGCGGCCGCCACTCGCCCGGTCCTTCTTGGATCAGATCCTCGACCCTCCCCTCCATCCATGACGAGATGCGCACGCCGCTTTTGACCTGCACGGTGTACTCGCGCCCCGGCTCTAGCAGATGCATCCCCAGCTGAGCAAACAAGAACCCGTCCCGGGCCGTCTCGGCCCTTGCGCCCTCGACACTCTTCCGCGTGGCACCCCGCGGCCGGAAGGGGACCCGGAGGATATCGCAGCTCACTCCAGGCTCCAGCGTCACGAACTTGGACTTGGCAGCAACAGCCTCCTCGGGGACCAGCCTCAGCGGCGGTGCTGACTTCATGTTGACGTCGAGAGTAGGCAAGGCAATGTTCTGCTGGCTAGCCGCCTCGCGGATGAGAACGGCGTTTGTCGCCATGAAAACCTGGAGTTGGGCGTCTTTGGCAATAGTGATGGGCGTCTGCGCGTCGACCAGCCTGAGGGAGATGGTAAGGTCCGGATCCGGCCCGGCCGTGAACGAAAGGACCGCGGGAAGTCGCGCCTCTGCTACTATGTGAGGTTTCGGCATTCTTTCTTTGAACTAGGTTTTTGGATCTGTAAGTTGCGAATTTTGTATAATAGTCGAGGGGCATCCCGATACGCTCTGTTTGAAGTAGGTACCTAGAGAGGGCAGCATACGCTACCGACCTAAACCCCCAATATCCTGTATTCCTTGGCACCAGCGCCGACTTTCAGAAAGCCGACAGAATCCTGTACACTAGTTTTTATTAGGAACGACCTTTGTGATGTTCCCTAGTGATGCACAAATTGCGTATGCTAACAGCACCACTCCAGCTCATACCAGCGGTAGAATAAATAGCACTCCGTCTGCAGGAGGAAATAGTAACAATGGCGCCGTCACTACTGTGGAAGGAGGGTATGGTGGCGGCAAGTCTAAGTCTAAAGAAAAAACTGCTACCACCACAACCAAGAAGAAGAGGTCAGTTGATAGGAGGTGATTCGTGCCGAGCACTATTCGTACAGGTCCAGATAGTCTCAGGCCAGCCTGTAGAACTCAAAAATTGCAACATCCATGTAGCCCCCAAGCGGAAACTTTATCTATCTGTGGATGTCAAATATCAACTATACGGGGCGCTCAATTTGGGCGAAGAATCTTCTTTACCCCTCATCACGTGGAGTAGTACTAACACATGTTTATATTTAAGGTATTTAAGGCCAACGACACCTACCGACTATCTTGTTATAGCATACATACTATCCCGTGTAAATTTATTTTGGGCGGTTTTTCTAATCTTTAACTGGTAATAACCACGCCACCCAAACGCTACACTCTCCCACAGGGCTTCCACTTGCAACCTTGCTAGCCTTGATGTAATAACACAATGAGGACCCCGGAGCATCTAAGAAACCCTAACTATAAGCGGCAGTATCTTGGCCAGGCTGCTCCTTCAGAAAGATACAGACTACCGCCCACAGATCGTATCTCCTTTATCGAAAATAGCGTCTCAGTGTTGGCATGGCCATCGCGTGGGGGGTTCATAATTCTCTGGTACGCGACGGCTCTAGACTTCGAGTTCTTAGGCTTCGATGCCATCAACCCGCCCATGTACAGGGATCCCGACCAAAAATGTCGAGGACGAGGAGTGCCAACGCCTTCTCCTACTCGGTGCCAAGCGGTTCGATAGCTACAATAGGTACGGATTCGTGACCAATCTCGCTGATAATGAAGAGAGAGAGATCGAGGATCTAGAAGATGGCAGGCAGCCCCTACCGACCATGATGGAGAGGAGATGGGTTAGTGTCGGGATCCCGAGCAAGCCGGAGGGAGGGTTCTGGGCCCTCTTGTTTGAACGCTTGGAAGAACAAGGTCCGCGGCGAGTTCGAACCTTTGACTAAGCATTGAATCTATGGGTATTAGAGAGACAAGAAGCCAGATTATTATTAAATCATGAATGAGAGGCTCTAGCGTGACGATACTGGAAGCATGCTTCACGGCCAACTGAATCTTGCCGCAGTTATAGTACGAGCAGACGGCAATGCTCCGCAGAAGAAGTTAGCTATTCATTAATTTACTTTTCTTTTTGTGTAGTTTGGTAGCCAACTGTCTTACAATTCCTACTGTGTTCAACAAGTTCCCAAAATCAATGATTAGAAATGGTGAGTGTTAGAGCTGCTTAAAGTAGAACTATCTACAAACACTGGGGCTGTCTTACATTCGTCCTGATCATTATTAGACGACGAGAGGAACTCAGTATCTATCTTCCAACTTCCTTTTGGAGAGGGATGATAATGATAGCATCCCTTCGTGCGTTAAGAGCGTGTGATGTAAAGTTAACTCTAGGTATGGTATAACCATCACATAAAGGGCCAAAAGACAGAGACTTTTACCTTGTGAACCATCCACGACTCGAGGATACATGATTAATACTAATTCTGGGAAACACTTGCGAGTATCTTCAAAATAGCATTAACTAAGATTGCATCTTATTAGTGCGGATATATTAGAGCAAATTAATGGATTAAGAAGTAAATCATCCCAATATTTAGACTTCCCTTTTACTTAAATGAGTGAAAATAATTAGGCTGGCGTATTACAAGAAGACGTCGCAGAAGAAATTCGGATACCTTAGCCGCGTCCAATTATGTTGCTACAAACTTCGAGACTATTAAAAGAGATCTAAGTAACAGTGAAAAAGCAATACCCAACTCGCGGCGACAAGACGTCACCCGCAACAATTGTCTTTAAGCGCCGAAACGCTGAAGTGTACTGAAATAGTGAGTAATGTATGCTATGGTCTAATATGTATGTTGGCGTGACTATTTCTACTTCATGTAGACTTAAGCGAAGGAGATACTTAGATATACTTATATCATGTACTAAATAGGAAAAGGGGGATTCTGTAGGACGTTGTATTCGCCTCGTTCTATCTGGTAGTCACCAGACGACGTAAATGTCACACTGTAAGACGACCATTCTCTAATCAGGTTAACGACGGAGCATGATCTGAAGCTATCTACGCCACTTTGCCAATAGCCGAGACGCCCACTTAAGAGTGGTATTGTCCACTAGCAACTAATTAACAAGAACATATGTATCTATTGTTAGATACCTACCTCAGACTATATGATACATAACCATAGCTGTGTAGTTAGTTAGTCCCAACTTAACGGTGTCACCTCTTAGATCCCGCACATAGCCATGTTGTGTAACATCCGGACGCACGATCCCAACCACTGCTACCACGTCAGTTTTATATTGTATCCCGTTGACTAGATATTTATGGCAGCACCAGAACCAATTAGTCGGCATCCGACACTCAAGTCAAAGCCTATGTCCTCTAACCGTGCTGCTAGGAGGTGGCCATTGAGGCGTACAATAGATTGATAGGCAGTCTAGGCTACCTGCCGTGTGTAGCCTCAGCTGACCACATACACTAGTGGACTGCAGTGTGGTGGGATGGATACCACCTTGCGTTCGGGTAGCTATGCAAGGTACGGAAGAACACACAATGGAGTCTGGGGGCCTTAAGCTAGGGGAGGTGCCGGATCTGGGGATAATACATGCACGATGCAGTTATCTTATCTTGCATTATATTCGAGCTGTCTTATCTCTATACAGTATCTTAAAACGTACCTAGGCCTATTGATTCTCCACCTGTCAAAAGCAACGCTGACCAGAAGCACGCCAGCAAATGCCAATGCTTATGATGCTGACTGACGCGATAAGAAAGCGGTAATGATGAAGCTAAAGCGACAGTCTCAGATACGTACACCGTGTAGTGAGATACGCTAAACCTAAATAATCCATAACGCATACCAGCCCCCACTGTAGCTCCGGGCGGGACTTTATTAGTTAGCGCTGCAGCGTCTAACTAGTGAGCTCTAGACCTGTTCCTCATTCTTACTTATTTATAACGACCAACTTCTGATCTTGACTCAGCCATTGTAATATTACTGCTCTTCTACTCTTCTTTTCTTCTCTCTACTTTGCTCGCAAGACGATTTCCTCTTCTAATTTGCAGTTCCTAAACATCTCACCGAAATTAAGTTGCGATGACGACACGGTACCGGGTGGAATGTGAGTTTGGCCAATATGACGTCGTTAACAACCTGCCGAACAAGGGGCAAACGACCAACTAAACATCAGATGAATGGCTGAGACTAATGCGAACCGATTTCTACTGCAGATGCTCTGAAGACGCATAGGAGAGATCAATTCATAGGTAATTTACTTAGTTGCCATTTATTTCTTCCCTCCATATCGACAGATATTGCTCGTCTCCTTTCACCGCATCTTCCATTCCTTTCGTTGTTGCGGTTTGAGATCGTGGGGTTCTCGAGTGGGGTCCGCATTGGGTCTAAGGCCGACGACGATAAGGAGTGGGTTTTGGACTGGGCTTTGTCACCGGATACCCCTATAATTATTAATAGTTATTGGCGTACTACAACATCCTCAAAATAATATAACTTCGTGGTTTTCGACTTTATGTCATAGGCAAAGACTAACGTAAAGTAGAATGGATCAAGGGGTTGCTCGCCGTTCCCTTCGTGCTCTACTCTCAGCCAACAGGGGTATTCGAGACAACCCGCTACAATGTTACTCAGGCAACTGAAGAAGCCCACCGTCGCTATGCCGAGATATTCAGAGATGTTGAACTCATGCTCGATGACCATAGTAAGCCTCTGCCATTCGAAGAACGTGTGCGCTATAGTAGGTAGCGCAATGCCAACCTCCACTAACGCCTCCTATCACAGTCGCGCACCAGACGGCGGGCAACAAGGTGCCGTCGAAGCTGCGGCTCCTGGTGCCAAGCATCGGCAACTTCTTCACGCGGCTGCCGCTGGAGGCGGCCTTCAAGTTCCAGGACCGCAAGCGGTACATCTCGTCGCGGCGGTTCGTGCCGCCGTCGTTCAACGACGTGCGGCTGATCCTCAACACGGCGCAGCTGATGGCCGTGACGACGTACGGGCACCTGCGGCTGGCGACGTTCGACGGGGACGTCACGCTCTACGACGACGGGCGGAGCCTGGAGCCCGACAACCCCGTCATCGCGCGGATGCTGGACCTGCTGCGCAAGAACGTGCGGATCGGCATCGTGACGGCGGCCGGCTACACGACCGCGGACCGGTACTACGAGCGGCTGCACGGGCTGCTGGACGCGGTGGCGGGCTCGGCGGACCTGACGCCACAGCAGCGCCAGAACGTCGTCATCATGGGCGGCGAGGCCAACTACCTGTTCGAGTTCAGCCCGTCGTCGCCGCACCTGCTGGCCCCCGTGCCCATCCACCGCTGGCTCACCCCCGAGATGGCGGCCTGGTCCGACGCCGCCATCGAGGCCCTGCTGGACGTCGCCGAGGCCGCCCTGCGCGACTGCGTCAAGACCATGAACCTCCCCGCCACGCTGATGCGCAAGGACCGCGCCGTCGGCATCATCCCCACCGACCCCGCCACGCGCATCCCGCGCGAGTCCCTCGAGGAGACCGTCCTCGTCGTCCAGAAGATCCTCGAGATCAGCGTCGGCGGCCGTGATTTCACCAACCAGGTCGTGCCCTTCTGCGCCTTCAACGGCGGCCGCGATGTCTTTGTGGATATCGGCGATAAGAGCTGGGGCGTGAGCGTTTGCCAGAAGTGGTTTGGCGATGAGCATGGCACCCCCATTAGTGGTGAGTATACGCTACATGTCGGCGACCAGTTCCTCAGTGCCGGCAGCAACGACTTCAAGGCCCGCGCTGTCGGTACTACTGCCTGGATTGCGAACCCCTCGGAGACGGTGGAATTGCTGGATGAACTGGCGGAGTTTATGGAGAAGAAGATCTCTTGATGTGGATGTGTATGTGCCTACCTAGCATCTAGAATGTTTCTGGTTATTGGTGAGTGGATTAACTTCAATGAAACTTGGGTGGAAAGGCAATAAGCGAGTACTGGGCTTAGGCGTTCGGGAACCCGTTTCTCCTTTCTAGTTGCGGTATATACATGTATGCCAATATATCAACACATTATCAGCAGCTCTAATATTACGGAGTGAAACTCAAGAAACGCAACCTCTCCCCTGACCTTAATGTGTTTTTCTCACCTTGGCTGTCATAAGGCGGTTTTCTGCTACCAAGATGCCATCAACGACTTGATATATTCGCTGTGAGGATGGCCGTATCACAAATGAGTGTGATAACATTCCAGCGACAGGACGTGTTTCGTCTCGCTATCTTTGGCTCTAAATGATAGTCTCCTACGTACTGGCCCTTATCATTGGCAATCAGCTGAACGATGATCTCCGCGCCAATCTTCGAGCCCAAATCTCCCTCTGCGAAGCTAGTGGCGGCCGTTTTCAGCAAACCAAGTGCAACAGAATAGTAGTTGATAAAATCCGCAAGGTTTGTCTCGGGGTCAACCACTGCGCCCTTTCCTCCATCTAGTTGATTTCCATCGCCTATTGACGCACCATAATACCCTCCTGCTTGAGCTAGGTCTTTGCCTCAGTACCAGCTTCGAGATTACGGTTGCATAGGATGAATGTCGCTCAGGGTTCCCGTGTGACTGCGTGAAACAGTCCGCGGTTAGCACCAATGGCTGAATAACTTGTTCCATAGTTTTAGAGAGAGAGAGAGAGAGAGAGAACACTTGTAGCTATATGTGCTCGTTAAGGGCGACAGTAAGGATGGTAAAGGGGCAAAGGATATCTAGTCTAGTAAACACAGAGAGAAGACTACCAAACTTACCCCTTACTGAAATCGCAATTTGCGGCAAAACTAAGCATAGTGGGAAGTAGAGTGTCAGACGCTGTAGAGGGGCGAGCTTGAAGTGTTAAATATAGCACATTATGGAGGAGCAAAGTTGGAAATATATTCGAAGCCTACTCCCAGGGGTACTCGGAGATTAGTATAATGTCCGAATGCGGGGTCTATATCAACAAACTCATCTCAACCCCTCCGGAAAACCCTCAAAGGTTAGATTCTAAATTACCATAAATATATAATCTATTTACTCGCCCCTCTTATTTCTCTTAATACCAGCTGCAATGTACTCATCGGTGGCTCGTCTATCTACTCGACAACTTACCTACCTGCCTATCCATGGTGCAACAGACCCGTTCTGGAACCCGTGATAGATCAAAGCACCTCTCCACTGCTTTATCCACGATTCTGTACGCAGATTTGGTACGTAGTACTTCCTCTTTTAATTTCATGAATGGCCTTGAGAATGAAGAATAGTACTTCACATTATGCTCCCGTGTGAACCCCTTATTCTTCTTCCCGCATTACTACAATGTCTGTATCACACAAGCAGAGTGATGTTTTAAGGTTCTAATATGGTACCAGCAAGACCGTCAATATGGCAGTGCTGTTGATATTTGAGAACCTGAGGCGCAAGCACCCTTTTATGGTAAATACTTTCCTGAAATCTCTGGCGGTATTCCTAGACGACTCATTGCAAATTCTAGCACGATTTGGACAGGGGAATCAGCACGTATTAAAATCATAGCGACAGCAGTAACAATATGCAATCTAGAGAAGATAAGACAGCAGGGTTTAAAGCGAGTATTGACTGTGGTTTATACATTTATATAGTGAATTCCAAATCAGATGAAGGATTTCCAGGAATGCTGAAAACCTTGCAAAGAATAATACTTCACTTCCCCTCACAAGACATTATAATTTCTTATTCTTGGATTGTTTAGCAATTGTCCTAGATGCCAATCAGCCACACTGTTATCTATGAACTAGGAAAAGCTATTTTATTCGCTCGCAACTAAAGCCGAATAAGTAGAGATTATTGAAAACTCTCAATTCCCTCCATATACTCATTGTCTAGTTACGAACTAGCTATAATCAAGATTATGTACGTGGTGTATATTATGAAACACCCAAGTTTAAAGGCTTTACAGAATTGAAAGCTTGCATAGTAAACTGAATAGGGGTAAAGGGTATGATGTTATGGTGTCTATCAACGAATGTGCCATTGCCTACAAAACTTGACAAGATGCCATGACGTTCATATTAACTTACAACATCCTACCCCATTGTAATATAATAAGTAAAAAGAACCATAGACGCATAAAATGCTGTCCCATACAAGCTGCCTGTGTGTTACCCGTAATATAAGTAATATAATGCTTTCAGTCTCCGGTTGATTAGCCACTTCAGCCAATGAATTAGGTACTTACCTACAGTGAACAATTTACCTGCCAAGATCGGTCCCGAGATTACCACCTACATATCAATCCATCCAACGCTTTGCTCCACTCGCTAAAGCGAATATCATTGGATGAATAAAGCGTCCGAATGTGAAAATAAGGTTGCTTTCACTGCATTTTTAGCCTACACAAGGCGCCTTTGGCTGGAGTTTTGCTGCCTATCCCGGCTGTGTGTCCCGGACTATTCTGGTTGGCCGACTTTTCTGGATAGTAAATCCTTTGGGTCATTGGGTAGCTTTGAATTGCACCAGGGCGTGGAGGTTGAAAATCGAAAGGCCGGGATAAGGCGCACTTTCACTGGGATTTGAGTCTATAACAACCCGTTGAATGACTACAGGGATAGGAAAGGGATGTTGGATGGTAATTTAGCAGTGCATTAGAAGAACAGCATGTGTGTGTTATAATGCAGCAAAGCGTTGCCAAATAATTCAATTCGGCGGCTTGAGTTAGGTATTGTTGCTATCCCGAAGAAGGACGGGCAGAGTACGGAGGTAGCTCAGGGTGTAGGCCACTGACCTGCTTGTATGGTCTAAATATGCAGTGAAATCTGATGAGATGACGAAACGTCAATCTCACCCCCCGGATGATTGGTGCGGAATTACGTCTTCATGTATTAAGTAACGGCGAGCATATCAACCAGTTCGCATGGTCTAAAAAAGCAGTGAAACCAAGGCAGAATAGGAACAAAAATACCAGGCAATTACGCCTCTTACTGCTTCGTAATACCCGCCTCGTCGCCTTGTCACCTGACATTTAATACGGAACGCCATAATAGTGTACTTCTCAGGTAAAGTCGAAGATGAATAAATATCTTGTGTTCTGCGAACCCAGGTCAAATGCTAAGAGATGGGTGGGTCAAGTAGCGAGCAGTTACATTTGTTAGATATCATCAAGTTGGTCTCGAGGGAGTTGGTTTTAAATAGATGTACAAGTAAACCATATGCAAGACAAACGCAGCACGGTTGAAATCTGCCTCCAGGAACCTCTCCGACATCCATCCCTCTGATAGTCGCGGCTAATGTTAATGCGGACATCGCCCCTCGGCATGGGCAACAATATTCCTGTAAAGTGAAATAGGGCATGTATAAAATGCGTTCTCTTTTTCTTCGCGTAAAATCGACAGACACTCTCCTCGTATCGAACGTACCCGGTTTGTAAAGGTTAATAATTACTTTTATTATCGCTTCCCTAAGCACATCCTACAATGACGTTCAGCCACTCCTTACCGCCATCCATTCCGTAAGACATAGCTTATTGGATAGGGGTTACTGAGGATTGGAAGGGAAACTTGGGCAGATGTTATATGGCATGAAGCATCTATTGCGGTGGAACTTGTCATAATTTTCCAGTAAACGTAGAGGACGAAGAGCCCCAGGAGGGAAAAGACTGGAATGGAGAGCATGGCAAGCGAGAAAAGGTGGAATAATAACCCTCTGGGGATAGAACATCAGTCATGTGATGACTGCTGTGGTACGGTGGTATGTTTGCGTTTGACTTTTGTCAAGACGGCCTTGGCAAGACTTGCTGCTATAATGGAATAGACGAGGTGTTTGCTCTGATGGTAAAGAGAGCATAAACATTATACTATTTCACTTTACAAACAGAGCAGATACCTACCATGCATGTATAAGAAGTTCCGGAAGGTATTATCTACGGCCTATAAAGTCTCGTATATTCGATTTATCATAGATTGATTAGCCCTAGTTGTCTTTAGATATGCCACATCGATAAACTACACGACTTCACTATGCAAACCTTCAACTAGGTATCACGATATTCACAATTCTTCGTATCGAATGATTCTTGCTCGCTGTTAAGTTTTTCATAATTTCTTTTCTAATCTGTACGTACACCCGCCCGCCCGTCATTATCATCGATCAATAACGAACAACCTCAGGATCTCAAGGCACCTTTTTTCTTTCTTCTCCTAGGCTTCTTCCGTAAGTATCACCCGTGACACACACACCTAGTAAGTACAGTATCTATCATCCACTGGAGTCCAGTCTCCAACCCCTCTTCTCACCCGTCGTTCGCTCTGCGTGTGTGATGAACACCCAAGGTAAAAATGTGCGTTTTGTTATGTTTATTGTATGTGCATACAGTAGTAATAGCAGCAATCCGGTTCTCGTATATAGGCGGATGCGTTAAGAGTGATCTCTTGTTTTTCTTTTGGTTGTACCGTCTTATATGTATGGTCCAAAGATCCGGCGTGAGCCGCAATTTCTTTTTGTTTTCTTCTTCCTTCATATACATTTCCCCTCGTGGGTTAATAAAAAAAACTGACATAGACCGCCACCAATGCTGGGCTGAACAGGCTAAAATAACAAGAGTAGAAAAAATAGGCAAGGGAGTAAGTAGTCCGTCCGCCTGTGTACAGGATATAGTGATAATGATGATGTCTAGAATGCGCCAATCCAATGCCAATTTTCTTTTCATCGCGTCTCGTAGGGGATCCCCAACTCCGTCGAACTCCATGCGGTCGACAGAGATAACAAAAAGAAAGAGAAGACAGGTGGCAGGATAATTCCGTGCACGAGGGGCTATAAACAGGCAAAAGGTATCAAAGACGTTTTGGGGAAAAAGGGGTATTCAGAGTGTGTGATGCTATGTGCAAGAGGAATCTTCTTTTCGCCGCCATCATAACATGTCATGCCTTGGGAGTATCATAAAAGAATAGCAAGATAAGCCCCCACTTCCCAGATTCCTATTCCAAATAAAACAAACGCTGGGGTGAAAATTTCATGATAAAAAGAGAAGGATATAATTATGGCGAGTAGAAATGCCTGTCGTTCACGTGGCGCGCTTCGATCTCGTTCGGACTTGGTATCGAATGGTAGCTCCGTATCAGTTGCGGTGCTGACAAAGCGATAGTCTCATGTGTGACACGTCAAAGTCTGTGAGGTAGTATGAATGCCATATCATGGCTTAAGGTGGATTGGAAGCTGGGTTTGAGGTAGGTTGCTCGAGTTCCGTCTGTTCGGGTGTCTGCTTGCCGGAAGGCCTTTGCTAGTCCACCTGTTGTTGCTCATGCCCCAGTTCTCCCTAGTTCTTAGCTTCGCCTAGAGGAAGACCAAAGTTACTGGTGCTCTTGACTGTAATGACAAAGTTAGTCATTACTGCTGGATAAGTTTCATGAATTAAGGAGGGGCATCTAGAACCTCCTCAAGAGTTGACATTCAACAAGGTTCGAAGAGTTTCTTGGTCTAATGGGAACAATGGGTGAACAAATTTGGAAGCTGCTTACGTTTCAATGGGATGACTCCATCATCATTGTCTGGAAGGCCGGCAGGAGCTGCTTCAACAATATCTCCACCTCCACCAATACCGGCATCAGCAGCTTGTTGTGGGGGGCTCTGCGCCGGTGGCGAAACTACCCCTGTTGCCCGCAGTACGGTTGGTGTAGTATCATTGCTTCGGATAAAGTCTTCGAGTTTGTCGGATAGTCTCCTCAAAAAGGGCTCGTCGGAAGCAGGGCGATTCCTTAGTTGCAATGGACCTTCCAGGGGTCGGTCACCCTCGCTAGGATCCATATAACCCATTGGCTCCCCATCCTGCTCCGTATCCTCGAGAACAGGAGCCGGGAGTACACCCGCATCTTCCAGAGCAGGCTGTTCACTACCTAAAGCAGGCTCAACTAATTCCTGCGTTGGTGTTGCAGCACCGGAACTATCGGCAGTGTTTGCAGCTCGTGTGGACTCGACAGTCTGAAGGCGGGATAGAGAGATGGAATGGTTCGGTGTGTGGCCAGCATGTAGTGTGAGTCTCGATGTTTCCGGTGCCTCAAGAGCCTGCTTAGTCATCTGGGCTGGGTTGGATCGAGATTTCGAACTCGACGAATCGCTTTTGGAAGAGGAAGATGATACTGTGTCGTCGGTGAAGGTGGATCTCTCGAGAGCAGGCCTCTTGACCCGGATTCCTTCAAGACCAGGAATCACTTCAGATATATTAATCGATGGGATCCGGTCTTGCTCGGCGCTTTGCGGAGAGGCGGTCGAAGAGGCGGATTGCATACGGGGATCCAAGGGTTCAAATGGTTTCGATTCAGGCATAGTAGTACCTCTGCCATGGCCAGAGAACGGGGGACCCGTCAACGGAGACAAACCACTTACTGGGTCCTTAAACTGTACCGAGGTTAACCGATCTCCGGCACTACTAGAGCTGCCACTTCCCGTTGCTACCGGAGTCCCAGCGGAGCTACCAGATGCCCTTCCGCTCGGTGAACTGCTTGCTAATCTGCGGTAAATGTCACATTGTTTGCGGAGGGCATCCACCTCCTTGCGAGCGTTATCTCGCTCGGATTCAGCTACCTCAGCCCGCCTCTTCCACTCCAGTAGTTCATTTTCAATATGAGCCTTTTCCTCTTGCCAGATAACCCGTTCCTCGTCCATAATCTCCCGCTCTTCCTTGTACACCTCCTCTGCTCGGGCCCGGTTCGCCTCCAGATGTGTTCGCTCAGCCTCCCAGTTTTCCAACAACCTCCGATTTTGAAGAACCACACGCTTCAATTGGTGAGTAAGTGCAGGAACGCTGGATCGTTCAGGCGAAACGGATTGTGATGGACTAGAAAGTGGGTGGATAGGCGAGGTGCTGTCCGAAGTTGCCAATTGTTTGGTAGGGGATAGACTGGCTTGCCGTTGTTGGTCTCGGGTGCTGGACTGACCCCGCCGTTGTGATCGATGGTGATTGGAATGCGGTAACACAGCCAATTCGTCGAGGTATGATATTTGATCTAGTGCGTGTGGTAGGGATAATGGTGATATGCCTGAAGTTGAACGACCGTTGGTTTGTGCTGATGATGTTGTTGATGTTGATGCTGTTGAGAAGACGTGGGAGAACGATCGATCGTTGGGAGTAGGGCTGAAATGCATTCCGCCGGTTGGCAGGAACGAGTCAGACGGTAACCTCGACATAGTGAGCATGGTTGGTTGAGACTTCCGTAAAGTAATTGGTAGGAATCTAAGCAGAAAAGCTTCGAAGGTTTCGGTTTTGGTGTGGTAAAGTCAGACTAGACTGGTAAGACTAGACCTAGAGTAGGTAGTTGTCGATAGTGGTTGGTATAGATCGAAGCCACAAGACCACTGAAAATTATCCCAACCGGACGGGTATTGGTCGCCGGGTGAATCAATAGGCGTATTTGGTTATTCAGATCAATTACCTTAGCTAGAGTTGCTAGGTAGGCGCAAGTGTAAACAATTATAGTTAATATCGGTTTGAGGAGCGCGCCGTTTCAGAAACCGGAGGTTAATGTGATAGCGATGAGGACGGGTATACGTAGAAGTAGCTGTCTCTGAACGAAACAAACTTAGGTATGTATGAATTGTAGTTATCAATTGATAGACACTGGGTTCCTGCAGATCTTCAGAAGAATATGACATAACATAAATCGACAAGAGAGAAGATAGATCGTGAAAGTAGTCGTTAGTTAAAGAAGGAAAAGCAAAAGAGTCATATGCTCGATATGTTCGACAAGCCTTCCTAATACATTGTAGAGCTTTTCTTGGTATCGGCCTGTGACGGGCGACCACTTGTCAATGCGGTGAAATCAAATTGGCCGTTCCTCAATTCGCCCAGTGCAATGACCTAACCTGCAGGGGAAAACAAGCGAGACGAAAGCTTGGGCAGCAGTTTTCTTTCTGGGCGGATCGTGGTTCGTGGGTCGTTTATCGAAATGGATCGTGATACATAGGTAGTATACGTGTGTGGATAGTAGGTGGATGTATGTATGTATGTCGTGGCTAGTGGGGAATTGAATTATATGCGGTCTGGGATTTCGGTTGGCTGGGTCTCGATCTTTTGTGTACAAATCCACCGGCATTTGCTAGGAAACCCCTCTACGATTGGGCAGTCGCGTGACAGACCGCTTTTAATTCATGTCTGGACTTAGGACGATACGTAGTATATAGCCTCATTCATTCACATGTTGCTGCTGTTCGGACCGTTTGATGTTTGTGGGTATTATCGCAGTATCGTAGGTAAGGAGACGTTCGTTATGGTGTCTGGGTGTATATCTAGGTTTCTGTTTCTGGAGAAAGATTGCATTTGGGGAAGAAGAGAATAAAAGGGAGGGAACTAAAGTAGGAATAGCAGAAGAGTTAGTAATACATAGAACAGACAGAGACGTTTATTTCGGTCGAACTTGGATGCAACTCGTCTCAAGCTGAATGGGGAAACAGATCGAAAATGATGAAATGATTCATATCTCACATAGACGGATCCTCTAGAATCTACATGTACTACATAGCATATGCTAACAGTGGAACAAAACAGAGCAATGAGAAGCGGTATATACGGGTAAGGGGGTCACTTCAACTCCACATTTTCATGGGTATCTACGTAACCTTAGGTACCTACCTATCTTCTACAGTCCCCTGTTCCCAGTATTTTTGCCCAATAACCTTATGTACGTGTCTCGGCCACCTTGGGACGCAGCGCATTATCAGAAACATCAGTCATTAATGCAGCCACTGGAAAATACACATTGAACTATCCCCAACTTCCGCGTCGTGGTTGCTGGCTACCTAGATAGATATACGTGTAAAGTATGTCGTTGTTAAATTGCTACATTGACTGACAACGAACTCCGTCGACTTCCGAAGTTCAATTCTACAATGTAATTAATTCATCTTACCCCCCCAAATCCTTCCCCTCCCCCACTATCTGTCATTTCGGAGTAGACACTGGGAATCTATTAATAACCAACTCTCATCAAATATTCATTCACCCATCCATCCATCCATCACCTTCTTTGTCTTCCCCTTTTCTTCGGTCTGTCTTCCCCCTGTCTCGGAGTACAGCCACCAACATGGGGGTCAATGGCATGAAGAGAAGGGTCAGATCCAATTGTGCACTGCCAGCGTAGCAACTTTTTCAACATGGCATGTAGGTAATATGTCGTAAGCGGGGATGGGATAAAGACTTCAGCTGCTGACATGAATGGCCTGCATTTGGAACGGCCCGCGGTACCTTACAAATACAGCGCCACAGGAGGAAATGTTACTAGGCTACCAATTAGATCTTTCCCAACAGTCATTTCTCACATTATACGTATTCCGACCTCCGTAAAGTTTGAGGTTCCTCCATTCCCGCCCGCTCTTCCCGCCCCTCCCCCGCTTCCTGTGTTTCTCCTTACTCGATGCCACGCCTTGCGCACACGCACTCACACACACACACATACACACATACACACGCATATGTATGGGATGTCCTGTGTGTTGATAAACCACGAGGGAGTCATTGCCCGGGGGTTACATTCTACTACCCCAAGTTCGCATACCCGAGGCGGATAAATTAACAGAGGTGGGCATGTTTCCCCTTTGGTTTCTAGAGTTACATTTAAATTCTGTTCAATACGACTCAGCTGTTCCCTTGGCCAATAATAGCAGCTGGGCAATTTATTCAGACACTTTTCCGTTCTGTCCTCCAAGAGATTCACTCCATCAGGCAAATCAGGGTCCTGCCTCGTTCCTGAGAGGCATTTAAGGGTCTCGTTTGGCATGCTGTAACCCCGCAAAAACCCTTGCAGTTCACTTTTAATGACCGAGCAAATTGAACGCCAGCAGTCTGGAACATGCCCCGATTCCCCACAGCTTTCCGTCCTCATGATCAACCGCAACCTTCTCCAAAACCGCGAAGAAGTTTTCTATTGATCTGTCATCGTACGAGTTCTGCTTCAAGGCTCTAGGATTCTCCATCAGTCACACGCGGCTTAGTACATAGGGAGGGCGCTGTAAATATCGCTGCATTGCGTGGAGTTGGAATCTTCTTTTGGACTCCGACGTAGCGACAACGCTGTAAAGCAATTGCCCCAACTAGAGCTGCAGGTACGGACGATGAGTTGCCCGCCACTTATCCAATATACTTTGTCGAATACAATGGCAAAGACAGCGCTCAAGGTGTTGCTAGTATAAAAGCCCTCAGCTCTACATAAGGCGTCTTAAAAAAGAGACAACAACATGAATCGTGACAGTTCTGGAGCTTCTCGTCCGCTAGTCAAATATCAATGCTTTTGGATCTCCAGATCTCCAACTAAATCCACGCTTGCCCGGGCCGATTGACTGACTCCTCGATGTTTGGGATTGCCGCACATCGGACGCACATCGGTAGGAAGAAGTTATGTACAATACCTCTTTAGCAACATTAGCGATGTACATAGCCGTAGATCCATCCGCTTGAGGCGCTCCAAAAAAAGGGACCTCGAGCATATGTAGTTAAATCTTTTAGTTGTAAACATTGGAATCTCCAAAATAAAGCGGTCAGCACCAACCACACTTTGAAGAATTCGGGACTTTCCCGATTAACGAACGCTAGTTCGTCTCTAGAAAAAGTCGATATATCCATAGTATGTACCGTACCGTAAACAGTAACGACCATTATATTAAGGAGCCAATGAGACCACTCACAAATAGCCCACTGCTGAGAATTCACAACAAGCTTTCTCAAACTACTAATAACTAACTTTGCTACGCCAAACTCAATATCGCGGCCTACGCGGCACGGCACGACCATTCTAGAACCTTGATTAGTTATGATGGTATGTATACTGCCTACCTAGCTACTTTAGCATCTCCAAACCATCAGTGTTACCGGCCCTCTTTGTATATACGTAAATATATGTGTATATTGATCAATGCAGATCCCTCGCTACCAGATATTCCGAATTCACCATACAGAGTAAAAGACCCTGTATATCAATCAACTGACCGCTCGCCAAGGGAGCAGAAGAGTCCCTGGGTTCGGTTTCCTGTGGACTTGGCGAGCCGGCCCCACGATCCGGCAGCGCCGTATGCAATTCATTAGATGAGCCCTTGTAATGTTTACCACGTAGTCAGGTAGTGTGCAGCATGTTGCTTTTGTGTTTTGTTATTACATATGATGAGGGGGTCTGTCTGGGGTTTCAAGTCAGTATGTGTAACTACTTCGTAACGCCATGCGATCTCTATATGTAGATACCGGTGGGCTTTGATATACATGACAGATAGGTCACTTCTATTATCACATCCAAAGCGTGATAATGAACCAAACTAATATACTACCGCGAGGCATACTTATAGACAGATAGAATGAGATTCGGGTAACATGTAGTCAAATGCACAATAGTAGGTAGTCATGAAACCAAGGAAAGCCGTATGTGTGTACATATACCCATATGCCTGTAGAATTCCCGGCTAACTACTTCGTACATAGTGGGTGGGCCCCTAACCTACATAAGCGAAGCCCTGGCGGATAAGTAGGCTGGGGTGGCTAGGCTAATTGTTATTGTGGCTTAACCATCCACACAGAATCTGACTATATTTGGTCTTATAACGAACGGCAATAATATCGAAGGGCGCTTGGTCTAGGGGTATGATATTCGCTTTGCATCTACGAGTTTACAGAAGTAAAATTCTTGAGATTGTATGCGAAGGGTCGTGGGTTCAATTCCCACAGCGTCCATCGTCAGTAGTTTCCAGTGAACTATATTTTTTTGTGTCCCTATCTTCTTTTTTTTGTTCCTCAGTGTGCAAGAACACTATTTACTTTTTTTCTTTCTTTTTTCTGTGCAGGGACTTGGTTGGCTTTTTGGTATAGCTTGACCATAAAGCTCTGTAATAATATTGTAAGATTGCAGTAATTGTTGCACGCAATAGTAGTCTCTACCTCTAATTAACCATTGTCTGTAAAACTCAGTCAAGATTCACTCAACCCCTCATGGTCCGTGCACATGTAAGTAACTACGTACTTATTCAATCTCACATGTTAAAAGAATTCCCATGAAATGATGTATGATTAAAGAGACCAATAAATTATAAATTATAACCTAACATCCACGTAGTGCACAACTTCAATGCATTCATTGGTCGGGAGGTGGAATGCCATGATAAGGAACGGCAATTCAATAGCTCGCCGCCATGCCCGGCCCGCGGTACATAGACTCTCCTTAGCCGAAATCTTCCGGGGTGCCTATTCCACCGAGGCCGCTTCTCCTTCTCGGGGTAGCGTTAGTAATAGCGGTAGTAGCAGCGGCAGTGGCAGTGGCAGAAATGAAACCCCCAAGGGACATAGCGGCGGACAGCCGCCTAACAAAATCCCCGAGGTCCGTACGACAGAAGGCGCAGTAAACCTCTTCATATTCCGGCTCGAGACCTTCGACCCGGCGCTCCCGCTCGTGATGCGAGATTCCCACCAACTCCCCGCGATGACGAAATGGTTCGAGCCGCGCGGCCCCCACGGCACCGACCACACCTTCACGCCACGGCTCACGAAGCACAGCCAGACCATCTTCCCCTACGAGCTGACGGACCCGTCGGCCTCGGCAACAGCAGTGCCGGGCCAGCACCCCTCCCTCCGGAGCACGCTGACGGAGTTCCGGTCCTGGCTCATCGCCCACAGCAACGAAACGTACCTGCCGCTGATGGCGCTGATCGCGGCGCTCGCGGACCCGTCCACCCTCTCCGAGGACGCGTCCTCCTCGCCGCCGCACCCAGCGGACCTGCAGCAGCAGGAGTTCCGCCAGTTCTACGCCCCGCTGGGCCTCCTCGCGCGCGCCTGCGAGTTCAACGCCACGCGCAGCGCGTACCCCCGCGAGCGCCTCCAGCGCCTCTACATCGCGCAGTCGTCGCTGGGCAGCCTCCCGGGCGACCTGGCGGCCGAGGACCTGCCGACGCCGGCGCTGGTGCGCGGCGCCGGCAAGGGCGACGTCTACGACTCGAGCGTGTGGCTGGGCCTCGAGCCCACGTACACGCCGCTGCACCGCGACCCGAATCCGAATCTGTTCTGCCAGCTGCTCGGCGAGAAGAGGGTGCGTCTCCTGCCGCCCGGGAAGGGCCAGATGCTGTATGAGCGCGTCAGGCGGGAGCTGGGATCGCAGGGGAATTCGAGGTTCAGGGGCGCGGAGATGATGGGCGGGCGGGAGATGGTGGCCTTGGAGAGGGCTGTTTGGGGGGACGATGGTGTTGGAGATGGAGATGGAGATGGGGATAAGGATGGACAGTTGGATATGCAGCAGACGGTGCTCAGACCCGGCGATACCATGTTCATTCCGAATGGTTGGTGGCATAGCATTAGGAGTAATGGGGCGGGTGCGCTGAACGCTTCGGTCAACTGGTGGTTTAGGTGATGGCATATCGTCTGCCAGGTCTTACTCGACAGCGACGTCAACCATTCTAACAGGTCGCCATGCGACTCTTGGGTGTAGAGTATTATTCAGTCCTGGTCATGCGCTTACTCCCAAGCACACCATCTCAAAACAAAAGTTGACGAGGGCATATTCCATTGGCGTACTCATACGCGACCTCTGGACTGAGGTTATACTCCACATGCAGGTATTGTATGTAACAATTGCAGCTGCATCACTCCTGGGGTCTTACCCGATCATCCTCGTAGGCCACTCTATAGGGCTGGGCTTGGTGTTACACTCGCCAGTCTCGGGTTTTCAAGTCATTGGGTGATCACGAAGACATACACTACTGAGGATATGGGTATCAAGAGCATAGGTCATAGTAAAATGGCTATCAAAAGCCCCTTTACGTGTTGTAGAAGCTCGGAAATCTGTAATTGTTCGAGCTTTTTAATAGTCTATCTTCTAGAGTTACACGTGCTACTGTGTGACCGTCTTACAACGGTAAACCTCTGTTTTCTTCGGAGAACTCTTATATTCAAGGCACATCCAGCTCCGGTGGCGGCCTAAAAAAATAAGACAGCATACCGAAAATTTCGTTCCCTAAATCCTTTACAACTATATCTATGTCGACAGCTCAGTATATAATAATAGCGGGTTCAGCGGCCGTCTAGTTAATCAGGGACCCTCCATTGGCCAGGGGTTATATGCAAGGTGACACACCCCATGACATGTGCAATGAAATAGCACACAGAGAGGATCCTCCACCCATAGATAGACTTATATCTGACGAATATTATGGGCTCGCGGGGCATCATGGCCCCCATTCACTCCATTGCTCTCTTTATCTCCCAATCATGCATTGGACGAACTACCGCATGATGGTGTTGACTTGCGGGCACAACAAGCGTGCAGTCGCAGATCTGATATCACATGATGTTAGGACTAACCCTTTCACAACATATTAATGCTACATATAACATAGGACATATTATTGTAGTTATCATAGATGCATAGGCCATTAGTAGTAGTGATTCTACCTCCGCATCTTCCATCGGGGTAGTAGTCGTGACTTCACCTTCTAAGAATCAGGTCAATAGACCACTACCGTAGTACGACATATCTTTTCATTACCATTCACGATGGCCTTCCCAAGCCTAGACCAGTTATCACCTAGCCTCAGCGGCAGTACCAGCAGCCTCTGGATCCTACCCCTCATATCAGCTGTCGCCGTCGCCTACCTAGCCCTCACGACCCTCAGATCCTGGTACCGCCTCCGCCACATCCCCGGCCCGTTCCTGGCCTCGATCTCCTACCTATGGATCGCGCGCACCGCGGCCGGCGGCCGCCAGTTCTGGGTGTACCGCGACATGCCGCGGCGATACAACAACGCGCCCCTGGTCCGCGTCGGGCCGAACGAGCTTTCGACCGACGACCCGGAGGTCCTGCGCCGCGTCAACGGCGTCCGCAGCGCCTACGCCCGCGACCCTTGGTACCTGGCTGCCCGCTTTGATCCCTACCACGATAATGTCTTCACGATCCTCGGTGCAGATGCGCATGATCGCTTCAAGGCGAAGATCGCGGGGGCGTATGGGGGCCGCGAAACGCCGGCGCTGGAGCCGGGGATTGATGATCAGGTTAGTGAATGGTAGTTGATGCTCCTAGGATATCCTCTAGACAGATCTAGCGACTATTTAGATATACCGGAGGTGATTATGATATCAAACCTTACTAACTCGAGTATATGATGTAAGATCCGTGAGCTGTTGAGTCTGCTCCGTCGCAAGTACATATCCACAACCAAAGAGACGCACCTAGTCGAGTTTGCGGAGCTCACGTCTTTCTTTACCATGGATACTATCACCCGGTCTGCTTTCGGGAAAGAGTTCGGATACCTGAAGACCGATTCCGACGTGTACGGTTTCCTTGCCGGCGTGAGGGAGACGTGGCCCGGGCTGGCCATCGCTCTTGACATTCCCTGGATACGGAATATTCTGTTCTCGCGACTCTATCTAAGGCTTTTCGGGCCGAAGCCAACAGATGGTTCGGGTCTTGGAAAGCTTATGGGGTATGGTATCTCGTCGGGAATTCTCAGTATTTGAGAAGGTGCTAAATTTCAGTAGTATTGCTGAGGAAGTCGTGGCCAAACGGTTCAACCCTGACGCCAAGCAGGAGAAGGACTTTCTCGTATGCCCTATCACATCTTCCAGTGCCTAATAGAAAATTGCTAACGAGAGTCAGGGTGCCTTCATCAATCATGGACTTGACAGGCAAGAATGTGCCACTGAGGCCCTGTTTATGATCATTGCCGGGTTTGAAAACACGTCCTCTGTCATCCGCTCAACCATGCTCTATCTGATGAGCACGCCACAAGTATACCAAAGGTTCAAAAAGGAAGTCATGCAGGTAGTCCGGGATGGAGGAGCATCTAGTCCGATTTCTTTTGAAGAAGCAAAGAAGATTCCCTATCTACAGGTAAATACCTAATTACCCAATATTTATACTCACAACCCTTGTCCTACTCTCTAATTAACTATTACGTCTCCACAGGCCGTTATCTACGAAGGCATCCGTATGCGTCCCCCAGCCCCAGGTCTCTATCCCAAATCTGTTCCGCCGGAAGGCGACGTGATACACGGGCAATTTATCCCCGGCGGGACCGCAATCGGGATGAACGCCGGGGCTCTTGTGCGCTCCACGGCACTGTTCGGCGCGGATGCCGACGTCTTCCGGCCCGAACGCTTCCTCGAGATAGACGATGAAGCCCGCGCCGAGATGGAGCGCAATGTGGAGCTCGTGTTCGGCTACGGGCGGTGGATGTGTGCTGGTAAGCCGGTGGCGTTCATGGAGCTTAACAAGGTTTTCTTTGAGGTAAGTGATAGTTCTGAAACATAACTTTGGCAGTAGAGTAAGAGCACAGAGTAGACTGACTAGGTGTGCTATTTTCCCCCTTGCAGCTGATCCGAGCGTTCGATTTTCAATTGGTGAATCCCATGAAGCCATGGGACTCTCGGAGTTATAGCCAGTTTATTGACGAGAATATGTGGGTTCGAGTCACAGAGTCTAGCGAAGATTAGGGGGTTCTAAGACTGTTTTACGGAAATGAACTCTTTGGTTGATTAGGAAGTGAAACTGAGCAAAGGACATTTAAAAAGAAACCTCTCTGGGCTCTGGAAATTCAGGGGTAACTAGTGGTTATGACCAAAGCTTGTCAAGCTATAATGGGAATGAGATATGGATTCCGTAGTATGTTAAAACAAAGTCAGGTTAAATAAGGAGATATTCTTATATTCTACCTTGTGCAAACGTCTCTGTCGTTTCTATCCTATAGACAAGACAGAAACCTCTACAAGTACACGAGTTACCACTGATCGACCAAATCTCTCCTATCGTAGTGTTCCGGTGACTTCCTGCTGGCATAATCTACTCACCATGAAAAATCCAGCTGCGGACTTTGACTGAACACCTGTCGGGGGAATCCGGTTGGGTGCTGTTGCACCACATCCCAGCGTGGGGAACGACTTTTATGGTGTCGGTATCGAAGGAGTTGAAGAAAAGCACCTCGTCGGGAGTCTGATTGGAGGCATAGCAGTAGACCAATCGAAGATCATAGAGCATGCTGGTCTCGTGGCCCTTGAATCCCTTGATGCTAACCATAGGTTCGTTGCGTGAGTAGACGCGACGCGTGTAGGTCTCATAGGCGAAGTCGGGTACGGAGCTGTGCTTGATCATAGCCAGGGGTAGAACCTCCGCGTTTGCACCATAGGAGCGCCACACATTGATGATGCTGATCCACTCGTGCCGCTGCATCAGGCTCTTGGCCTCCTCAGCGCCAAACACCCACGCTAGCCGTTCCTCGACATTTCCTAGGTCGAACTTGACTATCGATGCCAGTGAAAACGCTTCCTTGCACCCTGTAAAGGCCGGTTAGGTCACCCACAGACATCTCTTTCTACGCAACCCTCTTGATGCCTTTCCCCCCCTAGATCCGCAGACCAAATGTGGTTTACAACAAGCATTTCTCTAACCTACACTCTTAACAAGCGATGAAGTCTCCTGTTTAGAATTAGAGCTAACTTATGTCTGTGTGTTCAAGGGGTAACTGCATTCCTGACATTATAGGGTCACTTAGTTAACAATGTATTGCATGAATAAAAGAACCCCAAACTGCCATTGAGGAGTATTTGAAGCCGATACCGCTTGAGCGTGTCTGTCTCCAACAGGCACCAAGCTGTTGTAGCTTCATATGAAGATAAAGGAGAAGACAATCGTAACAACAAAACATTTGGAAAGCTAATATAGCTAGCACTGAGCCCCATTGCACTGCCATTATCCCCATCCCCCCTTCCCTCCAAACGCATAACAAATACATGTGATTTGTCTGCGTATCAATTACGAGTTCACCAGGCCTCCAAATAGCGACGAAATTCTCTAGATAGACTAAGAGGTCCAGCTTACACTAACGACCACTGAGCGATAAATCCCAGTCATTTCACGGGACGTATTCGAACACAAAGACTGGATTGCCCAGCATTTCATGGAATGATCCCGTGATGCAAGGCCAATCGCCACCTGCTTCGCTTGAGCTCCAGCCTGCAAGAGTGATGCGTTCCGGACATTTACGGAGGAAAAATGGCCGCGGCGATGGTCTTTTGTGGTCTTGAAAATAGGATAGCATGGCGAGAGATAGAAACTGCGTAGCGAGCGCATATAAATTACTAAGACCTCCGTTTGGAATGTCAGCTCTCGCGACTGGTTCACCGGAGATAGCCGTAATGAGGGCCATGACGAGCTCTAAACCACCATGATAATGTTCGAGATCTTCGTTGTCTATCATCATTCGCCTCATCTGTCGGACCGTACGCAGATCTATTTTCTGTGGTTCAATGCCGGACTGGCGCAGCGCCAGAAAATTAAATGAATCACGGCATGCGCCGATCATCTGGAGGATACCTGCTGCGTCCTCCATGTCTTCGAGTATGGTGTGAAGAAGCGAAGAGCCTTCGGCTTCGTCCAGGAAGATCATGACATCCGTGTCGTCCTTTTTAAATGTCGCCTTTCCGGAGTCGAGAGCACGATAATCAAGAATTGGTCGTATCCCGCCGATGCCGCAGAGGATTTCAATCGCATGTGGCACATAGTAATCATTCTTGTTCAAATCCTGAAATACCATCCTACCATCATTTATTTGGACCGATCCTGAAGGCCTAGTATCCAATGGCGTGGTAAGGCTCTCCGAGAACGCCCGCACCACAGGCCTCACAAAACGCACAAAGACCCACGGCGAAAAGGATATATCCTTAAGGAGTGAAGATGCCAACTCTGTGACTTCCATTCCATCCCACCGCAATCCGACGAGCCAGGAGAATCTGTCTACTGCAACATCTGTTAGATGATGTTGAAGGAGTAACTCTAGTTTGGCCCTGTCCTGTGATGAGATGGCGTCTTGAAGGTCGGCCAAGGAATATAGACGATAACTCCAATGCTCGGATTCCTCGTCAGGTGGAGCGGAGATATATGAGCCAGTTCTATACATGTGATTAGGAAATTCAAATTGTTGTCTCACGCTTTTATCGATGTGGAGATCACTAACATTAGCGGAATATCCTCGTCTAGGTTGTCTTGATTTTCCATTTTAGCTTGCTGAACAGGAGTTAGTTATATATCCCGAGTATAATTGCGTTAAGGTTTCTAGCTTGGTATTCGATGACAAGACTCGCTCAGATATCTATGACAAGTAGAGAGATTCGAGGTGGCGGCTTGAAGGATCCTAAATAGAATAGTAGATGTACGATGACCACTATACATATAATCCTGTCATACGGGGTCTGGGGTAAAGAGGAAGCCGGGAGGAAAGTTTTCATACGTAGTGATTGGGGAGCATTCAATTTATATCATAGAAGTTTGTCTGAGCATTGATTGCTTTACACGGAGTATGGTTGCACACCACTGCTCGAAGCCCGCTTGGTACGTTCGTCTAGAATATATGCCTGTCATCGGCTGCATTCTTATTAAGTGTCATAGTATAATATAAATACCGTCATATATTACGTAGACGCCATTGAAATGAACAGATTGTTGTATCATGGCTTTGGTAAGTACACCGGTATACCATTAGAAATGTAACCAAAGCAACCACTGTATATTTGGGACCAATAAAAGGCCCGCGAATGACTATGATACTGTGACGATTTAAACTTACGCAATCTATTGGCGTAAAAAACATCGATACACAAACTTGGTTTGATCTTGTACTTGAGGAACGTTCAACAATTTTAACATAATAGAAGAAATTATACTTCTAAAATTACTCTAATGCAGAATACTTCCAAACGCGACCTTTACGGTATTGCTCAATTACCGGTAACTGCACTGACATGAAGGTTTATACTCAGAAAAGGAATCAGATGGCCAAGCTACGTAAAGACATCATATATGACCTTGAAAGGAAAGGGGGGGGGAGGGGGGGTATTTAATAAAACGTATAACCGCTGGACAAATATTTTGATTTCAAGATGATAGTTTGCTCCCATTTATTTGAAAACTTTGGCATGGATAAGACTCGAGAAGCTGTTGTAGGTTCTTATCCGTACTAATAATGAATAAGGATGCAGGGGGGGGTTGGGAGATGCTTCTCAGTTCATGTAAGAGTTTACTTCGATGCAATTTAGATACTAATAGCTTGTATCATAACCAGTTTATGCTATCCTTCACCTGACCAAACCATCCGATCCAGCAAGGTATGGTTCTAAGGTCATTAACATGTCCTAGCAAGCAAGCACTTCAGGTGCAGGGCTTACGAAATCGGTTCTCGCTTCGTCGTTGAAAACGCGGCCCATGACAAGAGTATCATAGCTCTACTGAGCAGAAACTTTTCCTTCTTTTACCTCTTTATTATTTTAATAAACATATAGCGGTATATATTTGAATAAATACGCCCTAGGGAATCTGCAGAGGTCCTTCTCGCCCGGCGGGCTGTGCCCTCACCCTAAACGGTCAGTAGTACTACGCACTTAGAGCAGAACTATTGAGAGAAGAACTTGGTCATAATCATCTCGGTGCAGAACAGGCAGTCAGTCACCGCTCTGGGCATTTTCCGGGATGGTCACTGTATAGCTGGGCAGGGTCACATTGGACACGCCACGGAGCTCGCTTTGGAAATCCCCGGCTTAGTCGCCGAAGGGGTGGCCCGAGTGGAGCTCTTAGTCGTTGATCTTGAACCAGGATGAGGCGGCGGGTTCGGCCTCGGCGCTGCCCCACCATAGTCCGCCAGATTACACCACCATGGGCGCTAGTTACGGCGTGGGACCAAGACCGGTACAGGATTTATGAAAGTTACAGGTGTAGCCCTCCGGGCGCTCTTTACCCTTGTCCTCTGATTGCAGTGGAATGAGATATTATTGTTGTCGTTAACATACCTATTGTGTCGTGAGGGTGCTTCTCGCCTTACTAGGGCGTAGTAGGTTTCCCCGCTGCGATTGGATGATCAATCCTCATGTAACTACGCAACAATGCAATTCACAGCACTTCATGTCGGTTCACTGTGTCTTGCTTGGCACCTACATGCTAATGATGATAATGCAGCAGCATTTAGAGAACGCAAGGGTGCGATAAGGGGCGTTTTGTAGCGATATACAAAACACTCATTTTTCATTGAAAAGTTCAGCAACCCTGGACCACTACTTCAATATCAATAAAAAGAGGGTTAGATACAAAGGCAGTGGCCACAGGTCGAACGCTTCATATCAGACAATATGTCTTATATCAGGCCATATAATAAATCATCATAATTGCGTACATACAAGGTTGCGCAGCTGACTAGCATGCAATATATACATTCGAAACATAGGTACATTTGACCTCATTTGGTGCAGAGCTGAGGCTCCGAACCAACCCCCTCCATATGGCAACGTCGGCCACATCCCTTTCGATCCTTTTAACAATCCTCGCTGACGTTCTCCGTAGTGCAGTACACTCCGTCGGGACCCGAGCCGGTCTTGGTGGGCTCCTCACCCGTGTCGTTGCCCTCGTACAAGTCGCAGTACTTGGCGTCGTTCTGGCAGGTGTTCGAGATCTTGCAGGTATCACCGTAGTTGGTGTTGATACCACAGAGGACGCCGCCATCGACAGCGATCGAGTCCGCGATCTCGATGTTCCGGGGGCCGCCATTCTCATCGCAGTTACCGCAGCTGCGAACAAGCTGTATAGTAGGCACCGCAGTTAGTTACCGAAAGCCCTTTTAGGTAGGCTTTTCGTTTCCCCCGAATAGGTCTGTTGGTTGGGCTGCGGAAGCTAGCTTACCTTGCCGTAGTCCTCGGCGTAGAAGTCGCTAACGACAATGGTCCCGCGTCCGTTGAACTGGAGGATCTTGTCGTCGGCTGTGAAGGCACCACCGCCGTTGATGTAGGAAGTGCCCGACTCCTGCAGGAAGGTCGCGGCGTCCTCGCAGACCTGCGCCCACCACACGTTCTCGAGCGTGCAGGTTCCGCGGCAGTGGATGCCCTCGGCCTGAGAGGCACCGATGATGACGTTGGAGAGAGTGGCGCCGTCCTCGAGGATGAACATCGCGTCCTCCTCACCGGTCTCGGACTGGCCTTGGCAGACATCGGCTAGTTAATGAAGAACCTAACGTTAGCACCAAATGGATCCAGATTATTTGCACCTAGAAGGCAACCTCAATGACTGGACAATGAATGAGGGGAACCTACGGTCTCGCTCATATCTCGTCATGCCACCGTCGAAAGACCCAGAGACGGGGATGGCAGTGGCTGCCGAAGACACACCCGCGGAAGCGGGAAGAGTCGTGGTGGCGGCGGCGGCGGCAGTGCCGACCATGGCTAGGATGCTGACTTGCTTCATCTTGAAATGTGGGTGGGTGGAGAGGCTTGTGAGAAGTTATGTGTGAGGTGTCGTCTGTCTCGAAGCTGCGGCTGGAGATGAGATCTTCGAGCTTAATGATCACGACACGCTCAGGTCTTTTATACTCCTCGGCGGCATTGCGTCCTTAGTGCTAGATACCCCAGACGGGAAATCGCGTCTACGACTAGTGCGTAGGTCGATCCCGCCCCCGCCCCCTGAGGGACCGGGCATCGACCGGGTATCGTTGCGGCCAAATTAACTCGAAAGGGGATGTCTTGGCCGGTCCCTAAGGTGTGCCGCTCCAAAAGATGTTGCCCAGGTAAAGTGGACTCATGGTTCGTGGAGAAATAGATGTGAGTTATTAGGGTGTTAGGTTGACTATATTCTGGTTTGGGAACTGATCTTCATCGCCACGCCATGAGTTACGAATTATAATCTATATGTTTCCTCACTACGACTAACATTATAGATCGTTCTTACAAAAAGAAACCTGGATGTTTTCTAGGAGTGAGGGGAGACCTGGAGCCGCGACGCAGTAATGCATATCCCCGTTGATTGAAGGACGCAGGGACGAAACAGGCGAGCAGGAAACAGCCCAGAAAGACCACGAGCATGACGTATGTTAATCATTGCCGTATCTAGAGTTAATATACCTGGAGATGCGGTTCGAGCTTAAACTTCTGAGCGTCGAATGATTCGTGGGAATTCGTGTCTCCATCGTGAACCCCCTTGCGGAACAACAATACGCCCCACATCGCTTGTAACATCAATCGACGTTGTTTCAAGTCTAAATTTGTTTTGGTGTAACTTCACTTATTTTTGACAATTCGATTTAGGAAGATGAGTAAAGTAGCTCTCGCTGAAATTCCATGGTTGGGGGGTGCAGTGGATTTTCCGTCAATGAACACTCCTGCTCGAAATACAGTAGCTATTTAATTGGCGTGTAAATTCACGAGCCGCTCGATGATCGTCAAAGATACACATTAAGTTACCATTCTGCAAGCCGTAGTCGAGGGCTCACGGGAAAGAAGAGTGGACGATGGTGTTGGCCTACGTTATGCGATAGCGCGCGCATGTATTCCTAGGACAGACTACGTATGCTTCATAACCCTGACCGATTGCCCCATAACATACGACCACGAGCAAGCCCAGTGAGAATCAATGCCTCGGAACATGTTATCTATGACCTTGCCTGCTTGCATTAAGACTACCAATTACCACCCTCATGTGGCAAGAATGAAAAACAATCAACTTCTATAATCTTCCATGCCGATTTGACCATCTATACGTTGACGAAAACACCGGAGACTTCAATGAAGAAAGCAACAGGGGGAGTTCATGGCAGGAGGGGGCGGGGGTTTTTCAACTCCCCAAAAATTACGGGAATCTGAAGTCGAAGGCACTTCGTGGAATGTCACCGTTGCGCTCTACCAGCTACGATCAGAAATCCATGGCGAGGGTTTGCGTGCAAGAGGTGTTGGGAAAACACTGACAATTGCCTTCTCTCAATATTAGTTATAGCCTTTCCGATGATCGCGCGAACATCATAGAGTTGGTCAGCCTTGGCCTCAGGCGCTCTGAGTTCTGTACCAAGCTGGACTTCACGATCTCCTATTCGAGTCCACGCTACATGTGTGTTTCAAGCAAGCACTATCTCCTGTCGATATGACCTTGGATCTGAGTCTGTGCCAAAAACGAACGAGAAGAATACGTGCTCACAATGTTACACATCTATTCGTCAACTCGATGAGTTTATGCTCTTCTCGACTTCTCGGAAGAAGGGATGGTGCTTTTATGATCAGGGGCTTACATAGGGCCATACTGAGAGGCACGCAACTAGGGCCTCAACGTAGAGGCTTTCTACATGTTGGTCGAGTTATGATAATAGCTGTTCTCCCGAAATACGAGGCTTGAGCGAACCTACCAGCCAAGCATGCTGAGGCAAGTGTCCCGCATAGACGCGGGTATGGATATGAACCTAGAGAACAGTTCTCTACAGTCAGAAGGCAATCAAGTCTAATTTATACACACTATTCTGCTCCGTTCCATAGAGGTGCAAACCTTTCCTCGGAAGGCCATCATCCCCTATCAACAGTACCAAGCAACTACGGCTCAAATAAGATGACAGCCAAGTTCTCTCTTGGCCGGAGGTTTCTTCTACAGCTGTAGGTCTAATGGCCATAAATTACGTCACATATATCTCCGATGTCATTGACAGACACTGTGGTTTCGACATAGCCCACTGTGTAACCTAATGCGGACTTCGTCTAGGTGGTGTCATCGACATGCTAATGTCCTTGAAGTCTAACATCTCATGACAGGAGGTGGCATGGCATATATATCTTATAAACCCATAAGAATTAACATCTCACCTCGAAACATCTATGTTTTAAGGAAATCGTATATTATTTGCGAATATCGTTATATTCTTGACGCTACTATGAAAGGAGAACGAAACCTTTGATCAACCTCGATCTTGTTGGCAGTATTTATTAGTGCTAGAAGGATTCAGGGGAAATACTCCAAGGGCGAACTTATACATCTATCGAACACAGTATTTAAATGTTAACTTGCTACTTTACCGGCCTATCCTGTCTCTCAGAGCCTACTATATTATATGAAAAGACCTACTCGCCTCCTCCCCTTTCACCAAACACTTGGCTTAATTCCAATTATATCTTGCCGTCTAGATCTCAGCGGCCCAAGGCCTTGTACTTGCAAATGATATGAGAGGATTCGTGGGATGCACGATTAGCAGCCACCTTCATCAAGACAGATTCAGGTTGGGATGGACTAGGAAACATCCTAACCGCCTACTTTAGGCAATCAAGGGGGACTTAGATAATAATTACTATTATAATACTTCACCTACACACTATTCCCACGATTACACTAGTTAAAACCTTCAGAAGCCCGTACATGTGATTTCCTTGAGGAACAGTCATCAACAACGAGCCATACTGATAGCTTATCCAGCTTTCAATATTAGGCCCTCCTATACAGCCTTACGACTATGTTAGAGGGCTCTCGGGAAGGGGGGCCGCATTACTTCCAATTTAAATAGAGGGCACAACTTTTTGTGGTCATCCTGGTCCCACAGGGATGTTAGAATAGGGGCTAATACTTCCCCTGAGTGTAGGTAACACAAGGACTTGAGGAAAGATAGGGGCGACTAGAATATACTATTGTTATACCAACGTATACTTTATCCTACTATAAGCATATTCTAAAGCTAGCGCCTACCACTTCCCTCCATCTTCGCTATTACAGCCTAGTCGTCTCCAATCTAGGGAATCCACGACACTCACGCAACATTTCGGAGTCACGAGCATACACCATTACGACATACATCATAGATGGAGAGCGGGACCCCGAAGGACACCGAGGGAGCATGTCTAGAAGCGGCCGCAAACTCTTGCTGCTACTCAAGAGACACACACAGTGATCTTCTTCTACGAGAAAGCACCAGTTTAATCTCGGGTAAACTACCCAGTCATCATCACATTTTAGCTAGGGTTTCCTACCACCATCCCTTCCCTGCTTATAAGCAGCCAAGACAGAGAGATCCTGGTACCAGAACAACTGAGACGCCTACCATCTGTCTAATTGGAGCAGCTAGGAACCTCGACATTGTACTACTTCCTTTAGTCGCCTACGACGCTGCATCTTTGTCTTACCTGCAAGTCTACTTAGTTGGCATCGGTCGAGGGCACAGAGGCATAGGACAGTGTGCCAGGTACTTATGAAGCTGGGTGTGAGCTTTGCACGCAGCGATTCGTTAGGGGTCAGCCGGTAGCTCCCCAAGCTTGCAATCTTCGCTTCGGGTCCATACTGGTTCATTTAGCTACTAACTACCTAATTTGAATACACACGGGAAGTTGATGGGAGAGTGTTAGACCAATGTGACGTGGAAGCTTGTCTCGACGACACGCGACAATGCGCGGGGTGGCGTGTGCTCAGTCTTTTACGGAACAAACAAAACGGATGATGGTTGTTGGGATCCTCGATAAGTACTCAATCTGTATCCTCTGTAAGGGGCTGTCTAGTTACTTTTTGTATGTACGTACGTGTATGCATGCACAGCACTATCGTGGGTGTTAGAGAGCCTACGTACGTAGGTGCGATCACCGCTGTAGACACGGGAGCTTGAGGGATATACACACATATGCATACGCACACCCGCACACAGATATACATCACTAGAAAACCCCGCATTATAACCTGTCTATCTGTCGCCACCGTGGTGATGTGCATGGTCGTCATGTAATGCGTGGTTTTCGCTAGGCATTTAGGGATCACTGGCACCGACAAAGCACACATAGCATTTCTTACCTTGTTCGACGAAGGCTAAGGGCAGGAGTTAGGGTCGATCGTTCATATATAGGATACAATGCAGCTAAACTAAGGGGTAACGGAAGCATTGGACTGAATTTTTATAGATAGACCGGTTTCTGTTGGGGACAGAGCTAGAGTCAACGATATCGTGTGCATTTTGCCTCCATAGGTAGGTATCCTACGTTGTGTTCTCGCCCGTCAGTCCGTACGTCCCGCATGAGGGATATTACGCAGGGCACGCAGGACGCGGTTCCAGAACCGCCGCCACATTGTCAGATTGCCATCTGTACGTAGGTATGCACGTATGCAGCTATGCTATGTGCTGACGTTAGGCTGCCCATGTAAGTAGCTAACTAACTGGCTGACAGACGGGAAGACAAAGGCTTTTCAGACGTAGAGCTCGCGTGGACACTTTCCTCATCTCCTACTCGTCTCTCCAGACCTCCTGTCCTCCCACCATTCATCATCTCCCGAGTCTTGCATAAATAGCAAGACTCGACATCCTCGTCGCCAAGGGTAGGTAGATGCTTTCCCGCGAAGCTTAGCCTTTCGGCCAGAAGCAGGGACCCTAGCGCCAGAGCGGTGTAACTCAAGCCCGGAAGTCTGGGGAGAAGCATTCCCCCCCCCCCTCTTTTCTCCCCGTGGGGAAGAGAGGCGGAGAGAGTCTCGTCGATGTACCTACGACTCTCGAGCTACAACCGACGATAAAGAGATAGGGAAGGCCATCTATCTGACTGATGGGCCAAGGGGGGAGAAAGGGTTGATAAAAATGAGCTGATAGACCCCACGGGATGTTATTTCCGATACAGCATAATCCGATAACGTACATAGTCACCTATAGGTAACGAATAGTTAGATGATCCTGGAATAATTCAACAGTAGCAATCCATCTACCGTGTATGCGCATGCGATTGTAGAATACGTTTCTTAAACTACGTCGTATAGTATGACAAGAAGACTACTGAATATACACGGCTCTGGTTGTACAGCCGGCCCAGGAGGTCACCAGGTACAATTGCGGCTCTTACAGTCTGGGCATCACCATCGTGCCGGAGCACGTACCCGTATCGCATGACTCAACAGTACAAATCAGACCTGATTGACTTGCGCGCGGTGTAGTTATCCATCAAACGACATGTACATTACGTATCTATGCATATGTACAGTATCAATCCTGATTCGACGCAACCACGATGTAGGTAGGATGAATGCTGGCCCCCTCTCTCTATTCCTGCTACGGCATAAGATAGTGGTAACTAATAGGAGGTCTCTCTGCCGCCCTGTCATATCGAAGTTCGCCTTGTCATGTCGATTGCCGTCACCGATGATAGAAACAGGAAATAGTAGGTAGGGGACAGGGGGCCTATGGGATTTGGGGGAATGCGAAGGGATTTATTACCCCACGAGATTCCATGGCAAATCCTGCAGGTGTCCGGAAAAAGATGACAAGGCCTGTCTAGCCCTTATAGCCCTTATATATCGCAGGGACCCCAAGTCAGGAAAGAAGTCCGGTCGAGACTCTCCTGATATATGATCGCTTACGCGGGGGGTTGTTTGATCCTAGACATATTCTGACACATACACATAATGCGCACGTCAAATCGCTCGCTGACACACTCTTTCAGCCCTGCTGATGTCGAATATGGGAAAGAGGAACAACAACTACTGTACATTCCTCGCACCTAGCAATTGGCAGACAATGGATACACAGGGCGGGACAATGGGTGGTGAGAATTCGACTCTAAACTGGGGGCGCATCTGTTGTATAACGGCAGGATCGGAGGAAAGAGATCTTCATCGCGCACTACGATACACCACAGACTCGGCACACACACACACACACACACATAGAGTAGAGAAATCTACTCAGCTAACGACGCCACGCTTCTAAAAGCCGCCTCTAGATCTACTAACTAGGTACCTATGTAGTAACGTACGTACTACCCAACGAACACGCGACATGACGGCTTACCTAAAGACAACCGCACCCTGCAAGCCACAATGACGCCGAAGAGACTGGCAGCCAGCTGCGACCTGGTTTGGGAGGAAGAGGGGGTGAGATAAACGGCGGGATATGATAGGTGGGCTTGCACCCGAGGACGTGGAATCGGGGACGAAGGAATGCATAGTGCTTCTGCGGCCTGCATCTGATCGGAGTGAGGGGAGGGGAGGGGAGGGGGAGGGTTCACAGCAGGTGTTGATTCACCTTTCGTCTCTTCCTTCCCTTCCGTCCATCCCATCCATCAATACCACGTAATAGTTTAATGCATCCACCTATATACACGCGCACAGACATGGACCGTCGGACGGGAGATATATGACATAACTAGACATATGTAGGGAGAGAAAGACGAGTAGACGTAGTAAGACTACCACAAGGCAATAATGGGGAGGAAGAGGGAGGGTTGCACTCGGATTGCGAGACTGCAGCTGCATGGTACGATAGATAGATAGATAAATCATATTTTGGGGCAGGCGTGACCAGAACCGAGAAGTAGAGAAACCAGGAAAAAGAGCGCGCATGCAAGCCGACACTTCAGGAGGCGGCAAATGTACTTCTTCTTATATTTAACAAGCCGTTTAACAATGTCGGTGTGCCGAACCATGCCACCCAGTGGACGAAAAGCAAATTGACCAGTATCTCAATAGGTACATACATTAAGCAGATACGCCTACTCCTACGTACGTAACCAAAGAACAACATATTATGGAAAGGATAGGGACGCCAGGCTATGGAGTATAATAAGCCGTGAAGAAGTAATTGAACCATAGCCTACCTATCTACTTACTTACTTACTTACTTACTTACTTACTTACCTACCCACCTCGGTCTTCGTCAAAAAGATGCGAGATGGAGCATTCGTATAGCGTCGTATTCAAACCGCAGCGAAAAAAACTTCATTCATGCGTGGTTTTGCTTGGGACGAATGAGCAACGAGCGACTAGTCAGTCTAGTTAAACTAGGTAGGTAGGCATCCTCAAAAAGTTAGCTGTAGGCGGTGGGCGTAGGCGCACAGCTCGTAAAGGTCTCAGGCAGGAAACAGAAGAGAAGAGAGAGAAAAGAGAAGGAAAAAAAAACCAAAAAACCAGAGCTAACTAGCTACTGTAGCCGGTCTTCCCAGTCAGCCCGAGCCGTCATTATCATCGTCATGATCACCCCATTTTTTTCTTCCTCCCACCGTGGTTCAATGGGGAAAGCGTAGGTCAGCTCTCGCGGATGTACCTGGAGAGGGGATGATGGGGTATCTAGCTATGTAGTTCTTAATCATCCTAGTTTTTTGCCTGCTACCTACATAAGTAGACATGACGGGAGCAACTATCTCTAATTGTAATGACAGGAACGGCATTCTCATCATACGAACTGCGGTAACTTATGTACTTACGTGAGTATGAAGATTCGCCCTTTGGATATTTTTAAGCACCACACAACATAACAAACAGCCTGACAGCCAAAAAAGCTTGGCCGGACCCTGGAGATAATCTGTATGTACGTGATGCGGGGCCCCGAACTTTGAATTGGCATTGGCAAAGGCTTGTTTTCTGGCGTGGCGTTCCGATTGGGAAGGGATGCGACGGGCAATCGCCTTGGCATCGCATTTCTGATGTAAATGTTACTCTTGAATGTGTTATGTAATGATGTACATAGGTAGGTCGGCACATAAGCCTGCTCGTCAGCTCGTAAGGATAAGGATATGTATAGGCCCCTGATCATCTCATTATTGTACAGCACGTTACGTATAATAACTATGTATGTATGTAGGCATATGCATTTGACGTCCCCTTGCTTGTCCGACAAATACGACGATAGGCGGGCTCTGCTGACTTGATGCTACCTAATTACATAGTTACTTACTTCCATACATAACGTGAAGGCAACAGGCATCTCTTGCCCTCTCTGTCTGTTAACTAACCGAGTGTCTGTTTCTCACTCACGGGCTTGCCGGCATAACCGAGTGAAGCCATCGGGACAAGCGATCCGAAATGGCCACTCAGTGACTGATTCTGGATCCGAGATTCAGCGGCAAACAAGCTTCTGCTTAATATCTTCATTAATAATAACTTAGCCCAGATAGCGCCGTATCTAACTATGTAACCAACACTACCGCAGGCAAGGGGATGGATGAATCGAATGGACGGGTGTGCCGCTAACCAGACACCTAGCGCGCGCAGTAGTAGCAGCAGCAGCAGCAGCAGCTTCGTTCATCCATCCATCCACCATCCACCCAATGTGCCAATCTCACCTCACCCAGTCCGTAACTACCAACCAAGGTTCACAAACTCTTCTTCTCTACATGCATATATACATACATACATACCCTCCAAACGGAACACCTTCCAACTCGAGGAGATCCGTATATTACCACGACACCCCATCTACCTAGGTACCTAGGTATGCTGAAAAGAGACCAAGTAGCCGGACGCTAGTCTTATTTCGGCTCTTACCACGCCTACAGTATATATGTAGGTGTACCGAATAGGCGGACGCCCTCCATCCATCCATTCATTCATTCATTCATTTTACCATCTTCAGAACGATTAAAGAAAGAGAAGAAGAAAAAAGTAGAAAAATTACGACCTTCGATACGCGTAAAGTAGGTACATGCCTCTACAGGTGTAGTTAATAGACTGGTATTGTTCACGCTACCTCAAGAGACCAGCGAATATGGGGCTACGCTACCAGGGAGCGACTACCTAAGCTTTACCTATTGCTAGCTCGGTGTTCGCGCTGAAAGCGGCAAGCCGACGCTTGCGACGTTTCCGCCACGAGGCCGGTTCGCCCGTTCATTAAACACGTGGGTGTCCAATAGCGACGGCATCTACATTATGTAGTTACATACATAGTTATACCTACCGTATCATCGTGCTAGTTAACTAGGTAGGTAGGTAGGTAGGTAGTTAGTACTATAACGACTATAACTTAGTACAGAGGCCGTCAATAAAATAGCTCAAACTCGCCCGCCGAAAACCGTCAACCAGTCAGTTATCTAGCCTCAGGGGGATGGGGAGTCCCCATCCCCCTATCACATATGTAGGAGGTAGGTAGGCGGCAGTTAGTTGGATCCATCGTTTCGTTTCGATCCGATAGGAAACCGTTCAATAGTTATTAACTACACACATGCATATACCTACACCTACCTGCAATTTCATGTACATGCATACAGACGCAGAGCAGATCGGAGTCCCCACAACCCGGAAATAACCACTATGTGTTATATACCAAAGTGCTATTGTAAAATGAATATCTATGACTCTGGTATGGCTTAAAATGAAGTTATCGTAGATATATATATATAGGGTAAAGCTGTCAAACAGAGGTTAACACTACCGGCATACCTACATACACATCTCGTACAAGTACATAGAGTAGTTATTAGGCTGTTGCCATATAACTATACATAGGTATATATACGCAGTGCTACCGTTACTTTTGTGCAATGCATTGTACAGGACGGACAGGGCAGCGCAGGGCCGACCATGTGGGCATTGGTTAATTTCCTGCACATACATAGTTATATGTGATCAATAATAAAACAGAGCAGACAGAATAAAGCCGAGGTTTCCCGCATAGACTACATATAACAGTAGCTATATACCTGTCATACCTATGTAGTTATACGCAGTATATTACCTAACCTACTTTAACCTACATACATACCTGCATGCATCCATGCATGCCCTATGCAGCGCAGCACAGCACCAGTGAGTTCTGGCTTGACTATCACCTACCCACCTACGTAGGTAGGTGTGTAGGAGGTAGCATCCATCACCTACCTAACCTAACGTTAGGATTACGGCATCCACGCCGTTGGTCAGCCGACGTCTGCCGCGGAGAAGGCATACATATGCGTACCTATGTAGTAGGATAGTAACTAAGGTAGGTAGTGATCCATCAGCAGCGACATACCTCAGGGAGGAGGTATGATTCCAAGGACACACGCATTCTGGTAGATTTTTACGAGATGTGAATTGACACGTCCAGCGAACCTGCCCAATGGCTCTGCGGTTATACATGGATATGAAGATGTGTGCATGTAGTTAGGTAGGTAGTAAGTATATATCTGTGCCTCTATTTACATACATATATGTATAGTCGCATCAAAGATGGGTAGTGGTAGTATGTAAGTATGCGGTAGGCGTGTATGTAGACATGGCGTGCCGTGAGCAGCGACTACATACATACCTAGGTAGTTACCTACACCTACTTATCTACCTGTCTGTCAGTAGATGATCGATTATATAGAACTTTTCCATGGAACAAATCATATCAAGGTTACCTACCTAGGTAGGCAGTTACTGCGGCCAAGTTTTCAAAGATCTCGGGGGATGCAAGCCAAGAGTACTTCCCCTAACGTAAAGGAAAGGGGGGCGCCGCTCGTGATCCCGTCAGATCTAGTTACAGGCCTACCTAACCTGCCTGTGTGTGTGAGAGTGTGCATGCAACAAGCAACTTCTACGGAGAGCCTCAAAGCTTGGTAGGAGTAGTAGGTACTGCCTGTTCATCGGGTGAGATCTATGTATGCACTCAAACGCATATTTGACAGAGCCAAGCTTTCTGGGCATGTAGGTACATAGGTAGCAGTTAGTTATTCATTATATCAGCCTCAGCTCATTACTTACCTACCTACATATTAGGTACCTACTTGCGTGAATACCTAATTGACATCAACATTGATCATCGTGGAGAGGGATGTCAGGTTTTGATTTCGAATTTGCATAAACGTGTTGATGCATCTGTCTGTCTGTCTGTCTATCGGCCTCCTGCTTGTGTGTAATGTAGTGTACCACAACGTATGCATATGTATGTGTAAGTGCAGGTGTATGTGTAGGTAGGTTAGGCAAGCAAGTAGGAGAGAATGCAATCTGTATTGTCTAAACTAATGGACCGGGCCAGGTCAGGTGAGGTGAATGAATTCATTGGCTGCGAGAAGTCCTCGAGGAAAACACCAGTATTACCCAACCACCGAATCACCTTCTTCCCATTAGCTCAACTAGGTAATTCTATTCCTCCCTTGCCTCCCCTCGGCTCTCTCTTTCTCAGCTGAGCTGAGCACATGTTCTTTTTCACATGTTGGGTTAGGAGGTCTCAAAACTCGAAGACCGCGCTTTATGTATAAACCCCCTCCCGTCTAATTAGCTAGCTATCTTGTAAAACTAGCTTTCGCCAAACCCTCCTGTTAACCTTGTGCTACCACCGCCGCCCGTCGGATTTTTTTTTAATGACGTTACAACCACCCACAATGCAAGTGATGAGAAAATAGTAAAAAAAGGTATATAGTGCATCTAGAATGTCTGCTTCATTATACAACCCAACCTGTCTGAGAGCGCTACGGAAGGGTTTCATTTGGACAGAGAAAGGAAAACAAGAGGTAACAAGAGGTAAGAAATGGGTCAGTATGTACGGTGCTGGCACCTTCTCGCTGTAGGTATACGATCCCCTGTGACAAGAATAATAATAAAAATGGACCAAATGTAAAACCCGCTTGACACCGCCCGACCGACGGGGCAGTATTCCCCGTACTATGCGTAAGACCAAGCCACAAAACGCCAGTGTATAAACAAGTACCCATCATAACTGTGCATGGGAAGAAAATTGTACGTGTTTCGTTCAAGTATGAGGATGCGGCAGAGCGCTATCGTATCAATAGCCAGGCTTGCCTGGCATCGGAGGTAAGCCGTGCCCGGTTGCTTGGGGCGGCAGATGATTATGGCAGAAGATCTTGCCCGTGGCGCCTTTAGTGGCGTTCTTCTTAGAGGCATCGATAAACTTGGTGGGGTCCTCGTAGCTCTCCAATTGGCAGCACTCGACGCTCTTCACCCATCTGTTCGTGATGACCTCATTCATCGTAATCCTCTTTGCCGGATCGGGATGTAACATCTGGAGAATCAGCCGCTTGAGAGATGCGGGCCTGAGCGCGAACTCGAAGGCTGCGATTTTGGGGTATGAATCTCGCAGTCCCTCAGGATCCTCGACCTTCTTAGCCTCGAGTTTTCTCCAGCCAGTCACAAGCTGATCGTAACTTATGGAAGATCCTTCATCAGCCTTTTCCCAGAGACAAGCACTGAAGGTTAGATATATCAAGACAATGGCGGAACTCCAAACATCCAATGGACGAGGATCGTAGTCGTCCTTCTTGGCAATGACTTCAGGCGCGATGTATGGAAGACTACCGCAGATTCCAGGTTTGCATAGACGAACTTCACCCATCCCCTGACCACACTGACCGCCGGCTTCCCGTAGACCTGGGTGGATACCCGTGAAGACTTCAGACACGCCGAAATCCGTGATCTTCAGTTTGCTGTCCTTAGTAATGAGCAAGTTCTCGAGCTTGATATCACGATGAGCAATACCGTTCGTGTGCAGATAGTTGATTCCTTGGCAAAGCTGCTTAAATAAGCAGAGGCGGTCGACATCACGTCCTTCTTCCTTCAGGTACTTCTTCGAGACCAGGCCGAAGAGATCACCCTCCGAGCAGTACTCCATCACATGGTTCCATCGACCATGGTCGGTACAGAGGCGGATGGTTTCGACTATATTCGGGTGGTGAAGACTCTTCGCAATGCTGAACTCCGACTTGATTTTATTGACGTACTCATCTGTCGTTTCATTGGAGCTCTTGTGTCGGAATTCCTTGACTGCCACCAGCTCTCCCACTGAGCCCTTACGAACCATCAACGTTACCTTGGAGGTGGCACCTTTGCCCAGATGTTTCCCATGGCGGCCGAGAATCTTGTGCTGGTATTCAAACTCCTTGAGAAGCTCCGCAACATCAACGGCAAAGTCGTCGGGTAAACTCAAGCTTAATCTCCTCGCCTTCATGCCGACCCCAGCATCGGGGGGAGCTGCCCATGGTTGACGCTGGAGAACTCTGAAACCGGTACGCTCTTCTGCTCTTTGTTGCCGTTTTGCTCGTTCTAAACTCTTAGTTCGTTGCGGTTTGGGGTTACTTGTCGCGTGAGTTACGAAATTGACAGCACGGCCCCGGAACGATAGCCCCGTATGTGCTCGGTGCTTCTTAGTGTTATTGCTGAGAAAGTCACCTGCGGATGGCATAGACATAGAAACAAGACCCGACTTGCCATTCTTTTCAGTGGAAGAACTTGGCGACGGTGGCGTATTGGATCTTGTGGTTGTTGAAGACTTTTGGAAGGAGAAGCGCCTGTTTATAGGGACACTGCTGGGTGTTGCCTTATTGGTAGATGCAAGATTGGTCTCAGATGCGCCCCCGTTATAATTGGGCTCTCTAAACGTCATGGTAGTACCGATACTAGTGCTACTGGCCATGGCTGCTGTAACGCTAGAATTCGCACGCTTGTGACTAAATAAAGTCCTGAAGCTCTTTATACTAGACGATGAATACTGTCGAGACCTGGAACGCTGCAATGGTGTTGGAGGAATATCCGAATCTCGAATGCTAGCCTGGTCGGATTGCGATATGAGGGATTTATTATCGGCTTGTTCCTGAGGCGCGGCGCCGGGAATCAACAATTGTGGTTGTGGTGGTGGCCGCGATAGTTTAGTGGTCGCAGCAGATGTAGGGGTAGGGGTGGGGGTAGGGATATCGTTGGTATCAGCGGTAGTAGCGTTGATGGTAGTGGTAGAATTGACAGCAGCGAGATCGCCCTGTGGTGGTGGTGGGGTAACACTAGTTCTAGGTAGAGGAGTTGTTACCGTTGCAGTGGGAGTTGCATGTACAGCCCTCGGTGTAAGTGGTGAAGTAGGAGAATTTGTATCTAGAGATAACTGAGGCCTCTCAACTTGTTCCTTGATATGAATCCGGGTTACGGAATCATCATGATCGCCGTTTCCTGATATAGCACTGGAGCTGGAAATTGAATCTCGGTAGTTTCGGATTTGGATGTCGTGTTGTTCCAAGTGTTGGAAATCGCGCGACTGCCTCCCACTTACAGGTGTAAGAGGTTCGTTAGGTGACGATTCACTGGGGTTAGTTTCCTCGTCGCATTCTTCAGGAATCGAGGTGGACAAGTCTGTTGGATGACGCCGCAAAGAAAGGAGTGCAGGATTGTAGGTATTGTTGTAGCTACAATTGTTGGTGGTGTTATTGTAGCAATTATTATTTAATTCTAATTGTAGGGCAAGTTAATATAAGATGTTAAATAGGTATATAAATAAGTAAGTACCCAAGCAGACGGAGAAATCTTTGCAGGTGAGTAATAGGAGAGCAATCAAAGCAAAATGACGAAGGTGTGAATGATGGGCGGGTTAGGAGTAAAAATGACGTCTGTTGTGCAGATAAACCAGACCGCTGGATGCTTTCTAGAAAAATGCACAGCAACCCGGTTTTAGGCCCTATGACTAATTGTCAAGGTGTTTGGGAAAATTAAAGAAAAGAGAAACAAAGAATAACTCGTTAATAAAATAATTAACGAGGAAATACATATTAGAATCCTTCTTTCTACTAATAATAATTACATAACAGCACGAGGACAAATAATGTAATTTGTATGGATGGATGAATGGATGTAAAAAATGTGAAGTGACTAAATACGACGGGTGTAAAGAAAGCAACTGACTGACCTGTCTGCTGTTGTTGGTGGTGGTGGGTTCCGGTGGAAGGCGATGACACTGGAGGGGAACAATTGGGAATGCTGGCTTGGTTGCTGGCTTGGTCCAACTTTGACGAATTCGTCGTTATTGGCATGGGGCTAGTGCTGGTAGCGCCAATTGTTAAGGCTGGTTGTGGCCCTGCCATGGCTGATAGTTAGTTCTCAGTGGTGGTCTTTGCCCCCTGTTTATTTCTCTTAGCGCCCTAACTATAGGTAGCTAAGTTGGAGAGTTAGATCCCCTTTTAAGAAGTTGTTAGCTAGTAGTGGGTGATGTGATGACCGCAGCCGCTCAGAAGGCCCTTTTCCCGCCTGCAGACTGCCCTAAAAGCTGGGAGACCTTTCTTCTGGATTCCTGGAAAATTTTGGTCCTGGAATCTTGGTACTTGGGAGCCTCTTGTCTGGATTGACCTCGATATTCGAGGTTCGGTTCTCTGCGGGCGTATGCAGCAGCGGACGACCCTGCAGTTACAGTGTTGCAGTGTTGCAGTGAATTCCAGCGTCGTACTTTTGTCACTACCTATAGGTACGAATGGTACGAATACCTGCTATAGTGGGTTTCGGTTCGGCGTAATTTGGTAGCGTCGGAGAAGGAGGGGGGGGGACAATCGGCGCCTGGGCTGACTTGGTTGGTTGATTTCGTAGTGGGTGGCGTCGGTGGTTCGAGCGCCCGGTCTCTCGTTTTTCTCAATTTCGGTGCGATTGATTCAACGACTAATAACACCAACTTGCTGGTGTTATATCGGTATTCGGAGGTTAAAGTCGATGTAGGTTATGTTGCAATGTAATGTATCCTTCAGGTACTGATTCCCGAGCGTCATACAAAACACATCCGCTATACACAAACAAACCTCTGACTAATAAAAACAACGACTAGCCAAGCTGCAGCTAACAAGACCACCAGAATTCGCTGGACTGAGCCGAATCTGACAATGTTTCGAATGGATATGAGATTCAACAGTTGCTGGGTGTTCACGGTTTCCTTCTGCTTCTCTGTTTTATGTGTTGTTTCCGTTCACAGCTGAAGGTAGTGAAGGAGGTAGTCGATATCGGTAGGTAGTCTGAGTCAACCATTCCCACTATGAAGACAGCATCAAGATCAGCTGGCACGTAAGATTGTAAGATGCTGAGTAAAGACTTGATATATATCACAATGGTGAGTTGGTTGAAAAGAGTTGAAAGTAGGTTTATAGGGAAGGAAGAGAAATAAAAAGTTCGAGAAAGGTAGATAGGTGGGTGGGCTCGCTCTGCCTTTGGCTAAGTAAAGGTTAAGGTGCTGGTCATCGTCTTGGCAGACTCCTTCTTCGAATGTTCGATGCAGCAACTGACTGTGCTGGGCAATTATGGCTCTTTGGATATATGCAATGTCGTGCAGCACATTTACTGTTCGACAAGAGCCAAGATAGAACTGAGTTGCTGTGAGATCTGCTGCCAAGACGAAAGGAGAGATAATAGAGAATCAGTAACCGGGGGCGAATCTGATATAAATCCCGGAACAAGAGAAGTGGTACGGAGCCACGAGTATACTTCGTAGTTAGAAGTTGGTATTTTGTTGATCTTACTCTGGATAGGCGAGTCCTGGCGAAGAGGGGGGTGTCCCTACTACACAACACTTGCAAGGGCCCAGTTGTAGGGGTGCTGCAGATGCGTCCCGATCCAGGATACAGGTGTTGATAGGGCACACTTAGGATCTAGGATGGCGTTGGCCCATACATACGATGGAGTCAAGGGGGGGTGTGAGTAGGTGTGAGTGGGATGGGATGGGGATTTGGGACGGACTTTTGAGCCAACGTGGTGGGCAATGAGGATATCTATATCAAGGCCTAAGAAGAAGGGCAGGTATTCACATCAAATGGGTAATATCATGAATCCAAGCTACCTAATGTATTAACTTATACACTTTCTCCATTGTTATACGTACTCAATATTTATTTATTCATACGCAGACCAAACCCAAGCCCGCTGTCCCAGTGCCAGTTAGAGACGGTAGAGCAATAACGGAACATACATATTTATTTGCATATTGTTCGTAGGTGCGCAATTTAAAGAATGTGAGACTCCAGTGAATGGGCGGCGGCGGTCCCTCAGGATCCACATCACAAAACTATTATGTCGATGTGGATGTACTGGGTAAGGTAGCGTATACCTTGAATGAACTAATGGGCGCCGAACTAATAACGTTTCTCATAATGTTGACGAAACGGGGGGAAATGTGGAGGGTTCAGTTATAGAGAAAGTCCCACAGCATCACGTACATATTCAAAAGCTGCTAGCAGTTATTCGCGCTTTTCAAGATGGGGACCCCAGCTTGGCCTGCCTAGACTTGGCAAGACTCTCTACGTACATACATATGTAGTTGCCCATAAGGGCAACAAGTATTGTAGGTATACAAATGAACTATTAAGAGCGGTTTAAGTGAACTGCCATACAGATGATGCTCTCCTCTGCCATGTCTTAGCTAACTAGGAGATTTATGGTAACTACCTGCAACTAGGAGGTGTATCTGCTGTACTACCCCCTTGAATTGGTCATAGGTTCCAAGGCGCCGGCTGGGAGGGCTTAATCACAGGAAAGTTGGAGTTATGGGTTTACCCATAACTTAATTCTTATGCTTTGAATATGTAGGTACGTCTTAGGAATGCGGGATGATACTGGCATGTAAATTTGACTGCCCGAGTAAAATGTGAATTGAGTGTGACAAGGGGAAGGAAAAGAAATAGCTACATACATGTATGTATCTGCATATGAAAGTGTGTGTAGAGCGATGTAAGTATGCATGTATGTACATACACAACCCGCCTACCGTAACCTTACGTACAGAACTTTATGTATTGTACGGTTCCACTTGTACGGGACCCTTAATGACCGAGGTATGTTCTCAACGAGTATCTCCAGTCCGTCTTACCAAGTATATTGCCAGGCGCTTACTTCATGTACAATTGATTGTTTCATAGATTAGCTGGGACAAGCAATCCAACTTACAGGATCGAGGCCGTCCGTTGCGAGAGAAGGCTAGATCGTGCAGTCATGAAGAATGTGTACATAAGATGCGATACAAACTTGAAGCCCAAGTTTATCTTAACAATTAAAGTACTTCACAAAGTGAATGGAAACGAATGAGTAATAAACCTAATACAATCCTGGTAATTATGTTATAATGAGGCGGTTGACTGGCTTTCAAGTAATGACCCTTCGTCCGGGTCTGGGGCCGAACCTTGAGTTAACCCAACTTTGATCTAGCTATGTATGTAGGGGACTACTGAGGGCCCAAGTAATTCTTCATCATTGTTTGACGTATTTTGTCATGCTCTATCTTAAACAAATACCAAGACTAAATAATACCGAATAGTCCCAGGCGTAAGGCGCAGATCCGCATACTTGGAAATCGTTAAGCAGTTAAGGCGGCTCTCCCGTTGGCTGTTAACAATGGTTTGATCGCCGTTGAGATCTGTGCAACGAGGCTGTTTAGTTCCATCCGTCCCGGATTGTCTCCGTTTCCCAAGAATTGCCGCGTCTATGGAATCTAGATGATCATCAGCCCAAGAGTTCCAAGAGTTCCAAGAAATCCCAAGAAATGCCATGGCTTAGTATGGGTAATACGAAGAGACCGTCTCACATCATAAGAAACCGATTAAGGGCAAAATGGGATCCGCGCTACGTAACTTAGGTAGGTATGTACATAGGTATGTAATAAGTACCTTAAGAGGTAGGTCTCTCTCCAACAAATTAACAAAGTTTTTTTTCCTGCACCCAAGCCTGCCCAGCTACTATCTAAAGTAGGTAGTCAGAACAACTAATAAGTATTCCACTTCGGTCACCGACCTGACGTTCATATTGACGAAAGTCGCTGTTTTCTAATGCAGGCGTGGTAGCGGCGACGCTGCTAGATTATGTCATTGGTCTTAAATGTGCAGTTTAAGATATTCGGAAGGATTCGTTCAACGGTGACACTCGATGGACCCGAGCATCTAACGGCAAACTTCGGACTAGTTAGCAGGCCACTCCTGGTCTTGCCCAAGTGTTCATCTGCTTGAGAAACCGGGACACCATCTGTCGGGGTCGGAAAATGCGTCATATCTGTTGTGAGGGAGGGTAGGCTCCATTATTTCGGGCCATTCGCCGGTGGTCTCACAAGCTCGACTCCTCGGGACAAAAGCCGGCCGGCGGAGAATGCTTTTACCACATCCATGTGCTATTCTATCAAACTACAACCGGGCTGGGGATTTCAAATCTACCGCGTCGCTACATTATCTGATACTGACCGTACGAAAAGCATTCATTCAAAGATAGACGGTTGCTTGATTACACGCGCGTTGTGCCTCTCCTCAGGTTGGACAAGCTGCCACCCCTTTATATATTCTCATCTGCCTTTCCGGCTTGGCTTTGGAATCAGCCGGCTTGGAAGATGAACACAACCCCTTCAGACTTTTCACATTCCTTCTGTAGGACAATGCACTCACTGGGTAATTGCGTAGCAACGGAACAGCCACTCGTTTCTTTCTCATTGCGCCGAGCCTTTTGGGCCGACACGATAAATTGACTATCGGCGACAGTTCACCAATACGTAGCTTGACGCGCGCCTGTGTAATCACATTCATGATGTGGCCTTTCTCCACCAGGGAACAGCGAAGAGAAAAGGGAGACATGGGCGATTTTTACCACATGGACGCAGATGCTCTGTTTCATGCTATCTACGTCGATCTGTCAATCGACTGGCGACCCAATCGAAACCGTCAGGTTTAGCATCTTGGCTCCCACTACTTTGGGCTCCTACTACATACACATTGTACGCTATAATACAATAGCCTAGAACGTCGACCCTTTGCGAAGGCCATCAGCGAATTGACAAGTTGACGACGCGCCAAGAACCAGGATCAGTCCCTCGATATAGTGTATGCGTATGCCTCAGATCTACATCAACAGCCGACATATATCCATAAGCTAACCAAGTGCAATTCGAACCCAGTGAACATCAAAATATGGCAGTGTTGTCTGACTTACGTTGGCAAAACTTACGTACCATCTGACTATCTATCTAGGCTGTGGAGATGTATCGGAAAATCCAACATCTCGATGTCGACTTAACAACATCTATTCAGATCCCGATTACTGTATGATGTTACCGTTCATGGACATAAGGTAACCGATTTCACGGTGCATACATGCAGAATCCCAGTGTAACTATTGCCATTTTTGTACGTATATTTGTGACTTGGTATGTTGATACGCTGCTGCTTGGCCCACGTTATACGACAGAAATAGCACAGGTGCTTTCATATACTGCCATCAGAAATGATCTGCGTTCGCTACTACCTATGGCCACTATGACTATTATGTCTGATCTCTACTTCGTAAAACCTCTATAAATGCTTACATGTGTATGTATTTAGAAGCTGCCATTGGCTGCCTGATGATAGGCGCAAGCGATAGGATCCTCGTAACTAATTGCGCCGATGCCATTATTTGGATTTCCCACAGCTTGGCAGGCATGTGCTTGGCAGGCATTTTCACGTTACTGTACAATACACAACAGAATTTTCTGTCCTCGCTCCCATTTGTTCGCAAGGCCAGGTCTTCTAGAGCGCAAGCCGGGTCCCATGAACTTGACGGAACATAAAGAACACCGGCTTACAATATCAGATGCACGCTCTCGCGTTCGGACTTACTGTAACAAACATGGGGGAAGGTGTCTTAGTTAGCGCTCTTCTCCCCACGATGACGAGGTCGGTTCAATCCAAATTGGCATCCCGCAAAATTCGATGATTACCCATGGGGCCCAAGCGACCCAATCCAATGTTCACGTTACACAATGCTCAGAAGCACGTCCCCTCCCCCACGCATTTGGGGGCACGACATGCCAATCAAGATTGGTTCGCTCCATCCTGCATGTGTCCCAAAACGGAGGTTCCCTCCCTTGTAGCTAAGCCCTGTCATCATGTACGTGGAGAGCCTTTACCATCGCGTGACCTCGAACTGCAAGTTACTCCTGCATTAGCTGGAGAAACAGAGCATGGGAGGAAAGGGCCAATCTCTAATTGATGCGCACCAAGCCGTCTTGGCTCCCGAGATGAGGAACATTTGCAAGAAACACGTACGCACATAGTTATGTAGCTTTTTTTGCCCGGGCCACGAGCCTAACAAATAGATGGGCCAAGCCGAAGAGCGAGGACAATTACCAAATTGTGAGAGCCTCGGCGTATGGCAAATTAACCAGGCAGTCAGCTTTTTGCGGCTCTTGGCTGAACACGGGATCGGCAGGTGTCTTGTCAACGACATTAGCCTTGTGCCCTGCGTAAGCCTAAGTAGTTAGCCCGCAGGCTGGGTGGCTGGCATATTTTGACTCTGCAACGCCCTTCATTCCAAATTGGAAGTCGGTTATTCATATTATCTAACTCCTGCTCGACTTGGCGTCAACGACAGTATAGGAAACGGTCCGTTCGTCTCTGAACGAACGGAACCGCCGTTAGTTAATGAAAGGGTGAGCATGAGCAATCAAATCCAGCTAGGCTAAGCGCCTTTTCGCCAAAAACAGCTACCGCGAGTGAAACGTCCTGATTCACGGCTCGCCTGGTATCGACTACATCCATCCATCCATACAAACATACCTATTATTGCTTGCTATTCTTATAATGGCGATGCTACAGCTAACCGGAGTACATAGAACGCTGGGATTATCTGATTCTCTTACGAATTGGATTCAAGTTACCTAGTTAGTTAACTGGCGGTGAATAAGCTTTTTAGGAGGATCCTCGTCTAGGGAACCACGCCTCACCAACCGCAGCAACCCTTGATGATCTGGGTTCAGAGTGGCAGAGTGGTTGCCGTATGCGTACTTGGCAGCGGCCGACTCGTCCATTTCTTGACAAGCCCTGCGAACCTCTACCGCTAGAAGATATTTTCAGCAGCAGCGCGCTGCTGCTGCTGCGCTGTGGCTGCAGGCAAGACAGGATCGGACCGCGCGTGTCCACTTCTCTACAGCCCCGGGGCGGGCGAAGTTCTCCAGGTTTTTTTTTCCCCACGCTAATAATAAATACTAAGTATAGTTACCATCCATGTCTAAATGGTCGTGTGCCTGCCTCACCTCACTTACCACGTCGCCCCTAAGACTCATTCGTCGCGAATGGGAAGTTTCCGATTGGGATCATGCAGAACAGTTTCAAGTTGCCATAGCTCTGAGTTATTTACTCGTCTCTTGGCCCGCCTCCCTTTTTCTCCTTTCGCTGGCTGCTGCTGCTGCTGCTAGGTTTCTATCTCAGACACAAAAGCCAAGACGGGTGTCGAAACGGCATTTACCGGGCTGCCTGCCTGCCTGCCTGGGCAACAAAGTATGTAAGATCGAAATTCCCTACGGGGAACCCCCAGACCTATGCGCCAAGTCAGATCTTCGGCCAACATAATCGAAGAATCAGACTTCCCCAGCCTTGACGGGAGATTGACTACGCCGCGCAGCTGCAGTGCCACGTATTGGCATTGTTCGGGCTATGAATTATTACGAGTCCATTCCCCTTCTAAAGGACCAAGGACGAAGAAAATACCTCAAACCTGTGGCGTTCTTGGTGCTTTTCTAGTTCCCCGGTTCTCCCTTTCTCGTTTGAGATGATGGGCTTGCTCACGAGGTGTGTGTTTCGCAGGCTTTTGTGTATCGTCTACAGAGAGAAGCTACGGCGAAGTTATTTGGTTAACCGACCGATGCCGTACGGAAAGAGGATGTGACGGGAGTCGTCTACTCTCTACTCTTTACATAGCAGCATACATAGTTAGCTAGCCGATCTAGGAGAGGAATGGTGAACTCACGCCAACATTTGTCTCCGGCTCTTCACATCTTGCCAAGAAGCAATTGCCGTCCCTGCCAAGTGATCGATGACCTGCAGATCGATCTTTTGAAAAGCTTCGTGTCGGACCGACAGCACTTGGCACTCTCGGCTTAAGACACACAACCAATAAGTTGTCCTTGGCGATTTTTGAACCCATAAGAGACAATGGCTTCTCTCTCTTGACATTGCGAGTGACAGACGCCTCTAGAATGTTTGTCTTTAAGCGGCGAGACAGATTATATCATCACCTTCGGTTATAGACCGCTTCCTGAGACTCTTTACCCCATCGTGTACTCTAGTTATGCTCCATTAGCGACTTGCAACTGGCCCTCCCGCTCAATCGAAGTCGTCAGAGGGGGGAATGAAGTACGACGATGCCAAGGAGAGGAGAAGGGAGCATTGGCTCATTACACAGCATGTTCATTACCAAGACTACTATGCGAGTTTGGGGGCGTAGTACGGTGTGTTCATTGCCACTGGGATGTGCCACATTTCAGACAAACATTGTCCGTCTTGCCAAGAAGCTCAATGACCACCCATTGTAACCTACATTGCAACCTGAACATTTGAACCACATCCGTTCTTCGCTGTCCAAAAATGACTCGTCGGTGCAGGTCGCCAATGCCTGTGTGAATTGAACTTAGCCAGGATAAGAAAACGAGAAATACTGCCAAGCCGTTGCCTCGAAGCACATTCCAGACATCGTCACGCTCTAATATAACTCCTAGCGACAAGCAGCACGACCGACCAACTGACTGATCGTGTGGACTTTTTTTCTTCTTCCCTTTTTATTCTGTGCTCCCCCAGCCGCACGCATCGACCAAATTGTTCATGTTCTGCGCGACTGGCTGGCTGTTGGAGCAGACTGTTGGAGAAGGTCAAGTCTCCCCTACGTACCTCCATCTCTACATATGTAGGTATGTCGTCGGACGACGGGAGGGGGGCCGCTACCCGAAACACGGACGCAACCCCCGCTGCCGCTCCTGCTGGTTTACCACCACCGAAAAAATATCAAACGCCGCTGATGTCTCCGCGCAGAGTGCTCGTGAGAGGGGGGGGACAGCAGGTGACACTCCAGGCAATCCAATAAGTCGCTGTATCTTTACGTTGACGAACTTGGCACCAGAACGGTGTCTAAACCTGCTGCAGCCCCCATTGAACCTCTTCCGGTTCCGCCGGACTTGTTGGCGCCGTGTTGATTAATGATCTTCCCGACGTGCGTGCAGGGGGTGCTTTTCTACCCGCGGTAGTCCTCAAAGGAAGGTTGTTGCGATGTATACGGAGGTGAAGATACGCTTCGTGGATCTCCCTACCTCCCCTGAACTGATCCATGGCATTATACAAGCTCGCGGCGTGTGGCCCATGACAAGACGACGTTGCCTATAGAGTGAGGTGTTGATGTATCATACTCCTGCAGAGATGCTTAAATGCACTCGACGAGCCTCACGGATGCGTAAACGAACGCGTAATGATTTCTTGGAGAGCGTACGTAGCATATGCATAGATGCTTGGCGGCCTGGTTTCCGCAGGCTTTGAGTGGTCCTTGGTTCCCCATCAATTTAGTGTATTTTGGGACCATTGACGAGTTGGGATCGTACTGAGTGTATCAAGTCATAAACCAACGACGATTGATAACCTATGCGATCTTTTCTCGCGCGCCTGGCATAGAAGCGTTACGCGTCCCATGTTCTTCTAATGTCCACTTCATAGATCTTTCTTCCACGTACTACGCCCTGATAGCGAAACCCAACCTCTTGGCCATTATCAACCGTACAAGGGAGGTAGACTCGAGTCGAAGGGCTAGACGAGGAGTGACGTTACTTGAATGGATTTCTTCTTGCAGAGCTATGCAAGCTTTGTCGTACTTCTCGGCTGGCATCTCAGTTAACGCAGGAGGCGGAGAAGCGTTGACGTGTTCGGGGGCTCACGCTTCTAAGGTAGGTCGGCAGTCGTGTCTACTACCCCATAGCCTACAGGTTCCCACTCTATGTTGCTTGCGGATTCGTTCGATGGTATCTACACATCGAAATCTTTGACGGTATAACAAAAGAGAAGTGAGCGAGGATGAAGGAAAGAATTATTAAAGCATGATGAAACAAGGAGTTGGGGAATGAGGGGGTAGGTAGGAAGTACTCGGGGAGGATCGCACGCTATCCATTCTCGTTGAAGTAGCGTCACATTCCGTCGTGTCCGGGAAGTTTAGGTTGCCTTCTCTAGCTTCCGGCCCGGTTTGACTTCGTTCCTCGGGAAAAGGGGGGATGTTAAGTCCACCAAGGTCTTAACACCATACCAATCAGGGAGCAGCAGGGTATTGAGTCGTCAATCACTTGGAGCCGGCTGATTACTCCCTTCTATTTAGGACGGATTATTCAATCGCAAGCTATTTGTAACTACGAACGATATTGGCGTTACTACCCCCTAATATACCAACTAGAGACACATCGGAGGATATCGTAGAATACTCAGACGAGCCGTGGTGTTACATCGTCTGACTGCTTGGATCTCGGCGAATACGGGTGATTGTAGAATTAATAATACGGCAATTCGCAACTGTCATCAACCACCCTTATAACTACCCAAGGAATGCCTTGGTCCAAGAAGAAGCTTCGAGATGAAACAATATGACCTTCCCCACCCAGCGCACCTCGCTCTCTAAATCACGATACATAGATATGAGTCTATTATGTAGCCGTTCCTTCAATATTAAAGGATTGGTCTTCACAACCAGGCTGCCATTGAGTCGGTTGCAAAAACTGGCCCTTGGTACTTAGATGAATGTGACCTCGATCCCAACCCCGCTAAGTGCTCTCGACGAGTGTCTTGCCCAGTAGCCGCCTAGTGCAAGAAGAGACGACATCGACGAAGAACAATATCGCCTAGAGCACTCAAGAATTCCCAAATTACACGGACGGATAGTTGACCTCTGCGTAAAGTCGGGAGTCTGTGTTGATGTTAACACCTACCTAGTGATAAGGAAGAAAGTCAGAAAGCGGGATCTTTACCGTATTCAAATTGTTTAAGTACATTTGAGCCTTCAATTCAGTGATGGGGAGGATTTCTCTGCTTGTTTAACATCCCCAATAGGCCCCTTAGCTACGTCTCAGACTTCGAGAAAACTGACTGTACCATTCTCTGTTTGAGTTTCGTAGTCGATCAGGGTAATGTAACTGGAAAATGTGTGCCGAAGTATGTGCAGGGTTGTTCTGTGGATGGCTATAGTAGAGGTGGGTGTAAGGCCATAAATATCAAGATAGCAACGGATCCGGGGTCCTTGATATAACCTGGATACAAATATTGCATACAACACCACCAGGAAGCTTGGGTTAATCACTGGGTAGGTGCGCGCTCACGTCGGAGTCTACTCTTATGAGATGTATGGAGTCACTTGTAACGGATAATCACTCCTATTCTGATTTGGATTTCGTATCTTTTCGAGGGCTAGCGCAACCTCATCCAACGCCACTGCGACTGCTAACCCGTCAACGGCCGTCTCATTAAATGTGACGTACCATTATAACGGGGCAGCCTTCCCTAGCTCATAGCTTACACCAGGTCAAATTTATACCCGAAAAGATTGACTCTTAGAGGTTGAATAACTACGTATTGAATAGCAGTAGATGAGGTTCTGAGAACATGCTTAATCTATGTGGTCTTAAGTGATACAAGGCTGATAGATGCGGCTCAAATTCTAAGTACACTTGGAAAGAGAACGAAGGTTTCGAAGTATTAGCCCGGGGGTGGCCGATATTCTGTTATATGTTTTCTAAATCTCGGTTTTCAGGTATTCTACGAGTATAATCTTTTCATCATATTTAGTATTTCAATGATTTGATCATCCATCCTAACACTATAGATTTTCTAGAACTGTTTTGTCTACTGCCTATTAATCATCAAATTCATCAGACGGTTCAGCGAAGGCATAGGATAGGGTATTGCTAAAAATATTGTTAAGTTATTTTCCCTGAACTAATATGTTACTAAAACCGTCAATGAGTTGATTATGTTTTCATTTTCATTTTCCTTTCTTGATTTACCCCTACACAATGATATGGCAATATTGATTACTACCCCTTTTTTACCTAATATTCGTTAGTTTGAACTATGGCCATGCCTTGTATGAAGAGGCCTCTGACGCCTGTGATGGTACCAGCTGGTACCGAATCCATTAGACGAGAAGCATCCTCAAGAATAACAGATGTGTGCGAGGTTGTAACTAACCTCTTGATTTGATCATGTTCGAGGGGTGGATTATAGATAATGCTATGGAACAGATGATCATTGCCCCTAGCCTCCAATAATGCCTTGGAGGCAACCCGGTACTACTCTAGAACAATGTAGGTTCCAAAGATCCAATAATAACAGGCCTAGACGGAGGTAACTGCAACTTCTTGGCGCCTTACTCTCAGATGCACATAAGCAGGTTCCCTCTTTAGCTACATATCTACCTACATGTAAGCAAGGCTGGCAGGCTGGAGGCCTGCGCACAATCCTTCCTGACGCTCAACTGGATTTTGCCCCGATGTGCAAAACTAGAGTCTGAGCCACTGCAGACATGGCTGACTCTTGTTGCTGATTGGATAAATGTGAATTTAAACGTCAGTGGCTCCCTCTCAGCCACGAACAACCGATCTACACTGATTGCCTAGGAATAGTAATCAGAGTACTGGAGGCATATATATATCAGGCATGTAACCATGTGTAACCTAGAGATTTTCCTATCAAGCTAGACCCACTGATTTGTTTCTATATGACCAATGATGGCTTGCGAAGCTGTCGTACGTTACCCTCACCTTCTGGGTGATCAGTCACCCTCGCTAAATCGAGGTTTGCTGCCAGAAATGAGTTTACCTTCGCCACGTTCCACGATAAACTTCACTTCTCCTTTAGGGGCATATCCCAAGTCCTCAAATCCACTTCTGAAAGGCTCTAGCAGTCATTGGGAATTGAAAACAAACCATGGAGGCCTCTCACGGACTTCGAATACACCACCTCAAGGGCCCCTTGAGACTACGGGTAGCCTCCAGTACATGAACAATGAAGGCGGCTCTACTCCCATCTCAATCAAACTTGAGGCTACGATTGACAAGGGTTTCTTCTACTCTGACGGAGAATGGACATGTTACAGGCGCAACTATTTTTCTTGTGTATGCTCGTTTACCTTGAGTCCCGTGAACCTCGCGTCGCGCATCGTATATACTCCAGATGGATCCCATGAAGCTTTGGAAGTCCAGAAGTTTTCCATTCGTATATCGGCACACGTGGATGGCTCCGAACCGCGAGAGGTGGAAGTCGTCCAGCACAGGCCGAAAAGAGACAAAGGCGCCCCCCCTTCGCCTCCTGGGAAGGTATTATTGGCACCTAGGCAGGGAGATAATAGTAACCGTTGGCCCTATCCAGCCCAGCATATCTTCGAGCGGATCCAGTTTAGGATAGCGACGGCGAACAACGGGAAACGAAAGGCCACACAACAATATTTCCGCTTTGTAACCCAGCTATTTGCAGAAGTGGGCACTCAGTCTATCAAGATTGCACAGATAAAGTCAGCAAAGCTGGTAGTTCGGGGACGGTCTCCAGGGCATTATAAGACGGAGAGATATCCATCCAGTGACGAAACCATCCATTCGGGATACAGCTTGACGGCCGAAGATCATGGTGGTACGTCTATGTTTGGAGCTCAAAGTCTAATCAACGGCGCTCGAAGTAATTCGATCTACAAAGTATCCGATACTGAAGACATGGAGGATACTCCTTTGTCTCCATCGAGCCAACTGATTATAAATGCCGTTATGCAAAGTTTGTGTAAGTGGTTGGATGAGAAAGTGGCGGCCATACAGCAGACGACTGGAAATTCAGATCATGCAACCGGTAGTAGTACATCTACGGCCATCGCGACGAACTCGGGAGATACAACTGGTAGCGAGGATGGCCATGAGAGCCGTCATCACCAGAGTAGAAGTAATCTTCGAAGGCAGCGACGCGACTCGGAGGATGACGAGAACCAAGATGAACGAGACAGAAAGAAAACCAGAGAAAACCATGGGCATACTAGAGGCGGGGACGAAGCCAAGAGATTCGCTTGCCCGTATTTCAAAAGAAACCCAAGGAAATACTGCAAAGAGCAGACCTGCGTTGGACCTGGATGGACTGAAATACACAGGGTTAAGTAAGTATTCCCACCACCAACAAGATTTTCGCTATTAACACCTATCTAAATTAGGACTCATCTTTACAGACGGCATGCACTACCACCACAATGCCCGAGATGCTGGGAGGTCTTTTGCAATGAAAGTCTTCGCGATGTACATCTACAAAGCGACCCGCCTTGTCGAAAGAAGGAGAATGACACGCTTTTCGACGGATTCTCTAATGTACAGGAGAAACAGCTGAAAAGTAGAAAGAAGTCAGACAAGAACATGACGAATGAGGACAAATGGAGAGAAATCTACCTTGTCCTATTTCCCGACGACGGTTTGGAAACGATTCCAAGCCCCTGTAAGCCCCCCTGCATCATCCCATCTATGCCTCTTTCCATCCCCGGCCAAGATCATGCGGGAAAAGAAGAAGAGGTGCTAAACTGTGACCACAGATCACGACGAAATAGTTTTTGACAAGGGCAACCCGCAGTCTAGTCCAGACCCTCCTGAGCATTTCGCCACGTTCGCTCGCAGAGAGTTCCCTGGGTTCGTACGACGCGAGCTCGAGGTCCTGTGCCAAACAGAATTCCGTGATATTGGGGAGTTAATCCGACCACGAGTCCAAGAAATAGTTCTCAGACTCCAGCCCAGGCTGATAAACCTCTACGAAGGCTCGGGGCGAGAGGTACCCGGCGAGCCAAGTGAGGAGAGCATTTCTCAAAGAGAGGCCATGTCCTCTTCTCAAACAGTGGCTGGGGAAGACTGCCTTGATCAACTAAGAACCCAGTCGGATCCGATATTGCCCTCCCAGCAACCTGATATATTTGAAGGCTTCAACCCTCTCGGGCACCCTACATCCTGGTTAGGGGTCTCAGATACCCCTATAAACTTTGATTTCGATTGGGATACTCAATTTAGTGGCATATTCCCCAGTATGTTTCTCGACCAGCCTTATCCAGCGATGCCTAGCGGAACACGTCCGCAAAGACAACAAGCTGTGAGGACGTAGCGCGGAATGCTCCAGTGAGCATATATGAGCTATTAGGCGTGTCGCAGGGAATTAGTTATCTACGTTCTTTCACTTGACAACTCCAGCTTCCCCGAGCTTGTCATAATGATCTATGTATGTCCATTCTGGATCACTCACTTGGAGCCAACTACATACACTACATGCGCCGGCGCTAATGGCGTTCTGCTCAAGTCGCTTTCATAGGCGCTATGTTTTATCTTCCACCGAATAGGCGCGTTCGGATTGTACCCGAGTCGGGAAGGGCACTGTCAACGAACCCGACAATTCGGTCCTGCTTAGGGCGGCGATTACCTTTGTATGATTATTGGCTGCTTAAGACAGCACCATTGAAGACAGACACGAGGCAGACCAATACCCGCTCGCCAAGCCTGCTCAAGGGCTCATATTAATACGAGTACGTAATTCCCTGAACTAGGGTCTTACGGGTATTCGAGGTTTTCCCTTCCTTTCATGAGGGGGAGGTTGGAATAATGGAGAATCCACGGTTCGTCGCGGTTACACTTGTGATCGAAAGTAGCAAAAACCTTAACGTCAATTAGTAACTATTTCTGCCGTTTCGGGCGTAAACTGCGAAGGCAGGGTTCGATAGTCTTGGAATATGTCCCGAAATAGAATAATGAGACAGCCTCGCAAATCACAAGGTGGGATTCACCCCCCATGTTGGTTGAGGCTTCAAACTTTTGGAAAGGTTCAGCGCGGTTAAAAGACGTCAAGGGGATCAGGTATCCGGAGACTTTGCTGCCCGACACAATTGCGGTGTAGGCTCAGGTACCCAATACCTGCTACTCTGGGGGCCTTGTTCCGAGTAGCCAATCAGTGCTTCCAGGCTAGATCGATCCATAGCCCTGAGGGTAGATCTTACCGTTTCCTTTTTGGAAGCACACTGTGTTAGGTACTTACATATTTAGGCAGGCGAGTGAGCAGACTAGAACGTCTTTGGATAAAAGAGCTCTGGAAACATGAGGTAAATTGATATGAAAAGATTCATCTAAGAGACAGATTCTTCATTATCACTAGAAACAAGTATAAATGATTTTTACGAAGATAACAAGACAATATGCCTGGCAAGCCTGGTGGTTCGTAAGGGAGGGGTAAGCAGTACATAAGATGTAGAACGATCCCTGTTTAACATGTGCCAAACATCTATGAAGTACTTGACCAGTACTACATCAACTTCAAAGACAAAGGCTTTTTCCATTTTCCACATGAAAATGGTGGCGAGTTTAGGGGAAGTCATCTGGATCAATTTATTAAGTTAACATTGTATATTAACATGAATATGTCATCATTGAATTAATTAGGTCTATTTGGTTGGTTAAACAGTTAAGACTCCAAATGAGTTGGAACTGATCTTATGTCGTTGTGTAGCCCCATTTGAGGCGAAAACTTTCATACCAGCCACTATGAATTGTACTTGTGGAATACAGTGCGGATTAACAGTTTCTATTCGTAACTTCACTTCCTCTCAAGTTTTCACACATTTAATACCCGGACCCAAATGCCAAATGCCAGATACATGTACCTACTTAGCAAACCTGCCAAACCACAGGCTGGCGCAGTGCAGTGCAGTACATACATACATATAACAGTTGCCTTCGGACCTTGCATCGAATCAAAGTTGCCGTAAGACATTCCATAGGCGCCAAATCAAATTCTCGGAGGCCATTCATTTTGTTCATTCTGTTCATTAAAGATTAAAAAGTCTTGGAAGTAAATGAATGCGCTGGCCACCACCACCACGTTCTCTTTGCATATTGGTCGTTTCGAATCGTGCACCCCAACCAACACACGTTCGCTCTTCACATACATCATACATCATACATCATACATATTACATATTACATATCCGTACATACATGAATTTGAATACGATACGATCGATTCCCCATCACGCGAGATCTTAGTTAAGAAAAGAGAGAGAGAGGAAGAGGGGAACAAATTCTGCATATGCAACAAGTTTACCAATTAAAGACGACCGCTGTGATCCGCTCGGAAGCTTATTATTCTTTCCCCTACAGTAGTTCCGACCGCCTAATCTATCTGCATTTCAAAAAACTTCAACAACCTTTCTCTGCAACCAACAATAACCTCCCTGGTGGATTTAGAACGCAGTCGGGCCCGTGTTGGGCTCCCATGCTACATACCTTACGGTCCACATACTAACACCAATACCACCACTCATTGACCTGGTAGTCATCCCTTCCTTCCTATCCAGCAATATGGGGGTCAAAGACCGAGACGACGTCGATTCCAACCTGACCGGCGTTACTAGCGATGTGCGACCGCGTGAGAAGCGCACCCGCAGTAGCAAGAGTGAAAGATCCAAGGACGAGAAAGAAGGTCATCGCCATCACCACCATAAGTCTTCAACACGCAAACACAAATCATCAACTCTCGATGGTGTCGGGTCCCACTTGTCTTCCTCTTACGTTTCTTCTTCCCACTCCCACCGTCGTCATCGGACCCGAGAAGAGAAGGAAAGAGATCGAGAACAGAAGGCTTCATCCATGACCGACCTTGTACCCGAAGTCGCAAGAACCTCGCTACCTGGGGACAATGGTAGTAGAGTTAGCTTGCCTTACCCCAGTTTCAGCAAGGCCCATAGCAAAGAAAGTGTACTTGGACGTAGTCGAGAGGATGTTACGGGTAGCGGATCTTCTCGTCGAAACAACGACCCTATTACACCCGATGCCACAGCCACAGACCTAGGCTCCGATATCAGGAGGTCCAAGTCTTCGATCGATCGGTCCGACAGTAGGAAGACACCCGTACCTAAAGATGACCGGCCCCCCACCCCTCCCGAGACGGACCTTTCTGCCGAGAGAAGACGGAGCAAAACTTCTGCATCAAGACTGAGGGAGGAGTATGATTATGATAGACCGAATTCTCGAACATCCGGTGTATCGCGGTCGAGTTCCAGGCGAGAAGACGATAGATCCAAGTTATCTACTAAGTCTAAAGCTACTAGCCAGACTACTTATATGCCTTCTATCCGAGATCCACCACCTCCCACGAGAGAACCACCGCCTCCACCCGTCGTAGTGCAAACCGTTGCCGACGATGCTTCCTATCTTAGTGATGATAGGACGGCGGGAGCCCGATCAGCTGCGACTTCAGTTCCTCCAAAGCGGTCAGTATCTACTAAAATATCTCGAGTACCAAGTCCCATGGAAGCCGACGACTCTCCGGAATCTGTACAGGACTCTTCACCCAAGACACCTACAGCCGCTACTCCCCAGTTTCCTCCGCCCCAAGTTTTCCCGAACGAGAAGTCACATCAAACACGACACTTTGATATCGAGGATAATGAACGGCCCACGCCTACGGCAACCCCCATGACCGACCTGGCCAGTCCTCCGCCACCGCCACCACCCCCGCCACCAGCGCTGAACATCCAAGAGGTTCCTCGGGTTGACTACTTACTTCAGTATGGAGGCCTTCAAAACCCCGTCCCTAAGCATTTCCTCTCAGTCGTACCCCGCCAGAACGGGACGCGACCTTCGAACCCGCCGCTGGCAGGCGCAGAGACGATGTTCGCTCCCTTCTTCAACCTTCTGGATCAGTACCAGGCCGTCATCAACAAGCAAGGTTCAGTAGCAGTCGCCACGGGACACAAGTCGGTTGCGCGCCGACTGCTCGATCGATTAGAAGACGTATTCTCTAGGGACTTGCCTGCTGAGGGATGCACCTGTATTATGTGCGAGAGGGAGCCAGAACTGCACCGAGGGCTAGGTTGGGGCGAGGTTCTGGAGCGGACAGGAGGGCGAGTTGAGCTGCCGCCCTGGCCTCCGTTTGACTTGGCTAACCTTGGAATAAATGCGGCCGAACAGGCTGCAGATGTGCCCCCGCGGCCGGCGTCTCCAGTCAAGCTTGACCCGGATATTGCAGAGGAATTCAGGGACCACTACCTACGACAGTCTAAGAAGGTCAGATCCGCTGTTGACAAGTGGATGAGCAACTGTGCCGAAGTACCGTCTCCGTCGGAAGTCGACGATGAGACACTAGCATTCGCCATGTTAACGAGTCTGGAAGAGGAGGAGAGGCCATATTTCAACGCGCTGTTATCCGGTTCCAAGGAAATCCAACCTGCAGTGAGGGCGCCAACACCCATGCGGAAATCTCGACCGGACTTCCTTGTAAAGACCGGCCTAGCAATACAACGTATTTACCGCTTATCGCAGGTGCCTCGCGATGCTGAAGCGGCCATGCACTTGGTCAAGAATCCCTTGCTACATGATCTGCTAAGTACTATCACCGATATCAGCCCGCAGGAGTGGGAAATCCTCGTATCCGGTCGTTTCGACGGGTTCCTCTGGTCTGGAGCCGATGCCGATGATACCACGCTTGCGGCTGACGACCCGCTATCTCGAGGAGCCACACCGGCTGGTAGATATTTCTCCCCCCCACCTTCCCGAGGTCCAATGACGCCAGGCATGGGCATGCGGCATACACCTAGCTTCTCTAGAAATACGACGCCATTCTCGGGTGTTTATTCTCGAGGCGCGACACCAGCATCCTTCATTTCGGCGTCCTCGGCAGCTACCGGTACTGGTAACCGTCAACCTGTGTCTCACGACGAAGAGATCGAGGTAGCAGTACTGAGCGAGGTGGAGCGAGAGATTTATCAAGGCATGGAGGCATTGGAGGACGCATTCGAGAAGCTGCACCAACGAGCTGAGATGGTACGTAATGCGTTGCGACAGCGTAACGCAGGTCTCTCCATGAGCATGCAGAGCCGTCGGGCCGGGCGCATTGATGTCCTTCCACAGCTATCCGGTGGTTCCTCCGCTTACGAGAGACCTGCCTGGGCCATGGGCGAGGAGGATGACGCTTATAGTGAAAGCGACTGGGGTGGTGACGACTTTTCCATAGCACCCGAAGACTCGGCCAGCAATGTCGCTAGTAACAGACATAGGCGTCCGAAGAGGAGGAACGAGCGCAGGACGCCGGCCCCCATCGAGGAAGATGCGGAGGAAAACTGATGACGAGAAATATGAACGATTTTAAGTTTATTTTTGGCGCGCACCATTCACGTACACGAACAAAGCATTTACGATATCTTACTGTTTTTTCCCAAGCGGCCGTTCCAAGGACGCGACACCTAGGTATTGCTACTACTATTACTACTACTACAGGGACATAAAGCATACGACCATTACGAATGAATGAACAACACACTTTGCGGATACCACCACATTTTTTTCTTTTCTTGTGAAAGAAAGCTGTCCCACCCCCTCCAAAATGGTCTCGGCTTTTCTTTCTGGAGAAGATGCTTCTTGAAAGAAATGGGATTTCTATTTCAAGTTTTTTATTTTTACGTCGGCATGGATTTTGTGTTCAAAGAGGAGAACGAGATGGTTTATTTTCCTTTTCTCTCTTCAAGGTAGAAGAGCAGCAATGCATGCATGTATGTGAGCGAGCGAGCGAATTTCAAAATGGTAGTAATGAATGAATGGATGGATGGACGGAAGGAAGGAAGGAAGGATGGATGGATAGGTGGCTGGGTGGATGGATGTCGACCGCGAGGAGGAAATACCAAACAGAAAATATTTTCCTTGTACTATGCGGGCTATTACTAGGTACTTAAGTAGTTAGGGAAAAGGGGCAGAGGGAGGGCTTTTTGTGATTTTGATTAATTGAGCTTCGGTGGATGGATACTGGGAACTTACCTACATATCCATATATCTATCTGGTTGATTGATTGTGCCGTCATCATCATCATCATCATGCTTCTTCTTCCTTCCATGTTTTCTCCTATTTGTAGGTGGATGGATGTATGGTATGGTATGGTATGGGTGAATACCGGATATTACCAAATACCTACCTACCTACCTATCTGGAATACAACTAACTATGTAGATAGAAGCTTCTAAGTTCTATGTACGTGTGTAGTAGCTTGCTTGCTTTGCTTTGCCTAGGTAGCATGATTAACTTCTTTGTGTTGTAGTTCGTTGGTTGGGAGAGAAAAGGGGGAATCATCAGGTCAACCAATCAACCGACCAATCAACCGACACTGAAGGTACCTACATCCCTAGTCTTCCTTCATCATTGGTAGCGGTCTCCTACTATATTTTGTACTCTCAACCTCGCCAACTTGTATACCTTTCTTCCTCCCTTCCTCCCACCCCATCCCAATTTACTATTATAATGGAACCCTGGAACTACGTAGGCGCGGCGGTGTTTCTGTTTCTTTGACGGCTTCTTCAATTATCTGTTGTGTGCTTTTTGCTGTTTGACTTGAGTACGGATGAGGCATTAGGCAGGTTACATAGGGGAGGCAAGGGAAAACCAAGGAATACATTTAGTCAGCTACGTATATGATGTGTCACTGTTGAGAAGAAGGGTTGGTTTGAGCCTGAGTTTGAATTTGAGTCGTGATATTGTGCCTTCTACGTATGAGGTTATTGGGAAGGTTGGTTAGTTGTTATGTGAGAGAGAAACTCTATGGAGGGAGGGAGGGAAGGGATGCAACTGGGAGGACTACAGTAGGGAGGTGAGCTACGACGGGGTGGATTGGAGTCTAGCTGGGATTTGGGTTCAGGGAGGAAAGGCGCCTGATAGGGGGGTTAAGAATCTCTATCTATATGTACTTATAGGATGTGTGTGTAGCCGTGCATGGATACTTTATTTCGACTCATATATAAGGACGGAGTGTAATTATGTGGTTGAGTAAAAAAAACCCCCTCATAACCATGAACTGTTTGCTACGCGTGCTTGTGTATGTGTGTATGCATGTAAGTATGTAAGTATGCAGCTCAGAAGCTTGAGAAGTTGACTTCTAATTCGCGTGTGTAGGTATTACACAAAATATATTTCCCGTTTTCCTCAGGGGCGCCACGACACCATTGGGCTCTTCTACTCTCTGCCTGCCTACCTCCCCTTTTCACAACCAACAGATCTCTTCTGATCGGGCTTTATCTAAGTGTGAGTTTTTGTAGACGGACAGACTAGTTCTATCCTCATCCACATCCCCGTCCCCATCCCATCTCCTGCCCACGCACTGGCTCAAAAACCCTCAACCCAACCCAACCGAACCTAACCTCAACTCCAAACTCAATCCAACTCAGGAACCGGCAAATGATCCACCAGCCTCATCCTCAAACCGAGTTTCGCCAGCGCCTCGACGGCATTGTGGTCCCGTAGCGCGGCCGTGTCCTCCTCGCTGACGAGTATGAATTCGTGGCGCAACAGCCAAGCGCCCTCGAGCTGCGGGTCTCCGTACTCCTTCGCCGTGGCTGCGTCTACGCGATCCAGATCTACGATTAGGCTCGCTTTGACGCCGAATACGGCGTCTGTGGTCTCGTAGCGGTCGTTGCGCATGTAGAGGGCTCTGTGTGTTTTTGGAAGATGTAAGCGTTTGTTTGTTTGTTTTTATCCATTGTTCTGTTTCTGGCCCCCCTTTCCCACCGCCCTCATCGTTCCCAGGGGAATAGGAAAAAGAGGGGGAGGGGAGTGGCAAGTCGAATTTCGAAAAAATCATTAGAACAGACAATGGGCGACAAGAGAAACATACGTAATCAAGTGATCCCACCCCTCCTTCGCGAACATGAAATGCAGATGCGCGGGCCTCCAGCAATGCCTCCCCAGGCGCTCCAGCAGCTTGCCGACGGGGCCGTCGTGCGGGATCGGGTAGCTGACGGGGCGTATGCCGCGGAACCAGAACCGGCCGTCGGCGTCGGAGACCATGACGCACCGCTCGCTGGGCGCCCCCCGGTCCGCGTGCTGCACGTCGTAGTGGCCGCTGCTGTCCGTCTCCCAGATGTCGACCTTGACGCCCGCGACCGGGTTCCCGCGCGTGTCCCGCACCGTGCAGACGCAGAGCAGGGGCTCGCCCGCCTCGTCGCCCGACATGTTGGACCCCAGCTCCAGCGTCGGCGCGTCGTGCGTGTGGAACGGCCCCAGGACCGACCCTTCGGTCGAGGACGGCGGCTTCGGGTGGTTTATGCTGTCCACTAGGAGGGAGAGTCCTAGGATGTCGGAGAGGAGGATGAATTCCTGTTTTTTTGGGCGGAACATGAGGTGTGGTAAGTAAAGGAATATTGCATTTGAATTAAGGGGCTAAGGGTTCAGGGGTTTTTGAGAGGTACCCATCCGCCCACCCCCCCCCTTCCATGATGCATATACTACTATCTATATAGATAGAGACGCACAATGCACGGAGAAGAAAAAGTAAAAATAAAAATAAAAAGTATAAGATACAAACTTACATGACGCACGTCGGTGCTGATCTGCCCGCACCCGACCAGAAAGTTCAGCGCCGTCATCCACTCGTCGGTGCTGAGGCGCGTCTCGCGCGCGAAGTCGTGCAGGTGCGTCACCAGCCGCTCCATCAGGTACCGGAGCCGCGGGTCCTCGCATTGCGAGTTGATTCGGTTTGCGTTGGGCGTGATGTTGTCGATAGTTAGGTTGAGGAGGGGCGGCACTTTTGCTAGTGCTTCTGCGCTTGGGTGTGCCATTGTCTGCCTTTCTGTTTATCTGTATACCTGTCTGTATATCTGTCTGTTTATCTGTCTATCGCTTCGGTCACCGGGGTGGAGATGTGTGTGTGCGCGAAGTGGTTTCTACGTAGACGGTGTTCGTGTTTGTGTGTGTATGTGGGTGACGGATGGTGGTGGTGGTGGTGTTGCAGGGTGGTAGTGAAGATTTGGTTATAGAGAATAATATAAGAGTTAAATATGTAGGTAAATATGTAAGTAGATACTGAAATTTATATATTACTAAAATTAACTAGAAAGGAAGCTTCAGAAAGAGAAGAAAGCAACAGTATATAAGAGCTGTGAAACGAACGACGGAAACACGCATTGTCTGACCAATGGGACCTTATGTAATTCTCAGTCATCCCGATCATCACCAGTCTCTTTCTCCAACCCACCCGGCAGTTGTGGGTGGAGGAGGAGGAGAAACAAACCGATCTTCCCTCTACTTACTGGGCCACTTATTAGCTCGTACACAGACGGGTAAGTAGGTGTTAAGAAACATCGGCTCGACCGGGTGAAGATTGAGCCTGGGAAAGGGAGAAATAGTGCCGATGAACGTGTGAGCGAGTTGGTCTCGGACTTCCGAGGCGTCTGGGCGCATGGCCTACTCCTCACCTTGCTTGTGTGACCTTAGCGGATACGCCGAGAGAGATAGTTCGTCTTCGAGCTTATATACTTGCCTATGTAATTATTACGCATCTAGACAGTCGTCATCAGCTTTCATACCTACGTTACACATGCTCATTTCCCAATTGTAATAACTGAATGAGGGGTTGAGGGGAAGGGGAAGCCATACTTAGGTAACGACACTATCGTCTCCAAATCTGGGGTTGTGGAACGCGGGGTCGTTTGGCTCCGATAAATGCATACTGATAGTGCTCGATGTAAACTATTCAACTATAGAGTAACTATCGAATAGCTACATATGTAGTTGGCTATGTATAAATTATATTGGGCTACTTTTGCTTTAGGACGTCTACCTTGGATTTTCTTCGCTGTGGAAGATTAAAGTAATAAACTCCTCTTTAGGTCCTTACGTAAGAACGAGAATAATCCGTCACCAAGACACTTACGTACAACAAGGACATCCCTAAGGGGGTAATGACAACTCCATGTCACTGAATCGAGAAATGGTATCGGGTAGATAATGAGCCAGTACGTACATAAGGCACTTCCGTAATACTTAAGTTAAACACCGTCGGGAAATCCGTACTACGCCTACCAGGTAGGCGGCAATCCCGACGAACCTGGATGTAAGGGTATCACGAACCATACAAGGGTGGCCCGGACCACATCGAAGGTTTTAATAATTAATACCTTCACGGCAAGGCTTTTCATTATACTGCCGAGTGCGGTACTATGAGACTTGAAAGAGGAATAATAATAATTCGGAGTAGATTATCAGCTTTCTTCGTCTATGTTTCAGACCTAAGCAGTGTTCAAGCATCTCGCATGGACTTGACAGCGTCGTTGGGATTTGAAGAGACCACGGAAACTTATATTTCATTTTATACACGCCATTTTTTTCTCTTTAACACGCCCTTTGAGTATTTTAAGTCTATGGCCTTGGACATTTTCCTCTCAATACTATTTCAAGCTCGCATTTCTACCACTAGACCTAAACTCCGCCCTCTTAACTTTACAGTCCCCGAGTCTCAGAGTAGACCCGATAGTGTGACTGAAGCTCTCCTAGCTATGCCGACAAACAGTATGTGTTGCTGAGATCCAACAACCCGTGTTTTATAATGCGATGGGTTTGAGTTTTCCTACAGGTATGTAGTACGCCTCGCCGTTGCAGGGATACGTATGTATGGCAGATAATACTGGTCTTAATCTCCCTATGCAGACATTCAAATCGAAGAAATAACTTCCTAGGTACCTTATACTAGCAAAACAAAAGGAATAAGTACTCGAAAACAACATAAGCCTCCTCTAGGGTCTGTTACTAACCCCCTCAAGAGAACGCCTTCCCTTCCCCAGGCTCATCCACCCCCAACGCAATCTTGCCAACCGCCTTCCCAGCCTCTAGGCGGCGATGGGCCTCCCTGATGCCCTCGGCCGTGAGCCTAAGCCTCTGCGTCAGATGGCACTTGATGACACCCTGGTCAACGAGCCCGCGCAGCTCCTCATACCACTCGTGGTGCTTCTCCTGCTTGTCGTTCTCATACCGATGGTACGGTCCCGTGCCGAGCCAGCACCATATGAAGGCGATCGATTTGCTCATGAACTGGGTTCCATACAGATCGAACTTTGCCTGCACTATGCTACAAACCTTACCAAAGGGAGCGAGGACCTCGCCGATGGGCATGATGTATTGCTCGGTGCGGCCCGTGATGAACGCGTACTTGAGGGGCACATCAGGCGGCATGTCCTCAGCCAGGGCGCGGATCTGGCCCACGAGGTCTCCGCGCCGGTGGTCGACGACATGCGTAGCGCCCATGCGCCGCGAAAACTCGGTGGTCTCAGGCCGTGACGCCGTCGTGATGACGACGGGCAGCTCTAGGTAATGCCGCGCGATCTGCGACGCGATCGATCCCATCCCACCGCCACCATTGACGATTAGGATCGCGGCGCGCTCGCCCTTCTTGATCTCGAGTCTATCGATGAGTGCTTCGTGCGCCGTGCCGTATGTCAATGGCATCGCGGCCGCCTCGACGAAGTCCAGAGAGGTCGGCTTGTGGCCTGCGTGGCGCTCGTCTACGATCTGCTCCTCGGAGTAGGCGCCTTGCAGGACGGGCGAGGCGAGGTAGTAGATCTCGTCACCGGGCTTGAAGTGCCGCACCTCGTCTCCTACGTCGAGAACGATACCTGCGCCGTCGTAGCCGATGACGTGGAAGCTGGGCGGTGATTCCATGAGGTTTTTGACTTGCTCGTAGTAATCTGGTGCGTCATCGTACGTGCCATTTCGGACCTTCAGGTCTATTGGGTTCACCTTCATAATGTAAGTCAGCCATGGTTGTTACATATATGTTCCTATAGTTAGACACTGTAAATCCAATAGGCCCGCATAGTTATTACTTATAATATTTGGTATGTAGGAGACTAAGGAGTTCCAGTGCGACTTACGGAGATACCCTTAACTTGAACAAGCATCTGACGGCCGATAGGCTTGGAAGGCTTCGGAATCTCCCGAGATTCGAGGTTTTCGATAGGCCCGTAGCTGGAAATGCCAACGGCTCTCATCGTGGAGGACATTATTTCTGAATACCGTAGCTATATGAGGCTTGGCTTGGCTTGATATAGTATGATCGTAGTTAATTACAAAATGAAGCTGGAACACAATTCGTAAGCTTTAGCCGCTAGTCAAGTGATGATGCTGTGAATGTCAAATGTGAGGCTAACCGAGTTGCTTGATTTGCTTGTCATTTGGATGGAATAATCATCATCACAACGGAAGTCCGTGGGACTATTTATAATCACATCTATGTATGATCGCTATCTGAAAGACGGACCTGTGTGTAGATTTTGATTCGTAACGGGCGAGCGGAGTGACATAACCATGGCCCAATGCCAATTAATAATAGGGGTTCAACGGGATATTGTTTTCTCGACATTGACCGGAGCTTACAGATCATCGAATAATGGACACGCCCAAGGTAGTTTATGCAAAGCATTGGATCACTGGCATTACATTGCGGCACCATCCGTTCGGACTTAAGCTACATCACATAAATCAGTGAATATCTCTCCCATAAAATACGATAAACCTTTAGCCATACGCAGGCCGATCAAATAGGCACGGCGAATATCCATCACCAGTATGTTTGCACCGGGTATGATAACTATTTAGACAGTGAAGCTATACTGAAAATCATTTGCTGTAGATGAACTTAGTAGGATTACCTAGTGAATGACCTAACGACACATATAGTGTTTAGCTTCAAGGCAGTGAGAGGCACAGATTGACATGGACGGAGCCAACTGACCCGGATAGTTCCGCACCGATTCCATGTTCGCTATTTGAATGCGAGTTGCTCTTATCATTAGCGGACCCGGTGGTGGGGTCACGCAGGGTAAAGATATCTCCGGGGATCGTCATACCACCGGCATTGAAGACCGATGATAGCCAATTGCGGCTCGCCGGCCTACCGGAGTGGGGATAACAAGACGGCTGCATAGCTGTATGATTAATAACAAGCCGACGCCTGTGATTAATAACGAGGAAGGGGACGCACCTCGGTGCCCTGGGGGAAGTTCGCTAATGGTGTGTGCTTTTCTGATACATCATGACAATCGATCGACAAATGAAGTTATCGAAACGTAAAATATATTGAATTTTAACGACGTCATAGTGCAACAAGAGGTCATGATTGGTACTATGGGGTCGGACCTTGCAGATGTCAGCTTGAATCGGGCTGCTTGTTCGGGCACGTATGCTTACCCACGCATTGAAGGATTCTATTTAGGACAAATCACAACGTTCATTCAGCGTAGAAAGCTTAAGCTGAGTCAAGGCTCCGACAGCCTGATAGGCAGCCTACATGTCGCATTCGGAAATGTCAAGTAAATAGTAAATATCATTAGCAGCATAGGACCTGCGAGTAAGTGGAGCACTTATCAGAAGTCCTGGAGACGTATTCATGTCATCTATACGCTAAACACAGAGCTGTTTTTATATCACAACAAATTGTCAATGAAATCGAGTCTTCTGACACGATATATCGTCCTTTACAACGCCAGATCTACTAAACGGCAAATTTATGCTGAACGACAAAGCAACACACATTCCTCTCGGTATCCCTGACTCTTCGGAAGGTTTTCTATGGTATCAATGATAGAAACTGGTTCGTACGGAAGACATAAGCTATCACTTGAAGAACCGAATCTATACTTCTGCCTAATACATATAATACGTTAGGTCGAAAAAGCAACATGGGATAAGGGGTAAGGATTATAATACGTTAGTTATTACTTCCACGTGCAGGGTTTAAGTCCACCAAGTCATATATGATGACTACCGTATTTGCATATTTGTATATAAAACGGGCGTGATTATCAAGGTACAATTTATGGAAGCAATCGAAGGCTTTTATTGTAATAGTTACGGACATGGTTCGTAACACTAACAACACCTTGCTCAAAACGAGTGAATAGCTAGCTACAGCATCTCTGTAAAAGAAACACTCCCCTGTGAAGAGGGACTATCCCACAGTGTCCCCGACTACCGCCTGCCACCTACCCCGAGCCACCCTGGCAAACAACATCTCCATCGCCGGAAGCGCCACACAATGCGCCCTGGATACTGCACTGTAATAATAATAGACGGGTCAGCCATACCCGAAGCCACAAATTGGAAAGCTCAGAAGAGACACTTACGCTTCCTTGAGTGCAGGTAGCGCAAATAGGGGGGATGACTCCCGACCCAGATTGGCAGCACCCGCCCTGGCACGACTATGTAATACGACGGGATTAGCTGTATATCCCGCTCAAATCTTTCCATTGGTACAGCATGTACTTACGCCAGTCCAGTCTCGCTTTGCAAGAGGTGCGTTGGCCTCAGAGCTGTCGGCTGGCATGGCCGTGACGGTGGACACCGCGAGGATTGCGAGAACGGAGGACAGAGTGAATTGCATGATGTCGAGTTGAGTTCTTGGTGGTAAAGTATTGTAGAAGGCTTTTTTATTCGTATAGCTGAATTGTCTGGGGGCCATTGATGATGATGGTAGACATCTTGGACTCGATAACAGAGGATCCAAACCCCCTTTTATACGTAAATCCATCTTTTCACAGCCCTGGGATCTTCGAAAATATCATCCTTTCGAGACATATTCCTTCGATGCTGAGGTTCAACTCGATGACACCGCGGTTTGGTGTTCAGCACGAGTATTCTGTTGTTGTGATGCTGGAGCCGTGAAAAATACCGTGCAGCCCGTAATATAGTCAGCTTACACATCTTGCGCCGCGACTCCTCCAGAGACTATATTAGCCAGTAACATTTTGCGGAGGACTGTTCTACAGCCTTTAAAACAAGATGCTAAGCCACTGGGTAGTAAATCTTGTCCTTATACAGGTATTACATGTACCGAAATACTAACGGGTTGGCGAAAATAGCGTTTCTATAGTTTCTCCAGAAAATGACTACTATTATATGCGCCCAGAACTTTCTCCAACTCCAACAATTCTTTTGTCAAGGGTTGGTTAAAGTTTCGACGATCATCAAACCGGTCCAATCGTATTGCTTCAAGTTGAACGCTACTTGCCTTTCAGAGTGTTGCCTGATGGGCTGTCTTGTGGTTGTTCGTCGGATACCGTCTTAAAAGTGAAGCAACGTTTTCACAGCTCCGAAAATGGGGTTGAAATAACCTACGTACCTTTCTAATACTTCCGATGATCCCAACCGCTGACAAAGTTACTTAATATGCCAGAGCTTTAAACCCCTAAGGTTTTTATACACTAGGTTTTATTATTAAACCGAACATATTCAATAAAGGGTTTAACAGGGTGCAGTTTTATATGGATCTTTCGTACAATAAGGATGTTCATTTCTAGTTGAAATGGCATGTATTGCGTAATTGGAACTGCGCCAAACGCGATATAACGACCGCCGAATGCAATGAGATAGAAAAAGACTTCATTTTGAGAGAAATATGGACCTTTCTTCAGACATCACAACTGGGGGTGACGGCTTTGCCGTTGCACTTAAGCAATGCCCTCCAGGACCAGATCCTTATACAACTCCCTAATGTCCTTCAGGATGTCGAGGCCGGAATGAAGTAATATGGCGACAAGTTAGCCAAGTTAGGGAGGTTGAGGATTACCGTTGCAGAGCAGCGAAGATACCTGCTCAAGGCAAGTGCAGGATTCTCAAGTTTGTTGAAAGCAGCCATTGACGGCGTGTACACGGATGGCTTTTTGCCAGTACCGAGCTCTCCCGAGTTCACGGTTTCCATCACAGGTGACGATAGGTTTTGGCTACTTCAAAGACAGCTTCTGTCGCACGCGATCCAGTCTTTCGCTACCATTCAAGATAGCGACGAGGACTTAGCTTAGGCCATTCGCAACCTGGTCTCCTTTAGGCCAACCAAGATAAGCTGTAAGAGGCCGAGGACATGTATCTATGGGCGCTCCGAGGGTACGAGAAGGTATGGGGACCAGACCATACGTCAACACTGTCCACAACAGTACGCCGTTCCCGCGGTCAGCTCACGCGGGGTTGGAAGACACTTGTTGGGTAGACTTGGGATTCACCCACCCTCAGTAGTCGGGTTGGAACAAGGCAAACATAGCTTTCAGATATTGGACGCGAGGATGTCAAGTGAGTCATCTTGGCAGTAGAGAGGCCGGTGCTGAGCCTCTCGAATGCTAGATCGCTTAATGGTTGGTATAGACTCAACTTATGGAACATTGTTCTAATAGAAGATAGTCATGAGGGACGTTCACGTTAGGTGCCTTTGATATTGCGATTGTAATTGGCAAAAAACAAATCAATTAAATGGTACGAAATTGAATCGTGTACAAACCGAAAGCGGAGTGATGTAGCAGCGCTGTCCCCACGGGCTGACAGTGACTTCTGACAACTGCCACATGGCGAAATGACGATTCACGACAACTTTACCGAGCCTCGTGCGCCCCCTCCTTTCCCAAACATGACGCGGAGATCGCCGGCAAGGAGTTCCGGCTTTTCCCAGGCCGCAAAATGGCCGCCACTGTCGTGCTCTTTTTCAAACACAACATCCCCGAGCCGTCGGTTCCAGGCGCGCGGAGTACTGAAGATCTCCTTCGGGAAGTAAGAAAATCCCTTTTGTGAAGGCAGTTATTATTATGAATCGTTACGCTTGGATTGGAAATTCTTACCATCTTCGTGCCAGGCACTGAAAGCCCTGCTCTGGCTTGCCAGTCGCCCTTGGAGGCCTCATGGTAAATGACCACGCTGGCCGCTGGCCCGGCGCGGCTGAACCAATACAAGCTCACCCACTCACAGACTTCTTGCGGCGTCCAAGCATAGTTGTCTGTCCAGGAGACCAGTTTGTCATAGATCCAAGCCAGCAAGCCAACTGGGCTGTCTGCAAGTGCCACGCCGATGGTGTTGGGTCTCGTCTTCTGAATTTGGAAATAGGCATTGCCTCGTTCTTGATAATCATTTGCTGCCCGTAGACCCTCATTCTCCTTGGTACTATAGAGATTCAGGAAATGTGTGGCGAGGAAACGAAGAAATGCAAATGGAGAACTCGGGGGTGGTGGCATCCCCGCGATCAAGGTGAGATGGATTGCCCGCAGTGCTTCAGGGTGAAAGGCGCCGATGGAAAGTGAAATTGAGCTTCCCTGTGTTATGTTTAGCTTCACTGAGGGCCTCTTCACAACAGCTCACAGTTCTAGCTTACCCAGTCTCCGCCCTGCGAAGCGTATTGCTCGTATCCGAGGACCTGCATCAGTTGGTGGCAGGTTTCAGCATATTGCCGCAGCCCGAAGCCAGGACTGTCTATGCGGCTCGAGAAACCGAAGTTCGGCAATGAGGGCGCGACAACATGGAAAGCAGGGCCACCGTTCTTCTCGCTCTCTGCGAGTATGGGCAGTATCCGGGATACTTCGTAGAAGCTACCCGGCCCTGCATATAGATAAGATTAGCAGTCATCTCTAGTTGCAGAGACTGGATGGTATACGCACAACCATGGATAAACAATAGTGGAATTGCATCGTGCGATTGACTGCGCTGATGGATGAAGTGGACTTGGAAAGGTTCGAAGCCACTAAGAGTAATGGTCGTCTCATACTGTGGCAGTTGGTTCAGGCGGTCTTCGAAGGCTCGCCAGCTGAATTGATCTCTCCAATACTCGGAGATACGTTTGATGTCCTCGGCTGGGGGACCTCGTTCCCAATTCTGCTCAAACAGCTCTGGAATTCTTGAATTGAGCAATCTCTGATTGAGTCCTTCAACTTCAGATGTTGGAACATGAATCTGATAGGGGCGTACGCTATCCATTTCGGAGCTCAGGATCACTATGCCAGGTAATGGGAAGAGAGTAGCACCGTGATAGGTGGTAGAAGATGTCGACACAAATGAGCTAAACTGTGACGCCGCAGACACACATTAAAATGATCTCGTCTGTCAAAATCATAAGCTGACCGCTCTTTGGTGAGTGGCTTTGACGGAAAATACAAGTAAAGGAGGTAGGCTGTACTCATGATCATCTTCCTCTTGATTGTAATGGTGACACGAGTTGGTGCGCGGGCCACCAGAGCCCATGGGCAGCGTACGGCCAACAGCACCGATTCGGTCGCGCGCGCTTGCATATCCCCATGTCACTGCATATAACCAATTTAACCTTGTCTGGTTGACGTATCATTCGGCCCTACAGCAATACTGCAAAGGTGGCATGCACATGCAACGATTTCTGCGGCCTGCCCATGTAGGCTGCACAGTACAGTGCAACATACTGGTGTTGCATTCATGGGATTGTGGGGGCCCAACATGATTTCCAGGGTGGCTAGCACCCAAGTTGCCTCTCGGTTGGACCATGTTCCAATTTCATATGATAGCCTTTCCTGCTGGTGAGATATCTTGTTGTTTTTAAAAATGATGGCCAGTGATTGAATTGACGCACGATAATCTAACTTCGTTTGCAGTCATAGCACCCATCTTTGAACCTCCCACGTTATTGCTCTTATCCCGACATGGTTCAGTTAACTGAAAGCTCTCAGCTCCTGCTGCGTACGCATGTAGCGATGGAAATTCTTGTCAGCCTTAGTCTGATCGGGCGGCTCCTAGCGCGTTGGAAGAAACAAGCTCGAGTTGGTTGGGATGACTGTTGGGCAATCATGGCGTGGATCATGTTCGCTGCATATTTTGGTTTACTGGCATTTGAAAGTGAGTGGCAGATCCCAATGACGCTGATAAACTACTTAAAAAATTCTTCTTTAGTTCCTAGAGGATACTATCAGTTATTTGATACTCCAGTCTCTGGAGACGATATGGTACTTAAGAACAAGGTGAGTTTTCATATCCTTGGAAGAAGGAGAGTTGACAACAAGATTAAAGCACACGAAGGCTGACTCTACTACAGATTGAATATATCGGCGCCCTTGTCTTCGAAACCGCGAACATTGCATCAAAGGTTTCGCTTCTTTGCCTCTATCGACGCATATTTTCGACTCCTACATTCAAAATATGGAGCGTGGTGGTTCTTGTCTTGTGTATGGCTTGGTATATTTCCGCCATAGTAGTCACGGCTCTCAAGTGTTTGCCCCCTCAGAAAGCATGGTTTCCTGAAAGGGATGGAAAATGCATTGATCTGATCGGATTTTTAATGGGCTACGAGGTCGGCAACATGATTTGCGATATTGCAATCTTGTGCCTTCCAGTGCGTATGATCCACCTGCTGCAGCTTTCTCGAACCCAGAAGATCTATCTAAGCGCCATTTTTCTCCTTGGTGGTTTGTATGTGCCTTGTCTCCCCCCCCTTCCCCTCTTCCCTCTATGGACCTCCCTCGATGTTTTCCCTCGTATTCTTCCCTTTGGATGGTGTCTCTGATCCACTGCTAACATCTACCCCTAGTGTCTGCATAACTTCAATTTTGAGGATAACATATACATACGGGAAGAATCAGCGAGGTAGGCTTCCACTGATTTCATGGTGTCGCAATGGACAAGGAATGCTAACATTCCTCAGAGATCTTGATCACTGTTCCTTTATGGTCCTGTATTTCGGTAGCATCGAGTGTCATTTGTGCCAGCTTGCCTGTCCTCGGACCCATTGTTCCTCGCAAAGATACGCTTCGGAGCTTGTACGCCTGGTCTATTCGCCCTTTCATAAACCGATCTGGAAGCCGAAGCTGGGATTCTGCCACGAGTTATCCCGTTCCCGGAAACCCTGGTTCTAATCAGGTCAAGGTGACGAGCGGGAGTTACTCATCACTGATGAGTAATACCAACGGACAACAGCGTCCAAACGCGATCCGGGGCGAGATGCATATTGATCTTCCTTTGGAGGAGTACCCACTGGATTCAATTAGGATACACCGCACAGTTAATGTTGATTAGTATGATGTTGTAAACCTGTCAGATGCATCTGAACCAGTCTATATTCAGTCTTGGTCGGACAGAAATGTTGATGTGTTGTACTAGCGCGCGATGCGCATAAGGGGATATCTGGAGAGAATTTTCTGAGGCATTAATATATATCTAGCTAACACGAAGCTATGCATATGCGAATCAAAATAAGAAGTGAATGGATATGATCCTATCGACACTCTAAGATTCGATAAAAGTACAGGCGTCCAAGTTTAGACGCTTATTATGGCTTATATTCCTACAGACACTCTCTGAATGCTTACGACAAGAGAATCCTATAATTAAGTATAGAATTAATCAGCCATTTGTCTTTTCTATTGTAACAATAAACGCGCATAGGTGAAGAAGTAAGATAATATTACAATATCTAGTGCAGTGAATCTGGAGGGCTGACAACCTGGAAAACACAAATTCTAAAGCGGCAGCCACAACATATAGAGACTCTTTTGGTACTGCATATTGACGGGGTAAGGTTTTAAAACTGTGTTTCGCTCAAATCTGTGAACCAACAGACCGTGTGCTATCGATGAAGTCAAACATACTTAGGAGCTATTCTAGGGCAAGGGCCGTCACCTTGCCGGATCTGACCAGCAACCGTCTCAGCTTTACCGTTTGATACCAATGGCCGGTACACCCGCTCTAATAGGCCTTCTTCGAAGTTCAATTTTCGTCCCAGGCTTTGGAAACAAGAAGTCATCTAGAGATAGTCTCACCCGCTGTGGTTGTCCCTTGGGGAAACGGACGTCCCAGCCGATAAGGATTGCGGCAACTACCATCTTCTGAATCGCCATTGCAAGATATCTCCCAGCGCACGCCTGGGTTCCGTGGCCGAAGTGTAGATTGTCTGCTGATGTCGTAGTAAACCGATGTTTAATATCATCACCGGATTGCTGTCGTGCACGAATTGATCGCCAAGGGTCGAATTTATCTGGTTCTGGAGTTACAGAGGGATCATTCAATATGCTCTCCGCAGCCATCGCTATCCTCGTTCCCGCAGGAAGGTGTAGACCATCAGAAAGTGTCATCGGCTTGATGACTGTTCGGCTGAAAGTAACTATGATATAATCAGTCACAGGAATGTCCCAGGAAGAACAAGACATACGCATCAAGATAGGGTTGACCCTCTGAGATTCGCTCATAAAGGACTCAATCTTCTTCATTTTGTCGAGTGTGGGTTTATCCCAGCAACCGCTTTCCAGCAAGCATTCCTCAGCTTCCTCTCGTAGATTGTCAATGTACTCAGGGTGCTTGCAGAGATCATAAAAGCAAAAAATGATAGTGTGAAGAGTAGCGAAGTCTGCGGTAAAGCCCAAATGCACTAAACGATGGGCAATGATATCTGGGTTGGCCTCATATTCAGATTTGCTATTAAGACTCATCCATTTGAGAACAGTTGGTGGTTGTTGGACATTGGACTGCTCAATGCCGGCCTTCCTGTACTTCTCGACGAGTGGTCCAAGCAATTTCCTAGAGGTGGCGTAGTCTTTCTGGACCAAATTCCAGGCAGGGAACAATCGTATTATAAGCCATTTCAGAGAATTTGGCATCCATGGGATCAATCTGAGAAGATACGCAACTTTCAAAACATCTTGCGTGAAGCTTTTACTGATGGATTTCCAGTCGGGGTGTCGACAAACCTCGGGTCCAACGAAAACACGGGCCATTAGAGCGAGTGACAACTCTCGCATTAGCCCTTGACAATCCGCGGACTTCCAACCTGTTAAACCGGTAAGAAGATTCGTAGGTTCACAAGGACACAGGGGATCGTACCAGTTTCTATAGGCATAACGTCCCCCATAACTGTATCAAGTTCATCCTTGAGAGGTTCATGACACTTCATCAAGTCGCGGACTACCACAGACTGAAGGGCTCGGACATGGATATCAGTTTTCACAGTCTGGTGAAAGCCGGTATATTCGCCACCAACAGACTATATTCTGCTCAGCACGTGGAAGGTTTCTGGAAGCTAGGTGACTAACAAGAGCTAAAGAGTCCATCGCGAATAGGTTGGACTTTGGTACACTTTTGAGCTGATCAATGTACTTATTGGACAATATTAAGAAATCCGCATCGAGGCGTCGAACAACAAAAGCTCTATCTTTGAACTAGTTTCATTATCAGACTGATCTTACTCTCTGGTCACAAAGACTCACTCACCTTTGTATAGCCTTCCTTGATGATACTTTGCGAATATGCCAAGAAGCGGAGCCTTGTACACCAAGTTGGCTCCCATCGCCACGATCTTCCAACCACTGGCGCGTCTACCGTAGGCTCAGACGGCTTGCATACCATCATGACCATAAGTACAGCCAGAACGATGATCCAGACGAATTCGATTTGCTGGATATGGAAGACAAGTTCTGCAATAAGTCCATCTTGGGGGCTCACAAAAGCCCACCAGCCTTGTTGTACGCCTATGTCATGGATCATCTTAGTAGTCTAGAAGGGAGGCAAGGATGTTGAAGCGACTTAGTTATCACGCAGGCAACTACAAAATATTGTTGTCTGAAAGCTACTCGTCGTGTCTTTGCAATGGATTTAATGCAACAAAAATACATGCACCACCACAAGATTTAGAGAGAGGGGGGACGAAGTTACTCATGAAACGAACGGACAGTATGCATGCGGACAGCAACTGCTCACAACCAACTCGCGAATCCCACCCAGCCACGCGCGATCGAATCACAAACCATCCCAATCCAGAAAAACACTCTATGCGTGATATTCATGCTGCATCCTTGGTCCGCCAAACGACTACATTGATTCTGTTAGTGAAATGCATAAGACTTCCTGCATAACGTGGTATGTTTTTTAACACAGTAAGTTTGGTCAGGAATGTACTGTGATATTGATTGGATCCTATAGGACCGCTGAAAATTACTTGTTGGTGTTGACACTGAAGATAGGCTGATCTGAAGTATCGGGCTGGCCGATGTTGGGATGCTGATTCGTTGCATGCAGCCGCATACACATAAGCTAAAGTAGGCATATGTGATGTTCAACAAACAGGGCGACTATCTCCTCCTCTTGTTGCACTTGTTGGCCTGCATTTTGCAACATGATACCAACTATACTTACTGGGGTCGGCCCCCGTTCAAGGCGAGGTCATTCATATTGGTCCGTTTCCGAATATGTTATTCGACGCTTAATATACTTGGCATATATGTAAGCAGGCATCCGGCTGCCTTGTTGGTACAGCGTCGTACCTTGTTGGTGTAGTGTCGTATTTTGTTGGTGTAGTGTCATACCTTGTTGGTACAGCGTCGTAGCGACACATGCAGATTGTGTTAGGATGCCTCTGGGGCGGATCGCATAATCGTAGCGATTTTGGATGCTACACGTGAAGGCCTGGACTCTCCTGTCTGTGTTTCGTCTGCATCCCTAAAAGCAACTGATTACCAAACGCCATACTTACCATAACAGTAATGATCGTCATCTTTGGCGATATACAGAATTGCATAGCACGGATGAAGGAAGTTTCCCATGGCACGCTTTGCCGATCTATTGGTTGCCTTGTGTCTCGCTGCTTGCTTATCGTTAAAATTCAAGTTACATGTGCACATGAATTCATTTATAATCAACGTTAAAAATTGAATTAAAAAAGTTAAATATATTTAACGTTATAAAGTTATGTTACGTAAATAATATAAAGTACATGTTAGTTGAATCTTTCAATTATATATATATATATATGTATCATTTTAATCATTTGATATGAAAATAATAACTTATAAAAACGAGAGCTCAAGAAGAATTATTTCACTTTATTGCACGTAAAAAAGCGGATATAATTGGTCGTACTTGGGGTAGCACCGGACTGTTGGTTTTGTGTAAGGCCTCAGATTCCTACAGGACCCAGAAGCGGCCGATCATAATAGGAAATACCCTCCGGACGGCTGTGATAACCTCAGGATAATGTTGGTACTTGGAGTTGCATTGCCTCGCCACACTCTACAGCCAGGGCAATCACACCTTCGCAGTGTTTCCATGGTATGATTATGTTGGCTCCCAGATGTGAACCAATTCGCATGCATGATGTAGCAATGTTATTTGATGACGTCTTTGGGGTTATGAACTGTATGAGATAGCAGAATCTGAGGTGCTCCTAGTGGATTCAGCGTGGAAGCCGTAAATGTAGATTTCACTATCAAAATTCATCAAGAACTGATCTCTAAATATTGAGGACAGTCAGTAAATCTTTTTATCTCTTATCTACTGTTTTTCAACAACTGGGAATCTCTGAGATCGGCGCTTGTTCACTGGCGCACAAATTTCTACCATGCCTCCTTCCTTTAGCGACGAGGCGAGAGAGCTCATCTCCCGCATGTCAAATCCAAACTCAGGTTCAATGTCTCCTTCCATCTACGACACTGCTTGGTTATCCATCATTCCAAGTCAAGTGTCCCCAGAAACTTGGCTCTTTCCTGAGTGTTTTGAATTTGTGCTCAACTCGCAGCTAGAAACCGGAGGCTGGCATTCATACGCTTCGCACGTTGACGGGATATTGAACACGTCAGCAGCACTATTGTCGCTAAAGCTGCACCTTCATCATGATAAATATCATTCGGATTGGATTCATAGGAGCCAGAAGGCGCAAAAAGCTCTCAAAGATATGTTGCTCAACTGGGACGTTGCGTCCACAGACCAAGTTGGTTTTGAGATACTCACTGTCAAGCTTTTAACCATGCTCGAAGCTGAGGGAGTTGATGTCACATTTCCTCAATATGAAAAGCTACGATCCGTGTATCACAAGAAATTGGGTCAATTGCCAGCTTCTGGCGTATATGAAGCACCATCGACATTGTACCATTCTTTAGAGGCACTGATCGGCCATGTCGACTTTGTCAGGCTTAAGCGCTGGCAAGAGCCGAACGGATCAATGATGGGATCTCCTTCATCCACCGCTGCGTATTTGATGTACTCTACTGAGTGGGATCATGACGCTGAATGCTATCTTCGGACTGTGTTAGAACATGGACCTGGGCAAGGCAACGGAAGCGTGCCAAGTGCATGGCCAACGTCCATCTTTGAATCGGCTTGGGTAAGTCGTTAAAGCGCATGATAATAATCAACTCAGAGTGGTAGTTAACTGTGTTTACAGATTGTCAGCACCCTGGCTGCAGCTGGTTTCACCATCAACGAAACTGAATTTTCTGCAGTCCGCAGCTTTCTGGAAAAGTCACTCCATGACGGAAAGGGCGTTGTTGGATTTTGTAAGAAGGATTTTTGAAAGGCTGTGTACCTATAGCTAATGTTAACATAGCACCATCGTCTCTGCCAGACTCCGATGACACGGCAAAGACACTGCTGGCTCTGCATTACCTAGGTCGTAACCATGATATCGACCCGCTGCTCCGATATTTCGAGGCGGATGATCACTTCCTGACTTACCCAGGGGAAAGAAACCCCAGCTTCAGTGCCAACTGCAACGTGCTTGTGTCTCTCTTGATCTTAGGCGATCCAAAAAGTCATATCCCACAAGTGATGAAGGCGATTAGGTTCATCTACACAAGATTTGTCTCGGACTGCATTCAGGAGAAATGGGTATGTTACTACATTTAGTCCTTCAGCCACCTGACTGACAGTAATAGCATACACACAGTTTATATTCTCTAATGCTCCTGGCTCAAGCTATCAAGGTGTTACATGAACAGCTGCAAGATAGCAGTCGTTGGGCTGGGACTTTATGCCAGGACCCAGTCCTCATGGAGCAAACTGCCATGATCTCCCTGCATATCCTATCCCAGGTCCTCGAGTCCCAAGAACCGAATGGATCATGGAGTAATATATACGAAACCACGGCCTACGCGATACTGATACTATCCTCGTTGTTACATCTTCCTTGGGTTAGATCAGTCGCCAAGGCTACGGTCATGGCGAGGATCCAGCACGGCAGATTTTTCCTCAAGGAACACCGCAAGCAATGGAAAAACGGAGAATATCTATGGATAGAGAAGGTAACTTATGCCTCCGATGTCCTCTCGGAAGCCTATTCTCTGGCAGCTATGATAGCTGCTGTCGAGCCCAAAGATCCACGTGCTCGTTCAGAGCTACTTTCACTGCCCCAAGGAGTGAACTCGGCTATAAAGAGAGCCGGAAGCCTTCTCGGGCAGACAATTCTATTCTCAAGCTTCGACCAGCAGCTTCTTCATGCCGCTGAAATTCAAGCATGCTACGCATTCCAACACCTGGAAAAACGGCGCTTGGATATATTCCCAAGAACGTCTATGGGAAAGGATAGGTACTTGTCTTTCATCCCGCTAACGTGGACAGCATGTTCTATGCGGCGTGGTGGCCCTGTGAGCCTTGATGTCCTCAAAGATATGATGATTCTCTCAATGTTGAACTATCAAGTTGACGAGTACATAGAGATCGTCGTAGGGTGGGATTTCACTGGGGATTTTCGTCAAGTCCGGCATTTGATCAAGAGTCTGTGTTTTACGCACAGCCTCGCGCTCAAAACGGACAATACTCGTATGGATGAAGACCCAATCTCAACGTCTCAAAAGACTGCAAGCGACGGAAATAGAACTGTTCTTGATGAAATCAAGCTAGTCCTAGGGCATTATATCTCGTACATCCTGCAACATCCGGCCGTTGTGTCTTGCCCTGCCGACATACAAACACGGCTTGCAGCCGAGGTCCAGACATTTCTCCTCGCACATGTTACACATGCAGTCGATAACCGCCGCTTGCACCGCCAGCAAACTGCAATGTGCCAGTCTTCACCCTGGGTACCTCTTGTGGATAGTGCACCTCTGGCATGTTTCAACCCAGGACAATCCTTCTATAAATGGGTTAACAGCGTGTCTGCGGACAACACTTCTTGTCCCTTTTCTTTCGTCTTCTTCAATTGCCTCTTGGGTCCCTCGTGCAGAGAGGTTTGGGAGAACGTGCAGACAGCCTATGTGGCAGAAGATATGACCCGCCACCTAGCGAATCTGTGCCGTATGTATAATGACTATGGGTCAATGTCACGGGATCGTGATGAGTGTAACCTCAATTCGGTCGACTTTCCTGAGTTCCACATTAGCGCAGATGATGGTCACCTACCAGCCGAAGATATAACACAAAGGGTCAAGTCCAAGCTGATGGAGGTGGCAGAATACGAGCGGCGAGCGCTGAATCAGGCATTCCAAGAGTTAGAGAACACGGTGGGCAGCGGCAAATTCATCAATGCGGTGAAGCTGTTCATTGATGTAACGGATTTGTATGGACAGATATATGTCCAGAGAGACATCGCGACGCCGATGAGGTCGAATGGTAAGAAGGAATGAGCCACGCGTTTATATATACTGGCAGGTAGTCCTTTAATGCTGCAAGTCAGGCATCAATGGTTGAATATAGGCCCCTATCTCTCCCCAGCGACCCTATCTAATGACAGTCATGTAGGCTACATGTCACTACGACGTTCCTATGTATGCTGTGGTGAAGCTGGTTGGTTGATGCCTTTATACAGGTGCTGTTGCATTGGAGCAGCTTCCGCAGTCTTCCCCCAGTTTAGCTTGCATTGAAAATGTTTCTCTTATGCCGTGTGTGTTCTCGTTCCTTGGGGAGTGGGAGTATGAAAGCATACATATCCCTGACAGAAAAGCCAAAACGTGACCATTAGCCCAAATTAAATATAAAATCTTACACTAATCATGAGTCTAATGATTATATGGTTATCACTTTATATCACTTGTAAATTAACTTTATCCGCTCCTTATACATATAATTCCCAGGTCTGAAGGGTGTTCGTTCAGTTGGTTTTAAGTGAAGCATATTCTATGGTGAACAGTGCTCCGAATCATCTCTGGCCTTCTATAACTATGTAGATGTCGGTGCGATGCGGGCTAAGTGGCTCGGGAGACCGTGCGCGCGTGTGGGAGCAGGGATTCGGTGCGATTTCTAATTAGCTAGTGGCTGTAAGTGTTCTTGACTAGAGTGCAAAGGTGATGCGGTCCCCTGGGAGCAAATTGTAGATGAACAACACGTTCTTTTAGAATCGGAATGGATCGTGGGATTGCTCGTTTGGGCTTTGTTACATATACATAGCAGTTGTTGAGTTCTGGACATCGTACACTTTTGTTCCTTGCGCCGCCATGCGCCGTCATGTCCGATTCCGTACCTCGAGATATTTATATATGCCTGTCCAGCACGATCAACAGCCTATTCTCCCAGGCAGAATAACTGTGATGAGTAATCAAGACAAAACAAATGTGATGAAGCGTCTGGTAAATCTGAATACCGCAATGTCTTCTGTATGACGTGTCACTGTACCCCTGAATCCCAAGCCCCTACGATTCAGTATTACGCTGTGACCACGCCGGTCATTCTTGTCGAAAATAGATCCTCAAACAATGAATTGTTTTCCATCGACCGCTGAGCTTGCCATATTCAAATAAATCGATGGCATCCATATCAAAAGACGCTTATAAGGGATCGACAGCGGTAAATGCTAACGATCTTGGCTCGTTTGACCCTAATGCTTTCATCAAGCAATTCGGCCCATCAGTACATATCGCATCACCAGCAGAGGTGCGTCGTGATGCTCAGGTAAGATCAAAGAATGTATTTGGAAGCTACAATATGCTGCATGAGATCCTTGTTCGCCATGAGGCAAAATGTTCTGTTAGATGCGTGGCCGGGCATGGCCACCACACATCACCCTGATTTCGACGCTTTCCGCGATGCCAGTAAATTCCAGCCACATGCATCCGAGGAAAAATGAAGGGGCTGCTATATGTGGCCATACATCAACCAGGAAGATCTCCTCAAACCGAAGGCTCTCCTGTTATTGATGAACACGCGAGGGCGAAACCCACCGCATGACTTCGCTGGCGCTGACTATGAGGCCATGCACCTGGGCCTTGTGTCGAAGAAGCTGGTACCTGTGTTCCTGAACGAATATGTCATGATCCTACACGGGGCATATGATGCTGGGGAATACGGCAAGCTCATATCTTGGGACGAGCATCCTGATGCATTTAAGTGGCTGCACAATCGGAAACAATTTCTTCCTGGGGAGGGCTTGGTTATTCTAGAAGCGCAAGAGAGGCTTATCCAATTTTTGGTTGCTTGTTGCCAGTAAATACTAAATGAGATTCTAGCCGCGAATCTCGCGGCAGGTGCTTTCCCACATCCAGCCTGAGCCATATTTGAAAACGGAGAAAGAAACTAGTGGCTTTGATTCTCTAGCTGTGATGACCGCAGAGGCACCATACCGACTACCTGCTAAGCTAGATCTTGGTAGAATTGAGTCGATTCTCGGCAGTAGGAAGTCTGCAGCTGAAGACTATATGTGGGCTATGCGAGAAGGTCCGGCTTATTTCGTCGAGCAGCTCCTCGAGGTGAAGGAGCATCGTCAAGAGGCCATGAAGGATGTTAATGGCGAGAATCATCCTACCTTGAAAGCAATCCACCAAACCCCCTTCTGGGCCCGCGTCTGCCGTACAATCGTTTTTGAAACATACCTACGTAGAGCTTGATTTATTCTCAGAGCTCCACCAACAAGCCCAATCACTACAATTACTGCATGCAAAGTATGGAGGCGTTATATCGCCCACGGAAGACCTGCTAGAAGAGTCATGGACGCCATACTCAAATTCCATCACGCTCTAAACGTGACAGCTCAAGGTCCATGCTGTTGCTTCCCCTCCGTGGCGCAAATACTTCGTCAGCCAGCCGCCTCCAGATTCTACAACGACCATGATTGGTATAACACAAAAGGCCGGTGTCAAGATGGGCGACATCGAGCGCCAATTATTATAGATATTCCGTACGCTGATGGAGGGCGGTCAGGGTCTCTTTTTTTTTACCCGCCTCCCGCTGGTGGTTGATGAGCTCGGAAGGCTGGTTGAAACTGATCCACGTGCACGGGAGCTAGTATCTGCGCGTATCGCTAGTATCATCGGTGATTTGGCCATTATCTCACATTGCATAGGCCAGCTCGAACTGTAGATACCATGGGCAAGGAGCTTTGAGACGACTATGCTCGATCGGAGAGGGGCCATTGAAACGGACTTCGAGATACGTTAAGAGATATGTGTTTTAATAAGGGAAGTTATCGGAGACAAAAGGATTCACCGCATAGCTCAGATTGGAAATCCACCTGATAAGAAATTTGCCTACCCATTTGAGAAGCGGCGTACTAGGCAAAACGTAGAGGCGTTGCGGCAAGCTGAGAACCACCTTGACGAATTCTGGAGTTCCGTTGACCGGTTGTTGCATGCCAAATGCGATAGTTTACAGGGCACGGCTCAACCGGGGATTATGCAACGTACTGTTAAATACGCTACTGCACCAAAAGATAAGCTATTAATAATATTTCTCTATTATGCTTTATATCTGACACGTACGCCAGACTGGACTGAGCCCATAGCACCCGTTACTAGGCAGTCGGGGCGAGAATCAGTCTTGGATCCAGAACTAACCAGTATATGCAAACCGCTCTCCAACATCTATATCGGTGAACCAGTAAGAGGTACAAGTAGCTCTACCCAAGCCAAGGCGAAGACGAAGGCCAAGACAAGAGATGCAACTTCTAATACAACTGATGCCCCATCGGCCACTACTGTCGCTCTCATATACCCTGAACCCGAATCGGCTTCTATTCCTATTGACAGCCGCTTTCTCAAGGTATTCCGGACTCTCTTCTTCAACCCAGCTGTCACTTCTTCTCCCGGAGAGGTTCCCTGGAATGATTTCCTCCACGCCATGACGTCGACGGGTTTATTTGGGGCTGAAAAGCTGTACGGATCCGTCTGGCAGTTTCAAAAGTTAGCAGGTGACCAAAGTAAGATACAATTCCACGAACCTCATCCACGTGGGAAGATGGCATTCACGATAGCAAGAAGGGTTGGAAGGAGACTTAATAGAGCGTTCGGGTGGGCCGGGGATACGTTTGTCCTTAGAGAGAAATAAAGAGGCGGTTCTCTACCGGTGTGGTGGTTGATCTTGTGATCAGGACATATGATGCTCAAGGCTGTGTTGTTATTGACTTTGTTTTCTTAATCTGATGTCTCTGCATGTAACGTTTACAAAGTAGAAAACAGAAAGACCTTCACAGGATAGATAAAACAGTCAAATAAGATTAAATATTGAGCCATTCTCTAGTTAAGTCCTCAGTGCGGATGCCCTATCTTATTTCAGAATTCCAGGGCTAAAGAAATTTGCGTTGTTCGATGTGATCATACATGTTCTAGTCTTGATATCACCTAGGTAACTTCAAAACCTGACCCGTTGGTAAGTCAGTTCAAATACAACATAACCCGAGCATGTACTCTGTTGCTGTGGGAGTAGCTAATTTGAAAACAGTGACAAGTACTTGCTGGGCAATTTATGATACTTCGTAGTAATAGTACAACACCAATGTTGCATGACGCTCAACCAACATTAACAGCAGGATGGATAAGAGGTCAGCCAGGTAATATCTGAGCTCAATTATGATCGTCATAATTTATTTTTATTTATTTTGCATTTTGATATTAAGTATGTCCTAAGTTTGACTAAGTGTACCCGGTGACAAGTTGTAGAGTTATCAACTTTCTCGTCTTGGTAATTTTGTTTCGTGAGGTACATTGACTTCACGAAGACTTTTACTCCCCCATGATGAACCTCTCTCACATTGATGTACAGTTCTTCAGACTTCCCACCCTCCCAATTAGGACTTTAAAAAAAAGATACCTTATTCACATCCATTACCCACCTGTTGCTGAGTTCCCAGCCCTGATCTTGTGTATCTGCTTAGGGTGAGAAAAGGTAATAACCATTTTGGTCACCTGCAATCCTGCTTCAAAAGTACCTACATTTAGGCACCACCTACAATCTCTTCAGAAGATGTACTCCTCGAATAATGTAGTAACCATCTGCAAATTTCTCAACTGTACTAATCAGTTCACTTTTCCTACATACACCCACTGGATTTATTAGGCACCCATCCTTCCACAACAATCCCATTTCAAAAAAAATCTTTTCACCCACAACTCTTCACCAACCTTCAACATTCAACCATCAACCATCATCACCAATCTTCTTCTTTCTCCCCCCAGCCCCTCCCCGTGACTTGGGATAAAATGTCACCTCTGTATTGTCGCGTCTTTCATTACGTACCGACTACCTCGCACTGCAGACGTGGCCGTTGTTCCCGGAACAACGTAGAAGCAAACCGTGGAAGCGCTACGCCTGAATGCGTCTTTTGACAGAGGCCGAGGTGTCTGCCACTCTCTCCTGACGAATAGTCAAACTATCAAACGGACGAGAGCATGCCGCGTTAAAACCAGACCGTGACCGCACTTACTCTGACACGTTAAAACAAGTCTGGGGGCCACACATTGCGCTGAAGTGATTCCCGAAAACAGCCTCGTCACATAACTCTCGGGTCCTGATCCTCGTCAGGGTACGCATACGGCGGAACACACGACACACACGGCAACACGACAAAATGCGGGGGTGCAGTCTGTTCTGCAAGAAAAAAAGCACGCAGTTGTCGCGACAGAGCAGCCGCTGTGGCCGGTACAGTAGTCGCGCGTCCGTTCCTTAGGGCGTGTCGAGACGAAAAACGGGTCGTGATGGTTGGCAGACACACGCAACACTCTGCCCGTGGGGGAGACTCCACGATCGCAAAGGAACAATCTTTTTTTGTGGTGGGGGTTACTTCTTGTATGGGTCAGGTCCGAGCCTCTCTCACGCAAGAAAAACCCCTCCACGGGCACTCCGGTGCCCTTTCCGGGGCCTCTGAGCCTCGTCCTTCCCTTCCCTAACCGACAGGACCTAGTGGTCGCGCAAAGCCCAGTGGGCTTGCACTGTCCTTCTCTTTTCTTGTCATCTCGCTCTTCCCTCCTCGGGTTGACCCTCCTCTCTGTCATTCTCTATCTTTGTTTTTCTTTTACATCTTTCCTCCCTTGAACCTCTTATCTCATGTTACTTTCTATCTGTTCTTCAATCTTTTGTCTTCCTACTATACTTTGTTTTCTCAGTCGCTCTTCTTACCCATACCCATCACCACCTCCGGTTGTAGAGCATGGAATGGATACCCGCGAGTGGGGACGCGGGGGGGTTGTCTCGAAGATCACCCCGGCCCCCCTTCACGGGTACCCATTCCGTGCCCTACCTGATTGTTCTACTTACTAACTTCTTCACAGGATACACCCGACACACTCGACACACTCAGAAGACTAGGTACGTTCATATATCAAACTTTGGAGCTACTAACCAATGCCTCAATGCCACTTACATTCTTGTACTTGGTATTCCCCCTTTCATATCAACCCGCAAGGGGCCCCGATAGTCAAGAACATGCAGAATCTCTTCGTTTCTCCATGTTCTTCCCATGTTGTTTCAATACACTTGGGCAGTGGGTACATTTTTTTCCTTCCAACAGCGCATTGGTGAAGTCATTGAGTTGATAGTAGCCTGAAATGTCGTAGCTTGAGTGATTGCTTAGAATAGGTACATAGAGAAGCAAGTCTTATTAATACATATTTGTGGATTATTAACTTTACACCTCATCGATTCTGTAAAGAGCAGTTCCTGATAGCATAGCTTGATTGTACCCCTAAGATCAAGATCCACGCAGTTTATGATATCCTCTTCCCTTGCCACCGAGTAGAAAGTTCGTTTACAATGTGAAGAGCCCATGGATTACTAGGTACATGATGCAAATTGCCAGTATGCCCTATATTACCGCTAACACATTTCATTTCCAGATGGATCCTGCGCTGAGACCTGACTTCTTTGCCTGTGCTTCGAGGTGTCGTTTTTGGCTATCGGTAGCGACGGAGTCGAGGCCATTGATGACAGTGTCAACGGAAGTTGAGTGGTCAGGAAGAAGGTTGCAAAGGTGGTGGTGATTGCCTGGATATCCCTTGATTGAAAGAGTTTTCAAGCTGTCTCCCAAAGCCATCACGGACCGTTGGTACGTAGTGAAAGAAGGAAGGGGCCAGAGCTCAGCCGCGGTGAGAAATTGGATCAATCTTCCCAGCATAATTGCTTCGCAGTCGAGTTGTTGACCCTTCTCACGGGATTCAAGGGAAAACGGATGTGGCGAAAATAGACGTTCAGCTTCACGGCAGATGGAGCTTCGGGAGGGCTTGTTCGCTGGTTGAAGCATCTTGCCTAGAACTTCGTGAACTGGTGACAGTAAGGCATTGATTGCCATCTCGCGCCGTCTATGCACTAAATCTTCAAGATGTCAGCTCCACAACATTGAGTCTTGCGATATTTGGTGAATACGTACCTTTAAGCCCATTGGGCTCAAGCGTGTCGTGGAACAAGGTCGAAGAGGGAATCTCAGACTTGAATAGATCATTCTTCTTTGAAGTGGTGAGACGAAGAACCAAATTCTTGGCAACTCTCTCGAATAGACCTCGGTCACCGAACTCCCATGCGATCCAAGAGACTCGTTCTAGTTCTTGGAGGCTGGCACCCAAGTAAAGCCTGTCTATAAAGCCAAGCCAGGACTTGATCCACGGGCGGACGATGGGGGCGCAGTCATATTTGTTTGTCAAGATCGCAATCTGATACAAATCTTCAACACTAATGCCTCCGCTAGTCGCGGGTCCTCGGTCGAATCGGCAATGCATGATATGAAGCAGCGCACTCATCGCAGAGTCGTTGTCGCCCAGCAGCTTAATCACCCACTTCTTCTCTGTAGTCGGCTCTCCGGGCTTCTTAGATTCCGCAGAAGCTCCGTCAACCAACTTGGCGAAGGCGGGAGATGCTCTAGACAATGCTTTGGAGTCGACAAGGAACTCGGTAGTTCCCGAATTGACGTCCTTGTCCGCTGAGTCCGGCGTCTCAGATTTGATCTGACTAACTTGAAGATACAGATCACCCTTCGGGTCAATGATGACTTGATGTGCTCCGTTCAGCTTTGGCTTTTTCGCACGAGCATCGGGGGTCTCTTGATCGACGTTGAGTGGCCGCTGGTTCTTTGGGCCTGGCGGTCCCCAGCCCCAGTTGGTTGCAGCTGGTGCAGCCTGAGGTGCAGGAGCGAATGGTGATCGCGCTGGGGTGAATGACGAAGCCGTTTTGAAAGGGTTCGGGGCCGCCATGGTGTAGGTTGGATGACAGAGTGGACGACAAGAGGATTGAACTAGGTAAGGAAAGGCAGTAATCGTGATCGTCCGAAGGATAAAACGTGTGGAAGATTTCCTCTGGAATTGCATAGACCTATGGTGTATTACCATGGAAATAGAAAGTCTACTGCACCGGTGGCCTATGTGTATGCACCTACTTTAGTAGCTAGGTAGGCTATGTATCTAGGTTGGCAGGTTGATAAGGGTTTTGGCAGGAGCCTAGGTGTAGGTGTATGTAGGTATGTAGCGTTCCCATTCAAGGAGCCTTAATGCCTTAGGAAAACAATAGACGTGCAGATGCATGTAGGCATCTACAATTTTCAGCAAGGAAATAAATTGAAAGCTTTGGCCCAATTATGAGATCAAGTGCACGGGTAGCTACATCTAGAGATATACCTACATGCATACGTGAATTAGGACTTGCATAGGCAGTTACCTATTGTGAGCCTAAAAATAGCTTCTAAGACTTCCTTATTGTAGAAAAGGAAACGCTGCCTAAGTACATTATTACCTACTTCGATCGCTTTAGAACCCTAGGAAAAGAGTCCACCTTGACGTGCTTTGACTCGTCATAGAGGGAAGTTACCAGTCTCCCATTGTTCCAGTCAATGAAACTGATCTCCACGTACCGCATTCTTAACCACAGCTGTAATGAAGTAGTTGCCGAAGTAACTAACATCAAGCCGAAAAGGCTACGGTGAACTCAGATACTCCCTCCAAACCCGCCGGTGCCATATCAATATCTAAAGTCTACTGCAAAGAAAGACGACACAGGAGAACTCGTCTCCAGAAGACGAGAGATTAGTTTACCCACGCCGATATCATGAAAGGCATCAAGCATGAGTAGGGTTTCATGCGAGGCGGCGCCTACGGTCTGTAGTGCCTGGATCGGCGATTATGACAAAGACACAGTGGGAATTCCATGTGCCGCAGCATCTGCATCGTCGTTTATGGCCCGGCATGCAGCTCGTGGTAATCGATGCGCGAGGTGTCTTTCATAATAGGGCCAAGAGAGAAGACTACTCGGGATGCATGCGGTATGAAGTTGAGTCATTGTAGCAGCTAGCAGATGAGATATGTAGAAGCAATAGATGGGAGACTATCTGCATTATATTCTATTAGGAAATACGTAGGTCAGATCTTGCTGTATGATGGCTCGCCAGGCGGCAAGCTGGGCGTGAATGGACATGCCCTCTTAGGCTATGTTGAGTTCCTCCGTAGTATGCGAAGGTGAATATGTAGAGGGACTCAACGACGAATTCCCATGGAGTCTTAGTAGAACCTCGAGAGAGCAATTACATTCAAGATTTGTTGTGTCACTCAGAGGCTCTTAACTCCCCACTTGGTGATTAGTGATACTGTGTAGATAACCAGTTTTCATCAATCAGTATTTTGAAACTTGTGAATAACTTAAACTGAACAAAAAGCATAGACAAAGACCCCTCCGAGTATCGCATCCAGTGCGCGCAACTCGCTAACATCTTCTGCAATCCAACAAAAGTTTCTCCCGACCCCAAAATCAGCTTAACTAGCTGCTCTTGCTACTCTTACTGCTATCACTGCTGCTGCTGCTCGAACTGCCTTTGCGCTTATGGTGCTTCTTGTCCTTGTGCTTCTTCTTGTCCTTCTTATGCTTTTTATCACCGCCCATGATCCCAGAAAAGCCACCACCGTGACCACCACCACCACTCATAGCGTGCGTCGCTAGAGCGCCCACTGCCGCTCCCATGAGCCCGGACCCGAGACCCCGGTCTCCAGCCCCACCTCCACCACCGCCACCATGTGGGGCCGCGGGGTACTGGTTCTGGTAGTGCTGCTGCTGATGCTGCTGCTGCTGGTGTTGGTCACGCTGTTGGTGCTGGTCATACTGCGGAGGGTACGGACTACCGCCGCCGCTGTTGTTTCCTCCGTAATGGGGCTGTTGGCCGTAACCTTGTTGCGGCGGGTACGCATGTCCACCACCCTGCGGCGGCGGCGGACCCCCGCGGTTGTCATACGACGGGTTGTATGCCTGATAGCCCTGTTGGGCTGGTGGGCTGCCCCCGTGGGACCCGTATGGAGGGAGGTGCTGCCCTGCTGGCGGAGGCGGCGCTCCTGCGTGGCCTTGCGGCGCGTTGTTGTAGTATGGCTTCTGGTCCGGGTAAGGAGAGCCTCCGCCACTGTAAGGTGGTGGCTGCTGCTGCTGCGATTGATATTGACCCGGCTGCTGATGCCCATACACGTTCTGCGGCTGCGGGTAATGCTCCCCTGTTGAGTAGGGCGGCTGGCCGGGTGGCCCGTGCCCTCCTCCTCCTCCTCCTCCGTATCCGCCGTTACCGCCGCCGCCATAATAGTCCTGGTTAGACATGATGAGCGAATGCAAACTACTACCAGTTGTAGAGTTTTGGACGATTAAAATGCAAACGATTGCTCGGTTGCGCTAGCTAGGGATAAATATGATTATGTGCGGCTGAAGTGGGATTGTAAAGGGAAGTTCTAAGATAGAAAGACTCGGGGCCAAGACCGCTTTAAATGGTTCTTTGTTGGAATGGCGTTGAAGGTAGGACAGATACAGTAATCGTGGCGGTGTAAGCGGGGATTCAGAGGCATCCAACTCCACTTGTTGGTGGTACATAAGTAAATATGAGGCTAGTGAATGCACATCCCCAGATCCCCTACCCTTGACATCTTATGTCATCCCTGCCAAGGTTACTTACTTCATATCTGTAACTTCAGCCATGTCATTTGTTCAGGTGATAATTTAAAGTACAAAAAAGACATTCGTACGAACGAACGAATGGCCAAATACCTGGAAGTCTATTCACATCTTCCTCATAGATCCAGGGCCATGATTCAGTGGGGCCGGATTTGATTGCATTCCTGCCAGAAAGTATCTAGGAATGGATGGTCACTGAAGTCAGTCATGACTAATAACCTATTAAGCTAGTTGTCCCGGGACCGGGTTTCCCATTTCGGCCATCACATAAGGCTTGATTGGTAGAACAATTCTAACTATCGCACCGCAATAGTTCAAGACCTATTATCAGCTTACTTACATACAATATGCGCACTCCTGATCGGTCACGGATGAGGATCCCCTCCAATATACAGTTACGCAAGAATATGTTATTACCATTCTGCTTCCTGTGATAATACTCCATAGATCTCCGAGAGGTTGTAGGTAGGTGTCTGTTGATGTGAAAGGGTATGTATTAAATGAGTATCAACGTTTGAAGTTTAATATATTCGTGGCATTAATAGAAAAGTAAGGAGGAGGTGAATGAATCTATAATGTGAACAAGCCGGCTTAATAACTTCGGATACGTGATGTAGAAAATAGATAAAATTGTATGATTATATCAATGTATTCAAGCTATCACGTACAAACTGATATAGGAACAGAGTATAGGCTATTGCGGATAGTGATAATTGTCTGGTATGCTTTAGAACTAGGGATAGGTGCCTAGGAAGATCTATATATAATATAGAAGCTTCGAACATAGGATTATCCTGCTCCGGGAGCTTAGTAGGCAGCTTTAACTGCAACATATGCATTCATCATAATTAGCATTTACTTCAAGGTGGCTCCATCCACATATCAGGCATTTACGATGTGGCAAGTCCTTGAAATGAGGTAAGACATGTTTTCCTTTGGAACGAACTGATTATATATATTTACATACTGGACGTATGGCCAGGAACTATTTAGCTTCAAGTCATAAAAACAGTACTGTCTCTGGCCTCGTTTGGCATAAATCGTGTACTATGTCTGTAGGTAGATCCCTGTATCAATGAAGCCATAATCAACTCTTACTATGGTTAGTGGACAAAATTGAAGGAAGCCAGCGAGTTAAAGATAGAGTTACAGTTCAGCGAAAACCGGATGCAAGTACACTGGCATATGCGACTGGGTTGGGATCGATTCCACAGTAAGGGCAACTATACGCGTCCCAAATTTGAGGAAATCCTTCCATCATCTTGCCATGCTTTGAGCGATCACATCTGCCTAGTATCATCCACCTCCAACATGGTTCTGTTCGTCTGGACCAGATTTGCTTGCATCCATCTTGTATACAAACCCAATCTTCCCAGCCACACATTATGAGTTGAGCGACTAGATACAGTAGCAAATGCAACGTAGATATTTGCAAAGGGGTGAAGATAGTTTACCTTGAGCTTGTAGTTGGTTTTCTAGGGGAGCGGATCAAAGACTACAATAAATAGCTCAAGATCCAAGGGCCTAACACATCAATCAAGTTGATAGAACAAAGACGATGAAAAATCATTTTGTTTATATTTAACGTTAAACAATAAACATTTTTTTTACCTGCTAGAGTCATCTCTTCTAAGTGTTATGACAACAGCAACGTAATGCTAGAAACAATAGATGCAAGTCATGATCCTTGTGCTGATCATTGTACAGCCACAAGTTAGTTAAGCCCCACTTACTCCCCAAAACGGGCAAGTGGGGACAGGTACGGAAGCTACTGGCATTTTTAGCGCCAGATCCCAGGACCCATTTTTCCCCTGTCATGACGACATGATTTCGATACCGTTACCGTCTTGACCATGCCTTTTCAATAAACAAAGAACTGACCAAAAGCGCAGCTTTTCATTTGGAAAGTCATTTGGTTCTCCTCCCTCATCACCGAACATACTTACTTCAACTTAGACTGCCCATTCCCTTATCGTTGAATCGTTTTATGAAATTTGCCATAACGCCCCATATTCTTCACGATGTCGTCTGGGTTCGTGGACAATGTCCAATCGAAGGTTCAAGAGGTCGCGTGAGCACCCCTCTTAGAATATGATCTCGTGTAATTTGCGTGGGCTAATGATTCTTTACAGCAAGGAAGATTACGATAAGGCAAAAGAGCTCCTCTCCGAGGCCGCCAAAAGCGGTTCTTACGTGTATCCTTTCAAGTACGTTCCCTATCCAGGGACTTGTGACACACTTTAGATTCGATAACAATCATGCTAACGTCTGTAGGGGAATCGTCTATTTCCTTACTCACCGGGCACTCTGGAAGCCTTTCACTTCTCGCATTCTTCCTACCCTGGGCCTCAGCCTCGGAGTCTTTGGCTCGATGCTTTTCTTCACCTACGTGCCTCAACTTGCCATCCTAGTCTTCGTGAACGGGCCCCTTGCGGTTTTCACCACCGGTCTGCTGATATTGAACGAGAGTTCTACTATCGTCAACATCATCTCGCGCAACTTCTTGCTCCAGGATGCCCTGCTGGACACATTCGACGGCACCCTTGTTGCCAGGAATGCGACTAGTATTGTTAGCGAGGGTAGACAGCTTAAATCTGGAAGCGACCCGATTTCCCGGCTCGGAAAAATCCTGAAAAGCCCTTTCTCGAAGTTCTCGCCTCAGGCTATCGTGCGATACGTCATGTATCTCCCTCTCAACTTTATCCCAGGTAAGGATGAATCACTCGATGATCTTTAGTATAGGAACTAACTTTGTAATAGTGGTTGGGACGATTATGTTCCTTCTCATCCAGGGTAAGAATATTGGACGCCATTTATGTGCGTTACTAGGTAGCTAACGTACAATCAGGGCGGGGTAGAGGAAAAACTGTCCACGGCCGAGTTCGTGATCCCAGCTTGATCTTTCCGGGTTATTAGAGGCTAACTTTATATTAGTACTTTCAACTGAAAGAATGGTCACAGTCGCAGCAGCAAGATTGGCTGAGCCGCCACACGGGTCCATACACAACGTGAGAAATATTGCTCCTTCATTTCGTATTCGGCTATAGTAACCACATCTCGCAGCTTCGGAACAATCGCCACTCTACTCGAAATGATACCCGTGCTATCAATGTTCTTCACCTTTACCAACACAGGTATGCAAGGCTTTATTTATCCAAGTTCGGTTATATGAGCCGACATGCTGACACTTTTCCCTGCAGTTGGTGCTGCCTTATGGGCAGCCGATCTTGAACAGAAGAATACCAGTATGAGCCAGGGAACGGCGCCGAACTTGCGGGAGTCTGCCAAGAAAGCTGAGTGAGGCTACACAGGACATGCACAGTACCGACGTTTAACAAGACTTGTCGAATCGAGATCGCGTACAAGCCTGCATGCGAGTGGACGTTGTGTCACTTTGGACTTTTGAAATTAGGCAAGACACAGGGAGTTAAGAGATTGTCAAAATGCCACGGCTCAGGTCTTACTTTACGAGACCTTTTGGCCGGAAACTCGGAGATAGCTGATGAGAACTTTATTGCAGTTTCATGCAAGTAATAATGCGTGTTGGAAGGTGCATCATTATGTTGTCGTAACTGGGGTTGAGCCTACTATGACTAACGCTCATACCCCTATTTCGAGGAACTTTCAAATGGCAACAATCCAAGGTTTAATATCACACTAGACAGAAGCGCAGTGAAGATATTTCGTCACGTTCTCCTGATATCAACGTAAAGTTATTCAGTGATCGCCACTCTTCTTCTTAGATGTTTCCCCTGTTTTTGTTGCAGCTGAGAATTACAAGTCCTGTTCCAACCTCCGGCCTCTTGTCTCAAGCGAGGATGTCTTTCCATCCCGTTTCAGAGAACCAGCAATTGCTACCGTTCGCCGATTAGATTAAAGCCTAAGACCTTTCAGAATATGAAATCTAGAGGGTGATTCACCCTTAAAATGTCTTTTCTGTTTCCCTTTTCCGTTTTTTCAAGTGTAACCAAAATTTAATCAATTTACACAATATGTTTGCCCCTGCTATGGGGGGTCTGCCTGGGCAGCACAGTACCCGATGCGGTTAGGCTGTTCATGTCGCACCAAGTGCCCTCGAGCAACTTCCTCGGCAAGTCCTTGCCATCACTGAGTCTCCTGTCTCAGGTCCATGGTGGTATCTTCGGTTGATTCCTGTTGAACAAGACATCTGCCAAACGTCCGTAGGGTGAAAGGTCCATTTCGCTGTCCAGAAGAAGGAGCTACGATCGTCTGCGACCTTGTTACCGTACCTGAATGTGTGCAACCCAGCCTAGGAGGCGGAAATCTTGTCAACGGCTAGCTGCATGTCATGTTCCCCACTTGATGAGGCTTCCTGCAGCTCACTGCATACAGCCTCATTAAGTCCCCCCTGGTATTGTGCTACTTTGCTCCTATGACGGTTAACCGACTGAGGACGACTTTCTTCGCGATCCACTCAACGGTCCTTCAGGACACATTAGGTTGAATTGCAGTGCTGCTCACATCTATGTTCATCGTTTTTCCCCCTTTCCATACCCAGATATTTATCCACCACTTTAAGGGGAGTCAGGGGATCACATGCCACAACCAATCATCAACACAGGTAACATTCCACAGAAGGAGACAGGTTACTGTAAGACGCGCTAATCACTCTATGAAAGACTTTGAATGTGTTAGATGGAGACAATCGAACAGAGAATGACATCGAATTGAATCATACTGTTGTAATAACGGCATCTAAATGGTCGATTTGGAAGAGCAGGTAGCTCGTCTGATGTTCGTAAGGGCGGGAAGCTTGGGGGTTCTTCCCTGTCAAGTAGTCCTGATACAAAGCTGTAGTGCTAGCCTATGCCATCAGCAGAAACATGGTACTATCCATGCAGAACGGTATATGAATTTCAAGTCTAGGGTTTGCTGGAGAAACGCCCATGTTGGACAAGCCAGTAGAGTACCTACGCCATCTAACGGCATCGGGCTGCAAGCGGCGTGCCGCTTAATGGGTTGGGACCATAACCGGCATGCATATGGCTTCCCAACAGTTCTCTAGGGTTAATAATGAATCTTTTTTCTTCTCTCATAATACCTTCCTCTAATGATAGCTGGGAGGACGGCTTCGATCTTTTTATTTTACGACGCAAACAACGTGGCTATCCTGTCCATACCGGCGGCTGGTTGCCTAAGAGCTCTCTTCATTTGGTATTTTCCAGTATTAATCAAGAATCGGGCCTACGGCTAGCTTGGTAGGTTAGATAGGTAGGTTGGGTAGCTAGCGAGTGAGCTGGTTAAGCTCGCTAGTCGCACAAATGGGTTCGCAATGAAGCAAGATAGAAACAGAACGATCCGCCATGATCAACCGACCCGGTGACATTTGATCCAGGTCGATCGACGATAAGCTCTCCTGACTGACGGGAAAAGTGGGGATTGCACTGTGACCCTTTTTTTTCTTCCTTCTCCCCTTTCGCAAAATGAGCCCGCTGTACAGAGTGTCTGATACTGGAGAGATTTTTGCGCGCCGAGATGACCTCCGTGACGCATGCCAATTCCCTTTTCTCCTATCCTAGACGGGCCCTTTTCGCTTCTACTTCTAATGGTCCGCCAAGAGGAAAGGAGAGGGAGTGGGCTTCCAGAAGAAAGACCCCCCTCCCCACCCCTTCTCGTGCTTTATAAGTGAGAAACCATCTCAACCTGGCGTAACAAGAAATCCTGTTCGTTCTTCGTTCTCCCCCAGTGGTTTCGGTCTGGGTCTCGCCTTGCACTGGTTAGCGACTTTGGGTAGTTAAGTATCTATTCGCCTCTCACCTAACCTGGTTAGCGGTAGGTTCTTATTCGGCCCCTTCACCTTCACCTTCACCTTCACCTTTACCATCGGCGTTGACCTTTCATTCCATCCCATCCCTCTTTATCATCTTCCTTTTATTTCCCACTTTATTCATTCTTTTCATTCCATCATATCATCCAGACAGATAATACATTCGTTTTATTTCCTTTCCTACTCTTGTATCAACCTCACTCTTTTTATTCCAATATTGCATATCACTACCCCACTGTCGATTCCAGGCAGCATCGACAAGGCACCCTCTTTAGGGCTAGACCTGTCTACGTCTCTCCTTCACCATGAAGCCTTCTTCAATATTGCCAATCGGCTTGGTGTCTGCCTTCCTTCTGTTAGGATGGTGCATCACGCATGCCACGGCGCACTCCAAGTTCCAAGGCCATCTCAATATCCGGGGCGATGTCGCCGGTGATGGTGGCGATGCAACTGGAGATGTTGATTACGAAAATTATGGCGGCCCCGTTCCAGAGAACCACCCCTACGACTACGCTCACTACTATACCACCTACGGTTATGGCCCTCCGTACCCCCCTCCACCATCAACGCCTACCACGTCTTCTTCGTCTCTTACCTCGTCAAGCACGAGCATGGATGGAAGTCTAAGTCTAGAGGGAAGTACTAGCAGCTCTACTTCCGCTACGGGTAAGTATTTCCTAATATTCCCGTTACTTCAATTGACTAATCTGATTCATCTCCTATAATCTAGGCATATCGTCCACTTCCTCTTCTTTGACTTCTTCGTCAGAAAGCTCATCTACTATGACTGTTTCCTCAACTCCGGAACCGCCGTCCATCGCCACTGCTTCAGGCTCGGGATCGGTATCGTCCACCTCAGCTACGTCTAATGCTGCCAGCTCAAGCTTGGGGTACACAAGCACGGGTGCGTCAATCAGCTCGAACGCCACAGCCTCCGTGATGACCTCATCTAGCAGCTCATTGCCAACTTCGGAGCTAGTTAGCAGTAGCACTGAAACTGTTACGCTCGTTACGATATCGTCTGGCATCTCGGTGACGGCAACATTGACGCAGACCAGTAGCGTGATATCTGGGTTCTCTGAAACCGAAGCGGTTACTGGGAGTCTGTCAGAATCATCATCTTCATCATCATCATCCTCACCATCCTCCTCCTCCTTGCAGGGTGAACCCTCAAGCGCAACTTTGCTTTCTGCATCATCTTCCAGTTCGTCAGCGTATTTAGGCTCAAATTCCTCGACTTCCGGAATCAGTTCCTCGATGGCCATAAGCTCGGCGCCTTCCGCAACCCAGTCAGTAGAGATATACGTAACGACGGTGACCCGGCCAGGCGGTGTTGTTACTGTGTACACCGTCTCCGGCACAGCCACGGTGCCGCCCTTCTCAGTCCCCGGCAACAGCACGATGGTAGGGTCGAGTGGGACGGTTCTCGGCAGTGGAGGAGTCACACCCATCGCATCTTCGTCAAGTTTAGCGATAAGCAGTGTCCCCGCATCCGGGAGCCTCACTCGCACAGCTAGTATCAGCTCGAGTTCCACGACGTCGGCATCCCAAACGAGCAATATCACCGTCACCGCTACACCAGGAACCGCTACGTTTTCAAATTCTAGTGGCGCGGTGACTGGTGCCACCACTGCGCTGAGTACTGGTTCATATTCAGGGCCAGCAAACGCCACTGGTGCAACAGCGTCAATTCCGTTCCCGCTCACGAACAGCACCATTCCGACCGGCACGGCAGGAATTGGAACCGTAACAGCTTCAATCTCGGGTTCTCAAACCGTACTCACGGTCTCCAGCATCTCTGGGTCCTTGTCCACTCTCGGTAGCTCTAGGGCCTCTGCGCCACACCCCTCGTTAGCATCCTCTTCGACGCCGTTTCCTCTGGGCAACTCTAGCAGTATCTTTGGAACAGGCACTGCCCCTACCGGCTCAATCCTTGGTACAGGTTCTACCAGTCTTCTCGTATCTTCAGTCTCCGTTTCAGGTATCTTGCCCTCGTCTTCTGGAACAGCGTCACCGCCGTTCCCAGGGGGAAATACTACGGTCCTCCCATTCCCAACAAGTGGAGTAGGCACAGCAGCGTCAACTCAATTGTCTCAGACAACTCTGTCGTTAACTGCCCCCTTTCCCTTTCCCACGGCAAATTCATCAGTAGCAGTTGGGAGTACCGGAAGTGGTACCGGAGTGCCACCATCGTCAGTGCCAATCGGAACCGGTTCCATCGCATCGTCTGGTACAGCACCAATGATAACCGGAGGCACCGGCGCGACGACAATTTCTGGACCAACTCTGCCCCCACCGTTTCCTACATCCAATTCCACAGGTTCCTTAAGCATTTTGACGGGTAGTAGTAGTGTACTTGCAACAAGTCAGTCGAGCAATGTTTCCTCTAGTCATCTATTCACTCCAACGCCTCTCTCTGGCACAGGCACCGGCTTCAGCGGATCGACAATACCTAGCTCTGGGTACCTTTCTACCTCTTCAGCCCCATACCCATCGTCGAACTCGACTACCGGATCAATCCTCAGTGGTCAGGCCACCCCTTCACTAGGCACTGGTATACCGCCTTCTGCCCCTCTACCTACGGGTGGAAATAACAGCAGCGCAACGTTGGCTAGCACCGGATTCAGCAGCTCCAACGTTATTGGAACTCTAACGGCGCCATTCCCACTCCCCAACATTACTATTTCAAGTGTCGATGCAACTGGATTCGGCAGCGGTACAATTTCAGGGACGGGTGTTTCAAGTCTGGCCTCCGCTACATCTCCTCCGGTCCCGGGGACTTTCATCACTATAACATCGACCTCCGGAGGCTCCGTTTTCACACTCACTATTTTCTCAGCCACTAGTACTTCACGCTCAGTTCCTTTCCCAGTACCCGCGAACTCCACACTTCCGGCCATTGGTTCCACCGGTGGCACAATTTCAGGGACGGGATTTCCTTCCGTAGCCACCGCAACAAATTCTAGCTTCACGCGGTCTTCATCGTTGAGCGGGTTATTGACTGGAAGCTCTGTTGGTCCGTCATCCCTGTCTTTGACGGCTCCCTTCCCACTGCCCAACTCAACGGCACCAGTAATCCTTTCTACGGGGATATCCGGATCGGGGACGGTATTGACAACAATATTGCCTTCTTCGATCTCCGGCACCGGTAGTTTCAACACATCAAGGGTTCCCGGTGTTGGTACGATACTGCCATCGATAACTTCTGGAAACGTCTCAGCAGGAACTTCTCCCACATCAGCCCCTTTCCCAATGCCAAACTCTACAGAATCGATCTTCAATTCGGGGACTCTTGGTACAGTAGGGCCAACAATCACTGGCACCGGATCTGGGTCACCCTCAATATCTCTCTCGGCCGCAGCAAACGGAACAAGTAGCTTGACACGAAGTGGAGGGGGGACAGTATCCTCGAGTGTCGGAACACTCCCTTGGGCTACCAACGTCACAACAGCAGCGCCGACCGGCTCTCTTACCCTTGCGAGCTCAGGATTCCCGGGTACCAATTCGACATCAGTGGGCTCGATCCCTACAGCCCCATTCCCTCTGCCCAACGTAACCTTCACGCCGGGGACCGGGAGCGGGTCATCGATGCCTTCCGCCACCTTGCTGACGCAGTCATCATCGGCCACAAGTAACAGCAGCAGCGCATCATCTTCGACGTCGAGCAGCGACGAGACAGGTCCGATAACATCACCGACTGACATATTCCCGACCACTCTCACTACGACTGGAACTACAACTTTCCTCCTATCGAGCGGTCCCTCCGGTTACATCACGATCCACACGTCGTCGTTTACTCGCTCGTCACTTCCACTGTCGGCGCCATTCCCGGCGGCGAACTCTAGCACAATTGGCGGGCCAACTGCCACGGCTGCGACGTCGCTCCCTGTTCCAATCACCGCATCCTCCAACGGCACGGGCACTGGAATAGTCCCATCTGTTGGAACCGGAGGCACGGGCGGGTCAGCATCGCTAGCCACCACCATTCCGCCATTCCCAACCTTCAACACTACAGGAATCATCGCCAGTTCCGGTACGGTGACCGCGCCACCGACTGGGGGCACTGCTCCGCCGCCGCCGCCAGTGATCACTTCGCTTTCGATGGCCACGTCCCTACCAGGGCCCAACTCGACGTCTTCATATGGGCCCACAGGTCTTATCAGTGGCTCTCTGAGTATCGTGACGGTATTACGCTCAGGAACCGTGATTTCTACCGTGTATGCGACCCTCGCAACAGCCGGCGTTACTGGATCCGGCAGCAGCGAAACCGCTCCAATTCCAAGCACACTACCACCGTTCACATTCAGTAATCTTACTTCATTCGTCGAGACTACGCTCACAGGAGTGACTCCTACCGGGTCTATTACCATCGCGACTAGTTTTCCCACTCTCAACTCGAGCGCATCCGAAGGGGGATCTGCGTCCGTCACCACGTTATTCCCTCTGCCGAGCCCGAATTCGACGCTGAGCGCGAGTATTGTTGGTACTGGGCCAATCACAAGCTCCTCGGTCAGTGTTAGTGGTATCCCGGTTCCGAGTGCCAACGCGACTCTCACGGCGCCACCGTACCCGTCCAACACGACGTGCACTGAGGAGTGGATCGCGCCCTCCGACACTACCTGCTCTACGATGTATAACGTGACGGCAGCGACGGTGACGCCGACTCCGACGCCGGTTTCCTCGCTGAACTCCTCTTCGGTCCCCGGCTGGAATTCTACCAGCTGTACCCTGACTACGATTTCGGAGTCGGGCTTGACGAGCACATTGACTTTATCACGTGGTATGTTACTCTTCGCATGACGATTGTCGTATAACCTTCTCATTTAAGTACTCGAAGATGCTAACCAAGCCGTAGAAAACTCCACAACGTTAGACTTCGGACCGCGCACCACATTCAGCACGTCGACTACGAGCAGCGCTGTATATGGGCCTCCCTTCAACACCACTTCCCCATCCCTTGGCTTCCCTGCCTCCACGGGAACTGTTGCATCGGCGGGACAATTACACGGGCGGATGTACAACATGGATCCGCACCACCGCTATCGTCCCGCCGTCACTGGGTCGAGCAGTACAGCGTGGCCATTCGCTACTAATGGCGGCCACCACCATCACAACAGCAGCAGCAGCGGTCAAGAAGGTGGCGATAGCAACAGCGGGCTCCGCAGCTTCCGATACAAAGTGTCGAGCGCGGGGTGGAGAACTTGGAATAACTTCGTCCGTCGACTGATCTAGGCAGCCATCTTTGGTCTGGCTATGTAGAGGAGGGGCGGGAAGGGTAGAGGGGAGTTTCGGTGTAAGATGGATGGATGGTCATCCCAATTTTTTCGGTAATTATCGCATCAACGACTACTGCTACGTTACTGTCAGAATTATATTAGCAGCAATCGCTCATTTGCTTGTATTTTTGTTGATGTTGCTGGAAAGGAGATAGGGGCAAGGGGAATACACAAAAAGAATGTTGGGGCAGAGAAGAAGGGAGCATGGGGTTAAATACGCTATTTTGGCTAATTATTATTATCATCATCCTGTAATAGATTTTCTCTCCTTATCTAGTCAAATACCTGCTTATTCTTAGTACTTATATCACTGTAGTTCCAGCTGTGCAACCCATCATCTCCGTATCCCGATCCGATAGTGCGGCCCCGGATCTACAGTAATACGAGTGGGTCCCGAAACCCCGGCTGTCCGGACTCGGGCTTGGTCCATCCTACTAGTTAGCCTGATATCAAACTCGGAAACTACGTGCACCACCACTGTGAGGATTTCTAAATACTGGCCCAAGAACACGCTATACCCGCCCCTAGAGGTAAAGCACAAGATGAGGCCAGGCGTCAAGCCCAACCCAACACAAGTTTACGGTGGCCGCTGAAGTAGGGTTCTCAGTCAGCTTCGGCTTCTAAGCCGCCTAATTGGATCCAGCCAAGGCATCGGCCAACCACCTCTTTCCGAGATAACAGGGCCATCATGTGCCTTTCAATATCCTATAATTGGCTGTTTAGAGGTGCAGAAGAATGGACACGAAGATAAGCTCATCGAAGCTCCGAACCCGGACTAGAAGATTAGGGGTCGACCGAAGAAGTGGGGCGGAACGGAACGGAACGACGAAGCCCGACCGACCTCAGCCGATGGTTGTCCGCTTGCGCACAGCCGGACTTCGGCGCGTTGATCTAGCACAGTGTTGTGCATGCCTAGGTACGCAGCATCATCTAGTCTTGGTTCATGACATCGTGGTGCAGCTCAAGGCTGGATTTAGACTCAATACTCTGCCAGGCTAGCTACGAAGACTATACGTACTTCGGGTGTCTCAAGTACGCAATATAGTCCTAACCCCTAGCTCTTCTTATAAACTGCTAAATACCAAGTTATGTAACAAACTACCCCATTGAACCAGATCTTTCCAAAGTGAAGTAAGCCTGATAGTCTTATAGCTATAGGTCTTGTTTCCTTGCAACCTTCACGTCTTCATGCTTGTACACTGTTGCATGTTCTTGGAGGTACTTATGGCAGAGGGTGGCTGAGTGAGACATTTTTCTAGTTAAAGCCAGCTTCACCTACCATTTCGCCTACCGCGTAGCAGGTGTACGAGAAGTGTGGTGGCGTTGGTGGCGGCGGGTATATCTGCTCCGCCACAGCTGACGCCTCTACTCACTCAGACGTTATAACCTTAACCTTCGATAATCTTGTTCTATGTCAAGTCCTAACTCCTAAAGCTAGACCTTTTACCTTCGCAGCCCCAAAATACTTTAGAGCCCTTATCAAGACGTATTCACCTAATGTCTCGGTGCAAATATTGGCGTTATTTCAATACTACAGATGTTGATCCGCCTCAAACGAACTTGTTTCGGTATAGCGATTTGCGGAAAGATTGCAAGTTTTGCCAGATACTAAACGGAATTATTGAACATCTCGGGAAAATTGAATTGGAAACACTACTATATGTACGCTATGGAAGGAGCCAGCCGACGCTGGTCTATTATAAAACTTCGAACTCCCCAAACGGCGAAGGTAACGGATCAGATGTGGCATTTGTTTTATACGGCCATAGTTTGGTACACGACCGGGGTTACTTATTTGCCATTGAGTAACTTGCTAACTGATCAAGTAGTTACCTTCCCCCTCTGGACTTGTGACTCTTAAGCCCTACCAAACATGTGTAGAGCTTGAGACATCCGAGTTATTCATACGTGACAACTTCAAGCGGTGCCTAGAGAAGCATAAGTACTGTTCCAAGAGAACGAAATCAATCCTGCCTAGGAGGGTTATCGATCTTTCGAGCTCTACTTACATCAGATTAATCGAGCCCCAAGGACTCGAAGCACAATACGCAACGCTCAGTCATTGTTGGGGGCAGGGTCAACCTCTACAAACTACGAAATCTACACATGCAGATATGCTCTGCTCAATGCCGGGAGATAGCTTACCAATTGTCTTCAAACAAGCAATCTTGGTGGCTAGAGGCCTTGGAATAAGCTATATCTGGATCGACTCGTTATGTATCATTCAAGATAGCCGGGAAGATTGGGAATTAGAGTCCGCCAAAATGTGTGACTACTATTCTAATTCTTATCTCAATATCTCGGTAGGCTCTTCGCCAAGCCATGATGTCCCCTTCCTGACGAAAAGAGATCCATCTTGGTACCCTATCAAGTTCACTTTAGAAGACGGGCTCAATAAAACATACGATATTTATGCAAAGCGTGTTCCTTCTCCAGCTAGGATTGATGATGGAGGCCCATTATATTCACGAGCTTGGGCATGGCAAGAGGCCGCCATGGCCGCCCAAACGGTCCATTTCATGGCTGGGGATCTAGTTTGGCAATGCCAAGAGGGTATCTTTCCAGAGCATTTTACACCTTCTTACCGCGGCCTTTTTTCTATTGGGTTGTTGGACCACATAACATCAAAACAATGTAGGTTTGTCATATATATTGATATGGCGAAAGCTAACGCTGTATTTGTTCATAGCAGACACCTGGCGTGATTGGAGGCAAATTATCACGGATTACTCTGAACGGCATTTACAATACGACACAGACAGATTACCCGCGCTCAGTGGCGCAGCAACGCGGTATCACCAAATGACGAAATCTCGCTACCTTGCCGGGTTGTGGGAACATGACATTGCACACCAGCTCTGTTGAAGAGTTGGGACAGGCAGTCTTGAAGACATAAAGCTATCCTACCCACATCATCAATACCTAGCCCCATCATGGTCTTGGGTTTCTATCTTTCAGCCGGTTTTATACGAAAGGAGTGCCACCGACGCCAGCTTTCACCAAGGCTTGACGATCATAGACGTGCAATGCGAAGTTCCTGGGCTGAACCCATTTGGGCAAGTGACGGAGGGATATATTCGGTTAAGAGGTAAAGTGGTCAAAATCCACGTCACATACAATGGTACTGTGAAGTATTTCAAACACCGAGTGGAAGAGTGGACTGCTGGTCGGTTTAGTCCCGACTATACCCTAGTGCACGAGGATGGGATTGTCGTCCGAGCTACAAGAGGTCAGACACCACCGTCAAGGTTCACTGGGAGTGCTGTATGTCTTTTCATTGGCGTAATGGACAAAATGGAGATGAGAGAGGAGGCTACAGACTTTGCTTTGGTTCTGCAAAGATCTGATTCTGAGAACGATACATTCCACCGCATTGGTCTACTTCAGGGGGAGCATATAGACGGTTATTCTTTATTCGAAGCAGCGCCGGATAGGGAGATCTGTATCATCTAGTGCAATAGATCAAGGCAAGTTGATGTGGACATGATCAAACGCAACACATATACACAACCGACATTTTCAGTTTGTGATAATAAATTTTAAACCTTTCATGGCAGACCTTTGAGACCTCGACTGGAGTGTAGTATAAGGCATAGTGTAACATATGTGGGACGCAGCATTAAAAGGGGGTATCTATTGATAAGTCATTTATAACATGAGCAGACAATACAATATTTTCCGCTTGTTGCAATATGAATCGCTCCATACACAATATATCAAAATCACGTATCTACCTATTTAACCGACAAACAACGAAGTTCTTCACAACACCTCCACCACCCCCCTTTCTCTCCCCCTCTCTCTCTCTCTCCACATCACAAAAGCACAGCAAAGCTCCACCCATCATCGACGTCATGTCCACCTTTACTACTCAAATCGCTCTTCAACCAGCAGGTATGCAGCGTACCCGTATCGCCCTCGACGAAGCCCCAAGCGCAGGCATCGCAGTCGAACGTCCCCGCGCAGTTCTTCATGCAATCGAGCATCGTCTCGGTCTCCACCTGGCCCAGGTCCGTAGCCTCGCCCTGCTGCGCGTCGTAGTCGACGCCGCAGATCCGCAGGAACGACTTGTCGGACCCGGGCACCTGGTACGTCGTCCCGTTGGCGGCGGGGCAGTCGAGCTTCGCCCCGCCGCCACTACCACCGCTGCCGGAGGTGTTGGTCGCCTTGGGCGTCGTCGTCGTCTTGGTGGCGGTGTGCTCGTCCGTCACGGTCGTGGGCGGCGTCGTCTCCGTCGCGGTTATGGTCGTCGTGAGCTCGTCGGAGGCCGACGCCGTTGTCGCGGTGGGGCTCCCGTCGACGGCGCCTTCGCTGTCCCCGTTCTGGCTGGCGCTGTCGCCCTTGCGGCTCATGCTGACCCCGACGCTGACGGCGATGATGATGACGAGGAGCACGATGCCTACTAGAGCGAGCAGCACCCAGAACATCTTCTTCCGGAGCCCGAAGATCCGCGGCTCCGCCGGCGTCGGCGAGCCGAATAGCCGACCCCCGCTTCCGCCTCCCGTGGCCCCTCCACCCCCTGCGGCGGCGGCGGCTCCACCGGCCGCGACTCCCCCTCTCTTTGCTTTCCCCTCGTCACTACCACCACTGCCATCTAACCTGCCCCCAGGAATGGGCGACGGGTTCTCCGCGAGTCTCCTAGCGGCCAAAGTCGGGGAGGCAGGGGGCGTAGCATCGCCTAGCCAGGAGGCCCCATTGCTGGTTCCATTCCCAGCACCGGCAGCTGCACCCGCACCCGCACCCGCACCCACTCCCCCTCCATTCCCATTCTTACTGTTACTCCGAAAGCTAATAAACGACACGGGGCGATTGACAGCGAGGTTGTTGAAATACGCCCTCGACGCGTCCTTCAGCTCGTTGAAATCCTTCTTGGCGAAGAAATCGAACCCCCGGAACTCGAAACCCGACGTCGACGAGATGGAGGATTGCTGCGCTTGGTGCTGGTGCTGGTGCTGTTGTTGAAGCTGCTGTTGATGGGCGCGGGGGGAGAGCGGCGACGAGATCGAGACGCTCGTCGTGCCGCCCCATCCTCCTACTCCTTCTCCTCCAGTGGGTTTCTCGTATATCGGACTGATGGGCGATACGGGCTGCGGCTGCGCTACTGCTACTGGTACCCCTGTTTGCAACTGTTGTCTGGATGGCGCTGGTGCGGCGATCCGCGGTGGGGACGAGAGAACGGGTGACACTGTCGATGCTTGCGATTGCATGCGCTGGTGTCCCTGGTAGGAGAGGTTCCCCCCCGTCTTGCCACCACCCCCGCCGCCTCCGCCGCCGCGCCGTCCCAGAAGCGCGCTCGTGCTGTCGTTGCTCGTGAGGCTCGCGTGGTGGTCTGACGATGCCATTTGAGTTGATATTTGAGAGAGATTTGCGGGACTTTTTATTATTATTTAATCTTTTATTATGGTATTATCATTCGAGGTCCGCAGCGGCGATCGTGGCGGCAGCGGCGAGGCGTTGCAGGTCCGGTTCTGTTCATTGCTGGGAATTGGACATCGCTATCTACTGGGTTTTGTTTAATCCGCAGATATGTACGTATATGGTATGTATGTATGTATGTATGTATGTATGTATAAATGATTAGGTATCGCGATGAAGCTATCGTGAGGGAGGGGTATCAATTGGTTCGTGATATGAGATGTTAAAAAAAAAAGACGAGATGATTATGCTATGGTAACAGTATGTACGTAAACGCTTTCAATTCGCTTCTTTTTCGCTTCAATTCGGCACCAGTCAATTCAATTCAATTAAGACAACGAGGGGACAATACAATTAGGCGAATAGGAAGGAGGGGATGATCAAAGGATTGGACGGCGTTTCGAGAAGAGGGAAGGGAGCGGACGACGAAGCTTCCTCGCGTGATTTCTTCTTTTTTCGGCCGTGGTGTGGCGTGGCGTGGAGGGATTAATGAATGAGGGAAAAAAACGAGAGTAAGGTAAGGTAGTAGCGTAACCCTCCAACAGGGAAATCGTGAGGAGAAAAAAAAAAAAAAAGAATGTGTGGTGTGGGTGGTAGTGAGAGGAGAATAGTAAGTCTGCAAGTGAGTGACTGAGGGACTGGGTGAGGTGAGCGGCGGCGATAGAGAGAGTGCTAATGTAGCGTCGTATTGGTGTGTTATGACTGGGTTACATTTCCCCAATCCCAAAAAGGATCAAACCAGACCATACTGAGTAAGCCTCATCCTTCTCTTTCTATTCCCCTTAAAGATGCGTTTGCGCGCCGTGCCCTTTTTCTGCTCGGTTCTCGTGCTAAGATGGTCTAGTTAGCACGTTTTCCTGCACGTTGTAATTTCGCGTGCAAACCCCCCCCTGCATCGCCGGGGGGCATAATCCGGTTAAGATCGGACAGGCTAACTTGGTGAACGACATCATCACGATACCGGATTCATTTCTTCTTATCTTCCTATCGTATCCTGGTAGGGATGGTGTTTGTTTACAGCTCGAGAAACTATGTAGTCATATATGAATATGAAATCAAAAGAGAACCTTCGACATCCAAATATGATGAATCACATGAAAAAAGAAGGCTAATTAATGGCATAGAGAAAACGAGAATTTTTTATATTCCTTCTATATATCCTCGGAACTTCCATCCGAAGCAATCCCATCTCTAGATAGCTAGGTATGTAGGTAAATGAGCTGAAAGCTCCACTCTAAATACGTCCGCCCATCGTAATCTAGTAGTATGTTTGTTTTCCTACTCTTTATTTGAGGCAAGAACTTTACAAACGGTCCAACAGACCACGGCTCTCAAGCAGAAGCACGATCTGGTGGACAATAGATCGAACGGTCTGCTTCGAGCAGTCGACCGTGAGGTCGGCCTTAGAGGGTGTCTCATAGGGGTCATCGACACCAGTGAAGCCCTTAATCTCACCGGCGCGGGCACGAGTATAGACACCACGCTTATCAGTACGCTCGCAGTACTCCAGGGGTGTAGCGACGTGAATCAGATAGAAATCACCGTACTTCTCGACGGCCTCGCGAGCAGTACCGCGGTCGTGCTCGAAGGGAGCGATGGGGGCGGCAACCACAGCGGCACCGGCACGAGTCAGCTCGCCGGCGACGAAGCCGATACGGGTGATGTTCTTGCTGCGGTCCTCACGGCTGAAACCAAGCTCAGACGAAAGCTCGGCGCGGACCGTCTCACCCAGAAGCATGGAGACGGAGCGCCCACCCTGCTGGTTCAGCGTGACCTGCAGGGCGCGGGCAATGTGCTCCTTGCCGCTGTTGTGGTAGCCCGTCAGGAAGATGGTGAAACCCTGCTGGGAGCGGGGCGGGTGGGACTCGCGCAGGACCTTGACGACCTCCGGGTACGAGAACCACTCGGGGATGTCGCGGCCGCTGCGCAGGCGCGAGCGCAGCTCCGTGCCGGAGATGTTCAGCGTGCGCGTGCCCTGCGGGATCTGGTCGATGGGCATGTACTCGTCGTTGTCGGGGATGTACGTGACCATCTGGAAGGGGACCACCTCGATGCCGAGCTCGTCGCGGTACTTCTCGACGGCGTGCTGGGCGTCGTAGGGCCCGTACCAGTCGACGCCCTTGCTGTTCTTGCCGGGCCCGGCGTGGTCGCGCCCCACGATGAAGTGCGTCGCGCCGTAGTTCTTGCGGATGATGGCGTGCCAGATGGCCTCGCGGGGCCCGCCCATGCGCATGGCGAGGGGCAGCAGGCCCAGCACCGCCATCCCGTTCGGGTATCGCGGCAGAAGCGCCTTGTACACGCGCACCCGCGTGAAGTGGTCGATGTCTCCGGGCTTGGTCAGACCCACGACCGGGTGGATCAGCACGTTGGCCTGCTGCTGGCGGGCGGCGCGGACCGTCAGCTCGCGGTGGGCGCGGTGCATGGGGTTTCGCGTCTGGAAAGCGACGACTCGGGTCCAGCCGAGCTTGTCGAAGTGCAACCGCAGTTCGGCGGGGGTGTCTGTATCGGTGCAAGATGTTTGGTCAGCTTAATCCTCCACGCCAAGAGAGAGTCTTGGATGCTTGGAAGGAGGGGGGAAAAGTCTTGGTCTTACATCGCAGGTCCAAGAAATCATAGTGAGCCAAGCGGTGAATAGCTTCGAGCTTGCCTCCAACGTAGTACTCGCCAGCGGTTCTGAAGAGGTACTTCACCGCCGGATGTGTCTCGTCGACTCCGCCAAAGACTTCGGTGGCCTCTAGCTCCCTAGATAAGAAGTATTCGTGATTAGTGGTGTGTATGGCGCAAGGCTTAGCGCGGGAATTTGGTGACGGGTAAAAACATACTTGTTAGGCTTGTAGACATCATCGACTGTCAGGATGGCGAGGATCCTGTCATCTCTCGCATCGTGCAGAGCAATTCGTCCACCCGCCTTGATACCGACCTCCTGGATCGTCTCTTTCGAGAGATCGAGAGTAATGGGCATACTGAAGAGAACACCATTGGCTAGGCGGTTCTCCTTGACGACACTATAAGTAGGGTATAGGTTAGTCTAAGACTTGTTTCGGCCGATTGGTTCGGTTCCATGTAGAGTCGCATTCATGCATACCCATTGTAGTCAGCCTCGTTCATGAATCCTGAAGCAATTATACAGGTTAGCCATCATCCTAGATACTAGATATTATGCATATGTAGGCATGAGTGAACCCTAGACGCACACCGTCTGTTCATGGAAAGTTGAGCTGATCTGGGTTGTACGAACCTTCAAGGGGTGAAAACCCGCCATTGAGAATCAGCTCCAAATCGCAGAGCTGTCTATCGGAGAGCACAACAGCCGGAAGCTTCTCAGCTTCGGCAGCCAACTCTGCCTGTCGTGGAAAGTCTCTCGCCAGGAGATCCTTCAACTCGCCGCCGTGAGGAGAGTTCGCCATTTTGTCTATCGATAAAGAATCTAGTATAGTGGAGGTCTATTATGTGGCGGGGTAAAAAAAAAACTCGGTGAAAGCTAGTTAATGGAGAATTAAAAGCTATGTCACCAACACAAGTATGAGTATGAGTTAGGAGGGGGGGAAAGAAGTATGGGCAAATGACAATATAGTAATGGGGAAGTAGGTCTATGGAGAAGAAAAAGAAGAGCAAGGTCGATAAATATATTTATTTTGTACCAAGACCGTCGAGTCAAGACCTGACAGACAATCAAGAGAAGCTGGGGTCAATTGGAGAAAGCGATGTACGTAACCCTCATCAGAATTCAATCTAAACAATGCCCACTTCGTTCTGGGGGCCCTGGGAAACGACGGGTAGGCTGTTTTGACTGACTAGGTAGGTTAATGGTCCTGACGATCCAAGGGTACACTTTTTTCTTTTTTCTTGATGCATGTAGATCTGGCTAATAATCAATGCGATATCATTTTTGAACGCTTCTGAAACTATTTTTGTCCCCCTCTAACTTGCACGCCATCATCACTAAAACCTCACCGATACTACCAAACCGTCCCGACATTAGGGAACGGTACAGAATTGCATTGACATCTCTTTAGCTTAGATGGCGTGCTTGTTCTCGCCCTGAGTCTTAGAAGTATTTTTAGCTGCGGTTTGGCCTTGTTATAGTGATGCTGTGGTGCGAAATGCGCGCTTACTAACCTTTGACCTCTATTCTTGATTACAGCTGTGCTCTGGGCTGTATGTATGCATTGTACAATCCATACATACCTAGCACCACTAGCTTGAGTATTTTAAGGACCTTAGTGGACTTGTATTTGTGGATTTGGGATACCCGACCTGCAATGTAGGCTGGATAACCGAAAGCGGTCCGGAGCGGCTGCAATGTTGCTGTGGTGTTCTGTTGTAACATACGTAGTAGGTAACAATTATAGTCAATACTGAGTTAGCATTCTGATGCTAATATGATCCCTATAATGAACGGATAGATAAGACATCAATACTTACATAATTAGAGAAAATGTAAGACATCTTAGCTAGCTACCTACCTATTATCGACCTCTCTCCGTCTCTTTAAAATATGGTTGCATACATACACCTGTCAGACATAATCTCCACACTCCAGCCTGCTTATCGCGCCAGCACGCTTATTACCTGTTACCTATTCCATCCTGTCCCTGTCTGTGTAACTACCGGTATCCAGAAATAACATTGGAAATACATAGTTACAGCTTCGTATGCTTAACTCTAAACAGAAAGACGGGAGCTCTCATCACCTAAACTTCTTTCCCCCGCTGGATAGGATCGACGAGAAGTGTATGTACAACCCCTCCATCCTTGTCAGCCCCTGCAAATCGCGGTGAAATCCAGGAAATCCTAGCGCTTCCCAGGAGCCGGATGAGATAACCGGGACGGATTATGGCCCGTGCTAAGCTGATCTATCGTCTGGGGATCGTCTGAGTTGCTAGGTTGCTCTTCTTGCGTCGACCACAAGCTCCGCTTCAATACAACTTCCGTGGCTTCGACAGCCTCATGTTGAACAGTTAGCCTCAAATAAAAACATAAACATATGTTCACCCTACTACTACGCGCGTCTTGTCGCAATGGGCGACGACGGTCTATTTAATGCGCCTATCATATCCCACATCCCGAAGGCTGCTCTTAATCATCGGCCCTTCCCCCTGAAATCAAACCACGTTATCAGTTAAGCGGCTTCCTCGTAGTTAATAACTCCTCGAAGATCTTTGATAATCCCAACTTAGCCTATAATGCGCGGCTAGATATACCTGTCCTCTCCTGTCAAACTTCTTCCTATCTTGCATGTCTTCCAATAATCACTCGCGAATACTAAGTATCATTAAACGAAACACCAAGCTGGCTACCTATCAAACGAGCTCCCCAAACATGTCTAGATTCGGAGATAAACCCAATCTTCTGGGTACCTAGGGAGTAGCTCCGACTACGTAATCATCGGCGGTTGCTGATTTTCCGAGACCCAAGGCTTGGAAGGTTTCCGAGGTCCCTAGGCACGCTCACCTGCAACTCGCCGTCGCCAATGATTTTCAACCAACGTCACCATCACGACAGGTGAGAGAATGCGGCGGCATCGCATCGCGAATAAAAACACTAACGTTACCTATGGGAAGCCCGACATCCGCTGTTACCTCTGGGTCGGCGGCTCTTTTTTTCTAATTTTATGGATCTTCGGCAGCCGGCGATCTAGATGGAAAAGTCTAAAATAAATGAAAAAGAATTTCCCGTTCAGTCCAGTCCCGTCGCGGCCACGAGGGAAACTTGCAGTAGCGCCAATGGCGCAATCGCCTTACGGTCTCGCAGAATTTGTTAGATATTGCCACTTCCCGGTCCAAGGTACCTACCAACCTACCTAACTTACTTAGTTAGCTCAACTAAGCAACCAAGAGCGCGACTACTGGCTGCCAATTGGCGCGGCGGATGTCGTCATTGACGTCAAAGTTGCAAATGATTGATTGACTGGCTACCCGGCGTTCATTTTGTGCGCTTTTGCAAACGTCGCTCGCAGAGGGGTCTTTGCAGGATGTTTGTGACATGTGTCTGGCTTATTCGCTGAGGAGTGATCTAGGCCCCCAAACATTTTGGGAGGGTAGGTTTCACTCGATATGATTCATCAAGGTTTTCTGGCTCGTGAAGACGATTCCCCCTCGTTTCGATGTCCGGGTTTCAAACGCAGAGTGTGATTTGACGAATCTAGCTTGCACAGCGGGGTAGACCGATGTCTGGCTCTGGTCTCACAAGTAGCTGCCACCACGGCTACCTTCAGACAGTGATATGGTCTAGGCTTCTAAGAAAGTTTCCCGTCGATTTCGATTGGATAGATGGGCATCAGATGCCTTTGGCTGTTTCTGTTGCCTACATATACGAAAGCCAGCGTGGCCTGCATCTTACAGATTCCAACCTGCAAGTGTCCTGATCGCAGGCAGTGCAGCAAACGTAGAGCGGATTTGTAGAGATCATTCGTAGCGACGTGAGACAGACAAACTCACAGGGAGGTGAGCAAAAAAGGAAGAAGGGTAATGGGCAGTTAGTAGATACCTGGCTAGAATTCTATATAGGAGACATGTCCCTCCCACACTCACTCCTTGCACCAGACACTTGGACGATACCAATTTCAACTCCGAAAAGCGATGACGGCGGTTGAGGGACATGAGGTCTCTAGGTAGCTAGGTATTATGTCGTCTAGCCCTAGACAACACAGCATCTCGTCAGCTCATCGTCACTTCATTGATCATATATATATATTGAATACTACCACGTGAATACTTTTTTTCCGTTATCAATAATGTTCCTTTTTTTTATTCTTCCAACGTTCACATCCTGGGAAACAGTCTTGTCCACTCCCACTTCCGGCCCGGCCTTCGGGGAACTGGCCAGTGCGCTCCTGGGGATGGCTTCTGTGGCTTAGCAGCATTTATTAGAAGTTTCGCAGCACAGCATCCGGGAAGTCCGCTACGGCCTACTGTATCTGCCATTCGAGATCTGATGGATTCCGACACGCCGGACATGAACAATATATGCCGCCTCATACAAACAGAACAGAAGACAGCCACTTCGTGAGACAAGTCTGGTGGTGCTTATCAACCCTCTCCGGAGGGCGGCCGCCAACTCCGAGTCAAACGTCAGTGTCTGGGGGTTGAGCAACTCCGCATGGCTCATAGACTCAATTTTACCATCTATGAAATCTGCGAGGCCTGTAGACCCCTTTGGGTTTCCAACTCATCCCATTGGGCCCGCTGCAGAAGCCGGAAAGAAATGTATATCACCGACGAGCACAACATTGGAGGACTCGACAAGGCACAATAGTCCTTCAAAGCAACGTTGAAGAAGTTTTCTGCTGGACCCCTTCACCCTACAAACATCGCACGGCCTGGTTGCGATCTCGAAGGTATCTCTCATGTCCCGACTTCATGAGTATATACTTATTCTCATTATTCATTAGACACCACCCCTCCAGCCTTCCGGCCTTGCATTGTCTTCAATAGTGCCGCTCCAGGTGGCAGTGCCCACACAGTGGGCCACCGAGTCCTCGATCATTCTCTTCACCTCATAAAACTGAATACAGCACTGCTATTGTGAGGGAAATCTCGCTAGTAACTGTCTGATTTGACGATCGAGTTGTACGTTAGAGCCGGCAAGCCTTCTGGCTTCACCCGTCCACACGTAATTCACCATCTTTCGAGTCCGAACAGTCATGCTCTTACTCAAGTCTACCCGAATCCATCAGGGAGGGTCGGTCTATTGCTCCTACATTCACTTTCCCTCTTCCGCTCTATCTATCATATATAAATTCAAACTTACAACTCAGAGATATTCTTTCTTCTGTTTCAATAGAACTACGTGCGCTAAGCGATGTCAAAAAACACCTTCGGCATACTCAAGCTACAGTAAGGATTCTGCAGCCATTCTACGAAAATTAAGACTACCGGGATGCCCTCTCACGGCGTCTGGGCTCTGCACATCTATCCAGCTTGCCAGATGGGCACCGAAAGTATCGTTGGCGACAACGTAGACAGTCCTCGCAGCACTCTCGGTGTTGAGCGGGTAAGTAGAAACGCACCCGATGGCATCTTACCACCGTCGCTCCTACCGCCGGTCCTTAGCTGCCCGCAGTGCCCGAGGCTGTCGATAGGCACTTGACTGGTACCCCGCCAATCATGAGTTGGGGGGTACCACAGTAGCCGCATGTCCTTCCGGGGACGCTACGAAGCCTGACCTCTTCCTCCGGCCGACGCAGACATTTCTATACGAAACCCGCACCTAAGTATGGTGTATCTAGAGGAGAACATCGCGGTGCCTTCCGCCATCCATCCTACAGCGGATGAGTTAAACAACCCTAGCACGATGATGGCATATGAAACCTATCTAGTAATCCCCAGAAGTACCGGGTGTCCCTAGTCAGGTTTACCGACCCGGTAGAGGCGGCTTCGACCCGTGGACAATTTTTAACTATTTGTTCGCCAAGTCTATCATAGAGGTAGTATAAGGGATGATTTGGTTCATCTGGGACAAATTACAACAAATTCCCTTCCAATCACCGGCATGGTAACAATTGACAGATTTGCGATCGCTTTATTTGTAAGCGATTTGGAAATTTGCCGACTATTATCGCATTGGTAATTGGAAGGGGATTTGTTGTAATTTGTCCCAGGTGAACCAAAATTATCCCATGTATTACCTCCATGACAGACTTGGCAAACAACTATGGCACGACCTCCTGACATACTGTCGCGGTCGATGGTACCATCCCTTTCCGAATATATAGTGCCCCTCACTGTGGGAATTCCCCCTTTACGATATTAAGGAGCAGTTTTCCGGCTTATCCACAGTCCCCATCCCTTGCGGTGCACGCGCCCATGAAGATCAACGCATCTGTTTTTGCTGCCATGCAGGCACGAGATATTTCGGACTGCCGCCTACTAGCTGTGAACATCTTCACCAGGCAACTAGTAACTATACTATCAGCGAGGAAGAAAGAGAGAGGCTTAGGCATGGGGTACCTGGGTTGGTGTGTCCTAGGATTCCATCAAGTTGAGCGAGTGGTGGGCCATTTTCAAAAGCTGTCAAACTTTCCTCCTATGGCAAAACATGGGTATCGCGGCACAACAGGACACAGTTGAGTGCCCTACTTGCCAACTAATGAAGAAACCAGACCCATCACTACTTGACCTTCAATCGATACAGCTACCAACACCACTCACACGATGCGCAATTGATCATACATCCCTTGGTCAGTCGATCATCCCCGTAGCCGTGGGATACACAACCAATTGGGCGGAAGTGGGAGTGCTACCTCGTCGGCACTTCTCTGTAATCGGACGCAACTTGTTTCCAAGACGGTGTGTTGGAATGCTAAACTTCGCTCCGATCCAGGCAGAGATAGTGTCCGAGCCGGAGATCCCAGCCGCAGTCGGGTTCAAGGGGCAAAGAGTTCTGGGGCCGGCGTGCTTTCACATTAGACACAACAATACCCTTCCCATGCGCATCGATTGCAGCTGTAGAACGTGTGGAGTTTGATTGATTTCGCCCTCATGTAGGTATCTTAGTGTTGGAATGGACAGCGGACTGTATCTATGTATCTATGTATCTATGTAGTTATAATTGGGATTTTGTTTTGCTCTGTATCTACCTAAAATGAATGTGATTGGATCTTTTGTATTGTAAATCTTAGCTGGAATTTAAGAATCCCATAGTTTTACGGGGTCGCCATGTTCATGTTTCCAGTCATCATTGACCTCCTACGTATATTTCCCGTCATTGGAGTTCTTGTCCATGTGAGTAATAGCAAAGATAAGTTTATTTACTCCAGTTCTAAGCTCGTCAGTTCACCAGTGCCTAGCCTTTCAATGACCCCCCTACGCATAGCTCCGTGGACGTATGCATCGCCGACTAGGCTATATCTTCCACAGCTTAGGGGCCGCAATACGAAAGGTACCCTTCCACCTGCGAGGACCCACTCCTCGTCGCCCTCTCGAATCCCCAACGGCCCGTTCCCGAAATAGTCATTGTCCGTACGGAAGACGCGCCTGCGCCTTGTGAAGCGCGCCATTAGCCTCTTGTACTCTTTCACCTTATCCCCTCTCCATTTTTCGGACGTCTATAACTTGGCTTCAAACTCTTCTGTTACTTCTGTTACTATGCTGTTTCGGGGCTTAAATCTCTTTTCCTCGGGCGGTTTGGTAGTGTCTTCGGTTTCTGTATTGTTGTTTTCATTATCTTCCAGAAGTGGGCGGGATATCCCCTCTAACATCAATGTCATTTGGGATAGAGGTTGCGCTTCAACGTTAACTAATAGTCCTAGAGTGGATGAGGACTTGTCCTTACTATAGGATTTGCGTGAAACATCACTGGGTTCCTTGGAGCTTTGATATCTAGGTGGATCTGCATCCTCTCCTTCTGACTTCGTATTTTTACCATGAGATCCAGGCTCAGACTCGCTATCTGAATCTTCATGTTCATCTTGTTCATCCTGGTCATCGTTGTTCGCCTTGAGCTTGTCTTCAAACTCGTTTTCAAACTCTTCGAATAGCGGGGAATGGCTTTTCACAAAACGTTGCCACTCGTCTCCCTTTTCGGGACCTTTCAGCCCCTCGTCAGAATAAGCCTCCCTTGCTGCCCGCTTCATGTCGTCCAGCCAGATATCGTTGTAAAAGCAGGCCAAGAAGTCCGGGGCGGGATATTCGGTAGCGGTCGAATTTGCTATGAGCGTTCTACAGATCTTTACGACAGGTAGTCTAGGGGTAAAATTCGGGCATATCGGCAGCAACTACTCCGGACCGAGAGAGAGAGAACTCGTCAGAGACCTCGACTACTTCTATTACATTTCCCATCATGGTTCCTTCCACTGAAACGACTTTTTGGTGTAGTTTATCTTCCTCTGGCAGTTTCCAAATCGACGAGCCAGCAGCATACCAATTCTGGGGCATAAACCCGTGAAGCGACGACATCCGAGCCTGCGACTTAGGCGAGTTCCAGTAAGGTACCCAGGAAGGTAGGGATTTCGATGAGCGAGACACCTTATCATCCGGGTCGGCATAGTCCACCCGTGACAAGAGATCAAGATTCGTTCCAGAAAGTAACAAGAACCAAGCCGCTTGCAAGTAGACACCTTCGTTGGATAGACCATCGTAAGCTGGAACTATGTCGCGCCGTGCGCTGCTTGGGTTTGTAGGCATGTAGTATGGCATCTTCCCTACCTCGAGGAATGCATATACCTTGTCCTTAGGGTCAGTACATTCGGTTTCACTGTCCAAATCTATCAGCTCAAACAACGGGACTCCATCACCACGCTCGATGTACCTTGTATCTGTTGGGAGTCTGGCAAAATCTGAGCGTAGATGCGCCGTAACGCTGGCGCGGATAGCATCGAGTCCGGAGAAATAGGACACCGGGTTTCGTTTACCGTTCAATTCGGACACGAACAAATGTCTATCCGAGTCCTCTCTGGGCTCGGTCCTCAGGATGGGCATCAAATCGTCGTAGAACAAAGGTTCCAGGTAACGCGGCCCCTCAATCTCGAATATAGCATTCTGACTGAATCCCTCGTCCATCAATCCCTCGTACATGAACCTGCATGTCTGCGCGATAGTCCCCCAATTAAAGCTGAGTAATCCGCACTGGAGTTTGCATACTTTCGCGAGAGCTAGTTCCTGTACAATCCAGGCGCGATGGAACCACGCCCGATTCAGGAATGCAAAGACGGGCCGCCAAGCCGCTGAATAGATAAGTGGCATCCCGAACTCTTGCGCCGTCACTCCATCCAATAGATCTCCCATGAGCGGTGCCTTGGCTAACGGTATCTCGGCAAGGGGCATCAATAGCTGCAGTGCCGGCCGTACGAAACTATCCTCGAGACCAAGCCAGACAAAGACTCGTTGGGTACACGCGTATATATTGCCCATCATCGCTACCTCCGCGCTCTTTCTTGGATCATCTTGGTTGATGCACAGCGCGTCGATCCATAGTGTCTCCGAGACGTGCATGCCCCCTTGTTGAGCTCTAGATACCCTCTCGTCATCGCGATTCCGCGAGATCTCGGTGATGTGCTGCCATACCAGAAGCCAGCCATAGAGGTTCCTGCCCACTAGAAGTGGTTTTCCGTCACAGGAGATGCGAGCGCGGTTATTGAGAGGTGCTTTTCGGTGCCCTTTGTTACGGTCCCACTCTTCTATGGTGAGAAAGACGGTGCATGGCGGCCCCCAGGTGTACGAAAGGCCGTCAAAGGTGGGCTCGACGTCGAGATTAATGGTCTCTAGGGATATGTGCACAGCGTCAGGGTCGAGCAGGGATGGCTAGATCAAGCGTGCCACCTGTATAGAGGTGGGGTTGGACAGTGATGTGTATTGGTAGTCGCCCATGATTCCTCTAGCTCAAGCGTTTCGAGGAGAAAGAGGTATGAAATGAATCAACATTACTTAGTTGAGCTAAACGCATACATCACACCCAAGACGGAGTTGACCCGTAGGAGTGGGGTGAATCTTCAGCTGACGCCAGCTACTGCCTTAAGTACTTGGCTGTAAGATCTAGATAAGACAAGTAATCCTATCGTAGTACTAGGAACGTGTTGAATATTGGTAAACGAAGGAGAAACAAGGGGCTATGCCTACGTACTATCATGAATTTTCCGCAGGCTTCATTTCCGTCTAAGGAGTTGGACCTGTAAAACTTGCTACCAAAGGCTACTGTAACTAATTACGATGAAAAAGATGGTCTAAGATCATCATCGCTAGTTCAAGAAATTATATTGGGAGTTCTTCGCAATATTATTCTAAAAACCGAGTAAGGAGGATATAATATGATCTGCGCAATGAAGATGACCACCATGAACTATGATCCACACAAAATTTCCACTTTATCGTTCGACCAGGGGCTTACAGTAGGGTTGAAGAGGAATGGTGTACGGCGCGTGAAAGTTCTGTCTTATGTCAGTAAATTATGACCAGTCAAATCAGTACATAGAAGAGATTGTATGCAGTTGGTAATTAGCTGAGGTAACATACGGAGCAGATCCGGAATGTAACATCAATTTATAAGAGCCAGTTGTTGGAAAGGATATCGTATATGATTGGTACTATGTAGCCTAGGCATAAGCTGTTGGTCGGATTATCTGCATAATAGCAAGGTGGAAATTGAGGCGGGGAACGAACAAAGAGTAGCCAGGTTCTCATCACCATCAAGTCCTTGGTGCCCAATACAAAAACTTATCTTCTACCGTTACCTTCCAATTTGAAGAGTTCTGGTGATGATATGGATCTTCCTGAAATCTCGAACACTAGTTGGGACTACATCTTTGTAGGCGGTGGTCTGTCGGCCTCGGTAGTCTCACATCGGCTCCATGAATTCAACAATCAGCTCAAAATCCTCGTCGTCGAAGCCGGGCCAGATGCGAATAGCCGAACCGATATTGTCTGGCCGAACTCGACGAATTCAATTGGTGGTGACTTTGATTGGAAATACAACACCGTAAAGCAATCGAACCTGGACGACCGCGTGGTGAACTACCCATCTGGTAAAGCGCTGGGAGGCGGTACAGTCATCAACACAGGTAATTAACCCGATTAGCTCCTGAACCATAACATGAAACAGAAGCACTGATGTCGTATCTCTTTTCAAGGTGGATGGGTGCGAGGTGATAAATACGATTTCGATCTCTGGGGTGAGAGTGTCAACGACGCCCGTTGGAGCTATGATGGACTGCTTCCTTATATGAAAAAGTCGGAAAGTTTCTGGAGTAGGACTATCAATACGGACCAGCATGGGTTTGATGGACCTGCGAAGATTCAGTCTGTAACTTCTACGAAGCGGGAATTTCCACTCCGTAGTTACGCTTTGCGTTCGTGGGCGGAACTTGGTATCGACCCTCTCCCTGGACTGGATGGTAACGCAGGGGATCCATTGGGCGTTGGCGAACTCCAGGAGAGCAAGGATAATGGCCGACGGGAAATATCAGCTGCTATTTATTCACTCAAGAACATCACCGTTCTAACTGACACTCTGGTAGAAAAAGTCCTGATCGATTCCAACGCTAGCGAGCTCTCTGCGGTCGGTATCAAGTTAGCCAACGGGACAGAGATCCATGGCCGGGAAATCATCCTGTCTGCCGGTGCAATACGCTCCCCGCAGATACTCATGCTATCCGGCGTCGGGCCTGTTGATGAACTAACCAGAGCCAACATTCCAGTTCTTCTAGACCAGCCCCAGGTTGGCAAGAATTTGTCAGACCATGGTCTTTTCTTCCACGCGTGGAAATTGAAAGACCCGTCTGCCGGCTGGGCTGTCGCCTCAGGTACTCAACCCTATACTATACAATTCAAATGCATGAAGTTGACATCTATATTGCAGGAAATCCGGTATTCAACCAGCCACAATTCGGCTGGGGCGGCCCAATGGACTTCGTGGTTTCTAGTGACATACCCAAAGATGGCCTGAAAGCCGCTATTTCCGAGGATGAAGGCTGCACACCCGACCCTTCTCATCCGCTGCTCAATAGACGGACGTTAGCTGAGCATATATTCATGTATGCGGGTGATGCTAATGGAACCATCGTGACCTTTGTGCTCGTCACTCTGTTACCTACATCCCGTGGTTCAGTCAAGCTAGCATCGGCTGATATTAACTACACACCACTTATCGATCCTAATTTCCTAGGCACTGCCGTGGACCGCTACGTCGCGAGGGAGGCTCTAAAAATTCAAATCAAATTCGCCGGAAGCAATGCTACAGTGATCGGAAGAGATATCCTTGATGGAGAAGTTGGTACCCCTGGATCGGATCGGGTATTGTCTGTCGACTCAACAGATAGCGATATCGATGCTCGTTTGCGGGCTGGGATAGGGTAAGACGCAATGCCAATAGTTATCTCATGAACGGGAAAGCTGACTGATCTACAAAATAGAACGAGTTACCATCCGATGGGCACACTTGCAATGGGTAGCGTGGTTGACACCGACCTTAAGGTTAAGGGGGTTGAAAACCTACGGGTAGTGGATACGTCTATATTCCCAGTTCCTCTCACCGGACACTTGCAAGTTGCAACTTATGCTATGGCCGAGCAGGCTGCAGATATCATCTGTATGACTCGCACGAAACCGGTGCAGTAGAACCATAATGGCAGCTGGGCCATATTTGCTCTCAGAAGAGATGAGACATTTGCTATTCCCAGTTCGATACCTATGTTTCGGCGAGTTTAAGACTCTCGTTATCTCACCGACAAATATACAGATATGTAATACAATTCGCACTGAAAGTAAAGTATAAGTACTCGTTCAAAACGGGCATTGAACGGCTTATCAAATAAAGTTGTAAATGTGTATCGTACATATAGACCAGAAGAGCCAAGAATAAGCGTTGTGTATAACCCGTAAATCAAGCTAGGAAAGGCTCAAACCCGACCATAATACATTATGAGACCCCTAAATATTAGCTCGAAAAGTTGTAGCACTTCACCTAGGGCATGTATAAACCCAGGGGCCAATGTTAAGAACACGGTGTCTTGGATTTCGGTAAAACTATGGGCATTAGCTCCACGGTCCTATCAAAAATATAGGCCCTGCATTACTGGAGAATGTGAGAATAGATGACAAGGTGGGCTATGGACAGAAAGCAGATTGATGCCATGCCCCTTGTTGAAATACTAAGACTGCGCAAACTCAAAGGGCACACCAACACTCCTATCCTCCTTCCCCGACTTGCTCGCGACTCGTTTATATCGCTTCATTTTGTCCTCCCAATCATCCCCGATATAATTTATAATGAACTGAGTAACACTACCCGTCGGCTCCGGAAACGCGTGCACAGCAGTTCCATCCTCGTTCTTGAATCGTCGTACCAGCATGATTGTATCTTCGCTCTTATCATTCTCGTCGAGCGTGCAGAAGTACTCGGTTTGCCATGCAGCATCGCTTGGCGTGTCGCGCATGTACGAAGCGCATTCCTGAAGCGTTTTACCGGCAAATGGTGACTGGAACGACGAAGGCATAGATGGAGAGGTGCCAGGAGGGATGTCCTCACGCTTCTCCCCATCGCCGATATCAATATATCGTTTCTTAGGCACGCAGGAGTAGTCCAAGCCGGTGACTAGGGAAAGCTTATAGGCCACCGAGCCTTCAGACTCAAACACGCGACGGATGACCGCGTTTATATACTGGAGGATATCAGAATATGACATATATCAAGGCATGAATGATATGATATGCACGTACATCGGCATCAATGCTTTCGGAAAGCACGAAGAGTGCGTAAGGAGGGAAAGGACCGGACATGTTGATGTTGAAAGGATAATGAAACGCAGAGTTGGGATACGGGCAATTCAAGATGTGAAATTTTCCTTCGCGCAGGCTCCTAGGTAGGCATGTGAAATATCGAGATGAAAAGAATTTGGGACATTTAAGTCTAGGCAAAGAGTGTCACCTTCCGTCATAAAACCTAAAGATGAGACAAAAACCAACGTCATACAAGGAACCCTAAATTGGGACGAGATGTAAGAATTGGGGATCTCGATTGCGGTTACACAATGTGTGGCCCAGGCCTATCAATAGCTCAATGCACCCAAGGCTGTGTCTTAGGTTATGCAATAATAACAGGGTTATTTATAGGGCTTACGCCCCCTCCATTGCAGACGTTTCATATACCAATTCCCTTCTGCACTTGTGTGGGCGTATTATATTATCGTAACTATGTGAAGGAGCCGTAAAATATAGAAATGAGGCTGCGGCTGATAATCTATCCTACAGGGATTGGTATGGCTATAGCCGCTGGACTGAGGGGCCGAAAGCCAACCGGTCGCTATATTGGGGTGAAGCGGTCCAGAATGCCAATGCTCCGCATCCAGCCAGATCTAGCCGGTCAGGGGCGTTTCCTCACCTCAGCCTTCGCCCTTTCGCTGACTAGGAGGAAAAGATGATACCCTTCAATTTGACTGGGCCTACCTACTGAAAATATTGATATCTTATTAATTGTGCCATTGTTTCACATGGCGCCATAAAGCCCCCATTTAGGACCTGCTGGTCCGAATTTCTACACTTCCTCAGGATTTCTGACAGGCCACTTTATAAGCCCATAGACCGGGCTGAGCAGCGCGCTTGCGATTGCTTTGAGACAGTAACCTCAGATGAGGGAATGTAGTCTCAGTGAAAACCCTCTCAATAATACTAGCAGTCAGCCTTCGACAAGATTAAATTTAGATCTCTCAATGTAAGAACAGCTACGCTTAGGATAGGGGTTAGGGAAGGCTGATATACGGTTCGTGTATATATAAGAAGGGAAAAGACGCAGATTAGAGTAATGTAGAACTTATCAAATGCCAGAGTCTTTTCATATTTCATCACAGACCCCATAGCCTGCTATCGTTATACTTCCCCCCTTTCCCACCATGTTGAAACTCTTTCGTACAGCGCTTTTTGCCTCAGCCTCTCTAGGCAACCCGCTTCTGTCCCGGCAAGCGAGAGACTTTGGAGTCCTTACAGTGAACTGCGCAGGAGCAGAATCAGCATGTAACAATGCCTGCTACTACATCAACTGTCAGGCCGGCAACGACCCTGACGCCAATAAGATCGTATATACGGGGCCTGTGAGTAGTGACAACGACCAGAATCGTCGAGAATCCGGCTGCCGAGCAAACATCCCACAGGACCCAAACCCTTCTTCAGTTAGCGTATGCCATGCATATCCATACAGCATGAAGTGGATTCCAGCGGCGAACCAGGGCGAGGCCGAGGACTCGTGGGACTGCGACGAATGGCCGCCCGCCTCGCACCAGCAGCCCCCGTTTTCGTCCAAAGCATACGCCAACAGCCTGCGCTGCATGCCCGAAGCGGAAAACCGGGGCATGGGCGCCCAGCTGGGCAACTACTACACGGGGAACGGCAACTTTCCAAACCGTCCAGCCGGCGCCATGGCCCGGGACGACTTCATGCGGGTCGGATTCGACCTGTCCCAGGCCGACACCACGAAGACCCAGTTTTGCAACACCAACCCACAACCCAACTGCGGTAGCGATGGCTTCCAATTCGGGTTGACCGCCAAGCCCAACAGCCTGGGCAAGATCTCGGCCCCGATCGACCCGGCTGGGACCGACAACCACTACACGCTGCAGAACACGGTATACGCCGATCTGTACGAGTGCAGCGTCAAGTTCACCCGGGACGGCGATAGGGATTTCCGGAATGCCGTACTAACCGACTGGAAGAACCAGGACATAGCAAGTCCCGACTGCGATGTGCAGGGCCCTACGGGACAATGCAACCTCGTGGGCCTCCCGAAGGACCTAGCAGTCATCAAGACTGGCGATCTCGGATCGGTCATAGGGTTTGAATATGCTCCTGGAGAACAAAACCAGAACGTCAACTTCTTCAGTTGGGACACTAACACCGAAGGTGCGGGCAAGGGGCCTGGTACCAACGATGGGAATTCGGCCCCGTATTGCCAAGTTGGGTCGGTTTCCGGGACCACCCAAGATGTCGAATGTTACTTCCCTTGCTTTGAGAACGCAGACGGCCAGTAGCCGATTGGGGTTACTATGCTTCATTTAAGCCGCGCTACGGGGTGTTTGCTAAGGGGGTTTGAGCAGAGCTGTTTACATGCGAACCAAGGCCCAATTCATGGGCCTGCACACGTCTCGCTCGTTCCCTTCCACCTAAGCCCCCTTTTAAACCTAGAAATGCCGTTGCGCTTAAGTGGAGCCACGGTCTCGGAGTTATATTAAAATGTCCTTCGGACATGATAAGTATTGCAGGGTTCTGTAGAGCAAAGTTGTCGATTAGGTGTATGGGTTGGAATTTTTATGTTATAACTAGACGGATATATAAATGGTAGCAAATGCCTTTCCTCAGACCTTGTGGTGTTCATTCATCAGCGCCTCAAATGTCATTTACACGGTATGATTATTATTGATAGTTAATGTAGATATCATGTTTTGCAACAACAACAAGCCTAGTGTATACTCAAGTGAAACAAGATCTATTGCGATATCGGTTATCTCCCCATATTCTCGAGGGTTGAATATAGTTTGATATTACTAATTACTTTATACACCCAGAATTCATCCTAAACAAACATAGTATTTAGTGAATATCGCACTGTGACGCCTCACTTCAAGTGATCTCAACACTAGGATGATATCCTCCTCCCCGAAGTGCCATCCGCGGACTGTATAACCAAATGTAACGTACAATTCGGTGAAACTAACCTCTTACTCTAAGAATCTACTAGAAAGTCGTTTTGTATTCCAGCTCTCGGGACCATCATTGTAATGAGAATCGAATCTGTGCAAATAACCCGTACAGTGTTTTTAGGAGACTATTTTCGTTGTTTATGGATGAATGGGAATAAGTGGTTGTGTTAGCAGGTAAGGTCCTGGGTAATATAGAGTTGGTACAAAGCCGTGTTTGTGACTCCGGTGACTAGGTAGTGCGTTCCTAGTACTTCGTGTTTAAAAGATACCGAGGCGTCCATTAGCCCCCTTGAGTTCAAGAAATTTGAGATACACTTTAAGATATATGGGTGCTGACTTCCGTTCCGATTATAGTAAACTAGATGTATAGCTGCTTCATTTGTTTACAGCTAGGCTACCATACGCCGGTAGCCATTTTCTACAGTGGTAGAATAGACTTGGGGAAGATTCTACTTTCAACGATCCTTTACTCATAAGAGGACTATCTCATACATAGAGATCTAGCGCGATAAGATGTCGTAGTGGTCGGAGGAAGACCAAAATCACCTCGAGAAGTTATCAAGCTCTATCGTTCTAGGCGACTAGAACTACTACATACTTGTTGTGCACAACAATGGCGTTGCGGACTGAAAATTCCTCAATCGTCTGAAATTTATTACGTAGTTACTAAGCGTAATAGTATTTCCTCTATTTACTTCAAGAATACCAAGAAAACTAATAAGTAAGTGACTCGCTAAACCACGAATACGGGCATTGCTCTTTCTCTTATTATGACCAGTATACGAAGTATGCCTACAAACAAAGCTTTCTTAAGCCTGGTAGTCCTCGATTCCCAGATAGCTTTCCGACCATACCTTAGCCAACATCTAATGAGCATATGAAAGTTACTTGGAAGTTGAAATTCTTATAAACGGCAATATACATTCTCGGAATATCTGCTGTCCCGAGCGTTTTCCCATTTAGAGTTAATATGGCTTTCTTTCGTGCTGGCATCCACACCGTTATAATGTGGCATTAACCTGAAACGTCATTTTTCTTGATCAGTGCAATTCCTTACATGATACTTTGCGAGCTATTCCCATCAAGCTTCATCACCACCAAGCGAGTTGAGTTTTCATTGCATCTACCTACCGTATTGTCTCTAGGTTCATTTGGTATAGATGAGGCGTCTCCATTGTTCGGATTGTTCCGTTCAGTCTTATCCCCGATTTAGGGAAGTAGATGGTGGAAGTTCCCGATGGTATCAAAAGCTTCCTAAAACGAACTTTGCGCAGCAGGAAAATTGGCTTCAATTGAATCTGATACATTGTATTGGATTCGGTAAAAGTACGGCGTCCAAACGTTACTAGTTTGGACGCTTATTATAGCTTATATATTCCTACACATTGATCAGGAAAGAAAAACACACATGGCAATACAGATGTTAAGATACAATTCACTAAAGTTACAAATCAATTCATTTTGATGCCTCGATTTCACAGACACATGAATGCGATCGCTATATAAAATCCATTGGTCTTCTTACATGATTGGATCTGCCTAGTCTAAAAGGGGTGGGTGGTTGACCCAGTAGGTTAGAAGGAGAAGACAAGACGACATAAATATACAAAACTAGGCTATATATACTAACGAGAACCTGTAGAAAGCCTAGACGGATCGTTCCGTTGCTAGATCGTAGATGGATCGTGAGAGCGATTGATAATCATTACCTAACCTGGAGCTTGCAATGCTCTGTTCCAGGAAACGAACGATACTAGTGACTTTCTTCTGCAGGATTACCAGGTGGGTGGAAGGGGTTCAGGGGTATAAAATCAACGACGTCCCCTTCACTGCACGAACCTTTCTTACTACAACGAACAGCCCGGCTTACTCAGACTCGTCAATCCTCATCTCGAAGCCCACCTCCATATTTCCGCCCTCGACAACAAAACAAAAAAAGCACCATGCAGTTCTCCGCCCTTACTCTCCTCTCCCTAGCTGCGTGCGCCGCCGCCTTCCGGGCTGAGATCTACACAGGAGAAGGCTGCCAAGGCACCCCTTTCGTCCTCGACACCACCGGGTGCACCGACCACTGGCTTGATATCGGCGGCAGCGTCATTGTCACCGAGGGAAGCAAGATCCTTGCGTTCGGCGGCTCGGGATGCACGAACTCGGGGACGTGGATTACGAGCGACAGAGGCTGTGTCAGCGCCCTGGGCCCCCAGGTCAGCTGGCGCGGAGTTGACTAGACGGTAGTGTTTGGCATACTTTGCAGGAAGGGTTTACTTGGGAAAATCAGGTCTCTGGATGATGGGTGTGATTCGGATATAAGTAGGGCAGGGGGTGGTGGTGATGCATACCTAGGGGGTTTTTCAAAATGACAACCACATCCATGCCCCTCGAACCAATCTACACTTCCTCTAGTGTTGTTCGAGTCAACTACAAAAACAAAATAACCAATATTATCTCTCATCATCTTGAAATTGAGTCACTTGTTTCGCTTCCAACAATACTGGCTCCAATATGACATCGCGCATAGGTGACTCGACATAACTACCATGATATACACGAACAGAGTCAGTAAAAGGATGTTGAAATCCAAAATAGAGGGTGTTTCAATTCATTCATATCTTGAAATCATGCATTAAATATGTCCAGCTTATGTAACAGTAAATCAGTCGAGGCCATTCCTTCCCTCGGCCTTCATGCGCACCCAACAACTCGAAGCCATGATTCTGATCACATGGTCAAGCCCTGGTTGCCATGAGTCTTTCCGTGGAACCTAGCAAGCCAGGAACCTGCCACGTAGCGTCGAATGTTCTTCCCCCATAGCATGAAAACGATCAAAACGAGATTATTCGCGAGGAGGACGGCGCAGAAGATACCCGAGATGACGACCGCGTAGCCCCTCTGCATGACCCAATCCAGCACGCCGAAACCAAGCCCGAAGCTCACCACCTGCTTCCCGATGTTCATCGCAATCAGCATCTCGGACGTGTCGGCGTAGTACGAGTCGACCGCGTAGGCTAGGGTGAAACAGAAGAAGAAATAACCACCGAAGGAGGTCAGCGCCGTTCCGAAGTAGTACCCTATCCAGTGGAGGTTGAACTCGGCTGTAAGCCCGTAGACAAGGATACCGATTGGTCCGATGATCATTCCGGGTAGCATGGCGCCCAGGCGCATTTCTGCCTCGCGGATCCCGTCGTTTTTGACTGTGAGGCGGGCGGCTAGTCTATCGGATACGGAGGTAAAAGGAAGCGCAATGAGATACCCAACAAATGGTCCAATGGAGCCAAGTCCGGAACTCGACTGGAACCTCATTAGTTTTACATAACCAGATAGTTTACAAGATGTGACTTACCACGGGCCAGTTATAAGGGGGTGCTGTGATTTTGATCGGGAAGACGAAGTTGAATGTCAAAGCTCCCAGTCCAATATTGAGTCCGAATGTCGTGATGACCCAGAGCACTTGCGGTACCAGGAAATATGTGAAGGATCGATACATCATGGCGAAGAACGGCACTTGGTGATCAACCTCGCCCCACGGTTTGAGAGTTGAAACGAAACTCTTGCGAGCTGGGATAGACGGGGTCTGTTCCAGTGTCGTTGAATGAACCTTCTCTTGATCGCCAGAACCATCCGAGGCAGACGCAGAGATACCGCTATCCATATGGGCGCTCCTATCATAGGCCGATTCCTCGACGAAAAGGAAAGCGAGGACGAGCATGGCCACGGAGAAGCCGAGGACGGAGTAGTTGAACGTCCTCCAAGTGGGGCCAGTGGAGAGCATGTAAGCAGCCGGCAATGTCGAGATGGGAGCGAAACACAGGGCGCCTTGTCAATGTAAGCAGACTGTTTCCCCAACTTCCAGTCACCAGCCAAAGTAGAGATAACTCACATGTGTAGAACCCTATGTATTTGCCACGTTCGTGCAGGAAGAATATGTCATTGACCAGTTGCACGGGCAACGCCTCACAAACACCAGAGCCGAAACAGCTGATGACGCGAGCCACCATGAGCCCTTCGTAGGTTTTAGCTTGGGATGCTCCGATGAGACCGGCAATGAACTAAATCAGGAGAGTCAGAACGCAGTCACGAAGCACGGGTTTGAAGAGGGTGCTGGCCTACGGTCACCATAGACCCTAGCATGATAGGCCTCCTCCCGAACTTCATGTACATGGGCACCAGCAACAACGATCCGAACCCATACGCCAGATTGGGGTAGGAGATAAGCTCGGAGGCCCTCGCTTGCGAGACGCCGAAAATTTCGGACCACAGCGTGATGTGAGGGCCGGGTCCCTGCAGGGCCGCATTGCCGAGGAACGAGTAAAGGCAGACGACCACGAGAATCATCGTCTTCTTGTACTGAGGCCACTATTTCGAGAGAACGATAAGCATCACTCCTTCCCTATGGGGCCATTCGGATTGTATTCTTCATTTACCTGCAACGGATCGTTTGGGTCCTCGGCCGGCACCGGGTATAAAGCTTGCCCGTAGGCGGTGTCATCACCCTCTGCCGGGAATTAGCATCATGTGCGAAGAAAAAAAAGATACATGCTCTTCGTAATGGGATGATGCTTACCAGCGGCCTTGACGTTTACTGTCCCCGGTAGCTCCTCGTGGGCATGGCTAGAAAGCAATCAGTCCTCGCTTCTGCCAAACCTATGGGTAGGTGAACACTAATTACCTATGCACCAATTGCCTAGCATTTGTTCCGTGATCCTTTGACGCCATGTTTATTATCGCGCGTGTCTGCGATCGATCTACAGGTAATCGAGATCGAGGGAAGAAGCAAGAGAGGTTTCCACCAGCTTTTTTTTTTTTTCATCTATAAAAGACCTTACGGGCCAAGGGGATGGACGGTCATACTTATTTCAACCCAGGCCGCCCCCCCTGTCAAACATCTCCAACACTTGTCTGACCGTCTAACTCCAACGTCGTACCCTGACGTTCCAGGGCATATCTACATAGATTAACTGTCTAGTACTAGTTGCAGCGTCCCCGCATTCAACCATCCTTTTTGCATATTTGGCAGATCGTTAGCACGGATCTAGGGTCCCCGCCAAGTCCAAAAAGGACGGCATTTCCCCCCATGATCCATCGCTTCCCCCCATTGCTCTGGCGAATCACCGAGGCCCCAGCAGCCCTACCTGCCTACCTACCGTAATCGTGCCCGCCGCCTGTCAATTCCCTAATGCGGAGATTACGGAGGACATCCCCACCCTCGAAACAGTTACGATAAGGCACTGCGACGATGGACACAATTGAGACGTTGATTGAAGAAAAGAAAAAACCTCGAATGGGAAGGACGCTTTGCTTGCCCGTGGAGCGCCCTTCGGAACCGTCATTGATTTATAATTCTGCTTGGAGGTTTTTACGATATGTTTAGATAAGAAATTATCAGGCCATAACTGCCTAGGTAGGTAATAGACGGATGGTGAACGGACGAATTAGACGAGATCCGCGCGGGCATCCAACTCCACATGCAGTTAATCATGATTTAGTCAAGTCTCGGGACATTTTGAATCGCCGGCATTACTAAGAACCTCGTCATATTTCCTCTTGATCAATCCTGGGGTAGAATTGGAGTAGTTGATAGTCGTTCCAGCAGGCTGGTAGAATTAGTGTCACGATATATAAAACTACCGAGGACATCTTGTATTACCTAGGTAGTTAAGCCTCTAGACCTCTTTATTAATAGGACCGTAGGCGTTAAGCTCCAGCGCTAATTAAGTGAGCTGAAAACAAGTTAAGGTTTACGATATAGGAGAAAAAGAATGGCCTAGCGCGTCACAGCTCAACCCCCTATTAATACTTACTAAATCATGTGGCATAACCACACACTGAACAAAAGCTACCTACTCGAGAATAAGCCAAATGCATATTGTAGTGCGAGCAAACTGGTCCTGTTTAGAAATAATCCAACCTGTTCGTTCCGTTTATACTTGAGTCATGTAGTCTGTCACCTCCCGGGCTAGAATATGTGCTTTCCCCAGGATATTCAACACTAGATGCCCTAGCAGTATATCCGAGTAGCGCCTTTCTACCCGCGCGAGAGAATAATGCGGGGAAGAAGGCGCGTTAGTACGATCAGGAAGAATGCAATTGACGGACTGGGCTTGAGGCTGAGCTGAGCAGACTGCCTAGTGAGAGGAGGGGGGCTGCTGTCGCTTGCTTGTGCTAGCCTCGCATTGTAGGATGTCATCCTATTAGCCATCTCGATACTAGTTATAGAACCGATGAGCATGCGGTGTTCCAAGGAAATGATGCAGAATCGCTTGAATGCCCGAGTTCCCGAAGGTGGTCTGGAAAGTTGTAGCAGATGGATCGTGAGCAACAGATTCTAGATTCTAGATTCCAGATTCAAGCGGCATATCCCTATTTATGTCTTTGACTGCCGGTGTCGTAAGGTATAAGAACCTATAAATACTATACCGAAGGTGCAACGGGGAGACCAAATACCTTAGAGCAAGTTCCCTAGATTATCTCGCGTGGATTTCATAGTCCTCGAGACTTAATATGAACTACGTATGTCGATTGGATTAGATACAATCCAAAAGATCCAGAGCCAATGGATTAAAGTTAGATTCATAGTAGAATGTCAACGATACGCTAACGCAATCAACATGAGGACAACTTTCTGATTTGTTTTACTGCTTCTAATAACAAGACGTGACTCTTTGCAATGTAGATCACAGGAAGCCCTTACTATCTTTGATGTTATACGAGTATCCTTTGCGAACCAAAGACTTACCACGACATTATGCCATGCGCTAACACGGATCTCATCTACCTACCCCTTATTCTATTCACCACCAGCGAGCACGCCAACGAACATACTCCCTCCTGGATTGACGTGCAATTTTTATCAGGAGTCTCGCCCTCCTATATTACTCCCACCAAGTCATCCCACCTCACCGTTACCCCGTCAAACTAGCCCATCACGCCAAACCTGCCTCCATCACCACTAGCTCGCCGGCGCCCCCCCGTTACCATACCACCACCTTCCGGTTGCCCAGCACGGCTAAATCTAGCCTCGCGATACCCCAGAAATGCACGGTTAGAGGCTATATATGTATTGATTGCAGTAAGATATTTTAACCCAGCTGAGCCCACCCGCTTGTCGGGTTGGCTCAGCTGGGTGGGATGTCCTATGATGAAATATAGCATTCTGTTGAGTACCTAGCTAGGTGCGGTGATAGCAAAAATGTACCCTGAGGACGGTTCGATCCCATCTTTTTGCAATTTCGGTATGTTTTTTTTAATGACACCACGGTATCCTGTATGCATTGTAGATGTTTTAGCGTGTTCAATTTGCGCGTCCCGTGTTTTTAAAATACGTTTTCGCGGCCTCCTAGAGTCAATCAAAATGCGATATGAGGCGCGTTGGGATATATGCCCTCGAGTAGGTTGAAGATGAATGCCAAATGTAATGGATTGGTGCCAATCGTATGTCGATTGTCGAAGATCACGGAGACGTATTTGAGATCCTAAGAATAGAACTGTGAGACAAAATTGATGGCATCGTGTAGGACGAATGGGGGCGGTGTCTATCAATTCAATTGAGACGTGGTAGAAATTGTTGAGAACGTTGAGCGGCTGGCACGTAAAAGCGCCTCTGTAGCTATCATGCTACGAAGTGGAACGTCGATCACAGACTGAATGAACTGATCGCGCTATTTGTTCTCTGTGGACCAGCCGACGAAGTTCAAAATCAATCTTGCAGCAGAAGCCTCCGCTTGCCTTAGAAATCTAATCGTCTTACCAGTGACCATCATCTGGTGATTGGATCTTGGAAAGATCTGCTTGGTGAAAGCTTCAGTAGCTAATGTGGGCTCGCTAGGCTCCCGACCGTGTCGGAATTGCCCACGTCCTCGGTATAAATGTGGCTTCAAATTTTCTAGATATCCCAATCCGCGGTGGTGGCGCGTCGCAAGGAAGTGGGCTATTATCCTCGTATACCTCACGGCCGGCAAGTATCGAGCCATAGCTGTTTCATGCCAGAGGTGCGCCAGGCGAAACTGAGGAACAATGTGTCTTACCCTTCCCTAGTTGTCCGTTTAATACCGTAGCCATCTTGGAGAAGTCGACTCTGTGTGTTCGTCGAGGCCGTACAATTCGTCAACAAAATAAAAGGTTCGGGATCTCTAGCCTAGCACCAGCAGCAATAGATCTAACTAATCCGACAATCCAGAAGGTCGATGTTGATGGGAAGCTGACAGTGGGCTCAACAGATATCAGAAAGTGGCGGAGGGCCCGAGATCTAACAATCACTAGCTAGAACTAACGATTTCGTATGGTGATGAAGTAAGCCAGTTATTCTGGCATCTCGTCGTAGGCCTACGAGGGGTTCAAATCGACGGAATACGGTAAGCGCATGGGGTTTCGACTTCCTGGCACTCCGTAGAGAAGGGGATAGCAGGCATTGTGGACGATGGAGCGTAATACTCCAGAGCCAAACTAGTAGTTCCCCTAGAAAAAGCGGCAACGGTCCGCACTCTCCATACTCTTAAGCGCTGTTATTACAAAAATCAGTGCAAGTCCGCTTAGTTACGAGCTACATACACCAGGTGGTTAATCATATACCCCGGCCAGTGGTTGGTACTTCGAAGATGAGACAAGGTCGGCGCGGTTAACAATATCCACATCACGGTTGGTCTTGCGAGCTCGAAGTATCACATTGACTACCTAGCCCAACTCAAATACGAAACTTCCAATCTCGTGGCTCGCGGCCGGGTCTTATATGTAGGGAGCCTATGAAATAAAAATCATACCATAGCATCAATACTACGCGTGGCAATGTGACGCTTTGTACTGACATCTTTAATATTCACTCAACATTGCCGCATGGAGGTTAAAGGAAACAGAGAAATTTCACTACTCCAAGTACGGGTCATGCCTGCCTTTATGCGACAATTGTATTACCAGAGAAAGCCAACTGCGGGCAATATCGGTATCAGTCGATCATCGATCAGAGCCCAGCATTGGGCCATCTCCTTGGTAAAATAGCTGGGGAAATCGAAGATTCAGCAATTATTATCATTCTATCATGGGTCGAATTATCCTAGCTCGTAATGATAGGAGCATATCCTGCGCCTGTGTAATGTGGCATGTCTCCGCAGCGTACTTGGTGCTAATTCTCTATGTCTCAGCGTGAAGCGCTTCCCAATCAAACATGAAAGCTCGTTTACTACCTACCCCGGTCAAATCCATCGAAGTAGTTGTTGAGTTAATCATCAAATCCATTCCATTCCGGCCAAGCAGGGCCCCCTTCGTCTCGGTCCCAACGCACGCAACTGCATCGGCCCTCGGTCATAACCTCCACCCTATCCAAATCCCAGAACATGGAGTACGAAAACTCCCACTTTCCGATTTTAGACTTGTAGTCGTAGTTCAGATGTTCCGGATAGAGCTCACCCTCCTCGTAGCCACGGATGCCCCAGTTCCACATCAAGGCGGGTCCTACGTCTGTGTCCTCGGGAGTGAATGGTGTCTCATGGTTTATATCAGGGGGGGACAGAATGAGCCACATATCTCTGGTGCTGCTGTTGCCTACGTGCGTCGAGAGGTCCTTGAGGTCCCGGTGGAGAGATTCGAGACTAGCTCGTCCATTGAGAAGCTGTGAGAGTTTCGGTATGCCAGCTGTCATGATGTACCATCGGTAGAGGTCGGAACAGGCCGTACCATCGCAGCACCATGAATGATAAGGGGTACAAGGGAAGAAGTCGTAGTATTCTAGCAGAACGTATTAGCGATAGGGAAACCTATAATTATCAGAAGGAGGGAAGTATGCAAACCTTCGCTGCATGACTCAACAAAGAAGTCACTGATTGTTGCTACCTGCCTGAACTCCCAGTCGGCCAACTTTGGCGTAAGCTGGGTTGTCAAGAGGTCGTAGAACCAATCTCTGTTCTTCTTAAGAAGATAAACACCATTAGACATACAGGAGACTGGAGTCAGTGTCGTGATGATATGGAAGAATAGGAGGGCGCGCTGGATGCGAAACAGTTCCGAATTAGAGGGAGGCCCAGTAGCTTCGGACGGGTACCCTGGAGCCAGCTCTATAAGCCATGGTGCGATACGTGCTGATAGAGGCTCAATATATCCGTGTAGAACGGAGATATCAAGCATTTCCTGGCGTGTGAAGGTCTCAGGGAGGTATTTCCCAATTTCTTGCTTGACGAAAACCTCGATCTCCTTCTTTTGACGGTGATCGATACCTTGGGCTTTGACAGCGGTGTAGGCAAGTCGTAGGACTGTCTCGTCCATGGAATTGAGACGGACCTGGGCAAATATCCGCTGTTTCATGCAAGAAAACCCTTTGCTGAATATCTTGTTCGATAGAACCGCAGACTTCAGGTCGTTCTCTTCCGGCAGGAAAGACAAGATGTTGCATACCGTCTCGCGTGGAATGCGTCGGATGGGACTAGCCGGTAGATTAATGATCCCGACATGATGAGTACCAGGGTTCAAGGAATGGAGTGATGCCATTGTGATCTTGGAAGTCTATGGTTGGTAGGAAGTCGTCGATGGCAAAATATTAATATCGAATATCGACGATGAACAATAAGGATGAATCAAGATGATAGGTCAAGCCCCAAAAATCATCGACGACGAACCAAAAGAAAAGGCGTCGATGGCTAAGCGGAAACCTAATTGACTTGTTTCCGATTTGTGTGAAGAAAAAGGGCTTCGACGATGAGTTACATGAAGAGAGCAAAGAAGCAAGGCAATCAAAAGTATATTAAGTGGGTCGACGACGGAATCGACATACAACAAGGAAGGTACCAAGTTACATTAGGCAGGCAGGGGCGACGACCAAGTGAAAAAGTAGTTGTCATGGGTATCTACCTGCCTGCAGGGAAAGAATGGCATGAAGTGAATCCCACAACATTAACTACACCTAGAGGTAGAGAATATCAGTATATTTAAATATAACATGCAGAATCATGCTATCTAAATACATTAACACTTTTGTAACAAAATAAACATTAGAGAACATGATAGTATACTGAAACTACAGTAGCTAGGTTAAGATATCTAGCCAGGTAGTAGCAACAAGTAAAGTGAATCTTGGACAGAATATTGCTGCTTAACATGGTGCTAGTCTACCCATTCACAAATATATTGCCCATATCATGTCCTTTATACCTTGTAAAAGTCAGCATTTCCATCAGGTAAATAAATTTGATTGTCGTTTCTATTATAGATCATGTTAGCATCAAAGACCTGGCTGGGTATGTCCACTTGCACATAAAGGGAGGCGACAAAGCACAAATATGGATATGATTCCTTTTATTATATAAGCTAACATAAACTCAAAGTTTGACAGCCAAACAGGATCAACTACTAGCTAGACTTATAGTAGTATGCGCCAAGCATCATCGACCTCAATCATGTGTATCTTAAACTTCGTCAGAAACGTAAAATTCCGCCTCCTATGATTCCGATAGAACAGCCTGAACTCCTAGAAACACCTAATATGCAGAACAGACGACAATAATCATCTTCCAAGTGAATGGCTATCCATATGCTAGAAACCCTGAGTTCTAGGCCTTGTCCTGAGCCTGCGACGTGGTGGTAGGACCAGCAGCAGCAATAGACTGTAGTGCTCGAGCCTGGTCAACCGCCCTAGATAGTAATATCTCTGTTAGAATCGTCAACACCAATCTTGTATATGGAACAACAGCAATAACTCACTCTTCCTGTCGAGCTAGCATAACATTGTATGCCAGCTCGTCCAGGTGTCCGATCCCCTCCCAAGTCCAGTTCTCCTTGACCTCGTCAGGAAGGTCACCGATCTTGTCCCACTCCGAAGCGAAATCGCCTACCCCCACCATCTCTTGGTACGCCTGGGTGGAATGCGACTCTGGTTTGGTATCCTCTCCGATGGGGAATCTGCCCATGGCAGCAAATTCGACCTTGTCCATCTCCTTGCGCCAGACAATCGTGGAGGCCTGCTGGTAGAAACCCCAGGTGGCCTCCATATGGTTCACGTCCTCTGCAGGGAAGGTGATCCCGGCGTGGTGGCCTTCTCTAAAAGGCATCGTCTCACCCGACGCGTGGCTCAGGATGAGATGGCCGTTTTCGATTAGAAAAACGCGCAATCCAGGGTCTCTCGTGACCCGCAGTTCTTCGTAGATGTACTGCATATACAAAAGAAGTGTCAATAAGTAAACCTTTGAGGGGTGCCACTTGGAGAGTGGGCACAGAGGGCTCAGGTAACTGCCCAACACAGTCAAGGCAAGGGTCTAGTAGTAGAGCACATATAAAAGGAAATAGACGGAACTCACGGCCAGAGCATGGGGAATATCGCCATACATGCGGGTAACGACTTCCCAGAATTGGCGCTGGTCACCCGGTGAATGGTCATAGGGTGAATGACCAAGGATCTTAAGCAATTGTTGCTTAATGCGCTCCTTTTCAGCGCGGAGTCTCTCAGGATTAACCATCTTGGTGAAGGTCTGCGAGGTGAAAGGGTTGTTGTAGTTGTGGTTGTTGGTTGTAGGTTCGAAAGGCCATGCAACAGGAAATAGAGTGGTAACAAAAGGAAATACAAGGTAGGAAATTTCCTACTATTCTATCGTCGAAGGAGACTGGACAATAAGAATAATATTTGTCCAAACGAAGAACGTGATTGGAGAAGTAATTAGACGTGGAGTAGATGGGTGTGTGTGCCTGAGGTGCAATTATCACGAACGAGGACGGTCGATGAAGTGCATATCGACGGGGAGTTATTTAAAGCAGATGAAATCTGACCATATTGTAATTGGAAACAGTAAGTGCTGTTCGACAGCAGTACAGGTAAGGATTGTGGGATAGGGCTTCAGTTTATGGTCTGCTTCAAAACCCAAAATATTGGATGTTGAAAGGAGGATGTTGTGATAGTTAGTGGAGGAGAGAATAAACCACAACAGCCAAAGGTTGCGAGTCACAGTACAGGCTTTAGAAGTCGACATACAAATATGTATTATATGTATTATTAGACGCGTGACTTAGCAGTAGGATAATAAGGCCTTGAGGAGGAAGGCACGATCTCATTCGTGCTTATCGGTTGCGATAAGGTCAGGTGTGTGGTCTCCAGGTGATATATATGAAAGGGCATGGCTGGCACTTCTAAGTTCAGGGGGCAATAAATTCTTTAGACGAGACTTCAGCCTCATGGATTCACATTAAACCACATGGGCTCATAATACAGAATTCTCTACCTCTTATTGGAGAAGAACAGCTTAGTTAAACGTTATATTGAACCATCCTGAACTCCATCCAATATACGCCAATAACTATTCCCCCTTGACCACAACTTGCCATTCAATCCACCCTAGTTGTAGGTAGCGTTGAATTCACTTCGGAGCAGAAACACTCGCTCTTTCCTAAAGCCTTTTGGTCATCTATAAAATGGTTTTCAGGTAACATACTATTGATAGCAATATTACAACAATGAACTAGATAGTAACTAAGCTGCAAATATGTTGGTGATAATCACTTACTCCATGCAAACGTTGATCAGTTGAAGCAATTCTTGACACGCTAGGCTTAAGTTAAATTCAGTTCATCCAGTAAAAGCCAGAGACAACAAATAGGCTATGGGCTACGGAGCATAGCCCATATTTACCTTCAAAGTATATTTTAACGTCGTCAAGGAGTATAGCGCAGCCATGCCTGGGCATATCTATATTGATCAGCATAGGACCATCGATTGATTGGTATTGTTACAGTGACATTCAACCAAAATTGAAGTAGCCTAGAAGCACACTATTAATAGATACACATAGCAGGAAAATAGAAAACGGAATTTTATTATTATAAAAATTGTTAGAAAAGTTGCAGCATCTGGTTAATAGCAGATCAGTAGCTTCGGGGAAGTCAACACTAGATAAAAGGTGATCAAAGTGAACGTATTCAGCCTCTAGGTATTGGTCAGAAAGACCTTAGGAAAATAGCATAATAAGATTGAAGGTAACGTTTAAACTGCTGTTCAAAGAGAGCACCTTGACGTCGTCACCATTAGCATCTGTCATTAGTACTGATTGGCTGAAACCCCTGCATCATTGTTCCATCCTCAGATCTCCAGAGCTTGGGTGCCCCACCAATTACAAGCAAGCCCCATTCTCAGCCGCCCCGCACTAGCTAAGTTAGAGAGGATTGGCATTTTCCCCCAGAATATGCCATCATCGCCGTGTTATGTAAACAAAACCTTAGAGCTAATTCGTACGTATGTGTGTATGTATGCAGTACTCCCCAGAATATTGGCCATAAAACTACAAATTTGATCTTTACACTTGCTTGCCCAAACAGCCCAACCAATCAACCCATTTGGCCTTTATTTCAATTCTATACCGGAAGGCCAAAAATGGCGACAAGCACATCTGGCCATCCCCCCACGTACGGGGACTGCGTCTCCTCTCTACGAACCTCGCTCTCCTTCCTCGAGTCGTCCGTCTCGACGCTCGGGACGGGCGTCTCCGACTTCCCGCGCCTCATAAGCGTACTCAAGACAGTCCGGGTACGTCTCCCCTCCCCCCCTTCAGGTTTTTTATACTTAAACAAACAAACAAACTAGCTTGGCAACTAACTTCTTAACCCCACCCGACAGCACTACGAGCTAATCCCGCAACCCTCCCTAGCCGCAGCCGAGACGTCCCTGCGCGACGAGATCGGGCCCGCGATCACGATCCTGCTCGACCGGGCCGACACGCACATCGACCGGGTGGGGCGGCGGGTCGAGGCGCTGAAGGCGCGGTCGGAATTGCAGCAGGGGAGACTACACCAAGACCAAGACCAGCAGCCAAAAAGCAACAGCAAGAAGAATAAGAAAGGGGGCTCTTATGGTGGTGGAGGTGGGAGAAAGAGCCTAAGCGGCGAGGCGGGAGCGAAACTGCGCGTTCGCGCTCTGCAGCAGCGCAAGGAGGCCCTTAAGTACAGCGTGGAGAGGTTGGAGCTCGAGGTCCTGCAGAAGGAGAGGGAGTTGAGGAAGAGGTTGGAGAATGCGTGAGGTGAGGTGGGTTGGGTTGGGTGGTAGTGGTGTTGCCAGGTGATGGACACGGAGATGAGATGAGATGAGATGAAATGGGAAGCCGTGCCGTGACATGGCATGGCATGGCACGGAGCGGAACGATGCGAAGTGATGTGACGGACACGCTACGTATGCACGATATATGGCGATGCAAAAGAAAAGAAGGGAGATACCGGGACGCGAGACGCAGCTGGGGATGAAGCATTTCCATGGGATCAATCTATCTATCTCTATCCATATGCCTGCGATGCCTCCTTTCACTAAGGCTAGCTAGCTAGGAGAGGAGAGGAGAGGAGAAGTTCTGTCTATCCCTCTACCCATGCCGTCCATCGCGCAGGCAGAAGGCGTGTCATCACCACCAGAATCATCATTCATCATCGCCAGCATCATACATCACATCCTTTCCCGCTGCTCGGATTCACATCCCATCACTAGGGAAAAAACGCACACACACAATGCCCGCAGATGTCAGTCCGTCCTGAGTATGCATGCACCTAGGAAACCAGTTAACTCGGACGAGAGACCGCAGCGAGCGAGCCTTCTTCGAGGGGATTCCGGTCTATATATATATGTATATATATTACCTGAAGATGTATGTATAGCGAGACGAGGCAAGACACGACAAGAGAGGACGAAGACGAAGACTTAGGGAAAAGAGAGTTATCCTTCATCCACGCATGTGCATTTCCTTACGTACCCAGGCAGCTGCCAGGCAGATCAGTACGTAGAGGTAGTAAAGCCGATATAATATAAGCAACATGCTAAAATAATAAATAAACAACGACCTGGCGAAGTGGACGATGATACCTCTTCGTCTCCCAGTTGATGGATCTACCGATTCCTACGTTGTTGACCTCGTCGTCATCTATCTGTATGATATTCATGACATGATCATATGCAACTTGCGCTTCCTCCTCCTGTTGCTTACATACTTAACCCAAGGTTGATCCTAAATAGCTACCTACCTACCTTACATACTCCATTCAATATACACACTCGGGCTCAATGCCTGGGAATCCATCGAGTGAACTTGACAGCCAGCTCCGTACGTAAGTACGTATGTACCCTACCACCCACCCGCTTACTCTCTGGTATCAATAACCCCAAATCTTCCATAACATCAAGCACATCAAACAGCATAGATATTTTCTTTTCAAATTGTTCATTTCTTCTTCCTATACAGACCGACTAAGTAGGCTGATTAGTTAGGCAGATGGGTAGACAGCAGTTTCTGCTCTGCTATGCTTTGCTTTTCTTTCATACACATCATTCTTCCCACGCTCCTCCTCTCCTCTCCTATCCTCTCAAACACACTCTCACACACACAAACCCGCCAGGTGGACTAGACTAGACTGACAGACCATAGCGAACCGTTCATCTACCCTTCCATCCATCCCCAGGCTAACTTTGCTAGCCTCTAATTCCTCCCTCGGCTTTTACTCCCCCCTTTTCCATTCTGCCGCTCATCGACAGCTATTCTTGCACCTTCCCATATGCGAGCCTCGCATCTATCCCGGGGTCCATTAGAATGGCGGTGTATTATATATGACGTAGCGCAGATGCCGGGCGCGGTATGGAACATACCACAATGCGGAAGAACGTGACGAACGAGCTCGCTGTCTGGCAATGAAAACGCACCGATCGAATGGTATGACGCATGGGAAGGGGTTTCGCGAGCGGGAAGAATGTGAAAAAAATAAATCAAACAATAAAAAATAGTTGGCTCCTGCAGAGAAGTATAGGTAGGTATCGAAAAGGTGTAGACATAGAATGGACAAAGAAGAGAATAGAAAAAAAAAGCTGAAATCAATTCCCATAGCAGTAAGTAACCCCCCAATGTACTCCAACACATTGTCATAACCTGTGTTTTTGGTGTGCGCACAATTCTAGAAACCCATCCAGATACAAGCGGAATACCACCCTCTACGCCGGATTGGTGAAAAGCCCATCCAAAGACCGACCGTCGACCATCGTAAGAACTGTGCGCCAAAAGTGAAGATCCAATTTCGAAGAGAAGGCGAGATCCCGTCTACAAACTTGCTCATAATAAAATGAGGTAATTGCTGGGCGCGATACCCGTAGTACCGTTTTCTTTCCGTGCTTGCCACCACCGGCCGCTGACATCGCTCACTTCTAATATTTCGTGTTTCGAAAATGAAATCTCATTCGCATCATCGGGGTTCGCCTCGTAGCTATAGATGGCCTTTGCGCGATAGGGATATTCCGTCGGTTGGGCGATCTCGGGGTCGCCCTGAGCTGGTGCCGGAGGCTTGCTGGCTTGTACGGGATATGATGGCGCGGGTCCGGGACTCTGTAGTGCATTGCCGTTCATTCCAGCCACTGGAGAAGGGTTCTCAAAGCCATTTAGTTGAGCAGATGTGTACATTTGCGGAGGTTGAACAGATGTAGATGTATGCGGGCGACCGCCATAGCCGCCGTTCATAGTTTGCCGATTCGTAGCTGTTTCTTTTTGAAGTGCGAACGAATCGATATAGGCTCGGGGCATCGCATTAGGAGCCGAACCAAAGTAGAATATCCATACCGCCTAGGAATGCTGGTTAGTTCCAATTCCGCTGAAAACTGAGCTTACCTATGTAAAACAATAATGACTGCCCATCATTGCAAAAGAGAAATTAGTAGACTTACAACAACCATGGAGAGCAATATGAACCCTGCAGCCGCAGCCTGGCGGGCTCCGCTGAACGTGTAGACCAGGCTGTTGACTGAGGATGTCGTGAGGACAAGACCGCATGCTAGGTAACCGACAAGTGCCACATGGTAGGTTTGAACAACATCGGCAGCGACAATTGTAAAAACACCGATGATGACGAAAAGCATAAACACGACTGACCACCAGGCGAAAGGAGGGTAGCCATCTATTTTTTCTCTAATGCTCGGGTCGCGTGCCTCAATCTGACCAATAATCGAAGATATGAAGGAAATTATCCATGCGAGCTGCGTAGGTCTTGTTAGCTATCTGAAAGATACTTATAGAAACAGGCCTCGATATAGAGTTGGCCAAGATTACGTACCATAGCAATGGATATTGTTGCAAGGGCGAAAGGGTCACCGATGATGTTGCCCATATTGATGCCTTTGCGGCCGTATCCCATTCTGGACTGGTCCATTTTCCGCAATGATGGAGAGTGTAACGAGCCGTATGATGGCATAAGGAAGAAGCCAAACTCGGTTTAATAACCGGCGCGATCGAGAGAACAGGTGCGGCGCGACAGGAAACTGTCAAGCGGAGTGGCGACCCGATTACGCGAACGACGAAGTTGCTATACTGAAAATCAAGGCACAGGGTAACGTGGCTGTGCTGACAGCGTTTGAGATTGGCACTGGGCCGGGGAACTGGATTGGTTAAATTGAAGAGATGTTCGCTCTAGCGTCGGACTTCTGAAATCGAGTTCAAGACGGTTGTTACTAGAACCAACGGAGATATTTTGGATAATGAATGACTGGAGTTGGAATTGGTCTGGTTGTTGTAGGCAGATAGACGAGTAGATGATCTAGTCCGCGTGCAAGACGAAAATAGAATATTATGGAGTATCGGGAATCGTGGTGTTGATCTTCTAGGCTTGAACGTTCATAAAGACTAATGCTCAGTTAGTAGGATATTGCTTGCACTTGGTGCTTGTTGAACTGGTAGGGCACAAAGACGGCTCGGTCGAGATAGTTGGAGACAATGTGATCAAGTCGCTGCGGAGACAAGGCCAATATTGGGAGAATAACAAAGAAAGGAAGAGACAGATTGCGATCAGGCAGACGGTGTAGTAGTGGTAGCCGGTACAACGCTCAGTAAATATGGGAGGGTGTGACTAACAGGTAGAAGAGGCCTATGAGAAGTAGAAATCCCAAATCGTGGGGTTGCAATGCGCCAATCAATGTAGAAGAAAGGGCACTTTCAGCTGGAGAAAAGTAGGTGGCCAGACAAGAACAAGAAACAGCCCGAGACGGTATGGTCGGGGCCGGCTCGATCAGGCTTAGATTCTGAGAGTGACGATCGATATCGTCGGATATCGATAGAAACAGCGACGACAACAGTGACGGCGATGAAGAATTGTACGTAATTGAAGCTTGGATACACACAGCTAATTCACAGCAGGTTGAGAACGTGGTGTCTCTGTGGTTTCTTTGTGTCGCTTGATTTCTCCTTCCTGCACTTAATCTCTTCCTAATCGTCTCCCCCTTGCTTCACTTTCAAGTCGATATGGGTGTGGCGCGCAGATTCCCTTTCTCTTCCGCAGTCACTGACAGCGTTATACCAAGAACAACAACACAAAACTTGGATATCAATAGAGCAGCCTACGGCAAAGTCGATGCTATGGCGATGAAAAAAAGGAACGGTAGTCGGGTAAAAAGGGCTGTGACATGCACACATAAAAACAGTAACCAGCTGAGAATCGAACGAGATCGACAGAAGGCGGCTAGGCTTGTCGTCGTCGCAACACAATTGTCGAGAGGAGGGTTTCACAGCGAATGGAGAAGAATTGAAAATGGGAAAGGATGGGACAACCAGATTAAGTGGTCACTACCAACTTAGAACTGCTAAATCGATTGATAGGTTCTAGGTAGTTATTGGAACTAGTTAGTTAGAATGGCAGCAGTAAAAGTAACCCGCAAGCACGGCACCAAAATTGGAAGTTAGTTTAGGTAGGGTAGGATTCCAGTCTGAGAGAGACTGGAGGTGGATGGCTGTGTCGGTCGGGACTACTGACAATCCTGGGTGTCTTGTGCGAAGTGTGGAGCAGATTGGTATATGGTGGTGGTGGTGGTGGATGTGAGAGCCTGAGAGCGCGATGGGGAAGGATCAGAGATTGAACAGATCGTTGAGAAAGGGGACGGACAGAACAGCAGGCAGGCAGTCGGCAAGTTTGGCAGGCAATTAATTCAATTTGGAGGGCAAAACAGGCAAGGAAATACCCAGAGTAGAGAAGGGGCGGAGCCGTAGAAGGCTTACCTACCTCTACTCTAGCCAGCTAGACAGCTACTGTAGCTAACAGAACCCTGCAATGTGCAATACATATGTGCATGGCTGGATTATATCAAGCAATCAATTATTAGGTAGCTGCCAGTCCTGCGTTGCGGTGGCTACAGGAGGCGTTCTCTCCTGCCCAATACTATTTCCTGCTGTCTGACTGTCACGCAAGCTTCACTCATTCATAAATGCTTGTGTCAAATAAAAGTTGTAATAACTTCAGTAATGAATTGTTATATGTAATGATAACACATAACTACATGTATGATTGACTTGAATGCAATTTCCATTTTTAGTTTAATTACACTAACAATCCTTATTCATAATAATAAACCCACAATTGTCAGTAAGGACCATTTTCATTGACCTCCAAGGCCTTCCCTATGTACATAGAACTAAACACCATCTAATCATCGCTTTATGAGGTTATTTACTTCACATACCAATGGCGATGCATGTCTAGATCTGTAACAATACACTTCATATAGTCTAATCGTCTTAAGAGATACAGATTTCAGATGTCCAGCTGAATCGCGGGGGGACGATCACCCGTGGTAGACTCCCTATGAATGGTCTGAGCTAGTATCGAAACTACCTAGCTCCATCCAGTATTATTAGTAAGGGGGAGTATAAGAAACAACCCCTTGCCGGTTCGATTTGATTTAAACCCGTACGCACGCAGTGAAGTATTTCATCCGTTGCCTTTGCATTAGATTTGCATTTCTAATGTGCTACGTGATAATGTACGGTACGCATCAGCAACATGGACCTTCCGTCAGCTTCAATTAGCTACCTATGCATTGGCATAATTATCTACATGTGCCTCTGGTGACTCTTCTTTACCGGGAATTTCTGTCTACTATGTAAATCGCATTTGTTTACGACCATTCACTGCGCTACGGCAGGTACAACGAACTTTATTAGTTAGTGTGATAGTATGTAGGTACCTATCAGCCTATGTAAGATGCTAAGGTATTGCTAAAAACCACATTCTCCAGCGACCACAGCACATGTGTTCTGGTCGTACGCGGCGTCTTCCTAGCGGCGATGCGACGCACACCGGAATGTGACTACGCGAATAAGAACGGGTGATTTTGGGGTTCAGTGGGGTCGCGGCGTTGAAGCGTTGGCGTTTGAGACGCGACAGGGGGTGCATTTGAGGAGCCAGAGCCAGTGAGTGAGTAGCCAGTCAGCGTCAGTCAAGCCAGTCAGCAAGCCAATGAGGGGCAAGGGTGACCCGGTGGTCTGGAATCTATGATTGGCCTAAATCTCCGAGACGACGAAAGGTCTTTGCTTCGGGGCAGGAAAGTTGCGGTCTCGAAGTTCCGGCAAGCCATCTATTCGTCTGAATAGCTATTGTATTGTTCGCCGGCACGATATAGCCCCTCTTTGAACCTACTAAGCTAGGTAGCTAGTTTTGTAAGGTTCTTGTCCGCCTGCATGTCACGCGGGGAAGTGCAGACAACGTGCGTTTTTGTCCGATGTCAACAGCCAATACATCATTTCGACATGTAAGTCTGTCGCGTGGTGCTGTGCCGACGAGTAGGCGAAAGACTGGCTGGCTGGCTGGCTGGCTGGCTGGCTGGCTACAAACAGGTCTAACTTACCGAACTCTATGATATTACGTATACAAAGTCATTGTTGATGTAATACTGTTTGCTTGTTACAAGATCGGACCTTATTAGCTTAGTTGGTGATATCACAGCAGGAAACATTGCACTGGAAAGCCTGGAAAGCTCCAAACCATTACATCAGACAGTGACCACTATGTTTCAAAGTGTCCGTCACCATGAGATGGTGGTATGGTCTGGTTTTCTTAGGGTCGCAATTCAAGGAGATATTGAAACGTTTGATACACAACCATCCCGAAAGATCATGGCTTATCATCAGGTAGTAAAGTCCGGTTTAGTCTAGCTCGTGTGAATAACATCTTAAACTAGTAATACTTACGAAAAAGATGCGTATTCACTCAGGTCTTTAGGAATTGCTTGTTTGCGGAGAAAGTCTCGAAGGAAATGTTATTCCTATTCCTTCTGTTGGGGATTATTACCTACATACGTATACTCTGCCTTTACTTACTTATTACCTACATCTACTGCTTCCTGACCTAACCTCCCCAGTTAGGATGGACCGGCCCGAGGTTTTGTACTACGCAAGTGCGCCTTCCTCTAGTCATCTATGAGACAAGGCTCTTGCACCAAAGCACGCGCGATCTTAAGACCTGAAACGTATACGAAAATTCTCTGACTATAAACGAAAATGCACCAAAGAAGAGCCCTAAGGGGAAGGAGAGACGTTTTCAACAAGAGAACTTTTACTAGCCCATGTTGAGTTCATCCATACTTGCCTGCCATGCCAGGTATGTACATACAGTAAGCTAGCATTTCGACCCATCTTTTCTTAGATAGCCTCATATGTAGGCGCACAACCAGTTTTGTTTCATTCTGAAGACGGTGGATACTTGAAACACCGACTATTAGTGATTGTTGGCCCCTGCGTCTCACAAGCCTCATGAACAAGTCCTAGAGTAGTGAGTGGCTGAAGTAATCGGTCGAAACATTGAACATACCCGCTAGTCAACCTCCTCGAGCCACCTACCTACATATCGGATCTCCATAGGACGGGATATTGCATCGGCCGCGACCAGTCTTTGGATGCCTTCAGACATATGCAGAGAGGCTTTACTACTTAATAGGTAGGTATATAATGCTCTGATAAGGTGACAAGTTGGTCGCCATTGACCGTCGATCCATCATTCCATAGTAATATGTATAGCGTCTAGGAACTAGACCACGTCAAAACCAATTCATGCCTACAATCTGGTCCATCTATGTAGCCCATTATAACGACCGGCGCGGGGACCGGCGTGGAAACCGGCACTGTTTTCGCACAGACTGGAAATAGTTCAATGCGAGACCTACCTCGGCCAGAAGATGTGCAATCGCCCGTTCTCAAACGCAAATGTGTATATGTGATGAGCTACTAGGCTCATGATCTCTGCTAATGCCATTTGGATTTCAATATTGTTTCTAAATCGGCAATATAATAAGCCAGGTATGCTTCTGATTACTACTCTACGATGTGGATGATGTGTCCGTCCGATAACAGAATCCGAACGCCTCAACATTGCAGTGTCCTTTAGAACCTCAACATATCGGAAAGCCATGCTTGGATTGACGCGGCCAACGCTATATTCCGTAGCTTTTTCACAGAGTATAGAATATCCACTACTCAGTAACACGCAGAGGAACGTCTAGGAGCGTATAGTAGGATGTGTTTCAGACAGAGACTGAATGCACTCTTATCCCTAAGGATGACACCTCACAACGGTCACGGGGGATTGTTTCGATTCATCAAACCGACATTTCGGGACATATCATTCGTCTCATCTATTTTAGCTCTTGGGTTGAGGAAGCTCGATATGTCCTGCCCTCCAAGCCGGTAACCGAGCGCGGCTAAAACCTGGCCCTGCGAACACCCGAAGGTCTTCACCGAGTCACGTATCCTGACCGTGACCCTATCAGGAAATCCCGTCACGTTTCCCCTGTTGTTCTCTCATAGCGTCGTAGTGTTGTCTCCTTTCCGCGCCTAATTACCAGGCATACCATCAAGCTCGACAACTCGAGGTGATTCGCCGTCTCATAGATGAAGGACCATACCAACGCAACCTCATCTAGGGCCAGCCAGCAAGTCGCCCAAATAGATGAGATTCAACGCCTGATAAAATATCAGCGGCCACTAGGACTCAGGCTAATAAGACGTGCCGGGCTTGTCGAAATAGGCGCATAAACTCGCCTAGCCTTGCCGTGCCGCAGTTTTATAGCACCGGCCGCTTGAAAACAGGTTTTATACCGAAACCATAATAGCCGTAGAGATAGAAGACCACGCGTGCCCCTAGATTTCCCGGGACAGACGAAGTTGGCCTGCGTAACCAACCCTTGACCTTGACTAGTGAATCCTTTCTCTCCGCAGATTGATTGTATTTTTGACGACCTGTGTCACCATCACCGACTGACCAATTAATTAAATCCTCTCAGACCTCGTCCCGAACCCTCTCCGCCCTCCTCACCCGCATCTCAGCCCTCTCGACGCGGCCCTCGACCCTCGCCACGAACTCCGAAGTAGCAAGCACGCGTCCTTCGTACCATCTCCGGACCAAAACCTCGCTCCGGGCCCGCAGCTCGGCTATCTCGGCCGCCTGCGCGCGCTGGGTGACCTCAACCCCGCGCATCCGTGGCAGCAGCGCCGCGAGCGACGCGCTCAGCGCTGGGTCCGGAACTGGCGTGTCGGCTACGGCTGTCGTAAGGGCCGATGCGGCCGCTGGGAACGAGGGAGCCGCCGCGAGCACGATGGCCCGGATCGCGTCGGGGGGCAGGTGTGTGGTGGGTGGGTCGCTGGGCGGGAGTGGTTGGAAGAGGTCGGGGTGGGATTTATCTATATGGTAAGGGGTTGGGATTAGCTAGTTACTCTTGTTTGTTTTATTGCTAGTCAGGTCGTAACATGTGGCCATAGTGATAGTAATGTAGATGACATTAGACAGAAATGGAATGGTAAGTAGGTAGGTAGGTAGGTAGGCAGGTAGGCAGGTAGGTAGGTAGATGTATAGCAGACTGGAAGAGGGCGCAACACATACAGATCTTGAGAAGTTCGGCATAGACGCGCACACCATGTAAGAGCTTCGCGAAGTGGTGCTCGAGATCGCCCATGCCCTTGAACGCGGGCGTCTTGGGTTGCTGAACTACATGGCCGTAGAGAAGGTGCTCGATGCGGAGCAAACGCGCCTCAAGGAGGTCGAGGGTGGAGAGGGTCGTGGTGTCAATGTCGGTCGCCATAATTATGAATTAACTGCTTCAAAACAGTATCCAGATTCTTACGTGAGGGCTGAATCTTGGTCACATGAGGCGCGTATAGCTTATGAAGGAATTATGGTAGCATTATCGTGTTTGCAATCTGATAAGGCGAGTTGGAGCTCCGGACCTTTGCCTGGACAGTGGATGAGGTAGCAGAGCTTGGGCCATTTCAGGCCCCTGCTTCTAGCTATTTAGCGCACATTGGCCCTAACCTTAATCTGTCTTCATGGGTAGCGTGATAGGGTATTGGGTATTTATTGTACACACTCAAGACACTCACTATTATTCTCCATCTTTGTCTGCAAATAACATCAACATTTGAAATATTCATCAATGTGATAAATATGACTTACAGTTATGCTCACAGAGCATACCGCAGCTAGATTTGTACCCCCAAGAAGTAGGACCAATTTAAAGACATTTGGAACGCAGCTCTTTTCGCGGCTGCAGGAAAAGATAGTCGAGGCACCAGTTCTAGGCTCTCGTGCCGAGCTTCCTGTTTGCTTAGTTGGCAAAGCTATAATAGTATCTGGCTCTTACTTTTAAACATGTAGTTAGTTATATAAATACAAAAATACGCCTGCATCTCATGAAGTAACCGTGATGCTGACGACTATATGTTATGCGAGCATGGCATCACACATCAAGTACCTCCAAAGATTGGAGACTCAAATATAAGAGATTATTCAGGTTTTCATACTTCAGTAAACTCTGTCCATCCTTTAGTAAACATATTTCTTATTATGTGATGATGAAAGACACGTGTAGAAGTCAAGCGGGTTGGATGAGATTTATGGACTGCTGTAGATTTAAAACTCAAATACTACCTAGTTATGGAGAGTGATAATGTATACTTCTATATGATGGAGTCCAACAACGCTCCGTAACACATGGAACTAATGATAAAATATATTCTTTTATCCTCTCAAATACGCATTCTTCCCGACTCAACATACGTTAAAAGATATCCACTACGCTCAAAATAGAACTTCTCACTTGCTATACGGCAACTCAATATACCATCAACTTCACATTATTCGAATTTGTTCTCCAGGGCTGTTACATTCTTCCCCCCCTCTCGCTTCACAGCCTGTCTTGCATGCTCTAGCTTGGTCGGTATGTGAACTACTATCGACACGAGACCTTCGATTAGTAGTTGTTTCTAGGCCTTCTCATTTCAACCTGCAGCTCGTCTCTCAGCCTTATTGTTCTTGGTTTTCTCCTACCGGCACCGACTTAGTCTGTGGTTAGATCAGTCATTGACTACATTATTCATGAGTAAAAGGGAGGTGGGGCAAAAGAGTAAAAAAGGCTAGGGACAACTCGAGGCTCAGCGTGCCCCTTTCCATCAGCGATCAGGATGCCCAAGATGCTTGCTCGTTCAAGGTTTGGATTAACAAATATCGAGTTGAACTGGGGTTCAATATGGCCTAGGTTAGCTAAAATCGAGTCAAGGATCGAGCCAAAGCTCTCGTATGGACTGAGGAACGTTTTAATTATAATAACGCCCACCGGCGCATATTTTGCTGCAGTTCGGGAATCCAGTGTAACCGTCTTGCTTCCAATAGCTATCTCATCATTTGGGAAAGGGGATAGGACACCTATACTTCACCATAAAGGTATAGAGACCCCTAGGAACGATGGGTTTGTGATGGTTTCTTCCAGGAACTTCTTCCCATGCCACGGTTTTTACATTTCCTTCTCAATCACAGCTATGGTTTTCACAGCGTGCAGGACGAGGCTCTCTATCGGGTTTATGTGCAACTGCGGTCAGCCGGATGACCTGTGTAGCATCGATTATGGTCCGTTCCCTATATGGCTGATACGACAGCCAATACGCGTGAAGGACCAGGTGGCGTATCCTCGGCCCTCGTCGTTCTCATTGTCGTCGTCATCAGAGGTGACAATGTCATCAGGTGCCCAATCCGCTTAGTTCGGATGCACGTAAGCAGCGCCTCGTTGACCAAGCCTATCAGCATTTCAATGGTGCCTACAACTTTGCGGAGAGCCTTTAAGTGTGGATGGCTATGGGCGAAGGCCCTCTTATTGTAGCTAAGAGCCAGGTCGTAACCCCAACACTTGGTGGGCTTTGCCAAGTATCAGGATAACGTTATGCTAAGTGTTGAGGGTAATTCTCACAAGCTTCATGCCAATCTGCTCCCCTTGACCTGACATTAAATGTAATCTAGAAAGGGGAAAGGGGAAGAAGACTCTAGGCACTTCAGCTTATTCTAAGCGAACTGGTTGTGCCACGTGCTTACCTATACTAGCACTGTTACGGTGGTGTAGTTATGATATACCCAATTTATAAATGTGTCTGGAAAAGGGGAGTAGGTGCTCGTATTGGCTAATGGCGATTATTCGTAGCTGCCTAATTTGTTTATAGTAAATTCTCTTAGAACTCCGGCAGGTATTTGAAGGTTCTGTTTGACGTATTTCAATTTGGGGAATCAGAAATTTGGTAGTTCGTGAAAGTGCATTTCTGCCTGTTGGTATAACATTTGAATCCTTCAACATAAGCCTTTCAGCCCAACAGGTTGATAATAAGTCTAGACCTACAATGGTTTACTGCAGTATTTGTACAACCGCACCTTCAACTTGACCGCATGGTGCCATTGATCAGCTGTCCCTTGTAGTCGGATACATCAAAGTAATACAAGCTTTTTACCAGGATTTGATTCGTCTACACATTATACTACTCAGTTGGGGTCCCCTACTAAGTAAAGTAGTTCATGGCTGATTGGACAGCTCTTGTATGGCCCTACATGCTGACTTGCGGCGTAGAGTCTGTAATATCCTTCACCAGGCAACATTTGAAAGTGTTGGATAAATTAAGCGTACTGGGAAATTCAATTATTATGTGGCCAAGACCGCCCTGATGTGGTTACTCGTGTTTTTTGGGCTTGTATAGTTTCATAGTTACATATTTCATTTGCATATCGGAAATATGTAGGCATAAAATGGCTACCGTGATGATAGAAGGTGCATCGCTGTTTCTTGAGTACCTTAGGTATTATTCAGGGAAAGAGGAGCTTACTTGATGTTCTTAAAATCTGCTATTCCAAGGCTGAGGTAGTAGGCCAACATACCACGAAATATTTAAGTCTCTAGCGCTTTCTTCCAAGTTTCTTAGTATATGTCCCCCCAAAAGTTGTACTCCCTGAATGCTGTAACTTTGTGCATTCGGTATTATCTATTTGCGTAGACATGATCTTGCTTATGTTCTTGAACGGTGTTGTCTTTAATATATGATTTACTTGAGGTTAGCGAGTCTCACATTGCTATTTAGAATATAGGATCTCTTTAGATTTTGACCATATTGGTTCTTAAGAAATCGTATCCGAGACTCACTCAAGAATTTAATATCGTCGGGTATTTGTATTGAATTAAATGCAATACTATCGAAAATCATATGAAATTACTTGCTCCCTGATACGAAGTTTAGAATAGCTTTCTTGGGATGATATTAATCTACAAGGATACCTTGACGGCGCTGTGACAATCACCGCTATTCGTATCAACTCCAATCGACATGGTCGTGTTTTTCAACCAGCAATTGCCTCCAGCGCTGAGCGAATATTTTTGCATTGCGGTGCAAAATGTAACGGCGCCACACCCATCATCGCGCCCAATTATCCCCGATTGTTTGTTATACAGTGAACATGCTTGCAGACAGTCACTAAGAGTATACGCTACTAGGCCCACGAGGTCTCCTATAAACACTTCGTTGCCGCTGGCATCCTGCTTGCCGCCGCTGACGAGGTCAACGTTGCAATACACGTTGAAGTATTCACTTCGTTGTGTTACCTGCTCATCCCGACGCAAAGCCTCGCAATCCATATCCAAATCCTTAACGGTGGAGGTAGGCTCCGGTAGATAGTTGACAAACAAACCTCCAGTTGTCGTGGTTGCCTCTCCTGTAACGTCTATTGATGCTGTAGTCCAAGTCTCCTTCAGCGGCGTTAAAGTTGACGAATATTTAGCGCTCATAAACACAGTGGATGTCGTGGTTGGGGGTTGGTCATGGCTAAGAATTACGATTAGTATCTGTCTGTCCTGATATAAAGGTATTCGCTTCTGAGCTTGGTAATCATACTCAAGGTTGGTTCTACAGTTAGCTAATGAAGACCCGAGCCCTGCACCAACTGCACCTCCAGCCACTAAGGCAGAAACCAAGGTAGAAGTTATAATAATCGCCGTGGTCCATCTGTTTTGTTTCTTTGTAGTTCGCCCCACCTGGTTATCAGGAGGGAAACGATCTTGTTGATAATTAGGACCATGGGAGCGTTCCCCCCCTGGAAAATGGGCATAAGGTGGGCCGGGGTCTTGTGGGTATTCATTATTCCTAGTCACATTTTGTGGTTCGTTGGCAACCTCAAGGGTGGAATGAGGGTGGACTTCTTTGTCATTGTGTCGTGGATCTAAGGGGATGCTTTGGGATTGAGACATGATGACGATTTGAATCCAGGAATATATTTGAAGCGTGGAGTTTAGTTTATATTTTGTAAAAACTAACTGTGGTATAGAAATACTATGATAAAAGCGACGTATTCATTGTAAGTGGTCGGTTCAGCTATATGTTAAAATAATTACTATGCAGCCTTGGCCCCCATTTCCGGTGTTTGTTGCGTAGTACCCAGAATTGAGCTCCTAATTGTAAATGTAGCAGCCTAGTTCGAATATGAATTTCTTGATTCGCTTAGGGACCATTAACTGCACATACCGGAAAGCCATGCTGACACTGAGAAGTTGTGTCACATACCAAATTTAAGTGAGTGACTGCAACATCAAGAATTAGTACCCCCCCATTGTAGACGTCGTAGCGAGGTGTAGGCTGATTACATTTCGTACCACTTACTGCCACCTATCGTAGCCTGTTACCACCTAGCTACCCCATATGCAACTGATGAGCATAAGGCGTTACTCTCAACAATTGTCTATGAGCGTTGAAGCGTGATAGGTAGTACAAAAAGTGATTACTGGCGATCATAACTCTAGAGGAGTGCCAACGCTCTCCAAGCTTAAGGGACCATATCATATCAAGGAGTTAACTAAGGGGGTGTGAAAGGATGTTGTTAGTCATATTGTTGTCAGATATTGATCACAAGGTGAGGTTTCATTGGACCCTAATTGAAATATTATGGGGGATAAGCCCCGTATCTTCCAATCAATATAATTTCCACCGAAAGCGATATGACCCCGTGCCTGGAGTTACAATGCATCGTACAGGTTGTAGGAACAGGGCTTGCCAAGAAGTTACACAGAAGCCCCTGAAATGAATTATGTAGGACGGGCGCTTTGACCCTAAGGTTGCATTAATTAAAGGTCAACTGGTAAAAATATATCAAGGGTTATAGAAAGGGGCCAGGTATTATTCCTTAGACATTGGGACTTACTTTTCAATATGAAATTCCCCTTGTCCAGTTCTAGGCCTGCCATCATGAGATCTATTGGCATTGATTTCATCCTCGTTACGGCTCTAGCACATATTATGAATTGCGACTCCTTCTATTTGTTATGACTGTGACCTAACGCGGTCTTTGGAATATGTGGGAGGAAGACATGACTATCACGGCACGGGGTGGTAGTCTACTGTATAAGGATTTGTAAGATGGTAAGCTCCCAAGCTAACGATATTCTACCTTTGTAGTGTAGCGCCATCGTTTGAATTCTGTTCTGTCACAAATACACCACTGTAGGATGATACGAAAACCTAATAAGTTCGCATAGCTTAATCACTTATTTTGTAAGTGGATGTGAGACTAACTGAACTATCTAGGTCGGAGATAATATACAATCTTAGGGTCTATGATTAAGCACACGGGAAACGCTAGAAACGGAGAATCCGCCAATTCAGCTCCATGAAAGATATTCATTATTGATATATAATCGATTCGCCATGTTGGCGGTACGGAACCTGCTATACGTGTAAGCTGAACTTGCAACGTTGCAGACAGAATTGAAAATCTTTGATGCAGAAGATCGCCACAATATCTGACTAGATAGAACTGCAAAATTTTCATTGAGCCATCAAAAAGAGAGCCTCATAGACTAGAGGTAGGCAATTTATTGAAGAAATTAGAGAGCCCATGAAAAAGTATCTTGGGTCACTGTGTGCCAGCCCAGCTGTCACATATTTGATCAACCTGAGAAATAACTATTAACATTAAGTGAACCATAACAGAGCCCTTTATAACGACGGACATTTTGTAAATCCCCTATGTTCACCAGACATGTTTAGCTTGACCATAGTTGACTCGGCAAAGTGATTTATTTTCTTAATATTCGCCAGGGACGTGTGCGTATGACCAAAGCCCTCGAGATCCTGTAGCAGCACAGCAAGGGAGGACGACTTCCAGATGCGATGCTGACCGTGGCCTGCCGACCTTCTGCTCCCCAAAATGCTCGCAGCTAGTAGCACGCAGGCTAGGACGAATACACCCAAGGGCATTGCCATCCAAGCCCACTCCACGCTGATATACGTCTTGTTATCCAGTACATTACCGGCGACGACATAACTTGACGTGCTTTGGCGAACTTGCTCTGTCATGCTGCGGGCAATCCGTGCAAAAGCAGCACTGGGGTCGGCACTAGTCGCGTAAATGGCATTTGTTATGCCCGACAGGCTATGCTGCGTCTCTGGAAACACCGAAAACGCCTCGTTCCCCACCGATTCGGTGATGTTGAACAGGTTTTCGAGATATTCAGTGAGGATGAGATGGGAAGCTTGATCTACTGTGAAATTGGGGCTTGCCCCCACAGGGAACCCTATAAGATCCGAGCCATGAACCTGCAGTACGTTTGAAGCCCCTGTCGATGTTTGCACTGTCTCGTCTCCATCCTCATCTGTCGGTGCTACAAGCCGAAACGTTGTCGCCGGCATGGCATCCGGTGCTATACCATTTACCACCGTTGGAGATTCGTGAAGCTGCGCACACCAGAACAGCCCACACGCACGCAGAGAAGGTTGCAACATCTCTACCGTGATACGTGGCAACGGCATGGTATCCTTATCGTACGTTGTTGCATAAGATAGCATCGTTGCGATCCAACGTTCCTCTCCTCCAATCGACTCTCCCAGTCCTGCTTCAATAGGCGGAGATATCACCTTATATTGCGTCCATTGGCTTGCAAACTCTGCTGGCCGCCCGCCGCTGGTAGGAAATGATATCTCCTGGATATAGGTGGATAAGGTGATATTGGCGTTGATAGGATAAGAGCAATTAATGCTTCGGAATGACCAATTATCATTGTCTTCTGCGGTTGGTGCTAAAGGGCCTGGACCTTCTAAACATACTGGGGACACTTGAGTGGTAATGTCAGTGCATCTATCACAGACGCCAAGGGTGATCAATGATGCTGGCCATTCGCAATTGCCTGTGGTACATGTATACGTATTCGATAATGGGTCGCCTAGATATATCCCGTCCAGAATGCTGCCTTGCATGATGGTACTATTGAGATGATCCAAATCTTGTGTTAAGGACAATGTCGCAGAGCTTTCTGGCACTATGACTTGGCGAACCTCGTACTGCACAACTTGTTGCGCGACTGCGTCTGTCCCCAGAGCCAATAGTGTCAAGGTGGCACCACCAAGAGCCACCGGACCAATCTTTCGAGCGCGCTTGATGAGGGAGAGCGCACCCATGGGACCGCGCGATGCCTCGTCATATTTTTGGAATAATGATAGCGGCAGGGGATATCGAGCAAACCGTAGCCATTTGGACTGGCTAATGCATTCCGCAATAGGGACCATGAATGCTGATTTTGACACAGTCATGCAGACTGCCAGCAAGGTGGTGGGCTGGAAGTAGAAAGACCAGTCTTCCAATGCCATACCATTAATACAGGCAAGCAGGGTAACAGAGCTGAGAAGAATCATGACACCGAACCCGGCGCAAGTGATTTCCCAATACCACCACTTATCAAGCAGAGACGACCAGCAGCCCTTCATTCGTTGCGAGCTACCCTCGTTGAATATGGGACTCTTCATCCAACTGCTCCAGCTCGTGAGCGGCTTGGATTCCTTGCGAGAAATAACTTTGCCGTTGGGTAGCTTGGAAGGGTTGCTTAAATTTGTTGGTGCCGATGGTGAGTCACTGTTGGTTGCCATCCCTGGCCCAGTCACCTCTTTAAAGTTTGGTGGAGGTTGACAAGAAATGGGCTTGCGATCTATCGACACTGTGATATCATTGTCCACACTGCACGTTTTCTGCTGACCATCACCGTTAGCACAAGATGATGGTTGGGCGGCTGACGTTGATGTTGGCTGAACAAGGGCCACAGTTCTATTGGATTCCATGCTGTTTGCTAAGCCGACACTTTCCTCATGGAAAGTTTAGGCCAAAGGTTCTCAGGTGATAAGCAATGAATTGCAAAGAATATTTGTCATGAAACTTCACTTATTTCTTCTAGTCTTAATCGCACAAGTTGAAACTGAGCTAAATTGCAGTGTCCCAATCCCCGTTCGCCTAAGGATTTATATAAATATATAAACCGGATATTATCATTATCAGTGACCGTACTCAATCGTTGGAAGACCAAATTTGCACGTGTTAGTAGGATTCTCACGCTTACACCACATTAAAGGGGGATAGATGCAGGGGAAGAATAGGGCGAGCAATTGCCGACAGTTGCCTGAGGTACTCTAAGGCTTTGATATCCCGCATATTCCTAAGTTCCGCCCAACAGAGTCACCACCAGGAAAATCCGTCGACCCCGCTTTACGGGATTCTTTATAGCTTGTATGGGCTATTTTAAGTCATTACAAATAAATCTTCGTTTGGGTAGTATCATCTAATAGAAAAGATTTCAGCTTCTCAACATTCTGTATGTGCTTGATTTCCGCCCATCAGATTCACCGAATCCCAAAAAAAATCCTTCGATTCTCCTTTATTGGTTAGCTTACGCTTGCAATAACTGCCCCCAACTTTTTTCTATTTAATAAAAGAATCCTACAGTTCGATGCAGCCTGGGGCAATAGGGGCTGAACATAATGCGGTGTGAGTACGGCAGGCTTCGCTTACCCACGTCAATGCACTAAAGCTTTTGCGTAGGGTGCCGGGGTGTGCATTACATTGTAATGCGGCCATGTTGTCATATATGATATGGTACTCCCCCTATTCGTCACTTTAGCCGAACACACAACGAGTGATGATTGGTATCAGTCAGACAGATTGCGATGGTGCAAATATTATATGAAAGCCAACATGTTCCTTCAGGAGTTACTTCTCAAGGAACGAAACTGACAGGCACACAGCAGAATACCTCTTTGCGTGGCGGAACAATCAGATACCAACATCATGGGAAAATTACCAGCCTTCAACCTTGGTCACTGCAATACAAAGGCTTTAACCGTACTCCTTGCTCTATGTCCTATTCCCGGCATGACAATGGACTACCAGACACAAATATGGATCAACACGGTGCCAGGATATTCGGAACTCTCTATGTGTGCTGAGCAACCACTAAGCACCATCGTGAGAAATATGGCAAATGGTTGCGGTGACGGCTCGCGGCTAACTTCGTACAGCTGTTTCTGCACTGCCAGTTTCTTCAAGTTTCGATGGGATATATCGACGGCCGTCGTCTCTAATTGTGGGATCACTTCTACAGCGCAAGCGACCAGTGCTGTACGTGTCTTCGAGGATTACTGCGCTCTCGGACTTGAGAATGCGAACCTCGTTCCCACTACGTTTGGTGAGCTATACGATCAGACCTTTGCTTGCATTATGGAGGAGTTGGACTAATGTAGTATGTAGTGACGGGAACAGCCATACCACAAACCTATACATCCACTTTATACTTGACCGCGATGCCGGCGAAGGAAACTGGAAGCGTTTGATACATCACCAAGTGACCATCCAGATGTGAGGTCGTTCAGAAAATGGCATCTTTAGTCGTAGGGCATTCATTCCCCTTATCTACCAATAAATAGTTTTCCTGGAACTGTTGGTATCAGCTTTGCACTTTTCTCTCCGACTCATTGTTTCCAGCGGTTCCATATCGTTTGGAATTTACATCACCCCTACCACTGTGAAACAACAATTTATATTTCATGATAAATTCGTTACGCTCGGAACTTTCTGATCAATGGTTTCCACATACCGTTTTACCCCATCGGCATCATGAACAAGCATCTGTCAAAGGTTCTTAATGAAGCTGTCCGATTCATACCCAAGACCTTGACTTAAGGGTGGTATGGGAATGCTGCAGCCGGCCAGCCCGGAATATGGGCGCCGATCTCGGCCCGGAAACGCAGCATGACTCGAACGAGATGGGTAAACCTGTTAAAGGTCAGTTCGGTACCCGTATAAGCAGATATTCGACGCGACATACCCCGTGAGAGCGGTTGAAGCTCCAAGACCACTTGTACGTGGAGGTATAATATATATCAGCTTATTAGTATGTATATATAAGCAGGCGCATCCTCCACCACAGATGCTATTCGAGCTTCAGTCAATTCAATCAAGTTCATTGTCCTGTATTCTAGCCGTAATGTTTGAATATGATTGTGACTCGTGATACGGTACTTTTGTCTATATAAAGAGGACTTGGATCCTTTGGACCTAAGACAATAGATATATACGACATCTACACTAGATATACTCTTACCACCCTGCTAGATCCGTCGGCTGAAAGGCTTTTCGGGCTGATATTGACAGAGCTTAGTGATGGGACAATCGAGCGAGTTGGCCGCACTCGGGTTCCTGCCTAAAACTCGGTGATAGCAAAGGAACGTTCTATAGTCTTAGTATTGGTTACCCGTATGCTTCTGATCACGCTATTCACTGATGAAAGATTCAATTCATTACGTTTCATCTCTTATCTTTTGAGTGGATCAGATATAGACTACCCAGGTAATGGGATCTGACGGCGTTCCTGGCCCAAGTGCGTCATTTCAGGAACGAGCCTAGTCGATTAAGTATGTAGGCACTTCATCGCACGTGGCGCAACATGGAGCATCGCACTTATTCAGCTCTCCTGTACTATGAGGACGGACTAGGAGAGGTTGGTCGATGTTCTAACCAAATGCGAAACAAGTTCAAGAAGAAACAAGAGACAATGAATAGTTTGTTATCTTTCGGACCTATCTTGCTGTGCTGCTAATGATCGCCTGCTAGTCTAGTATGAATTCATTTCGATTCTTGAATGATGCTAATCGTATTTCGTATTTGTCACTAGGATTTGTCGTCATTTTTACTTAGTCGGGCGACTACTCTAGAGACTCTCGGGGTCTAAACCGATCTTCATGAGATAAGCTTTATCGGCCGAGGTATTTGCTCTATTTCTAAGGCGATAGACTGGGGTAGATGCCGTTGGAATAGCGCATGTTAAGCATTATAAACCCCAGATTGATAGCTTATCTATGGAGTTGATTGCGACTTAACTTGTCTTGGAGATAGGCTGACGACGAGTCCCCACAAAGCAATTATACTATATGTGCTAGCAACATACTACGTAGAATGGCTCTTTGGACATTTTCGCATTAGGCATCTCCAGCCGAACTTCAAGGGACGGCGGGAAAACCACCGTATCTTTATTCTAATAATGGACTTGACAAAGCCTCGCGTTGGACCTGCGTCCCGTATCCTGATTATGGCGTTCTGGCCAATGGGGAGCTAACTGATAAGAATGCGCCGATATCAAATCTTCACCACCTCGCTGATATCACGGAATGGATGGAACTTGCCATTGACAGAAGATGTCTAGCTATAAAGGTAGAGACCACAGGGGTAGCCAAGTTCTTAGGCCCTCTCCCTTTCTCTTTGATATCGTTCAACCTATCATATTATCAGGCCTCGAAAAGTCGTGACCTATAATTGGCTAGAATGAGGGTTTCCGCAGTCTCCCGACCCTGGGCGACAGCTACTACTGCTTTGGCATTTCTGTCCTTCGCCGAAGATGTGTATTGTCGCCCCAATCCGGAGCCCAAAGTCCCCGCCCGGGTGAAGTGGGCGAATAACCGCGGCAAGAAGATTGCGAGGACCGTCTTGAAGCAGTCTCTTGAAGGTCGCCAGTGGAACACTACCGAGTCCTGTGGGGAATCCACCGCAGCAAAGATCACGGCTCCCCATGACAACATCTGGGGTGGTCTCACTGACGTTGAAGCTGTCTCTGTTGTCTCATGGCTCTTTGCCCAGGAAAGTCTCAACTTGACAACGTCAGAGGAGGCGGGATCTTGGGACAACACATTGTATGTTATCCCGTATTTACTCGTATCAATCATGGTGCTGACAAATGGTTTCATAGATTACTAGTTGAGCTCATGGTCCCTAACAAGACTGATTCTGTGGCCTACATTGATCAGGGCGAGTGCTCGCCTAGTAGGTATGCTCACGTGGTCATTGACAACCGTGCCATTGAAGATGCATATTATCAGGATCTCCTTGTTGGACCGCTCCCCATCGACAATGCGACGGCGAGTTATGAGCCCCTTGACTACACCCATACTCGCAAGAGCGCCGGAAAAGTGCGAAATATCGAAGCTGACGAGGATCTTGTGTCTGAGTGGCGGTACAAGATCGGTTCCGAGATCGCTGACATTACAATGGACCTCTGGGGCGGCACAGCAATGGGCGCTGACAACGACACCCTCGATATCTGGGGCATTGATCCTCTGTATCAGGACGATGGCCGTATCGTCCGGTGGGATATGTTTTGGAACATGCCCACCGACCAATTCGACAGTGAAACACTACTTCCCCTCGGCCTGTACTTCAAAAGCGAAATGACAGGTCGGGATTCGAGCCAATGGAAAATTGAGGGTTGGTTGTATAATAACATCTTCTACGCGACGACGGAAGAATTTCGCACGGCCTACTGGACCCCTGGCTTTGAGAAGCTAGCTGCCAACGTGGAAGGCCCGTGGGATAGAACCGACCCTCAAGGTGAGGCTCTACCATATGACTCGAACTACCCACCAACTATGATTGCTCCATCTGGGGCGCGATTCGGCGTCGATTCCGAGCAAAATTATGTCGAGTGGATGGGTTTCAGCTTCTACATTGGCTTCTCACGAGACACCGGGATGGCCCTCTACGACATCCGGTACAAGGGCGAGCGGCTCTTATATGAGTTGGGGCTGCAGGAGGCTTTAGCACACTACGCCGGCGGCGATCCTGTTCAATCAGGAACTTCGTATCTCGATACTTACTATGGTTTCGGACCTTATGCGTTTGAGCTCGTGCCCGGTTATGATTGTCCTGAATACGCAACATATCTCAACTCGACCTTCTACATGGATGAGACCACACACACTCATTTAAACAGCATTTGCCTCTTCGAGTTTACTGCCGATTATCCGATGCAGCGACACAGCACGAGCGAATATGTCTCTACGACTAAGAATACCTACTTCAGTGTCCGCTCTGTCTCGACCGTTGGCAACTACGATTACATGTTCACATACTCGTTCTTCATTGACGGTTCCATGTCCGTGGAGGTCCGCGCCTCTGGTTACATCCAGTCAGCATACTATACAACAGGCTCCGACTTTGGCTATCAGATCCAGGAGGCATTGAGTGGGAGCATGCACGACCACGTGTTGAACTTCAAGGCTGATTTCGACATCCTGGGGACCGCCAACTCCATCCAGCTGATGAAGAACGTCCCGGTCTCGAGAGTGTTCCCCTGGTCCGACGGCAAGGCACGAAACACGATGCAGCTGCAGCGCAGCTTCGTCTCCAACGAGGACCAAGGCCGTTTCAACTGGGACCAGAACTCGGCGACGCAGCTGCTGGTGGTGAACACCGATGAGCCGAATAAGTGGGGCGAGTATCGCGGCTACCACGTCCTACCCTTTGCTGGCGCCGTCCATCTGACAGTCGAGGACTCGAGCAACCTTGTCCATGCCGCGCATTGGGCCGAGTACGACATCCAGGTGACGCAGCAGCACGACTCCGAGCCGCGGGCCGCGCACCCGTACAACTCGCAGGACGTCTACGACCCGCCGGTCAACTTCGCCGAATTCTTCAACGGCGAGAGCCTGGATCAGGAGGACCTGGTGGTCTGGCTGAACTTGGGCATGCACCACGTGCCCCACACGGGCGATCTGCCCAACACTGTCTTCACGACAGCCCATACGGGAGTCCAATTCATGCCGAGCAACTACTTCGACATGGACCAGAGTCGGAATACCGTCAACCAGGTGCGTATTAACTACGCTGATGGAGCTGCTGCAGATGTGCAGACGTTTGGACAGAAGGCGGACTCGTGTGACATCGATTTCACGCCGGTCGAGTTTGACCTCTGGCAGTATAAGGGTGACGTGGTCGTGCGGAAGTTCCCGTATGACCCGAATGACCCTTATTATGAGACAGATAGTATTGTGTAGTTACGAGTAATGTATATACTATCACAGAGAGGCTTGAGGGGTCTATACAGTAATTTAAATAGCACATAGAAAATAGATATCACCCTGTACATATGTTCTTCAGTAATAACAGTACCACTTCCTGCGAACTCCTTGACACATCAACAATCTATATCAACTTAAGCGATATCATCTATAGACCTCATGCCTTTCTCGGTATTACTATTTCCGCCGTAACCTCCACACAGGCCAATACTATCGTCACCACGAACCCTAAACCCGAATGGATTTTTATTCCTATTAATAACCGTTCTCCTGAAATATTCCGAACTCTCTTCAACCTAACTATCACTTCGTCTCTCGACAAGATTCTTTAAAACAATCTCCTTCACGCTATAAACTCGACGAGCTTGTTGAAAATTAAGCAATTGAAACAATGCGTTCAATAATTCCAAAAAATAAATAAGGAATTAAAATACAATACAATTTTACAATATGATTATATCCCCATGCTCATATATATATAGTCTGTGGTTTCTTTTACCCTTACTAGTAATTACGCTCTTGATCCGGTATTCATAGCCACGCGTGCCAAATCGCCGGTGTAGACCACACCCTGCTCATAACACATGGGTTATCAAATGTATCATGTTCTGAGACCTGACTTCTTTGCCTGTGCCTCCAGGTGACGTTTTTGGCTAGGCGTAGTTAGAGAAGTGAGGCCATCTGTGACGGCGTCAATGGAAGCTGCGTGGTTGGGAAGAGGTGTGCAGTCTTCGTGTTTGGTATGGGCAGCACCATTGACAGTAATGCTTTTAAGGTCGGCTTGTAACAGGTGCATAGATAATGCATACGTAACAGAGGAGGGGACAGGCCAAAGACCAACAGTAACAAGAGACCGTATCAACTTTCCAAGAAGAAGTGCCTCGCATTGGGACGCATCCGTGGAATTACTGTAGCAACCACACATACGGCAAGCCTCATCTTGTAGCCACCCGTTGCCATATTGAGGAGGCGGTTGATAGAGCTGAGTCAGAGCTGCTTGAAGTGGTGCCAGTAAATCATCAACTGCTGCCTGGCGCCGTGATATCACCAAATCTGTATGAGATCGTTAGCTTTACCATGTTTATTCCCATATTTTCCTGTGAATACATACCTTGCAGCCCGTTAGGCTCAAGTGAATTGTGAAAGATCCCCGGAAATGAAGTTACGGAGTAGAGAATCAATGCCTTAGCGACCTTTTCAAACAGATTTTGGTCACCGTACTCCCAAGCAATCCAGGAGATTCGTCGTAAGGTAGGGGCATTGGTATGGGAAGAATGGGCCCCTGAGGTATCCAGCCACGATCTAATCCATGGTCGTACAAGAGCAGTGCAGTCGTACTTGTCTGTCAAGACTGCAATCCCATACAAGCCGTCGATGGTAATAGCAAGTGGGACTAAGTCAAATTTGCAGTGCATGATACAAATCAACGTACTCATGTCCAAGCTATTGTCATCTGGTAGCTTTATGGTCCACTTCCGATCGCCCGGCTCGTCTGGTTTCTTGGATTCCACAAATGATCCATAGAGCATCTTCATAAACACGGGAGATGCTCTAGACAATGCTTTCGAGTCGACACGAAACTCTATTGGTCTCTTGCAGGGCCCCCCATTCAAGTATTGGGCCTCCCCAATCTCGAGGTGCAAGTCACCATTTACGTCAACAACATATTTTTCGAAGGGGATATTGGATGGGAGTGGAGTGGCTGGCGGCGTCGTTATTTGAGAAGTACTGGTTGATGGAGTTTGAGCCAATGGCGCGGATCCAAATAAGCTAGTATATTCAGCAGCCATGATATTTACACAATGTACTGCAAAAGATCGAAGGAGGAAGGCAAGAAGTGCTTGGGAACGTCCTAAAAGTGCATCGTAGAATGGTAGTGAGGTTGGCAAGCTAACTACCTAAGTATGATGTAGGTCATGAAGTTATAGAGTACCCACAATTCTAATCTAATCTAAGCTTTGACCAGATGATAGCCTGTTACTAGCCTGCTAACATTAGGCCAATCAAGTTTTACAATTGCCGAAGAAGTGAATTGGATCAAATGGCTGGCTACGCATTATGAACATGCCGATATAGCGAACTCGCCATTAGAAAGAGTAGACTCACGTTTCTAACAAATATATACAGTATCGTTATGTTGACGTAGCAAATCGCGTTAAGCGTTAAGCCGAACAAGCTACACCAACGCCAAGTTCGTGATCGTACGCGCTAGTTATTGCTCGGGTAGCAATCTCGAGGGACAGGGGACCCATTGCCCACAAGTATCTACATACCCATTGCCTAATGGACCAAGCGTCTCCCAGGTCGTCGAGTTGGCCCCTGAAACCCTTCCGCGTAACAATTGCGCGAAAGGAGCAGACTGTCAAATAAGGAAACAGAAAAAGAAAAAGTAAAGTTTAATTATAATGCCTTTACAAGTCGCCTTCGGGCCATGAACATTTGGCTATGCATAGTCGTTAGACTGTAGCAGACTAGAGGTAGTGCATACAAACAGATAAAAGGGTAATCTTGCCCACTGCCCTCATGATATATTTTTTTATCTTTCATTAACTACTTAGTAGCTTTCGCACTTCTTGACCTATATGCACAATATTTCATTTTGATACAAATCTTCATTTCCTTATATCTAGAAAAAGTAGCAGAAACATAACTACCCCTTTGCAGAGTAACATATCCTTAATATCTCAATCGCTTGGTAGGTTGCCCACTCCCAGTTTCCCTCTTGCGCTTTTCGTTGTCTTGATGCTCACTTGGCTTTCGGACTGGCAATAGAAACCGAGCTGAATTGGCTTCTGGTCGTACTTTGAAGGCTTTTTTGACCACTTCCACCACCTCAAGATATTCTTCCTTTAACCTGGCTTGCTCCTCCGGCGGTGCTTCATATTTGGCAATAGTCTCGAGAAACATTGACTTTAGTTTAGTAAACCAGTTAGTACCAAATTGGTTTTCGATAGCGGCGATATCTGCTCCTGCTTTTATGAACTCCAAGGTCACTCCGGAAACATCGGTGGGCCATCGTGTGAGCCATTCCTCAAGCTGACTTAACCAGTATCGCCACAACGTCATCTTTGCGCTCGTTATCATACCGAAATCCCTTGAGGGATCAGCGTTCGGATCAGCTCCTAAAGAAAAGAGGTATCCAGCCATTTCCAGCGGTCTGCGTGGCGCAATATCCAAGCAATGAGTTAAAGGTCGCCAGATAACATGTAGGAATAGGATGTTTGGAACCCCCTGGGGAAGCCGGGAATGACCGCGATAATGAGCTGGAGGCAATTGAGTTCCCATACGCCTGGCTGACTGAGAAAATCAGATACCGTGCGGTGCATGAGAACAACAACAGAATCAATGAGGGTATCATGCTTCCCGTATCCTTTGCAAAAGCAATGGTCGTCCCCTATGCGTTTTGATATCTCTAACAAACCACAGCATCGACTTCTTAATCTCCCCTCCAAAGCTTCACATTTAGCTAGTTTCATTGGGTCCGATAGTTTCACTTGTTGAGATAGTTGCAATGGCTGCGAAACCGTGGATGGGTGAAAGCCGGCCTCTTCAAGGACTGATAAGCATATTGACGGGATACCCAGACGATTATGAAGCTGATTCCTGTGACAAACAAGTAAAGCTTTTGCTGCTGGGGTCCGATACCGAGGTTCTATCTTCTTCAGCATGAGTTGAAAGAGGTCTTCGAGTTCCTTTGGAAGTTCATCAATCCGCTCCAAGAGTTCTGAATGATTGTCATGTGCAGAAAATCCCGAGATCAGGGACCTACAAGCCAAAAACAATCCATAGAAATACCCCAGAAGCTTTGCTAGTAAGCTCATGGCACATTCTCACAAAAAATCCCGGCTGCAGGATGTCTAGACGCTTGACATATTGATAAGATCCCAGAATATCCTCAATATAGTTGGAAATGTCCTGTCGAATGAGATCTTGAAGCTGAAGCTTCGGGAAACCTGACAAAGATTGTACACATCCGGGAATGGGCCTACTTAATACGACAATCTTGACGGTCGGGTTTCTAGTTAGCGCTTTGATGGTGGAGATCCCTTCCCAGCAGTTACCGGAGTATTCGTCGAGGCCGTCAATGAAGAAGCAGAATTTAAGGGGACTGTTAAGGCCGTCCCCAATGGTTTCAATGGCCGTCTTGAATTCTCCGTGGGAAGGCAAACTGAGTTTCGCGTCTTCCGCTAAAAGTGCCTGCTGCCACATATTGGGGAGTAGTGTTGGAACTAGAGAAGGCACAGCCTTCAAAATTTGGTATAAGAGTGCTTTCTCGAGCCCTTCTTGGGAGTTCTGTTCGTAACTACCAAGGGCGTAGAAGAAGAAGTTGACTATCGTTAATGGACTTCCTTCCGCCCAAAGTCCCAGGAGCCTTTTGATTTCTTCGTGCTTGTCGCAGTATAAATAGCGTTATTGCCACTAGAGCAATAACGGTTCCGTTTTTGTACGCAATAGTTATGGGCCCGGTTCGCGCTATGCGCCAGATTGCTATGCGTCTATAGTCTAATGGTAAAAAGCGCTCGCTCGTGTTAAACAAGTTCCCTGCACGAAAGCCACCAAGGGCCACCACCCAGAAGGCACGAGTTCGATCCACGCAAAAAGCTAAAGGGCCAGTGTGCCACAGAGGGCTAGCCCAAATGGGGAGCCATAGTAGGGTTTTGGAGCTTCCCTACCGGACGGACGCCGCCACAGAGCTGTGAATAGTTACAGATCCTGCCTAAAAGAGAATGGGCAAAATCTGGGGGGTGTGTCGCAGTATAAATAGCGTTATTGCCACTAGAGCAATAACGGTTCCGTTTTTGTACGCAATAGTGCTCGTATAGGTACTTCATAAGTGTTGATTTCCCGCTTCCGGCTTTACCTGAAACCCAGTATATCCCGGAGTCATGCCTAAGCCAGCTATACAAGTTGTCCCACATTTACCCAGTGTCTTTCTCATGAAGCTGTAATGTCCAGTTCAGTGTGTTTTTATGTGCAAGGTGTATAGTGAGCCTTCTGTCATCTATAAGGCGGTACCAGAGACAGTTTAAAATCCTGGATGTGTAGTTTTTATTGCTGGCATTCTTCGCAATATCTGCAATCAGCGCTTCACGTCCACAAGAAGCCTCAAGAACTACTTGCAGCTGGCCTAAGCGAAGCCTTTTAAGATCCTCCGTGGTCATTGATTGAAGTGAGCCGATAGTGTCTGGTATGATCTGGTCGAGTTTGGAGATGAAGTAAGAGAGTTGTTGAATCAGATTCTCGAACTTGTCTTTGTCATGGATCGCCCACCGAACTTTATGCAACACCGGGACATCCTTTCGAGGCATGTTAGATCGAACACTCAAAGCGGTGAAATCGGATATGAAACGGTTCATCCGGGGTCCGCTGAGGGCATGGTCGCTGGGGATCTGGTCGCATGCCATATCGATGTTGCAGAGTGTGACTGTCGCTAAGAAGCTGTTGTACACTCAGCAACATACGCGAAATAGTATTTGCGACATCAAAATGAGTAAGTCTGACATCGTAATGTTCATCTAAGAGGTGTACCCGCTGTGCCCACTGTAGGAAGAGAGTCTTCTCAACATCTAACTTCGTGGTGATGAGGTCATAGTCCGAACCGAGATTGCGTGACGCTGTGATGTACCCAAATAGGTCGATGCAGTCCTTGAAGGTGCCAGCCAAAGCGATGACTCCAATAAGAAGCCCGGCGGTTTCCGCCATTGATCACGGAGTGAACCTCACAGGGACAAATGTGGAGAAACTTCAGATATAGTGAATGAATTCCGAATATCAGTCATGGCGAGGATAGTACTTGCTGTAGGACATATAGAAGCCTGCAGCCTGGGGATAGATAAATTTAGACAAGATAGGTATTTGACGAAGACTATGATGATCGACTACAACTTTAAAACGAGGATCGCTTGGGGTGGGGGGCAGGGGACATACCACCGCTTCGTTATTACTGAGGAAAAATCAAACTGGATAGCCTACTTCACAGCCTCATTTCCCCGCATGCATAGCCATAGGCAATTTTACACTAGACTGATGATTGATTTGTTACAGCCTGTATAAAAGCTCCCAATTCGCTAGAGCACCCAATGGGAGAGTTCTTAGCGCTCTCAGTAGGATTAGAGTCACTGGTCCTAGGCACCTTATTCACGGGAAGTCATCCATATACACATAATTGGAACACTATCTAGGTATTTGTAACCTAGCTGGCACAGGGGATTTTAAGATTCACACAGTCATCGGCAGTGGACACTTGGTGGTCGACCGCTCGAGCAAGTTATCCTTTCAGCATTAGCTTTGCTGTCTGTCTCCGTTCATAAAATGGCATGGGCGGGCATTTCCTATCCTTAACGCAACTACACAACCACACAACCACACCATCACACATCACACATCACACATCTCCAACCCCAGCCCCAGCCCCAGCCCCCTTCACACCACCACCGCTATTCCCATCACCACGCATATGCATAAGCAGATCAAAGCTCAACTCTAGCCCCCGAATAGCATCCTGCACGGGCGCCCGCCCCAGCAATTCCGGATGCGTCTTGACAGCGGCGAGGACAGCATCGCGCAGGCGGCGATTCGCCCGGTCCGTAGACGTGTAGGCCTCGCGCGCCGCGCGCAGGAAGTCGTCCGTGCCCCAGTGACGGCCCACGCCGCGCTCGAACTTGTCGGCTGCGAGGGCCGCGAGACCCTCCACGTTGTATTTGGAGGCTAGGGCGTAGAGCTGGGCGTGAATTGTTAGGTTGGTGGCTGGGGGGTGGTGGTGGTGGTGTTTTTGTTTCTGGGTGGTGGTGTTGGCATTGGTGGTAGCGGGAGTGGGAGTGAGAGTAGGAACAGAAGCGGTATTGGTGGGTGAGGACGAAGGTTGTGGTGATGTCTGCTCTTGGGCTTGAACATGGGTCTGGGTCGCGTTACTAATATTGGTAGTAGAAATGGGGGTAGTAGTGGTGGTGGTTTCAGACGAAGACTCGGGTTGTACGCTGCGGCTCTTCTTCTTCTTCTTTTTCGCGATCTTCGACCCAGCCTCCGAGCTAGTCTCTCCCGTTCCCGTAGGAGAGGTGACCACCGTCGGGTCGATGGATTGCTCCTTCTCGATCGAGGACTGCATGGGACGTTGAACATGTCCATTCGTGCCATAGGGATGACTTCCGTTGACGATCCCAGTGGAGCTCTTGTCTACGTGGTTGGGGGTTGATGACGAAATAGTTTGCGGCTCTTGGGACGTATTGCTCTCTTCTGCTTCATGGCCTTCAACATCAGGATAGTCGAGATGGTAGAAGTAATATAGCATAAGGTTGACTGCTTCTGGATCATCTTCGGCAAGGACGAGGGTGTCTTGTCCGCCTTCCTGATGTACCTCTCATTGTTAGCTATGAGGCGTGAATCACAGGCCATCCATGCACTACTTACCTTTGAAGCGTGGCTACTCAGCATGTCCGCGAGTCGCTTAGACCGCGGACATACCACGACCTTATGAACTTTATGCTCGTCATCTCCGCATTCGAGAGTTAAATCAGAGTAAGCAGATGTTTTGTAAAGCCTGTGTAAAGTCGTCAGCCAACACTGTACCCATAATATGAGGAGAGGAGGCAATCATTAATCATGTGTATACTCTTTCAGTGAGAGGAGAAGCTCATCAAAATATTGTGAACTCATTGTGCCTTCTTAGCGATTCCTATCTGAATTTCTCTAAAATCGTTTCAGGGGACTAGATAGGGAGCATGATGAGTTCAAGAATCTCAATACTCGAGGCTCGAACACCCTCTTTATGTAACACTGGGGTACGAGAACGAGAGGAAGTGAACTAATCAGATTCCGTAGCAGAACCCTTCCGGAGCCGGGCGTTTAGGCCGTGAGCAGTCACATCCGACAATCCGGTGCTTGACTATATGGATATCGTACCCGAGTACCTCCGTTACACAGCAGCAACAAAGTCGCATCCATTGCTTCCCGTCCTGCTACCTCCAATCAAAGTCAAATAGAAAATTCGTCATATACACCAAGATTTAGCGATTGGTAGCCTTCTTTGCGTTCTGGTTCCGATATGCTATGCACGAAAACGTGTCACTTCACAGCGCGATGGATTTATTGCCTTGCCAAGCAACTCTCTTCAGGCATTCTTAGGTAGCAAGGTCATATATGGTTTTAAAAACCTCGGATCGACCACTCCATGTTCAACTGACCATCAGGCAGACCAATGGATTACACCTTGGAGCGGTATAGTTTTGCGGGGTAGGCTCCCCATCATTTGACGCCGCCATGGGCTTGCAGGTTCAATGAGGCTCTGCTTCACACCGTGAGAAACAATTCGTTGTAAATACTCATGAGGGTGGGTACCATTCTGCCTGATGAGGCTGTCGTTGTGACCATACGCTGTGCATCCCTAGGCCGTAGCAGCCTGAGCGGTATCTCCCCTGACCTCACCGACCTAGTGCTAGACCCTGAGGTTTCACCAAGGAGATCATTGTACTGCGAGTCTAGACTTGATTGTCGTGTGATCATCATAGCCTGACAGAGTGATGGGCACTTTTTAGGCTCGTACGTTGATGACGAGTTGCTCTGGGAGACATTTACGTCCTTGCTCGGTCATTTCCGTAGCTGATACACCCAAACCGTTCGAGTGAACCCCCTCATAGTCTGGTGAATGAGCATAGTGACTACTATTCAAAGTGAAAGGTAAACATTTACGAATGGCTCTTGTAAGTACATATCGATTCGAAATTTTGAAACACCACTATCCACTCTAATTTATTGTATCATACTTCATAGAAAAAGACATGCTGCACAGTGTTCGACACTCCTTATAACGAAGTGTATGGACTCTAAACCTGCTGTGCCGGAACAGGGACTCCGGTCGCTCGCAATAAAGTATTCATAAATGTATGGATATAAATGAAAACTGTAGTTAGAAAAGTAATACACCTTCCTTACGAACTCTAGCTTATATACACAACCCCATATCATCCTTCTCCTAAAAGCGTAATGATTCTAGTATGAATCACCTCCAAGTATCCAGCCCAGTATTTGCAATACTAAGACGATCCTAAGAGCAAAAGAGATTGTTAGTGAGTGACCATAATAGCACCAGGTAAATACAACAAAAGCAGCTTAATAAACGAGAAGAAGAAAAAAGAAGGGGGAAGACTCACAACGACCCACGTCGGGAAGTACGTCGTAAGCAGCTGCACAGCCGTGGACAGCTTTCCGCACGCAATCCTGCCGCTCGCACCACTTAGGACCCTACCAACCAACTTGCGCGCGAAATCCTCGGCCGTGTCCTTCTGGCCCGAGACGTCGTTCCCCGTCGCACGTGCCTGGATCTGCTTCTCGACTGGTCCGTATCGCGAATTGGCGGGCAGCTTGTACGCCGGCATGTTCGCGAAGATGTTGGTCGATACCGCTCCGACGATGACGGTTGCCACGCGGACGCCGAGGGGTTGGAGCTCTAGCCGGAGGGTCTCGCTGAGCGTTACGAAGGCCGATTTGGAGGAAGCGTAGAATCCTGTGTGGGGGTGAGTGTAAGTTAGATGGCGATTCATAGCAGCGCTGCTTGCTTATATTGATATTTATGAGAGCGTGTATAAGGGCACGTAAGGGCATGGTTTATGATGGGGTTAAGGCGGAAAAGGGAAGAGGTCACCCACCCATCCAAGGCGGATACATCAGCGCCGTGATAGAAGTCAAGTTGACCACGGACCCCTTAGCCTCGATCAACAGCGGCGCGAAGGCCTGCACCGCAGCGATCGCTCCGAACACGTTCACCTCGAACATATCTCTAGCCTGCTTCAGGTCGAAGTCCAGCAGCGGCCCGAGCGTCTGCCCACCGGCGTTGTTCACGAGGTAGTCTAGCTTGCCACCCGTGCTGGCATCCTCGGAGACCGCCGCCACCGCCGCTGCGATCGATGCCTCGGAGGTGACGTCTAGGGATAGCAGCGTGACGTCGGGCAGACCCTCGAGGGATGCCATCTTGGATATCGACCGCGCCGTCGCGAATACATGTAGGCCGCGGGCTTGGAATTCTAGTGCGAGGGCGTGGCCGATGCCGCCGGTGCTGCAGCCGGTTATGAGGACAGTTTGTTTGGCTGCCATGGTGTGTTCACTAGATTGCTAGTGAGCTACAAACATTGATTAACTAATGTAGTATCCAATGTCGAATGTAACACGACATTAATATTAATAAAAAGCCAACCTCATGGTATTAACGCCATATTTATATGGTGGTATTTATCACCTCGGGCTGTATTAGACCATGGCATGGCGGCGACTTTTGCTTTTGTATAGCGGAGCGATATTTGCCCCGGCCGGAGAGTTACCCTTTGGCAACATCAGTTTGTTGGCGACGTTGCCCCGAATCATGAAATTCCGGCTTCCGTCTTCCGGAACTTGCCGTGATCCATTTGCTTGTTTTACAATTTAATTAATTATAACACTTCGCGTGGTGTGAAATGGGGTTTTGCTGCGTCTACAGAGTAGTATACCTACTTAGAGTGGATTTTATGAGTAGGGCTACGAAGACTTACATACTCACCTTCCATATTATAATAGCGGTTTCAAATATGGAAACGGAACTTGCTAATTACAATACGTTGCCATCGTTTGATTCAATGGAAATCATGGTTTGTATTATGTGTCGTCCTAGTTATCTATACTTTGTGTACCTATGATGCACAAGTGCTCCACTTCCTCCTTTTAAAGTCACCCCTGCCAAGGAGGAGGTCTAGAACGAAAACATCGGGTTGAATTTCTGAATGGATTGCGAATTTCGATGTCCAAATACCTACTTAGGACTTCGCTTCTACATGTTTAGTTTCTTAACCGGATACCTTATTATTGGGAGAAGTTGTCCTTTTAGACCAGCTAAGTGATGACATTGAAATGTCTAGTCAGTAGATGCGATTGGCCAGCTATTATCAAACAAGATATAGCATTATTAAATACGAGGGCTGGGGTTCCCAACGATGCGTATAGGATGACTTAATTGAGAAGCCCTGCAATACTAAGCAGATTTCACGATCAAGACCAAGCAAATAAGGGGCTTGGGCTCAATCTACCGTTATACCCCCGAGAGGTACTGTAATAACACACGGAGGTACTAGGAAATAGGAGTGAACTGGAGTTCTGAATACCACTGGTGCTTCACGTTATCCTGATTACTTAGCTAGTTGGCCATTCTCTCATTTCTCGCTCTTCACTCTTGAACCACATGAGCCAAAACAAAACAATATCACAAATATGAGAGTAACAAGTCTAGTTAGGTTTGAAGCACCATTCGTGACCCATCTTATTTTGTTTTATCTATCACCTTGTCCATCCTGCCTGGTATTTGGTTCAACCCTCCCCCCCTAACTAACTATCCATCTGATTTGGCATCATCGTAACTCATCACATCTCACATCTCACGTCTCAAAAACCAACGCAACCCCATCATCACCCGCAGTAACGATCCTCTCCCCCGTAGCCCCCTGCACGAACCCCAACACACCGCCCCCCTCGCCCTCGCCGCGATGGCCCCTCCACTCCTTGACCAACCTCGCCGGATCGGCCTTGACGACGCCCGTCCTGGGCCCTCCAGCCGCGGTGGCCATCTGGCTCCTGACATCCCACCTTTTCACGACCCCATCCATGCCACAGCTGGTCAGCAGCCAGCCGTCCCCGACGTCGCGGACGAACTCGACCTTGACGACGCTGTACTCGTCGTGCGCAGCCTCGTTCAGCTTGCGCGCCGCGAACCCCCGCGACGCGTCGTAGACCGCGATGGAGCCGTCGACGCTGCCCGCGGCCAGCAGCGGCTGCGAGGGGCTGAAGGCGAGCGTCTCGACGCTGTCGCGCTGCACCGCGAGGTCCGCTAGGATCACGCCGGCCTGGCTACCCGCGCCGCTGGCGCCTTTGGCCTTAGCTTTGCTCTGGCGGCTGTTCTGTGGCGGTTGTGCTTCACTTCCTCCTGATGATGATGATAACCGCGGGAGACCCACAATCTTAATCGCGCCGCCCGCCCCACCCACGGCCACGAACGCGCCTCCGCGCGGATCAATCGCAACGCTGTACAAGCCGCCCTCGACCGCGAACCGCGCATCGGCGCTCGTGAGGGAGACGACGGTCTGGCCGTTATCGTTGGCCAAACCTGCCGCGGCAGCCGTGCCCCAGACGTCCCAGACGTGCAGGGAGCCGTCCTCGGCGACGGTGGCGAGCAGGGCGCCGTCGGGGGACCAGGCGCCGGCGGTGCAGGGCGCGGGCGCGTGCAGGAAGTACGTCTGCACGATCTGGAGCGGGTTGGCGGCGTCGGCGGCGTCGACGGTGTAGACCCAAACGGAGCCGTCGGACCCGCCGATGGCCACGGCGTTGGCGTACTGCGGCGCCGGGCACGCCGCCACCCAGTTGATCTCGGGGACCTCCTGGGCCTCGGCCACGAAGCGGAAGGAAGCCTTGTTGCGCGCGTCTACCGCGACCTGGTAGGCTCGCAGTCGGCCGTCGAGGCCGCCCGAGACGAGGTACTCGCCCCGCGGGAGCGTGAACGCCAGCGCGTTGACCGAGTCCGAGTGCCCGTCGATGGCGAACAAGGGCGTCAGACCCGTCGAGTGCGAGAGCTGCTGTTGTGCCGAGGCCGGGTCTGCGTTATAGCTCGGGGGCAGGACGGGGCGCCCCGCCACGGCCGACGTGTCGAATACGTAGCCCTTGCCGGGGGCGTCGTCTTCGTCACCTTCGCCGCCACCGGTCGCGATCAGGGACGGGATGGTCGGGTGTTGCGCTATGGCGAAGACGCTGTCTTTGTGCGCGTCGAAGTAGGCTATGCTGTCGTTTTGAAGGATGATCTCTTCTCTATCGTCGTTTTCGTCGTCATCAATGTCCATGCCGCCCTCCGCCGTGGCATCTTCGATCTCCTCGAGCGCGTCCTCGGCGTCGAGGGTTTCGGGCATGTTCTCGTCGTCGTCGATGCCATCGCCTTGTTGCCGGTGAGGGGCAGCCATGGTGGGCTAGGTAGCTTGTAGTGGTGTTGTGTGTGCGTAATAAGGACGGAAGGTTTTCGGTTTTTCGCGATCAAATGGTCAAAAGATCGGACGTAACTTGCAAACTCTTGTCAAGGAAGCTTCTCAGTTTCAAGAGATATCTATTTGTATTCACAGATACGTATGAAGTTACTAGTTGATCATGGGAGAAAGAGAAAACTGCTTGATAATCAGATATCTTTTCTAATCAGATGGTGGGGCAACTTCCTACCGCAGTCTTGAAAAATTAACCCCGCCAATTAGTTTTGTCAGTACAGTACTAAAGCCAAGACATGCGTCACACACATATACTTAGCCACTCCCTTCCCTTACCCATAGTGGCTCTCATTTTCGAAAAGGCGACATTTAGTTCATTTGATAAATAAAAGATCATAAGATAGGGGTGGGATCCGTCATAGGTAATATCATCTTATACAAAATTATCTGGCTAGATTATTGTTGAAAAGCGACTGTCATACATCGATTGAGCTATGCATCCGAAGCAATGCTAACCCACAGATATACCTAGCTAGATACACGAAATAAAAACACCCCATATGCCACATGCTGCTCCAAAACTCCGAGGACATGCCAATGATAAGAATGTAGAAGAGCCAGAAAATGCCCAGAAGAAGAGGTAATCGCTAGCTGAACAGACAAGCTAGAAGAAAGAAGATAGAAAATAGACTTCAGTATATAGATCCACCCTTACCAAATGGAAAGATTTGCTTCAGATGATATTGCAAGATAGATTGGTTTGGCTTCAAGATCCGCTCTCTCTCTCTCTCTCTCTCTCTCGCTCAATGTTTGATACTGCCGACCATATTGAGCGTCAGGCAGACGACCAGGACGCAGATGCCATATATGGCTAGGAGCCCGGCCACCTGTCTGAGGAGCGTCTCCGAGAGGTGTTCCATGTTCCACCTCCACTTCGCCCGCCACTTCCAGGGGGACTTCACGCCCTTGGTACGGCCGCTTCGACCGCTGACACCACTCCCCGTGCTTCGGAGACTCGCGGTGCTAGTACCTAGCAAGCCCTCGCCGTCGTCTATGTTATCATTGTCCGAATCATCGTCAGCACCACCACCACCACCGCCGTGCGCCGCCGTCGCATCGTCGTCTTCCTTAGCGAGCCGCTGTTGGTGGCCCGAGTCCGGGTGCGAGATCTTCCAGTAGAAGATGCCCGGCAGGATGAAGCTGATGCTGGTACTGCCGACGCTGCCGACGAAGGCGAGCACCCGCTCGAGAGAGGACACCGTCAGGGACGTGATGTACGCTAATATGAGGATGAGCGACGTCAGCCACGCGAAGACGGCGTCGGAGATCTCGGCGCCAGAGCCGTGGTCTGAAACCCGGGCCTGGTTGGGTTGGAGGAGCGAACGAGATCCCGGTGAGTTCGATCGCGGCTGCGGGCTGCGGCTTGGTCGCCATTGGGTCACCGCGTAGATGGATGCCCGACACGGATGCACTTGAAGCGGGATGGAGAATGTGACCAGGACCACGATAGCTGCTTTCGCGATTGTGGAGGCGGTCGAAGGCGTATCTGCGAAACGTAAGTTTATGTATCAGATGAAATCAGGGATAAAAGAAGTGAGTGTGACTTACACATAGAGACGATATTGCCCTCGACATCGTTGCCAAATGTCATATATCCAGTTATCGCAACCAGTACATAGACGGCAGCTGCAGATCCTATACTTGCCGTAATGACACCCATAATGCTAGACATGGTCAAAATACTATAACGGACATATACCAAGTTGGAAACGACTTACCTAGAAGGAGAGTTGTCCTTCAACTCGTTAAGAATCGAGAACTTGTTCTGGTGGCATGTATATGCAAACACCACCACGGGCAACGCGCTCAAAGCTTCGACGGGTCCTCCCCACGCCACGTAGCGGACCTTGTCTCGGGGAGCCAGGGTATCCGAGGCAAAGTGGTAAACGACGAGTATGATCAGATATCCGATAGCCACCAAGGCCACAATACTAGTGTACTTCAGCGAGTCCAGGCGCCTCAGGAAGGCCAGCGGCATGATGACGAGCATGAAGATGGTGATCCAGAAGTTCCGGTTCATCAGATACGGGATCTCGGTCGCTCGACTGTCGAATCCTTCCACCACGCCGGGCATCAAGTCGCCAATGATGATCAGATACGAGACGGCCACGCCAAAGCACTTGACGGCTATAGCTCCCTCGAAAAGTATGGCCGCGTTCGGATATGTCATCTGGGCAACGGCGCCAAACGAGGCAGTGCCCCGGTCGAGGTATCGGGCGCATCGGGATTGGAGGTAGAGACCGAGGGCGGAGGTGAAGGCGGACCAGACGATGACGATCACTCCCAGCGTCATACCGAAATGTGACATAGCTGAGGGCATCGCGAGTGTGCCAGCGCCGATAACTGTACGAGGACACATTATATCAGTATTCAATGAGCTGATAGTAGCCAGCGGGGGAACGAGCCATGTGTATTTTACGTACTTGTGTTGAGTAGATTGATGATGCTACTCAGCATCGATGCCTGCCCGCCGAATCCGCCATCTTTCAGGTAGCCTCGACCTCGTCGGTTCCTACGAATCGCATTCTGGTGTAAGCAGGATATTCCCAATCTGAAGTGTGTTTTGTCTCTCATCCCAACTCTACACCTCTCTCAAAACGCACCTTGACATATCGCCAGAATTCCCAGATGCCGTGTCCGAATCGTGGCCATTAGCAGCAATGGTTGAGTAATTCGTCATAACCTCGCCACTGTGTCTTTAGGGCTTTGTCTTCTATCCCTTGTCTTTGGTCTTGGAAAATATATGGCGGCTAAAAACAAAACTGTGAAACCAATATGCCGAGATACAAAATGTAACGATGGAACGGAATGGGTTCGGTTCGGTAGGACAAGCTGAGTGAGTGTTGGTTGCTCGTATCGGGCGCCGGTAGTTGGTTGGTTGAATATGGGCGTAAGTAACGACTACATCCGGCTTTGAACAACGTGTTCCCCCCTAACAAAAAAACACTTGTGATCAATGTTCCGACTGCTCGAAATTCTGCCCACAGTAGCGGTAAGAACTGTAGTCGATTCACTAACTAGTGGATACGTTGAGTTGTCGGTCGTGTTCGTGCTCATGCTCATGCGATGGGATTATTAACTGGCCAAATACGAAGTACCTAGGCAGCTGCTTCATACGGTGACGGCTGACATAATAAAATCTGGGCGGGTGGGTCACAGGCAGGATTTGTGGGATTTGTGGGATTTCTCCCGGCAAGGCAGGTCCGGCTGATGCAGGGGTTAGCAGCCGCTAACGTGACCTGGCATGTGGACGTCAACCCCAGAACCTAAACGTCGGGAGGGGCTAACCAGGAACAAACAAAGTATCGTCGACCACAGTAGACTTTAGAACTTCAAGATATACGATGATTATGTGTTCCGAGTACGTCAGTATACCAAACTACAGTTTTAATGGCGTTGTATCAAAGCAATTTGTCCAATGAATACACGTGGTTTCGGAACAAAGCTGCGGGAAACCAGCAACAATGCAATAGCCAAATTTTGACAACGAACTACCTCGCTATGCGGCTTAACTACGCGTAAGGCTTAATATTCACGGTTTTTACATTCGTATCTGCTATTATCATTACCAAGCTGTCAGGTCCTGGTTCGATCTTCATTTGTTTCACGCTTGGAGTGTTTCCTGTAGATGGCCAATCTTGTCAGGTCATTTTGACATTGCTAACTGGATTCATCATACGCCATAGAAGAAAAAGGAAAAACCATAGGATATTTCTTACACCTCACTTGTCTTCGCCCACATTCCTGTCAATTTACTTATTTGCTTATTATATATATCCATTGGTCTATTTACGATATCCCGGCGCTATTAGTTGATCTAATGAAATCTTCGGCGCAATTTATACACAATCTTTAGACAGATATGAGAGATCAGTGCCTTTCATGTGTCCCAGAAGCTCTAGGTCCTCATTTTCAATCTAAATTCATACCCAGTCCCATTCATGCATGCATACGCAAGTAGATAGGTAGGTACATAAGCACCAAGCCATATCTGAACTTAAGATACATGGTGTTTGAAAACTGTATCTTACCAATCCCCAACCACGTACCACAGCAACCTTAAACGCACAAACTCTAGTCTAGCACCGAGAAAGTGAAAGAGTCCTGCATAAGGTTCCACGCCGTCGTACCACCGCACTGTCACACCAACGAAACACACAGTGACCTAAAACCCTAGTGAGATGCAGTAGTCGCACCTAGAAGCAGCTGCTTGGTCGCTTTCCGTGGTTTGAGATGAATAGACCGTCAGTTTGTTATTGCGGTTGATCCAAATTCTAAGCGCCACTGTTTTCGCGGTGATGAAGTAGTGATGCAGGCCACATTTGTTTCGAGCCAATATTCCAAAGTTGATGTCGGTTGTTCTTGACTTGATTCAAAAAATTCAAAAGTCATCAAGTAGGCTCCGGTAGTGTGGCTGTAGGTTCAGGGACCGAGAATCCCCAGGAGGCCCGTCCGGTGGTAGGGGTAGTATCGTTTCCTCCTCCTTCGCCTTCCCCTTGTTCTGTGCTTTTTTCTTGCCTGGAATAACTTCATACAGAACATCCTCGCTTAGTTCATTAGTAGGTGGCATAGTGAGCGCCATCTCATTGCCTTCCCCAGACACAGGCCATTTTGATACCATCTCAGAGAGTGTTATGGGGGTGAACGACATCTCGGGTAATAAGGGTCTGGGCTTAGGTGGCTCCTTGTTAAGGACCTCCGATGATTCTGATGATAATAATGACGACGATGATGATGAGGATGACGACGAAATCATCGAGCATGCCGACGATGACGGCTCTGATGGGTTTCCCGGCTTCTGCACCGATACGGTGACGTGGTACCCGTTGGGTGCCTTGGGGTTGTATTTGTCTAAGCGAACCTTCACTGGATGGAAACTGTTGCTCTTGCTGCTGATTGTCCATTCCAGAGACGATGTTTCTAACATCTCGTCGAAGTTGCCCAGTATACTTGCGTTGTACGGCATTGTTGCAGTTGCTAGTATAGTATCGGTAGTGAATGTTCTTAGAAGTCCCCTCTTGCTAAGCGGGACGCACAGCAACGTCGCGTGAGGGCCAATGAAGAATAACACAAGAATAACAAACGTAAGGAAAAGGTACGATTAAATAAATATTTAGTGACATGCGGCGGAGATGCTTGGAAGTTTCATTTTGTTGATTTAATATGAGGTGGTGTAATGCTAGATTGAGCAAGATGGGGATCGAGCGTGATTGCGAGAAAGATGGATTGAATCCCAGTCCGACGAAGTATTTAAGGGCTTACACTCAGCTGTAACTTCGGAGATAGGTATGGTGAAGTACGATTAGAGTTTATGAGACGGACGGGCAGAACTTTGGTTACCGGCTAGCTATTTGGGGCGATTAATATTCAAGTACTTGTGACTAAGTTTACATTGAACGATAGGCGGTTTGAGAAATGTTTAATTATGTGTGTGTATATTTAGTCGCCATTGAAGGCATGGCGTACAGGAGACATTTCCCATTCGTCAACGGCTTCCGTGACTCACGATATTTAATTATGACACGTTTCATTTCCTATAAATATTATAATTCTAGCTGAGTTCACATACACCCATTCCACTCATAACCTTCGGATTCTATTTTGGTCAACTTCTATCATGATTTTCCTGCACAGCCCTGAAAACTCCCATCTTGTCTCACAGGATAAATGGGATAACTCCAAATCTCTTCGGCACATATTGACTCGGAAACTCACGCCGATATCTTGCTTCCTTTTTGTTGGCCCACAACTTCATTTGTATAACAGCAACCGACATGAATAGGCATGTAGCCCAGCTGCGACTAACGAGCAGAATTCCCGTCCATGCTAGCGTCTCGAACATATAGTTAGGACATGTAACCAACGAAAAGCCAGGACCGGTCGGGATCTGGCGCTTAGTAGTTCCGGCCGGACGTAGAGGGCGCTGGATAAGATGGATGTAGGTATTTAGTGATGCGCCAAGGATGAAGAGGACGAGGCCAAGATAGGTCGAGAGAACGGTGGTTGGGCTAGTAAAAGCAGTAGGTGGTGAAGGCACGTAACTAAACCATGCTAATAAGAGACCTGAGAGTACCCAATAGTGAAAGCTATTCTTGAAGACGTTTCGAAGCGGCATCGTGGCGCTAGAGAAGCGGTGCACAAAAGCCGATTCCAGTTCGCGCTTGACAAAATGCGCCATGACCATGTACAGAGTTAGAGTTTGGGATGGTGTGGGGTGCGTCAGGCGTAGCCTGTAGATCAATGGATGGAAAATGAGAGGTCCAAGATATTCAATGAGGTAGGCTGTTCGCCAACCGATTTGAAGGCCTACGAAGAAGTATAAGTATGTAAGTATTAGCTCGAGCTCGTCGGAAGACTTGTAATATCCACAAGCCGTGAATATTGTATATGGTGCCTCATACCTAGGTCCTTAACGAACACTTGAATACCGCTCGTCAGCCCGGCACTCTCAAGAGTGCTGTTGCTGTTCTCAACGACTTGACTACCGTCGCTTCCAAGTGATATGCGGAGACGGTGTATCGAGCACCCCACCACTTGAGCTAATACATAGTGAAGAGAAGCTCCCGAGTCGGATGACTGGATGGAGATTTGTGATGGAAGACCTTTAATCGGCTTGCCTACCAAGACGTAAGCGGTTTTGTTATAAATCAATATACTCGGTACACATGTTAATTACCTCGAGAGGCGACTTTCAGAATGGTGAAGGTCATTTCGATGAATATCTTTGGTGTCGATGAGCAGAATGGAAATTCACAACTGAGATAAATAGAATCTGAGTAAACATTTTAACAAAATACCGTTGTAACAGCCTTACGAACTCTGCATCCAGATCGGGCTCCGCGGAAGCCGAAATCATGCCCCTGACAGTGCAACTCGGGGCACTAGTTCCAAAATGACATAAAATCTCCATGAAGTGTCAATTTATAACTTAATAGTCCTCGAGGGATTACAATGCATTAATATGCCAAAACATCAAACTGTAGCAATAGATACACAAACCAAGACTGAATAAGCTATCGTAATTCCGAGGGTTCCATAATTTTACGTTGACAAAATCGTAACAGAGGCCTGATTACGTACTCTCATATTTCAGAGTTAATTAAATTATTGTCTTGGATGGTTTAGGCCAAACCACTCGACTATTATGAGGCTCAGCTTTAATACATGAGACGGGAAAGCACCTTCTTGGCTCAACTTACTTGGTCTCCATAATCCTACAACTCGCATCTACATCTTCATCATGATCATGATCAACATTCGTATTAGATTATTGATGGCTAAGGGAGCTATCTATTGGTATACTGGCATAGTTGAAGGTAATACTCCCACAAAGTCTTTCTCCTGTGATTTACGATAAGTTATAGGGTATGTTCGCAAGGCTTTTACGCTTTGTGTTTAAGTGCCGTTAAATAACATTAATAAACATAATCAGTCGACATAGGCCCTAATATCCAAATGTGGACGTCACGGTATTTAGCTTACTACATCCACTTCACGATGCACCCATGTGAAGTACGGTGGATGGTATTCTTGAGTTTATGGACATGATATCTAAAGTCGCACTTCTCCAGCAGGCTAGGCTAAACAACATTCAGTGACCAATGGCAGCCATCCAAAGTCACCGAACTGAAAAGCAAGGATCTATATGTATGCTACACTGTTATCTACCAATCAGAATTATGCAGGAGTTTCACTGCAGCAACAAGGCACATTCCTGATGCCAAGTCACAATAAATCTTCCTCAAATTATGATACCGATATCAATGTCATGACGAATGCCTAGATTTTACCTTGCCAGTAATTGGATGTGATTTATCATTTTTCGCAGGTTCGAAATCGATAATTAACTGCAAGTGTTGTGGCAATTAAGTAGTAAAATACATTTTAAGTGAGCCTTAATGAATACCGAATCGGGAGAAGACAGAGGAGGAATCTTATGTGGACCCACCGAGTTGTTGACTAATAGGACGGGAATTTGGTTTCACAGAGCTGTATGGAAAGGGTGATTTGACAGTGATGCCTTAAGTACTGTCGCTTAGATAATTGAGCTGATATATACGCCACTATTTACGCCCGAGTACGGTAGTATTCCATCACCAAAACTTAAGGACCAATCAAGCCGACTAGAATATGTCAACCCTGGACATGCACAGAAAGAAGCGCCAAATAAAATTTCCCGGATGGGGGTCCTGGAGCCAATCTAAGTACTAAGGTAGAACTGCATGCTTTTGGTGCTTACTTCTACTGCCGACATGATCTGCTATCAAGCTCTAGTATAGATCGAAGCGGCGTGGCAAGTATTCCACGGCATGTTTTATGAAAGATTCTACCCAGTTAGTCATGATATTATTTGGTATCGTACATCGGTGTAGGTATAGTATGGGGTTCTTTACATTTCTGCGATTAAGTAAACACTACATTCGATACATTTTTCGAAGTAGGGAATTTTGGGGTCTGATGAGGTAGCGTAGAAAGTGTGCCTTCCCTTGTTTAATGCAGGGTGGGTAAGGCTCTGTCCCATCGAAGTGGTGGCGAAGCGATAAGATATAGCATCTACAGCTTAGGCTGTTCCCTCGTAAGTGATACAAAGAGTGTTTCGTCGTAATATGTGTTTGTTGCTAGAATACCAATGGAACATACGTATAATGACAAGGGTCTTGCATATTTGACATCACACCGCATCTGAGTCTGCCTTGCGGGTGCCCCTTTTCGCTGCTTTCCTGCCATGCGATTGTTAGTATCCCACACCCGATGCACATGACTTTATGCCATGTCCTATCCGAACTGTACGTCTGCTTTCTACATAATACGGATTTTCCCTCTTATCTTTCGTCGGTTACGGGATTTCGTAGTACTATCCTACCTGCCCCTCCTTGCATTATCTGTCTAACGGATTGACGTCGTCCCATTACTTAGTATATGTACCTGCTTCTTCCCCACCTTCCCCCCAAAGTACACCATCGGTTAAACCAGAGCAATGGACCTAGCTGCAAAAACGATGGACCTCACAAGGGCACTCGCCGATCTGACCGTCAAAGGCAATCCGGGGACGCAACTAATTCGCTGGCTCGCCAGGGGCAGAATTAATGAAGACGAATTCGCTTATTGCGCAAAGTTGATGAAGCATAAGGCGTCACCGAACCAAAGTGGACTCCAGCTATGCACAGGGGTGCTGAATATGCGCACACCTTTGAGGAAAGTTGGTGGAGTGAGCGTCCATCCTTTATTTTCCCTTGGGCACCTGATGGCCAGGGATGAAGACTACTGCTACGTAGTGACGACAGTGGCTGCCTCTATGGCTTTCCACGATATCCCATTTACCGTGGAACTTATGTGCAATCTAGCAGTTGACGATGATACCGACCAAGTTCTCGATCATCGTCAGGGTCCACAATATCCTTATAACTCTAAGCGGACTCGCATCAGGCCAGTCGTTCAGAAGATAGTAGATAGCATGGCTCAGAATATTGGGAACTGCGGATTGGGACTGCCGGACTTCCCTGAGGAGCTAATAGGTGGTAATATTTGCCGGCATGTCGTACAAAAAGACGTCTTCTCTGCAATAATAACCACGATTCGGCGAGAACCAACTGCTAAACGTACCGTCATTTGGATGGACGTTTTCTACGCAGATGTTATTCTGTGGATATTGAATCATTTCCAGGGGTCCATTGAGGTCTCCATTTCTGGCAGGATCCTTCTTCCACATTCCCCCGAGTCCTCTCAGCAGATAACCATATTTGTAAGAGACCATTGCGATCCGACAGATCCAACCCATGAATCTGGGTTGGATACCTCTATCAAAATATCGACCGGCGATAGTACAATGAGAAGGGTGTTATTTCACGTTGATGCAAAGGCGGAAGAAGTTAGGGACCAGTTCTCTCCCATCACTCGCCGGAGTTTGTACGATGTGACATTCCTGGCAAAGCCAACAAAGCCTGGAGTATGGAGTCAAGGGGTCCTTCAGCCTCAGGAGATGATCAACATCCAAGTAGCTGCACAAAAGATAGCCGAATGGATGCTTAATCTTCAACTCGAGCCGATAGAAATGTGGAACAATTCGCCCGGGAAAGCATGCTTCAAATACCGTGGCTTCCGTGCCGTCTTGGGACAAAATACCGGCCGATTCAGCGTCAAGATGGTTTTGTCAAGGTGGCCGGATATACTCCGCAAACAATTTGGAGCACCAAAGGAACTTGTAACATTCATTCCCTTGGAAATCCCGGAAAACATCGATATTGTAGATTATTCCGACAATCTCAACTCTGGGTTTAGCCCACAGGATTTTGACGGAGTCCTAAAGATACTACAGCGCTTTTCTCCAGTAATCACGCTGCTGGGCAATGTACGAGAGCGCTGCGAGTTATTTGGATGTCCAGATTGTCAAGGAAATGTTGACTACGGTGCCTGTAGGCCAGGATGCCTCACGGAAATGGCTATAACTGCCCTGTTCAACATCATAGGTCACGTTATTGCGGAAGGTTTCGGCGCCAAAGATGTCTCAGGGATGTGCAGTCCTTCCGTGGTGACATGGGGGGTTGCAAAACTTCTCTACCAGCTGACATTCGCCGAGTTGGTATTGTGGGATACGTGGTTCGCCGTAGCCGCTACAGTATTTCTGGGTTGCCCTTGGGACGAAATTAAGTTCGATAACATTACATCAGGTCAGGGGTCCGGGGCATCATGCATCTCAGCTGTGCAATATGGTGCGATGGCCGCAGTGGCTCAATGGACTGATCTTACAACAGAAACACAAATTTCCCGTTGCTTTGGAGCGCGTTTTGTCCATGGATACCAACTTGACGGGGTCCAGGATGACTTTGGTGTTGTCACGTCCGAAGAGACAGGGGTTTATAACGAGGAAGATGACTTGCCCACTCAAGGAGGTAAGGGTTAATTCATTCCCGTGTCTTTTTTGGGAAGCTAACTTGGATAGACATGCTCGCTATTGATGTCAATAATATTGTCCTAGATACCTACATAATTGGGACAGCGGGTAGCCTGTACAGGATGCTGACTCTAGTTCGTAGTGACAGCTACCTTCGTCCGGTTGACCCTTCTACGGCGTTATGGAACCTCTCACATAGTGTCATAGCTAGTTGCTCCCACAACTCCACAGAAAAGGACTTGGAGGCCACATCTGCCCAGCTCGGAGACATCCCTGTCTGGGGTTTCAATGAGCTCCTCGGAGGATGGAATCCATCCTGGCCTCAGGACGGTTCGATATACAATACCACACAGCTAGACTCGCATCAGAAAGTCAATGTTGCGTCGAGCCTCGCGGCTGGTTTTGCAGTTATCAGGCCACCAGGCTGTTGTATGTGGTGTGCACTCAAGGCTGCAAAATCTTGCAAGCTGCCTGGGATATCGAGTAGGTGGAGGCCTATCATTTCAAAAGCAGACATTTCTAGCGCCGTGGTACGGCGATGATACCGGTTTTAAGGCTAGCCGAAGTCTGGTCTCTTACATTATGTGTAGTTTTAGATTTCCTTTAATATTATGATTACTGAACTGACCATCCTATAAACAATCTTTTATTTCAGAACTTTGTTAGTTCTGCAGTGGCCTCATTATACAGTTGTAAAATATTATCTGCTAGCCAAACCTTACCTACGTATTGTCACGACAGTAGTTGAGTGGATGGCACGGATTTAAGTCGGATTCCTATATAAATATATCCGATGATGCAAACAAGATTTATTAGATTTTATAAAAGATTACGAAAACGTTTTATGGGAAATTTTACTTATTCGTGTTAATGACCCAAAGTTTCGACATGCTATTGCGTGATAGGTTGTATTTGCCGGTTCCCTTTGCATCACCGTTATTAAAATTCTTATATACTATTGAATGGCATGATTGTAGTGGGCGATGAGATAAAAGTCTACATGCTAAGTGCCAAACTTGGCCGCTTCAAGGGCTGGCTGAAGGCTCTTGAGTGTAATACCCTCAGGTTGAGAGTCTGGGTCTTGTCGACAGTCGGTCATTACATTGCGTAAGGGGGATATATAATGTCTTGGTGAAATGAGCTCTTACTACTGGCTACAGCTCAAGCATGCCTGTAGCAGCATTTTCACATCTAAGGTATGTGCGCGTTATTTACTATTCCATAGGAGGGACCGTGGGCTTGTTGTAACCAGGCCCACTACCCCTTTGGACGGCAGGTCGCTCGGCAATTCTATCAAGCCACTTCAACACATGCGGGAAAGGTTCCATCTCCTCTCCCGTGAAGCCGCTAACCTTCCCCCATACGTTCACCCACGGCCACGTCCTGATATCCGCGAGGGAGTATTTGCCCTTTCCTGCACCTGCTAGGTAGTCTCTAGGCTCCCCTGTATATCTTCCGGAGAGGCGGATCTCGAGGACACCAAACACACGCAACGTTTCGTCCTTGAATCGATCGATGGCGACTGGATATTGAGAACAATCAGATATCGACTTGAATTTGCGTTTTGAGAAGGAGGAATACTTACATGGGACCTTTTCTGGAGCTTGCTTAGCAAAGTACTTGATTTGTCCCTGGCAAGGAGCACCCGAACCGTGCCAAAAGAATAACCATTGAAGCACATCGGTATGCTAAAGTTCATCTTCGAAGTCGAATCGATGTTCCATGTCAACTCGCTTCTGGAGGTATATCATCTCTGCCGACGACTCATGGATTGGGTAAGGGGGGTTCCGGGTATTATCGATCAAGACCGGAATGCGACCATTTGGGTTCAATCTCAGGTACCCTATGCCTCATTCAGCTTTCTTATTTAATATTTGCAGGAATCGTGAACCTCAACAACTCTTTGTTGCTCTTACATTCCTTTTTCTGCTCCTGAACCATTATATTTAGAGTGGTTCTAGTCCATTGAAGTCGTATGCCTCGGCGAGCTCTTCTAACAATATCTGGACTGCCTGTCCGTTACCCGTGTTGAAAGTAATTAGGTGGATCCCTTCGGCGTTCTTAACCTCATCAGGTGTATCGGCGATATATATTTTGTCTGCCATGGTCGGAGGCTTATGTGGAGTAACGCTGCTGGGCCGAAATGAAAGCAATTGGACTTCGGTCAAAAATGAGAGAGGACATTCGGCAGACAGTAAGATCTAGTGGAACGCAGGGAATTTATGGCAATTGTAATACAGTTGTTGATAATATTCTAGTTATAGGATGACCTAGACCTGAAGGACCTGAAGCTCCTATATATATTAATTATAGGACGTACTGACTACCCATCATATTCGTATTCGAATGAAGTTATCGTTAGACGTATACGTCACCTAAGTGTGTGGATCCCTAGGGTCAACAAGGTGGTTAGGTAAAGTTAGTTACTTATAGGCAACTGATCTACAGAATCCTAGACAGACGGAATATGAGAGACCGGTGGTCGTTTTACCCCAATTTCATCTTACCCCTTACCTGCTCAAGTCATGAGGCATAACACACCATTACACAGAGCCAAGGGAGTTCCTGCTTACCAACTGAACGGAAGTAAGCCAATAGCAAAGCCATATCAGAGGCATATTAATAGATAACGCTATGTCGTGTGAAAACCTAAGACATGGTCTTGTTTGGGGGGTGTGCGTACGAGTTATAGTCAGTCTCTCAATATAGGAAATATGTTGCTAATCTGGTTAAAGCTGGATTCTCACTACCCTTCCACTTGCATAGAGGTCTACATACGCCACTCTTGATTATTCATGAGAGATAGAGTGGGTCTACTTAAGCTCTACGACGATCAAACTGTCTTCATACTCCTCGCAATATTTCAGAACTTCCCTAATATTCAGTCCAGCCTCTTCGATAAGCTTTGCCCATTCAGCCTTGGTGCGCTCCTGAGCACCGAAGATTGTTAGCATTTCCATATCATGCTGCGCACCTCTCCATAGAGCACCCTTCTCGGCGAGGACGGTCTCATCGATGAGAATCACCGACTCCTCCGTCATGCCTGCCTTGATGTTAACCAAGATCTCGACGCACTTGGCATCATGCCAGTCATGCAAGACATTCCGGAAGTAATAGGCCCGAGCTCCTAGATTTATTATGAACGTTAGCTGTAGTTTCTATTGTAAGATGTTGGAGGGAGACGGTGGTACCTTTAATGGGCTCCGGCGTAAAGAAGTCGTACGGCTGTACCTCGACGCTCTCAGAACCAGGAAGAGGCTTTGCTCTAACTTGCTCTACGACCGCCGGTAGATCTTGGAGTATGACGCGTCCGGCGAGATTGGGATATCGCTTCTTGAACTCAACGCACTGCGCACCCATAGAACCGCCAACATCGATGAACAGAGGTGTCGAGCTTGTAGCGCCCTGGGCAAACTGCTTCTCGAAGTCTAAGACATCGAAGAAAGCTGGTCGTCCTTCTCTCTGGATATTCATGTACGGGAGGAAGACCTCCATCGCCCAGGGGTTTTGGCCAGTCCATGCGAAAGGATGCAGATCCGTGTTCTGGCCGATGTTCCAGCAATTGGGCGAGACCCCCGTGGGATCGCCATACCCATGCTTCCGAAGGAAGTCCGGCAGCTTTATTGACGCTGGCGAGATAACCCTCTGACTTAGACGTGTTTGTTAATAGCTTTATAGTTAGGAGATGCACCAAAGTTATGCTTACAAAAATCGGAGGGTGCTGCCATAATCGTCGTTGCCTAGAGCCCGAGACACGTTATTGGACTTATAACCATCGTCCTCGGGCTGAAGGATCATGCTGAGAGATTGGTAATAGCGCAACAATCTCTCTGTTAATTGTCAGTCACTGTTCGGTGCGTGAATTGAATAGGACTTACTCAACAGTTTGGGATTTACGCCTGTCTTCTCCGCGAGCTCTGCATTGGTGAAGGTTTTCTGGGGCTCGGCTGCTAGTGCTTTGAAGATGCCAGACTCGATACCGATGCAGACCAGGGGAAGTTGAAAGTGCTGAAGAAAGGTTAGCATGAGATATTCGTACAAGACTTATTATTCGGTAGGATGCAGATCATACCATATAGCCGAATCTGCGCAAAGTATCTCCGGGCTCTTCGAAAGAGATGCCGAGCTTGCGTCCGCCCTCAGCTATGCGACGACGAAGATTTTCATCCTTGATCTGATTAAAAGCCTCTGGATCTTCTAGGACGGACTCAATCTGGGCCGCCAGTGCTTCGTACTGGGCAGTAGTTGACGCCATTATCCAGCCTTAAAAAGTAGCTAAATGAAAGCTGTGCGGGGGAGATAAAGTGTATTCAATTCAGGCTCATGCAAGTAAGAAGAAGAGAGAAGGGTGAGTTAGTTGGGGCTATTAAGTGATTCTTGTGAGGATGGGGTAGTTAAGAGATGAGTCCACCATTACAAATAGCCACCTATCTATGTAGGTAGGTGCATATACTTAGGTCAGGGAGTAGAGGGGTGAAATTGGGGTTGGTTGGAGGTTCAAACTTGCATCCAACATTCGCCAGTCCTGCACGCAAGGGTATTAGACAGCCAACACGACGGCATTATGGGCGTGCTCTACTACAAGTAGTGGGGTTCCCAAAGAAAGGTCAGAGATATTTTTAACCCTCTAGAATTTAAACGAAGTGTTACATGTTTATCCTACCTGCCTATAAGTACGTATAAACCTACTTAATGCAGTCACTGAGCAAACATTGGAAATTCCGCCAAGGCAAGCAAAGCGAACTCTTTTTCCTTCTCGGCCTGCTTCGGATGAAGACCTCTTCCCGTTTTCTCGTTGATGTTAGCATATGTGTACGAATGTTGGATGATAGTTCCACGCCTTAGATGCGACTATTGGCCGGGGTTTGAAAATATTCATGCGCTCGCTGTTGCCGGCCTAGGCTTGCTGCACAAGCTGCCTAGCCGTTACTCGATCTAGTCTAAGTTATCCCTTGGCTCAGGTAGAGATGATTTCCAGATGTACCATAGAACTCTTAAACCATCCAACATTTTCATTTGCTACTTTACGTTAATGACAGCATATTCAGAACTACAGTCTATCCTATAGTTAGATATGTTGGCTGCAGAATCACCTACGACCATCAAGGACGATAGTGCACTTGGTAAAAACACCCACATCGAAATGGCGACATCACGTATATTAGAGGAGAAGCACAATCTCGCACAACCATTAAATTCTTCTTTGGTTTACACCCAAGGCTCGATTTCTAGTGAAGAGAAACCTGATGCCAAAGTGGAAGAGGCAACTCCAAAGCCCCTTGCCGACCATGAGTACGTAACCGGTCACAAATTGACCGCTTTCGTGGCTCTGGACGATCTCCCAGGCGTCCCAGTGGCATACTCGAACGGCGTGAGCTGCGTCTTTTACTTAGTAGCCACTTTGGCAGCCGTAAGTATCCTCCTCGTTTGGGGATTTGGGTAGATGAATCTAAGGAAGAGGGATAATACCGCCGTGGCTGTGGCAGATGGCGCTGTCCTTATAAGTAACAAATAAACATGTGAGGAGGATAGTTGCATTGTGTGTATTAGATGTTTTTGGGTCTCTTATCGATGATGATATCCTGTCGTTCTTCATTTGGGGTACGGGTAGAATAGCTTCACGTTGTAGTATGGATATTGGGGGTTTCTCTTCCATGAGTGAGGCTTCAAAGATAGTGCCCAGATTGCATACTTGTTTGGCCCACAACTTTGCCTCTATTACAAGCATCCCTAGTAAATGATCAATTAGCAGAAATATAAACTTTGTAACATACCCATACTTGTTCTAGTAGAGTATTGTGGGTAATCCATGACTGAACGGGTGGCGGAGAGCCTCTAGGCATGCCCCCCTATAAGTGAAGGGACATAATTGTTGAATCCGACACTGTTTGGAAGTCAATGTTATAGGAATGGGAAGAGTTATGATATTAAACCACATTGGTTAGTTATTGACATAGGAAACCACGGAATGACTAACTGGTAGTGGAAGAACTAGCTGTTATCCATGGTGAAAGGCAGGTGATAAATATATGCACTACTACAGTTAGCCTTGCAAAATATAAAGCCCTGTTGTCGACAACGCAATAAGCAAGATTTATACTTTGCGATAGATTCAGAGATTGGCCGTTTCTTCCCGTTGCGTCTATGGTCAGGTTCTCCCCGTTCCCCGATTGAAGATCCTCGGGGCAGTATACCTCCACCGCGAGTAGTATTCCACCCTTGGTCTTCTGCTTTTGCGAGAAGTTCATGCCTTTACTCTGTTGAATCAATAAACATGATGGGTATGAGTATATTATAATACTTATTTATTATGTGACGTACTGAATCAAGTAGAAATTCAGCGTGAACCATCGTAAGTTCCCATCAGGACAAGGTAATGTCAGTATACCTCGTAGATTGGACCTTCAGCGTTGTCATTGTACAACGATATCTAGTAGCAGTGACAAGTTAGATTCAAATACTGGGAGGCGAATCTCGGAATCCCATGTTTAGATACTTTCAATCATAAGTATGGCGTAGCCAAACACCCCGATGTCAGTTTGTTGTGATTTTTGGTTAATGCGACAACATTATATACGTATATCACCCTGTGAATGCGATAGGAGGGCAACTATTCACTCTTAGTAGATAAAACTAGGCCGGTGACAAGTGGAAAGATTGTAGTTTGCAAAAACCTGGAAGCAGAAAAAAACTATTATGCGACCTCCCGGCCTGAGAACCTTGATGGCTGCTCCTGCATGTGAATTCACAACCATGTAGACCGTTTCTAGTGAATAACCTATGAATTAGTAGGAAACTTGACACATACGAGCGGGGAATTTCCTGGGAAAATGCCTATATATAGTCTATCTTCGACACAATCGTAATGGCAATTGGCCGCCTACCCCAGCTTTCCAGCCATTGATTTGCTATATTATCCTAGTCCTGATCCACCTTACGCCCAGAAAATTCTCTTGCCTTCGTCATGTCTCGATTTCTAGCTACCCTGAATTGTGTGGGATGGCCTAAGTCGTTGCACTTTTTCCGCAGGAGCCCTGATAATGCAAGCAGAGAAGAGATAGTTGGCCAGGGTCCAGATATCACTATACAGCTGAAGGCCGAGAGAATAATCCAAAAGCTATTAAAGACTCACGTGCTTCTCAGAGAGCTACCAGATCTTCACCCGGGAGATGATGTCAACGGGATTCTTTCCGGACTGGTTTCATTATGCAGCCAAATCCACGATAGGGAGGTCATTAAGCTAGTAGGTCTACCCAATACGAGGATCAATCGGCTCGATAGTAAGTTATAAACTAACTTCATTCTACAGGTCTTCCGAGATGTCAGAGTCCAGAGTATTCTCGACTCACTGCGGAGCATGTGCTCCGAATCCGAATACCTCCTCGAGGAACATTGGGCGGAGAAGATCATCAGCGAGCCTGACACCGAAAAGGCTCTCGCCCGTCTTAAGAGCTTTCCTTACTACGATAACTATGAGGACCTAACTCGTCTAGAGATCAGTACTATGCTCGCCGCAGACCCCATGATGCCGGCTAAGGTTGCGTTCATCGGCTCCGGTCCGCTCCCGTTGACATCGCTGTGCTTCCTTAGTTCACTCAAAAGTGGAGTTTTACCGGGAGACCACGCTACAAACCCCCCATATTTTGCTCACCGCCTGGATAACCTCGAGGTTCTCAATATAGACCACAATCCTGCCGCCGTTAAGACAGCGTCTGCCCTCATCGACAAGCTAGGCCTCTTCGGCAAAGGCATGTCCTTCTCGCTGGACTCTGCGGGGAGTGAATCGTGCGACCTGCGCCGCTTCGACGTCGTCTACCTAGCCGCGCTCGTGGGCAGTTCTCAGGGCCACAAGGAAAGCCTCCTCACTAACATCGCTTCAAGGATGCGGGAGGGGGCCTTGATAATCATGCGCACAAGCTGGGGTCTCCGGTCATGTCTGTACCCGGTAAGCTAGTCATCAGGATGAGCCACAACAAAAACTTCGAAGGATATTTTTTGCTAATTGGTGATTTTAAGGAGGTCGATATAACGACGGAGAAGATGCTGCGAAATGTGAAGATCTGCTCAGTTGTGCATCCGTACGACCATGTGGTGAATTCGGTCATTGTAGCTAAAGTCAAGTCGCACAAACACGATCCGAGTCACGGTTCGGGTACCTGCGAGACGCATGTTAGCCGCTACTATCTTCCGCAAGCCAGGTGATGGTCGATAAATTTCGACAAAGTTACTATCGGCTGCTTTGGGCATAACAACTACGTTGATAGTAAATAAAATCACTACCAAGCTACTACATATATGCTATGACGAACTCTTGTGGATGTTGATTTGATATGATATAACTTCTTGCACTTTTAACCGGTACTTATGAACAAGTGGACACGGCTTTGAATTCATATATCTACTCTGCAAAGAAATTTACGGAGCTTAGTGAGGTTACAATAATTTTATTTAAATTTTCCCCATGTCTGTTCTGTGATTTTAAGAGGTCCTTAATTATGTCACGCAAGTTCCGAAGCCGTGACAAAATGTGGACAATCAATGTGACTACCTAGTTTCAAACAATAATATACCTTAGCGGGTTGCCCTCTAGGGTTCTCGTTGCGATATTTATCTTATCTATCTCTAGATTAGAAACAGCTGGAACGGAACATACACCCATACATGATTACGTCGTACTGCCTTCCATATTGAACACCATAGGGAAGACTTCTGTTCCTTAACTGCATTGCTCATCAACCATGAATCGAGATATTTCACATCCTCCATCTTCCTCAACAGCTCTTCATATCTCCCCCCTTCCTCAACATCTCCCTCCAACGACCACGGAATATCCACGCATTCCTCCACATCATCGCACTCTGTAGCCCCAAAATCCATCAGTACCGCGCATCGCTCCTCCATTGTTCCACAAGCCGCTAATCGGGACCAGTCGTCTGGCTTCTGAAGCGCATCCTCCTTTGGTAACCAATAGTGCGAGTTATCCGAGAAAGTTTTGAGGACTAGCACGACTAGTGGTTTTCCTTGTCCTCCTGATGATGGTGATGATGATGCCAGAGAACGAAGAGGGTACCCAACGTGCAAGTTAGGCGGATAATCGTGTGCATAGGGGTACTGCACATCTGCATGCCGCGCTTCGAACTCCCGGCTAGGCCACCATCGGGCACCAAGATGCATCATACGGAAGGCGAATTCGTCATCTTACTTTTTCACTGAGATTTCTTTATCGTGTTCACTGGTGGGCCCTGGTTTCTTGGAAACCGGGGATAACCGTGGCAGGCCGAAGCACTTGAGTTCGACACCTGTAAATCGACCGATAACTACGCCGCCAATTGAAGGGTAGGCGGCGATGGTGTAGTTATAGCGTCCGGGAATGGTTCACGGTCGAGAACTAGTCACTCTGAGGGCTTTGGAAGATGTGGGAGATGTTATCATTTCTTTCATGTAAGAGATTTTCAATGTATGGATCGATACTTCTGTGTACCCCTTTCATCGCAGAAACTGCAGATATGTATGGTCTGACAGGAGGCGGAGCAAGGTAACAGGACGACCAAGTGATATTAATCCACGTGGACTCTGGGGGGCGTGTGATGTTGACATCAAATCTAGGCAGTGGTGTCGGGATCGCAACCATGAATGCAATTTCCGTATACCAAACCCCCAGTCCAGAAGACTTCCATGCTATAACTGCCTAGTAGGTACCTAACTAACGGTGCATATACAAAACACGATAACCCATCCCCATCTTATCTACATACAAACCATCACTAACTTAAATCCGGCCCAGCATCTTTTTTCCCAAACGCCAGTCAATATGCAAGTTGAACGCCGCTCTCCTCCCTCCCTCCATATATCATTGTACCAGAAACAAACACAATATACATCAAGCACCAACCGCTACACTGCCCAAATCCTCCAGGGACGCCCCAGCACCAGCCCCTAAATCCAAGAAATCCAACCCCCTGAAACCCTCCTCAACTCTCCACGCACGACCCTTCTCACACGGCTCATTCAAGAACTCGCACGCGCGCCCGACGACCAGTAAGCCCGGCGGGCGACTGCCCTCCTGCTCGACGGCCTCGACGACTTTGCCTATCGTGGTTCGGATGACGCGCTGGTCGGGGCAGCTAGCGCGCTCGATGACGGCGCAGGGTGTGGTGAGGGGCCAGAGGGCTCTTGTTCTTGTTATTCTTTGACTTTCGGTGGTTTGTGTTTGTTCTTGTGTTTCCCGGTTTCCATCCTCGGACATCACCGCAGCAGCAGCAACAGCAGCAGCAGCAGCAGAATCCTCCGGTCCATACGTAGTCAACTCCTCAACGAGCCCCTTGACGCGATGCAGCGCCATAAGGAAGACCACAGTCCTCGACGGGACGAACTCCGGGGGCGCGGGCGCCTTCCCCTTCTTGCCGGTGCCGGTGCAGACGAGGACCTGATCGGCGACATCGCGCTGGGTGGGCGGGATGCCGGCGAAGAGCGGGGCGCTGAGCGCGGACGTGACGCCCGGCAGGACGACGACCTGGTCCGCGCCCACGAAGCCGCGCGCCCGGAAGTACGCCACCTCCTCGCCGCCGCGCCCGTAGATGTACGGGTCCCCCTGCTTGAGGCGCAGCACGGTCTGGCCGCCGTTGGCGCGCGCCCCCTCCGCCGCCAGCGCGTGCAGCTCGTCCTGCGCCGCGTCCGCGTTCCCGGGGAACTTGCGCGCGATCCGCACCGGCGTCCGCCGCGGGATCAGGTCTAGGACGCCAGAGGGCACCAGCTTGTCTGCGAGGATTAGGTCCGCCGCTTGGATTGCTTTGTAGGTCGCGCGCGTGAGCAGGTCGGGGTGCCCCGGGCCCGAGCCCGCGAGGATGATGCGGCCGCGTGGTGGCGATGTCGGGGTTGTGGTGTTGTTCGGATTGGTGGGGGCTACTAGGGATGGTGTGGCAGATGACAATGAAACTCTGTTCGCTTCCCCCGTAATGGGATTAGACGCAGTGTGAGCGGCATATGATCGCAAAACCGCGTCCACGTCCTCGTCCGTGATGGCCGCTAGCCGCTTCAGGGGCCAGTACTCGCAGACCTGGGAGAGCCAGCGCATGCGCCTGTTCTTCGCGGCGTCGCGGTCTTCCTCGGTGACCAGCTTGTTGAAATTCGCCGACTGGTGGTCGACCGAATCGTCCACTAGATCATGGTCGTTGTCCCCGTCCGCCGCGGGCGGATTCGAACGGCAATCCTCCGCGATGATGCGCCGCCGGGCGTTGCCCAGCCGCGCGCACGCGCTCCCTAGGTTCGGCGGCAGCGCTGCAGCGATCTCGCGCCGGATCCGCGACGCGAGCTTGCACCCGCGCCCGTTGGTCGTCACGCCTACCTGCAGGGGTCCATCGGCGTGCGTCGAGAGAAGCGCGAAGGTGCATAGGTGCGGTGCATCTACGACATTTATTGGGATGCGGTTGCGCTTACACAGTGCTGATATGTGGGTGCCTATGTTGTTGTGTAAGTGAAAAGACCCAAGGTTTTGGCCATATGATAAGGCAGCGGAGAAGTCATACTCAGGGGCTCTCTGGTACCGGACGTCACGAAGACAGCATCGACGACGCGATCCACTTCTTCTCTTCCTAACGTAAAGAGGTCGCTGTCCTCAAAGGTCCTACTTATCCGCTTCACTTCGCCGTCGTCTATGCGTTTCTGTAATGCGTAATGAAGCTCCGCTGTCTCGGGCGCAATCAGGATCGGTGATGCACCAGCATTTAACGACTGTCCACACCGAGCAGCCGCTAAGGGGTTTGCGCCGATGACCAGGTGAACGTGAGACCGGGCATCGGTCGCTGTAAGCATGGATACGTGGCTAGCCATTGTAGAATGTTCGTTCTTCTTGTTGCAGGTCGACGGTCACCTTATTCTCCGCTGGTAAGTGACTTGATAAATGATGATAATACCCCAACTCTCTTCCTTTTCCTATCAGTCACCGAGAAGAAAAGGTTCACTGATAGCGCATGATAGTTATCAAGACAAAAGTTAATGCAAGAAATATCAAACTACTTTGATGGCAGCTAGAAATATTGATCATATCCCATATTAAATTGACTCACTCCCTCTTAAGAAAAAGAGGATTTCCGTGGGACGACGTTCGTTGGCCTAGACACTCTCTTATTATTCATCCATTCATAAATGCGCCGCTATCGCGGGGTGGTTTGTCGATAAATTTCACCCCCGTGCTACATATGACGGGTTAAGTGGGGCTATCCTTGTAGTTTTTCAAGCACGCCATCTTGATAGTTTAGGTCGTCAAGGGGGTCATGAACCAATCAGATGCCGTTGGTTTGTCTTCTTTCGTTCTTGCGAGATCCGCGGAGGCTATCGGAAATCGGAAATCCACGCAACTGGGACAAAACGTTTTGTTAGCCGGCCGATAAGATAGCTAGCCGATGGTTTGCCGGGTTGAAGTTTATTGATCGTGACTACATCCCAACAACAAATAGCAGTCTCGTTGTATAACTCGTTGGCAATGGATGTCTTTCTATTCACTAACACTATCGTTTATTTGAATATCGGTATATTTTAACAAGTTGCAAGTTGAAGCGAATAAGGGACAGAAACCACCTCTCATTAAAGTTTGATGCTATCCAAACAACCAATGAGCACCTTAGCCCCAAATGTAGGTAGTCAGCCCCGATTTCAACTCTTAGTCCCCATCGGATTGTTGGGTTGTGCAATCTCAGTAGGGTCAAGTTTGGGTTGATGGTGGGGGACTCTCAGAGGCTGGGTACCGGTCCTAGCTATCGACAAGTTTCGAGCTCTTGTGCTGAGATGTCTGCCGTCATCGCATTCTCTGATGTAGTACCCCAAATCAAAAAAATCAAAAAGAGACGTCGGGTCCCACACAGCCTATGAAATACCATCAGTCAGCCACGCGAACCGGTTTCCCTGATAGCAGATCTCCCAGTGGTCTACGCGAGGCTCACGAATGGCTTCTAAGTAGTGAAGGGTTGATCCTAGCCAGGTTGTTCATAGACCTGCGCGGTCTCAAGTACATCAATTATTATGGGCACTGCCCTCGGGAACTAACCATCTTTCACATGCTTATATAGTAGACTGCCGCTTACTGCTGTGACAATAACCACATGAAAAGCGCTGTGTATACGGAAAGGACTTGTTGCATGGACCTTTGCGTATATCAATGTAAGAGCCTACTACGTAATAACCTAACACCCCCAAAATCCTACTAATGACGGGAGTAAGCAGGCTCTAGAATAACCAATCGGCTGTGACCCACTGGCAAGCGGCAAACAATGACTACTATTACCTAGGGCATAGATTGCGGTACACCACTAAGTATCTAAGACTTGTAAGCGTCCTCTGAAGTTTCTTGCAACATTTACTGATATCGCATGCTATTGTGATAAAGAGAGTGATTTAAACTTATTTGGCTGATGCGAAAAGAATAAGAGGCTAAGTAAGATGCCGAGCGCATACCTAATTCAACGAACAGAATTTTAATGACCAAAGTTTGATACATTATCGACATACAAATAAAACGCTAGAAGTCCTGTTATTATTTTTCTATAATATCCTTTGGTCATTTATATACTTTATTAAAAGACAAGATAATGAATTTAATTAACTAAGGTAACGGTTATTATAAAGGTAAAAGAAACGTTTATTTATATATATAATTAACTTTATTAATTTATATTAATATATTTATTATTTATAACTTTAATCTTTTAATTTAATATTTTCGTTTAATGTTTATAAATAATAATAACTTTAATTTAATTTTTTAATTATATTTTAATTTTTATAACATTTAAGTTATTTTATAATTAATATTTATTTTCGTTAAATGTTATTTTTCGTTATATATAACGGCTTTTATTATTTATAACGATTTCGATATTAATAACTTTAAGTTAATTATTTAATATAATTTTTTTTTATTTTTATTTTTTATTTATAAATATAAAATTACGATTATTAATTTTAAATTTATTTATTTTAAATTAAAGTTAATTTTATTATATTTTAACGTTAAGCATTTATTTTAAATTAAAAATATTTCGAAATCTTATAAATAAGTTTCGAATAAACGGCTTAATTAATTCGTTTATTATTATATTTTTTATAAAGATATATTTTAATTATATTATTTTTTTTATTATTTTTTTACGAACGAAATATTATTAAATATTAATATATTTAATTTAATTATAATTATTAAAGTTTTTTATTAAAATAATAATACTTTAATTATTATAATAAATTATTATAACGTTTAATATTTTTTTAATTATAATATCTTTTTTTTTATCGAAATTTATAATAAATTTCTTATATAATTAATTAAATTAAATTGTTTTTTTAACGACTTAAGTTTATTTTTTATATTTCGATTCGTAAAAGAATAATAAAATAATCGATTATTTTTTAAATAATTAATTAATCGTATTATTATTTAAATTAAAAACGTAATCGAAAATTAATTAACGAATATTTAAGTTTTCGCTTTAATTTACATTATTATATTTCGTTAACGATCGTAATTTTTTTTTATATTTAAAGTATAAATTTTTAATTATTTATAAATATTTAAATATTTTTTTAATTATTTATTTATATTCGAATATAAAATTAAAAAAATAACGATTAATATAAAATATTATATAAATTATATTAAATTTAATGTTTATTATTAAATATATTAAAAAATTAACGATTAATTAATATTAATATTTATTAAATTTAAAACATTTTTATTTAAAATTTAATTAATATAACTTTTATAAAGTTATAAAAATATTAACTTTTTTATAATTCGTTATATCGTATATTATAAATATTTTATTAATGTATTTTTATTAATTAAAATAAATAATTTTAATTAATTAATAACATTTAATTTAAATATTTAAATAATATTAATAAAGCTTTAAGTTTATTATTTAAAAGTATTTATTTAATGTTATTTTTATTTTAATTATTTTCGCTTTGTTTTTTTTAACGATAAATAAATTATTTATATAAATTATTATAAAAACGTTTATTTTAATATTAATAAATACGTTATAATTAAAATTAATCGAAATAAAGCTTAATAAAATTAAATAATTATTTAATGTTTTAAATTAAACTTTAAACGTTTATTTTAATTTATAAACTTTATTAATATTATTGTTAAACTTTTCGAATTATTAAATATAAATTTTTTTTTTTACTTTATTATAAAAAAAAATAATTTTAATATTTATTTATTTAATTTCGTAATTTTAAACGACGATTATAATAAATAATACTTTATAACTTATAAACTTTATTATAAAAATAAATATTTTAAAATAATTAATATTTTTAATTTATTTAAAACTTTATATTATATAACGTATTTTATAACGTATTATTTTATTATTTAAGTTACGTTTTAACTTAAAGATTTACTTTTCATTTAATATATTTATATCGTTTATAACGTTAATTAAAGTTTAAATATTATTATTTAATAAAAATTAATATTTAACTTTTATAATTTCGTATTATTTATTTTAAAAATAATCTTTATAAGTTTTAATTAATATTTTAAACTTTATATTATTAATAATCGCTTTAATATTAATTATTAACGTTAAAAAAAATAAAATATAAAAATTTAATTCTTTTTAAATAAAATACGTATTTTAAATAAATATTATAATTTTAAATATTTAAAAACTTAATTATTTATATTTAAATTCGAAATTTAAATTAAAGTATTTCTTATAAGTTAAATAAATAATAAATTAATTTAAATATTTATTAAATAATTTTTATTAATTTTTTATAAAATAAATTAATTTTAATTTAAATTAATTATACGGTTAATAATTCTTTAACGTTTACGTTTAATAAATAATAAAAAAAAGTTTTTAATAAAAAATTATTAATTTATATTTTAATATTAATTATTATAAATTAATAACTTTTTTTTCGTTTAAAATAAATATTTTATATTATTATTATAAAAATTTTATATATTAAATTATTCGAATAACTTATAAAAATACCGGGTTTTTTTTAATCGTTTATTTTTTTTTGTTTTTTTTATCGTTATTTTTAAATATTTAATATTATATTTTTATATTTAATATATATAAATAACTTATATAAAGCTTTTAATTATATATTATTTAAAAGAAAATAACATTTAATGTATTATAAAAGTTTTAATTATATAAATAATTAATCGTTTTTAATATTTTAAATTAAAATTTTATTCGAATTTTTTTATTTTTTAATATAAAAAATAACTTGTTTTTAATATAAAAGTTAAGATTTTTCGTTATTTTATTATTTTAATGTTATTTAATAAAATTTATTTATATAATAATACTTCGTTAAATATATTATTTCTTTACGTTTTCTTTAATTAATTCTTTAATTTAATCGAAATATATAACTTTATACTTTTAATTTTAAGTTTTATATTTTTTAAAATAATTAATAAATTATTTAATATACTTTTAAGCTTTTCTTTAAATAATTATAAGTTATATTAAAATAAAGTAATTATAATTATTTATTAAAATTAATTAATATTTTTTATTATCGTATTTCGTTTTATTAAAAAGCTCGTAAACGTTAATATAAATAATATTTTTTTATATATTTATTTTTAAATAAGCTTTTTTTATATAACTTTTTTTTTATATAACTTTATAAATAAATTATATATATATAATAATTTAATGCATTTATTATATCGTAAATAATATATTTAAGCTTTAAAAAAAATATTTTACTTAAATAACTTATTCGTTTATATTAAAAGTATATTTTAAAATTAATAATATAAATTAAAAATATTAAAATCGTTACTTTATATATTTTAAAAATAAATAAATTATCGAATCGTAATATATAAATAATAATTTATTAATTATTTAAAAATTTAATTTTATAAATATTTTATTTTAAAATTATATTAACTTTTTTATTAAATAATTATATAACGAAAATAAAATTAACATTTAAGTTAAAAGTATATAATATTTCGATAAACTTTATCGTTTAAGATTTTATTAATATAATGTAATTTATTTTAATCGTATTTATATTAAAAACGAAAATTTTAATATTATTAATATTAATAATAATAAAATCGTTTAATTTAAATATATTTTTAAAATTTATAAATTTATTACGATTTAAAATAATATATTAATTATAATTAAAATTTAATATTTAAATTTTTTATAATATATAATCCTTTTAAATAATAAATATAAATTTTAAAAAAATAAATATTATTATTTAAACTTTAAAAATATTATTTTTTTAAAATTTATAAATTAATATAATTATAATTTTTTATTTTTATTAGGATTTTTTAAGCTTTTTATTTTTTTTAAGTTTTAAATATAATTTTTAATATTTATTTTTAATATAACTTTTTTTTTCGTAATATTTATATTTTTTTATTTTTATTATTATTATTTTTTTTTCGTTTATTAAAATGTTAATAATTATTTTTTTACGTTTTATATATTTATTTTTTATAATTATTATTAATATATTATTACTTAATAATTAATTTATTATTTTAAACTTTAACTTTATAACTTTAATTATTTTAATAACGTTAATTAATTTTAATAATATATTAATATAAATTATTTAAAATAATTAAACTTATACTTTAAATTTTACATTTAAGTTTTTTATAAAATAAATCGTAAAATAACTTTATAATAATATATATTTAATTTCGATTTATATATATTTATTTTAAATATTAAAAATTTCTTAACTTAATTTATATATATTATTAAAATTATTAAACTTAATTATATTTCATTTCTTTATTAATTATAATAAAGTTAAAATTTCTTTTTTATTAAACTTTTTCTTTATTTATTTAAATAACTTAATCATTATAATTACTTTTATTAATATAATTAAAGTTTTATATAAATTATTTTTAAAAAATAACATTATTTATTTTTAAGTTATTAATTATTATAATTATAAAAATTCAAGCATTTTATTAATAATATTTAAAGATTAATTAAACATTAAATCGTAATCGTTATAAATCTTTACGATTATTTTTATATATTATTTTTAAAAATAATAATTATTACGATTTATAAGTTTTCATAAAAATTTAAATTTAATTAACGTTATAATAATTTTAAATATAAATAATTTATAAATAACGTTAATATTTAATTTAATATATTAATTAAACATCGTAACGATTATATTAAATTAATTTAAAAATTAAAAATAATAATTTTACTTTAATATTAATATTTAAAAAAAAATTTAAAATAAAAAGTTTAAAAATTATTATAAAAATTAAATAACTTTAAGCTTTAATTATACTTTATTTTACGTATTTAACGTATAAACTTTAACCTTAAATAAATTTCGTTCGTTTAAAATAAACGATATAAAAAAATTATCTTAATTTATTAAATTTATATTATAATTTAATATAAAAGTTAATTTATAAACGTTATTATTATCGTTTATATATTTTACTTATAAATTGCAATTATTTTAATTTTATATATATTATATAATATTAATTATATAAAAATAATTCTTTATAATAAAAACTTTTATAATTATAATTAATTATATTATTTATTTTAATTAATTATTTTAATAATTAATATTTAATAAATAAATTTATAATAAATTACTCGTAAAACGCTTTCGAATAATTTTAAAATTAATATTAAATTAATTAACTTATTTAAAATTAATCGTAATTAAAATATTAAAATTATCAAAATTACCGAAATTATTAAAAGTAATTAAATAATCGTTATTATTATTTATAATATATTATTTTTTCTTAATATAAATAATATTTAATTAATAAAATAAAAAAATAATTTTATAATTTCGTAATTTAATTATATATTAACGTTAAATATTAAAATTAAATTCGATTCGTATTAATTTCGATATAATTTTAATAATTTTATATTTTAAAATTAATTTATTAAATTATATATATAAAGTATTTAATTAAAAACATTAAAATTATACGAAATTCCGGGCTTATAACTTATTAAAAAATAAGATAATAAACTTAATTAATTAAGATAACGGCTATTATAAAAATGGAAAAAACATCTACTTATATATACAATTAACCTTATTAACTTATATTAATACATCCACTACTCATAACTTTAACCCCTTAATTCAATATACTTCTAAGACCTCAAATATATATACCAAAAGACTCGTGTCCCACGTTTCGAGTAGAATATGCGTAATCTCTATCTACATCATCAGACCCATCACGCTGGCTTGATGACACGGTAGTCTACAGCACCTGCCTGATAGATCGTGAGGTATGGGCTTCACCATTGCTCGGTGCAGACTCCACAGTGAAAGCATGGTGATGTGAAAGCCTGTCTTATGGCTGAGCTTTATCCTCACGTGGGTGTTGTAGTAGCTTTTGGGGAAGGCTACCATTGTCATCTCCGGACTGCAGCGCAGTGTCGCGTGGTTAGAGAGCACAAGATAGTTTAAGGCCATTAGGCTTTCGAACAATCTTCGCAATCAGATCTGCCGTATTCAGCTCAATGCAGAGCTTTAGGATATACGCGACCGCATGGAATTGAGTATAACTTAGGCGGAGTTAGCTTGGGTTGTTGCTAGTCTAGTCTAGGCGTTATACTTACACTGCTCCGCCATTCCACGAGATGCTTGTAATAAGAATGATCTGTAGCATAACATGTTATTTAACTCTCCATAACTAAGTAAACGGGCTTACCTACATCCAAGCCGACTGAAATCGCTATTGTGAAACAGTTGAAGTAGAAACGTCCCGTGTACTTGTTCAATCCTTTAGAGCTAGCAAGCAACCTGCTTCTTAGGATATAGATGAAGTAAGCGTTTAGGCCAGCATCTATGATGGAGACCAATCCCTTCTCAGTCAGGTCCAATATATCGTTCATATGGACACATGTTGGTAAAATCTGCAAACGAGCGGTAATCCATGAATAATACGCTGATGTTGATGAGGCCAAGTACGCTGCCCACAGACCACCTGATAATGGTAATCCGTCTTTTGTTTACCATGAGAAGGCCGATTCGACTGATAATTATACCGCAAATGAATTGGATCTGCGCCAGGTTAGCTGTGGTCATTGACTTAGTCCGGAGATACGCACCTGTATTGCCCAGAGGCAAGCTGGAGATCATCGTGAGTAGAATGAAAACCCCAAGAAGTATGCTACATACCAGATATAATAGTAACTAGGAAGCTTTAGTGAATCATTAGCATTGGTACTACAAATATGCTGGAGACATTTGAATTGGTTACATACTCTGGGAATATTTTGCCAACAATGACGGTCTGGGCGAGTACCCCAAGGCCAAAGGATGATAACCACGCCGCCCGAACAAGTATACCGTACGCTTGTACTTTGTGGGATCTTTTCCGGACAGTGATGATCTGCTGACAGGCTTCAATGAGGACAAAAGATGATACTCCCAACATGAAGCCCCATATGACGTTCGCAGTCAAGAGATGATCAAAGGTTGATGCAGATAAAGTAAACCATGCTGGCGCTAGGATTATTGCCATCGTAGAGCGTTCAAGGTGGATTATTCTAATAGAATAGCGAAGGGGAAATTGCAGTATATTCAGCCGCTCTCCTTGCCACTCTGATGGCATTTGACTACCGACATAAATATGGAAGGTTTTGGCAGGCCAAGAGGGAAGCGGAGATATAATACATGTTGGAACCTATGCCTTGATTACATTTGCCACAGTGGATCAACATGCGTTTCTATCTGACATATGCTCAATAACGTCAACTGCAACAGCTCTATGTTGAAATGTGGTTAAGCTTACGGTAATACTTACCCAAATTCGTCCAGTCATGTTCTTCATGATACAGGCTACATATCATTTCAGTCCGCTTTCACACTTTAACTAGCACTTATGGAGAATTGTTGCGATTAAGATCATTCGTCTGATAAAATTATACAATATTGGATTATCTACGAAACTTCCAGTCCCCTGAGACTTCTCAAATACGGAGAGCATCGGCCATCATTATAAAAGTGAGGTGAGTGTTGCATTATACACACTAATCATGCTACGATGGCTGTCTACAATTTTTCTACGTATATGCTTTTATTATTGTCATTGAGCAGTCCAACAAGACTGTAATAACGGTTGGGGCTTTGTAAATTAATTATTAGCCTACGTACAACCCAAACATCGAACTACAGTGGTCATGATGAGTCAAATGGGGTACCACAAAGTGTTAGCACCACGGAAACCGCTACTTTGTTGTAAGAGGTACCACATTGTGTAAGTGCTTCATGATTTCATACGTTACACGAAATCCACGCTAATCGTTATGCTTTTGTCATAGTGTTATCGAAGCACTTTAAAACATAAGTTCTAATCTGACTGCTAATATTGCGTGAGTGTTGGTGGTTTAAACATGACGACCGCTAACATCCAATGTTACTCAAGGAATCCGGCATCAACTAATAGTTAGACGTCGGAGTGGCTAGAGGTTGGAGACCCCCAGTGTACAAGACTCGCGAAAACATGGATATGGTTCACAGGCCGTATTCCAGTTAATATACATTATTCAGGGGTATTTGGTATATACAATACATTTAGTCCTGCACATCCGTGCAAAAGTCCACCTTGAAGTTTATAAATCTTAGGCAAAGGTAAGACTTACTAAATGTGGATTCATTTAAGCATATACAAGTACTGAAACCAATAACTGAAATGTTTGAACAAACAAGACAAGCGGCTGACGGAACAGTACGGAACAATGTTTGCTCCTGGATGCGGTATATACTGTACGGCCCTTCGGTAGTAAATATGGCATCAGTGCCCGTCTTCACCTACCATTCCGCTGTAGTTTATCTTCATCCTCTTTCACACCTACTCCTTTCCCATCTCATAGATAAAAAATAGCACACTATTTATCCTACAAACTAGTCAAATTATTTGTGTTCTCTTTCAAGGTCCGGAGAATCATTTTATTTGTTACGAATGTTTTTTTTTTCTTCGTGACAGTGCGTGAATCTTACAACGGGTAATAAAACTGCACATCACGTTGAGCAACTATATTATGGAGCGAAACTTACCTTCTACATCATTACCCTGGGGGTGGGCCTGTTCATAAACGTAGCTAGTGAGATTGATGAAGTGGACATCATCATTGCCGGAGGTAGGGCTACCTTGACATTCCCGAACAAGATTGACAATTACTATAGGGGGCACTGCTGGTTGCATAGTAGCATGAAGACTCACCGAAGCGGGCCCTACGCCATCCATCTCCGTCATTGAAGCTGGTCCGAACAACTACAATGACCCTAACATCATATATCCCGCCTTCGATCTACAGCATCTTTTGCCAGGGGCGAAGTTCACCAAGTTTCTCACAGGGCTGAAGTCAAAGCAGCTTGGAGATTGAGAGCCGGTTGTTGCTACCGGGCCCGTATTAGGCAGTGGGTCATCTATCAACTACGGCGCTTTTCTTTGTTTTTGCGGCCATCTTGTGAGACACCTAGTCCTTAAGCTTTTCTCTCCTCCATCGCCATGCTAGTATTTGGCTCAGTGAGAACAACGCCAGTTGGGTACTTGCCGACCACAACTCCCAGTCACTAAATTTCACAACATCAATGACCCATAGGGTATAGATAAGTATATTCTTGTTATAAGAGGAAGTCTAGCTAGGTTGCGCGTAGCGCCACTATACTTACAGGGACTCGAGCTCTCTACTTAGAGCCGTGACACTAATAAAGGGATGTCCAGCGCGTTACTGGTCCAAACCTTGAGGGCCACCTTGACTTTAACCCCGAATTATTCATCAACAGACACGATATAGATCTGAAGAAGAAGTTATGGGCGTTTAAGAAGTAGAGAGAGATCATGCGACGAACGCACATGCATCAAGGTGAGGTTGCAGTTGCGAATCCACAGTCCTTGCCAACGTCCAATGCGTCGTCATCCAACGGTTTGACTGCCGAAAAGTTCCAAGGGCTCAGTGACATTGTGTATAAAGATGAAGACGATGCAGACATTGAGATGTGGTTTTGCGAGCACGTGAATACTATCTGGCATTCCCTGGGAATGTGCAAGGGCACCGCGCCATGAATTAGGGGTCGTAGAACCAAAGTTGAAAGTGTATGGGGTTGAAGGTTTGAAGGTTATTAATGCTAGTATTCCGCCTCTACAAGAAGGTGCCAATGCGGATAACATGGCCATAGCGATGATGGGAAAGGTGCGGATGTGATTATGGAGGAGTTAGGACTCAGCCGGAAGTAATTAAACCGTGAAGGCACGCTAAGCAGAGTGTATTTCACGGATGCGGGAAGGTATGTCAAAAGATGGCGGAAAATAATATTATTCCAGATTTTTAGAAATGCTCATGCTCAAATTACGTTCCATCTGACACACTCCCATTGCTTAAATCTGTTAGACCTGAAAAGTCCGTCTGACCCAATAGTGATAAATGTGTTCGTGACTTGCCAGCCCATTGTCCGAGACAGTCACCCGTGAAGTTCATAACCCAGAACTCGCCGTGCTTCAAAGTAGTATTCCGAGCGCTATACGGGTATTTCAAAGCTAGTCCCATCAGCGATGTTTCACTCGACTCTGGATTGACAGACCACACTCCTGTGCCCTTAGTCCAACAAGGGCCATTGCCATAGGTGGCGTCGAGACTAGTGTATTTGCCACATATTGTCTTCCGTGTTTCTAGGCAAGATACAATGAAGAGCACTCCCATGAACCCCACCACCATGACTGTGTATACTTTGTACCAGGTATATGAGGCGCAAGGAATAATTGTCGTGGTAGTCTGGCCTTGAGTGAAATAGTATCCATAAAGGGGTACCGTTACGGTCATCAGGAGTAAGTAGAATAGCCCTGTGAGAAACGATGTTGTTGTAAAGAAGCCTTCTCCACTAGTCATGATGGGTGCCACCCAGAGAATTGAAACACACAAGACAGCAAATAAGATTGTCAGGTAGAAAGTGCGAAATATTAGGCTCCGCCAACATGAGGCTAGGTGGTAGCGGGCTGGGGGCACGGCCTCAATTTCGAGCGAATCGATCAAACTGTCAAGTGACAATCTAGTGTCATGTTCTGATATGGCAGTATTGTCAAATAAGGCACCAGGGTGGGGTACGGCGCCAGCATTTCCATAGACTCGGATGCTATATGTGAAGTCGTCCGAGAGCCAGAGGGCAGCACACAATCGTAAGAGTCCAAGAACTGATAGTGGGTAAAATATCCCATCAACTGCCATGAACGAGTTATAAGAGGTAAACATGAAATTTCCAAGAAGCATATAGAACGATTGAAGACCTTGCAGTGTATCGATGATAGTCTTAACCATTTCACAAGAGAAAACCTCAACCCTTGTCTGGCTAGGCAGATGTGTACAATGTTGCAAGCTCTGGGTGGTGATTTTCTCCGTCCCGTCCCATCCATTGTCAGTCCAGAACAGTGCATTGCTAGTTGCAAGGTCCAATGGACTCCAGGCACAAGCGCGGAGACGCCGATGGGTAATAGCGAAGTACCTCCATACGATAGAAGTTGGATTATAATGGCAGATACGGTCATGCCATGGAGGGCGGTGGCGAGATAGGTATGAAGACCGAGGAGCGCCAGCGACGACATGTGCTATGACAGGTGCTAGGCACAGGGTCAGTAGGGACACCCAATCGGCGAATGATATACCACGGCTCTGAAATCTCATGGGCTCTATTATGAAAGCCATCGTCAAAAATATTCAAACAGTCGTTGGTTTGTACAAGCTAATAAATATATTCCTAGCCCTCTGGTCGAGTTTGAATGATGATTGCGAGGTAAAACTCCAAGCACTCATCTCTTATCCCAGAGCCTACCTACCCCTCTGACACAATAGCTGATAGGTCTAATTATAGAACTATGCCAAACTGTACACGCCCAGAATGCCGTTTAACCTGAATATTGACAAATGAGCGTGAATGGCAGAGCCTGGTGGCTTGCTACATTGTAACTCTAGAGCTGCATATCCATCTACCTATAAATAGGTTTACAGCTACACACGAAGCCTACCATCTTCTATAACAACTTCAAATCTCATCAACCAAACTAGCCGACTTCATCGCACCCGCCCACCATCCCCGCCATTCACCTTTGAATAGGTTATAAGGCGGCAGAGAAAAGGAAAAGGGGGGGCGTCTTATTGATGACTTCCTTCCGAAGCCCGGAAGATCGTTTAGCCACGGTTAAGCAAATCACATCGCGAATCGCGTTAAATCAAGTAAATTAAGGTACGTTGTTTGATTTCATTTGATTTGGGTAACTCTTGGATTTTTCGTGATTTGCTTCATTTGGTGGTACCGCTGATCTGGAATAATTCGTATCATGACGCTTAAGGATCGTAGAAGGATTATACAGGTTTTTCACCATTCGTCACTAAATCCCAATGTAGCTTATAGTAGCGTTATCGTATTACATATACAGCCATAGAGTTAACACACCTAGATATACATACTCAAAGTTTGAGAGATCGTATTATACACATGATACACATGAAGCTCGTAACCCACGCGTCGTCCTCTTCGCTTCAACTCATTTTATCTTATCCTACCCCACCTCATCTCATCTCATCTCAGCTCAGGATCCCTCTTCATTCCAACTCCTCCAACAAATTCTTCAATTTCATCTTCTTACCGCCTTTCGTCCTCCTCTCCGCCCCAGCAGGACCGCCATGTTTCCGCAGCTTCTCACTAGCGCTATATATGCCCCCAGCATCGGCATTCAGGTTAATAACCCTCCTCTTATTCTTCCCACCGCCAGCCGCCTCGCGCGAGCGCACCCCACCGTCATTAGGCACGGGAACCGCATCCCCACTCACACTACCGCCCCGTCCGAGGCGAATCGGCCTCGCCACGCGCGTCTTGGCCCCCAGCGCCCACAGGTCCCCCCACCGCGTCTTCCGCGCGTCGTGGTACGCCTGGCGGCTGAAGCTCTTGGGGACGGTCCAGCGCTCGATCGTGCCCGCGGGCGTGCAGAGGTCGAGGGTCACGTGGCCGCGGCGCTTGAGCGGCGGCAGGACGTTGCGCGGGAGGGAGAACGGGGACGGGGGCTCGGCGGCGTTCTCGTAGCCCTGGAAGGCGCGCGTCTCTGCGTCTTTGATGGTGGTGGTAGTGGTGGTGGGAGAAGACTGCTCTTCCCCCAAGTGTGAGTGGGGTGAAGTAGTGGTACCGCGCTGGATAGCAACAAAGCTGAAATCGACGTCCTCGTGGTTCCGGTGCGTAGCCCCTAGCACGCGCTGCAGGAACGGCGGCCGGATGAAGCGCTGGCTGAAGCGGCAGAAGTCCTTGCGGCCTGCGCTGAGGCCCGGCGTCAGGTACATGGGACAGGCCTTGTGGTTTGTGCAGGGCGCAATGATGGAACCCTTTTCGCGCTCGCGGCGGCCTTCGGGCTCGATGGCGGCGGCCTGTTGGGGGTGAGTTGAGGAGGAGGAGGAGGTCGTAGGCGGCACGATGAATTCGTTCAGTAGGCGGGATCGTACGTCGGCGACGGCCTCGAAGCCGCGGGGGTGGCCCTTCTCCGTGATTATGAGGATCCCGCCGTCAGGCGATAGCATCTCCCACAGGTTGTCGATCAGGGCGTGGCGCTTGAAGCCTTCCTTCAGCGGCATTAGGAGGTGCGAGGCGATGATGATGTCGAATTGTTTCCGGGGGAGCTGAGATTCACCACCTTCGAGTTTGTTCGGGTGGGCTCCGGAGTGCAGATAGTCGGGTAGCCGTGGAAGAAATGTGGTGTTGTGTAGAAAACGTGATACACGGTGTCGCAACTGGTCCGAACCAACCACGACAGTCTTCTTTCCAGGTGGTTCAGAACCTGGCTTTTTACCTCTCTCGCTAGTAGCGAGATCCCATTCCGCCTGGAGTACTTCTTGCCAAGCGGCTAACCCGCCTCCGCCGGCTCCCACATCGAGAACACGGGGCCCTTCGCCGTTGTTTCTCGCCAACAGACTCTCCATCCACTCCGCTCCCAGCCGTTTCCGAATTTCGACAAGGACACTCATCGTGGAGGAGAACATCGCAGATAGGTTTGTCGCGATGTAGGCATCCGCTTCGATTTCGCTCATTCGGTGATGGCCCGCTTCCATACCTACGCCTTTCTGTGGCGCGTTCCGTTTCGACTCGGGGGTGGCGACCGAGTCGGGAAGTCCGGGTCCGCCAAACGCGTTCTCCGCAGCCTCTTTCACGTGCTTTATATCCGTCCGGCCTAGTAATTCGGTAATTGGCGTGACGAAATTGACCTTAGGTAGCTGTAAGGTACTAGGAAATGTCCTCCATTGGCTCAACTTAGTATATCCGTGAACACGCTCGGAGCGGAAAGTTGCGTCGGGTTCTCCTTCATCATAGTCATCTTCTTCTTCCTCGTCAAGCTCTTCCTCTTCTATTTGTTCGTCTTCTTCCTCAAATGCCTTCTTTTCGACCGGTCGCAGACTAGATCTCTCGAAGTCCTTCTGTAGCTTCAAGAGGGCATCGTACTCGCGCTGGCTTTTCGCAACTGCGCTGATATAGCTAAGTCCAGCTTCGGAAGGGAGTTCATCTATTGTTTCCACGTATTCCGGTGATGTCTCTTGCACTATTTCAGCGTCCTCTTGAGCTTCCTCCGGTGTTGGAGGTAACTCTGCATAATACGGTACTTCTTCGACCCCGCCATCATCCGTCTCCCGCAATAGAATTCTCTTCGAAGACTCCTCGTCGAGGGTGTCTTCATCCACCGGCATGCCAACATCCTCGGGCTGTGTTTCGCGCAAAGGTGCTCCATATAACCTTTCATATAGCTTGTATTCCTCTTCGTTCAGGTATCCCTTGGGCAATGTGTTCCCGAATGCATGTTTAGCTTGCCGCACAACAATCTCGATATCTTCGGGGCCAGGGGGTTTCGAGTCTGGTTGAACATCTTGGGATTTAGTTCTGGTAGTCATAAAAGTCCGCACCGTATTTCTCGACGCAGATCTCTGGGGCCGTGAATTCGACGCTATCGATCGCACAAGTCGTTGTCGCGATTCGAGGCGTGGGGTTGTGAGCCCGGTTTCAAAGAGAGAAAGGATCTGATGGCTGCATTTCGGACATAGCCCTCGTCCTCTCCCTCGAGCCCTCGTAACGGACAACATTGTATCGGACTATAAGATTACCCTGAATAGGGGTATTTACCTTTTATTGTTTGCAGTGTTTGAATTCTCCTTGGTGTAGCTACTTGATGCTCTTGGGAAACTTTATAGTGAGATAAGATAAGAATGAGGGTCCTGGCCCGTGCCTTGCAGAAATCTCCACTCTGGCCATCCACTCACGATGATCTTAAAAGTAATTGATTCCCCACCGCCACTACTGCCACTTCAAGCCCTCTGACTTGCTAATAAGTATGGCGAGCATCGAAGTGACTAGCACTAGTGGGATAGCGAAAGTTGGCCGGAGACATCTCCGTACTTGATTTCAATCTTGACACCAACGATCTCACACGCATTGAATGTATCATAAACTAATATCCGTTATGCCGTGCTATACTACAGTCCCAACGCTACCATACCGTAATCTCATCTCCATAGAACGCCTCGCCAGCCAGGAGTAAACTAAATAGAAAATACCGGAACACAATCATCTCAAAGATCCGCCAACGTCCTAACCCCTCCACTAGGACGAGCAGCAGCGCCACCGGCGCCATTTTTCGGGACTGCGATCGGCCTCGGAGGTGCGCGGGGTCTATTGACATTGAAGTCCGAGGCTTCCGCAGCTTTGTAAGGGTCAAACTACAACGCAAATTTAAACGTTAGATACATCCTCTTATTTCCTAATCGCCAACCCACACAAGACACCACACCGGAGCCACCAGAGCCAGTGTAGAGTAGAGTAGAGTAGAGTTTTGGGGGGAGGGAGGGGGGGGGGACACATACCGAAAACAGCGACGCGACGTAGAGTCCGAAGAAAGTCAAGACCGCATTAAAGAAGTTAAACAGACTTAAACTGGACCTCTTCCGTCCGCCCAGCGTCTGTCCGCCACCACCACCGCTAGTAGTTCCCCTCCCGGCTGGAGCCGCACCGCCACTACCACCACCGGCCCCTAAAGTCCGCCCGGGCGACTGGAACGAAGCGCCCGGCGCGGCCGTGCTCGCGAGCTTGACGGCCTTCTCGACGGCGTCGGTGAGGGAGCGGGGGTCGGCGCCGCGGACGCGCTGGAGCTCGGATGTGCCCTTAAAGATGACGAACGTCGGCATGGCGGTGACCTGGTGGGCGGACGCGATCGATTGCTGGTTGTCGACGTTGACCTTGGCGAAGGTGATCTTGCCCGGCTTGGCGTATTTCGTTGAGAGCGACTCGAAGGTCGGCGCGATTGCTTTACAGGGGCCGCACCAGTCTGCGTAGACTAATTTTTTGTTAATGGTGCGTTCGTTAGTTTTATTGATATGGTTTGATGATAGGCAGGTAGGTAGGTAGGTAGAGAGAAAGGGGATGGAGATGTCTGCGCAAGCAAAGCAAGCAGAGATACGTGGTCTGGCTGTTGCTGGATGCGCGATGCGATTACTTACAGTCTGTGACGGTAATGGTAGAAGTACTTAAAATGCCCTTCCATTGGCTGTCGGATGCGACGCTGACGGTCGAACTCATTTTGGTGACTCGAAATTTGGTCGTGGTTGAAATTTCCGATCGTTATGTTCTAGTTGAATGTTGGTAATACAAAGGAGTTGGCTACGTGGATTCGGCGATCGAAGCTGTTTGGTCTGTCTAGTCGTCTAGGCAGGCAGTCGTAGTCTTAGCGTAGATGTATGCAGTTCCCTCGGGGAGGCTTAGGTTCAATGGTGGCATGTTTCCTAAATAGGTAGGCCGGTAAGACGCCAATTAGATTCTGCCGGTGGGGGCTAATTGTAACCTTAAGCTCCTAAAGAAGCTCGGACAACTTCCAAGAGCCTACAGTTTATTATTATGGACCCTGAAATTTTACTGGGAGTTAATTGTACTGGCAAGTAAAGTTCAGCATACATACTTCACCTAACATTTTAACTGTGAAAGAGACATATACCCTTTATATAATGGCTACATATGATCAAAATCGGCAGAAAGTAAGTTGAAAGATCTCAATTGGGTCACTTTCAACTACTCGAAACTAACAACCAACTTTATAGAAGCGTCGGCTCGATGAGAGTGGTGATTATGTAGACACCACCAAGCCCACTGCATTTTTTCACCCAACCGGAGGCCGTGATTGGACCGTATCGATAGCTGTTCCAGGAAGTGTTCTGTCCACGTTTGTACTCCTGCTCGCCTATCCCTCTTTCTTCGTATATACCCAAGTTCTAACCATTTCACAGGTGCAAGCGTGATGACCAACGGACGAATATTATTTCGCATATAGCACGTGCTCTTGTCGTCTTCGCCGTAGATGAGATTGTCATCTTCGACGATTCCCACCCAGACACACGTCCCAGACATGTAGACCCTTCCGCCTACACAGGGGACATTGATCCGTGTGGCTACCTAGATCACATCCTGCAGTATCTGGAGATGCCTCCTTTCATGCGCAGGACATTATTACCCATACATCCTAACCTGAGAAGTGCCGGCTTATTGCCAAGCTTGGATATCCCCTCCCACCCCCACCCCTCCGACTGGCTACCCTTTGCGGAAGGGGTCACGCTCCCAGGGAAGACCAGGACTGGAAGCGGTACCCTTGTGGATGTCGGGAGGAAGAGCCAGGTGACGATTAACGACGACATACCCCCAAAAACCCGCATCACGGTGAAAATCGACTCGAATGATACGTCTCTTGCCGAACCGGTAGACCCAGCGGCGCCACGGATTGAGGGAGGCTACTACTGGGGATATTCAGTGCGACGATGCAATTCGCTCGCATCTATCTTCGAGGAGTGTCCCTTTGAAAATGGGTACGACTTGAGCATCGGTACATCCGAGCGCGGTGTCCCTATTGCGGAAGCATTTCCGGAGCGGAAGGTGAAGCGAGGAGAGGTCAACTTCAATCATCTCCTGTTAGTGTTCGGAGGACCGCGTGGACTGGAGAACGCGGCGGAGAACGATCCGGAACTTAACGGCATGGGTATCGTGAGGGGGAGAACAAAGGAGCTGTTCGATCACTGGATCAACATCCTCCCGGGACAGGGGAGCAGAACGATTAGAACCGACGAGGCATTGTTCATTGGGCTCGCTGGGCTACGGAAGATATGGGATGGGAGATGATAGGATTGAGGACATGAGCAACAAAGAGCCTGTTATGGCGCGCGCGCGCGGAGTATGTGCAAGTCGTCCTGACCGGGAGAACGTGCCATTGTTCTACGAGTGGATCTACAGTTGGGGTGAACAGTCGTCGAGAGACTCGTCAGCACATAGTACCATAATCAAAGACAATTGTTTGGATATAGCCCACTCGATTTCATTGTCCATCCCATCGAGAAATACTACTTTGATCAACAATGTCATTGTCTATCGAGATATCTACAGTGTTCTTGTACACTCAGCTATTATGTGTTGGATTTAAAAGGGAGCGACATTTCCCACCGTTATATCCAGGTAAAAGCTCACACAACATCATCATCATCATCACATCAGAGAATCAAAAATGGACTGCATTGTGGTGAAACGTGAAGAATCCCCCGAAATGGTGGGCGATTACCCAGAACATGTGGGCAGTCCCGATGCTAAACTAAAGGCACTCGCGTTCGCGGCGTTGTGTATTCAACCAAGCGGCGAGAACGAGGGCAGGGTCAACGTCAAGGACGAGAGTCAAGACGAATCCAACTCCAGCCAGCCTCCTCCTAACGCATCACAAACCGAAGCACAGGATACAACCTCGTCGTCTATCACAACAAAGCTGGTATGCGACGACTGCCAAATAAACGACAGACGGGATTTTGACTCTCTTTGCAATGCGTGCCGCAAGAAGTGCAACAGGTTGATACTATCAGACTCGTTGTTGGCATCCAACGGCGGGTCTATAAAAACCGAGGGACAGCAGGAGGGAGTGACAGGGAGAAATCCTTGCAGGAGATGCCTAATCAGGACTGCCAGGTCGGGGCTCAAGTGTTGTGATAACTGCCGCCATTTAGATCAGAAACGCAAGCAGAGAAGGCGTCAGGAAGCTAGAGAGAGGGGCCACTGTTCCGAATGTAGGATCAGGCCGCCATCGGCCGGAAAAAAGCTATGCGACAGCTGCCGGGAGACATCGGTTTCAAGAAGGAGATCAAGAAGGATAGCAGCCGTCACCAAGGGGCTTTGTAGCACCTGTATGAAGCGTCCGCAGTTACCCGGACTGAAATATTGCAGCGAGTGCCAACGCAAGGAGGCCGGGCGGAAATATAGGAGAAGCGCAAAACCCACCGCCGCGCCTGACGCTGCACCAGAGGCGAGCGAGCCAGAAAGGGCAGCGGGTCGAAGGGATATTGCTATCGCTGATCTCCTAAATTCCGATGACGCAGTAGAGGGTGTCAACTTTCGTGACGAGCCAGAGAAAGTAGGTCCAGAGGATGTTACTATCGCTGATATTGTAAACCCCGACTCTGCGATAGATTCCAGCTCTAGTACTATCACAGTAAAGCTGGTATGTGATGACTGCCGAATAAACGACAGAGAGGATTTTGACAATCATTGCGGTCCGTGCCGCGAGAAGCGCAACGCGTCGATACTAGAATCCAACGACGGGAGTGAAAAACCCGAGGGACAGCAGGAGGCCGTGGCAAAGAAACGGCTTTGCAGGTCATGCCAGTGTAGGACACCCAGTCCGGGCTTGGTGACCTGCGATCGTTGTCGCCGTGTCAGGAAGGACCAGCGTGTGCGCACCGCCGAGAGCGGCGTATGTACCGATTGTCGTGCCAGTCCGCCAGCAGCCGGGAGAAAGATCTGCGAGCCCTGTCGCGTGTCCAAGCGTGAATTTCACAGAAAATACAGGGCAGATGCTGCTGCCAACGGGCTTTGCGTCCGCTGCCGAAAGTACCCGCCCTTGGCCGGAATAAAATCTTGCGCGGAATGCCGGAGCCGCAGTCTCGCTCGATGGAGAAAGGACAGAGACAGATGCGTAGAGGCTAACATCTGCACTCGCTGCAGAAAGCATCGCGCGGCTGCTGGAATACTAACTTGCGAAACCTGCCGTGTCTACCGTATTGATCTTGATCACAGAGAAGGCAGAAGCACAACCACCGGCCCCGATGCCGTGCCAGAGGCGAACTCTCCTAGCGAGCCAGGGAAGGCAGGTCAAGGGGATATTGCTATCGCTGATATTCCAAACCCCGACTCTGTAGAAGATGCCAGCGCTCGTAGTGAGCCAAAGCAAGTAAGCCGAGGTATTGCTATCACTGATATCCTAAATCCTGTGGGCTATGAGGTGGAAACTGCGATGCTAGATGGCCGGAAGATCCAAGTCATCGCATTGGATTGAGAGGGTTAGGGCGCTTCAGCACTGGTGCCTTTATTGTGTTTAAAGTGACCTAACGTCATCGTCCAGGTTTCGTTACTACATGGCTTTCAGGAACGTAACCCTGATGAGTAAGGCTATATCTCTGAGGCAAGTACCCACCCCTACATCTCATTGTATCTACGTCTGTCATTTTGTAGTTTTTCTCTTTTGCTCTTAATACCCTTAAAGGGCGCAAGAATATATCCGTTAAGGGGAGGGGAGTTTACACAATTACACCTTTGCAGCTAACAAAAGTTCGGAAATTGTTTATTACTTAAAAGTTTATCATGTTTAACCCAACCATTCATATAATTTTCGCATCGGTTTTTTTTTAAAAGATTGATATCGTCTAGCTCGTTTGTCTTTAATTAGCTCTAAGCCAAATTGAATACTCACCTAGAATATTCTTGATCATATATATGCGCGTGCTACTAAACATAACTTCGAATATATACTCAAGTATATATTTCTGTATATCCTGCACTTAATAGTATTTACCCATCCGTGAATACACGTGAAAACATGTACAATTTCAAGGCTGCGCTTAAAGCCTCTTCCATAAAAATCCAAGATAATTCCTTGATATGTACTTACACCCCCAACGTAGAAGTCTATTTTCACAGTCCCTGAAACTGCAATTAAACGTTACATACATATATCGTATTATAGATGCAACGTGAATACCACAGATATCCTCCGATGCCCAAAGTATGTCTTAACCTCATCGGGCAAGATGCGAGGTCTTTATTCACGTAAACCACGTAATGATGTATATCGCTTTGTAAATAAATGCTGATTCTATTTTTACACGTTCTGTTGTCTTGCTCAGCAGGAGCTCGCCCGTATTCAATTACCGAATCTTGCAGCATGTCGGCTTGTTGTCTTGGGTGGGACTGCCATGTGGCTGTATCTTAATACATATTAGCCCTTTCGGTATCAGGATCGTGCTCTGATTGGTCGAACTCCAGCCCCCTTGCTTCGGAATAGCCTGTTTATTCTTAGGAGCACAACCATCACGAGGTTTTGTGCTTTGTCACACGAACCTCCAAGAATTGGCAGCGGAGGTTCCTTGATGTACTTTACGTTTACGAGTTAGTTAATCATTCTGCGTCATTATTCGGCAAACTTACTGTAGGCATTTCTTCTGGTATGGTCATGTTTAGACGACGGTCGCATAGCTTCGCTTGAGATTTATGTGAAGTATACATCAGCCTAGCTAAGGCCATCGTCATTGACGACGAGGATAAACCCCGTTAGGAATCGGTTTAAGCCACATTCCCTTGCAGTTCTCTCGTCCGAGTTATTCGACGACGAGCGCACACGTCGGACGATGTGGATGAGGAGTTGGTCAGGGGTTCCACAGCGTGGGGCTCAATATCAATAACGCACTTTCAACTGGTGGAGGGGAACAGAGCTTGATCCTGGGAATGTTTCACATCGCTCAATAACTTGGAAGCTTAATGCCGGCAGTCAGCAAACACCGAAGCCTTTATTATCTAGAATTGCATACAATATGTACCAGCTGGCTGGGGCAGTGAGCTACCGCATAGCAACTGAAATTATTTATTAACTACATACCTGTGCCCAACACGCTAACACCCCGCTCTGGATGGGGAAGACGCAGTGATCTTCGTCCCTAAAGGCTAATAAGGTATCAACAGCTGGGGATCTATTCTTGGAAGTTTGTTCACCGGCTGTTGGTTGCCGAGCCCCAGCCACTCTAACAAGAGGCGCAAACATTTAGTTAGTTAATAGAAGGAAAACAAGATATGAGATCGACGTTGGCATAAATGCAATAGATTTCCTAGTTCCGGATATGAGATGTTCCCGGAGCAAACGGCAAACAAATTAATACACTTCTCTCTTCAACAAAACCTTGTTAGGTCCTACCCTATCTATTAATTATCCCGTTGAGCTCTGGGTCATTATTGCCCCCCAATACTACTGCTCTAGTAATCTCTAATTCCATCTTCAAGATGGCACCACTCAAGAAACTCGCCAGCTCCCTACTCTGGCTTGCCGCTATCTCATCGGCGCAGCTCATCACCGTGACCCGAACGACCGACGGGCCCCTGCCGACGACAATCCGGCAACCAGCACCGAACAACATCAATATCCCGGAAGCAGAGAAGCTAGCTAGGCCGCGCCCCAACCCCACCACCAACACAGGCGACGGCGGCGGCGGTCCCCAAACCACCTTCATCGTGGGCGAGAACGGCGTCCTGAACCAACGAAGCGAGGTGCAGCCGCTGACGAGCATGGTTCCAGTCTCGACACCCACGGGGACAGTCTCCTCCTCGGAGGTGCTCCCCACGCCCACGATGTGGAACCTCGACAGCGCGGAGCCGGACTGCGGGGAGGCGGCCGTGGGGTACCTGCAGGTGGGCCTGCAGGGGGCGGTGTCGAAGGAGCAGGCGGCCGTGTTCCGCGGCATCCCCGCCGAGGCGAAGCGGTGCAGCCTCGGGTGGAAGCAGGCGGACAAGGGCGAGCGCAACTTCCAGGTCGGCGAGCAGGGCATGACGAAAGTGCGCCAGCTGAGCGGGTTCCCGGCCGAGGGGGAGCCCGTCACCTTCAACAGCCTGCGGGAGTTCGAGCCCGCCAACGCGACGGTCTGGTCGCCCGACTTCAGCTTCTGGCCCGACTACGACCAATGGGATCATCCTTCCGGCCAGATCCAGTGCTCCGAGGACATCTACCTCCGCATCGTCATCAATAAGGAGGGCGGCGATGGCTTTGTTCACCTCGATCAGGATGAGAAGAATGGGTTTTACATCGCGTATACTCTCTAGAGTGGTGGGATAGATAGATGGTTGATGATCTGCTTTTTCACCCCTCGACTATAGCGTTTTTCCCCTATGGCATTATGATCGTGTGGCCAAGGTGTGCCATTTCGGGGTAATGACCAAATTGCATTGTTCGGAGTCAAGGAAGGGGGTCACTAGTATGACTGCATGATATGCCTGCGACACGATAGACTTAGACACATATACTTAATAGCTATTGAATTCTCGATTAGAACTTTGCGACTGTTACAGTCGTCCCAAGATTGTTTTTCCCGACGTGCTCGTACTGCTGGGATCAAGTTCTCAAGTCTTGAGCTTTAAATCAGCTGACCATCTTCGCGAGACCTGAGAACCTGCAGCATATATTTTTCAATACACTACATACAGGGAAGATAAGCATGTATAATTATTGAGTATTAGTGTAGGAGTCTTCCAAGATACTCAATCTATGCGACTTCAGTTAGAAATTGGGATTGGCTGCGATTCCCGGCGGAGAAGTCATTACATAGGGTAGTATTCATAGCCCCGCATCTTGAAAGGTTACTTACCTACCTACCGGCTTAAAGCTCCGATTTCAATCGGCTAGCTCCGACCGGAGGGACTACTATACAGAAGCACAACATTCTAGTTGTCGAGCACGTAATCGCACGACAGGAATAAAAGACTACAAAACTTTATTCGCGGATGACGCCCTGAAGTGAAGTTTTAGAAACACAAAATTAAGGAGATACTATTTTCCAGTCTAATCTCGAATCCCTTATAGTTTTTTTATCTTATCGTTCCTGTCGTCATGTCTTGCGAATCCTCAAACACGCAGGATCACCACCATCATCATGATCCCCCGCCCGAGCCCCCGGCGGACGCCTGGAAAAATACCGGTGTCCAGGTGATCCCTTCAGACCAACTCGACGAGAACACAGCGCAGACCCCCGGCATGAACCGCGCGGCGGCGATCAACTTCGCCCGCGTCGGCGCACAGAAGCTGTGGGCGGGGACGGTGACGATTCATGCGGACGCCAAGACCGGGGCGCATCACCACGGTAAGTTGCCGAGGCTACAACCCCCGCCACCTCCCCCCCAAAAGCAACTATCTACCTACCCTCTCTCCTATGTTTGGAAAATGGATGGAGAGGTCAGTGAAAGATGTAATGGGAAGTGTTGACACAGGATATCGCAGGACATCTCGAGTCCATTATCTACATCCTCAAGGGGCGCGCCCGCATGCGGTGGGGCAGCAACCTGGAGTTCACGGCCGAGGCGGGGCCGGGCGACTTCATCTACGTGCCTCCATACGTCCCGCACCAGGAGATCAACGCGCTCAAGGATGCGGATCTGGAGTGCGTGCTGGTGCGGAGCGACGGCGAGGCCATCGCCGTCAACTTGCCGGATGTGGAGCCCGTCGAGAAGCCCGAGACGGTGAAGTGGATCGATCCGACGCATAGGAACTTACCTTGAATAGATACTTAGTTACTAATCACCAGGTTGTGTTTTGTGTTTCGGGGTTTGAGCAATGTGGCAATTAGGAGGGAAGTGAGTAGGATAGTATATATGCAGAAACATGGCTACGAAGAAATGCATTCGTGGTTAAATACAGGCGTTTATGCCCGCAACCATGCGACTTGATTGTTGTGCAAGTGATATTTCGCCGTACTCGCGGAGATAACAAAAAAGAAAAACTCATAGGGGTGACACCAAGGGATAGATTGGCGTTAATACAATAGGTCAATTATCTCAAGCTCATCTCTCGTCGGAGTTACAGAAACTAGGAAAATAAACATGATTAATAGCTATGTAAACCCCTTTCAGAATTGAAAATGTTCCAGCTAAATTCCATTCTCCCTGTTGCATGGCTAACTCCCTTTGTTCCTATCCCTGTCCTAATTTCTCCCTACGCACTCAAAGCTAATAGCGCCAGCATACCTACCCGATCAAATAAAGGAAAGTAGTTATGACCTAAGCAGCAAGCGACGCTAGATCCAACTCCTCCTTGCGTCGCCGAATCAAGAACTTAGTCGACTGATCCCCGACCATGAAGAACCCATTACAGGTAGCCTTCGGATCCGGACCGGGAGCCAGCTTCCACTCGTACTTGAGCAAGAGATGGCACAGCAGGACCTTGATCTCATTGGCGGCGAAGAAGCGCCCCGGGCAGGCGAACTGGCCGTGGCCGAACCCGAGGTGCTCGGCCGACGTGCTGACAAGCTGCCCCTGATTCTCCTTCCCGGGCACCTGTCGCATCCGCAGGAACCGGTACCCGTCGAACTTGTCCGGGTCCTCGTAGTATTCCGAATCCCACATGTGCGTCGAGTCGGTCACCACCATCTGGCCCTTGCGGATGACGGTCCCGTTGGACAGTTTGAAGTCCTGCGTCACCGATCGTCGCATCGGCGCTGTAAAAAAAGGGGGGTATTATGTCAGGAACTGATGTTAGGAATTCCGAAGGCAGAAGGGTTACGCACTTAGCAATATCGGCTTCATCCGCTGGGCTTCCTTGACCACGCTATCCATTAGCTTCAGCTCATATAACGCTGTTTTCTTTAGACCCTCGGCCTTCAAGACCTGGATGACCTCTTCGCGAAGTGCCGTGACGATCTCTGGGTTCTATACATCATAATCTGGAGTCAGTCGTATGTAAAGAGACATGTGAGAGCTCATAGGCGTTTCCCAAGCTACTTAACTAGATCGTAGTGGCTGGGGCTAAGTTATGAAAGGGGGCCGTGGGTTCTAAATACTCACCTGTGCAATCCTCATCATTACCTCCGTGAGCAAATCGGTCGTTGTGTGGATTGCCACAAGGGACAGGAGAATCTGGAGAATTGCCGGGTCGTGATTTGGATCTTCGATGGCGGCCCACTGCAATCCTAAAGGTCAGTCATGCCATATCTTTGCATAGGGAGTCACATGATTTGCACAAGGCTTGCTAGCTACCCCTTATAAACAGGAACTCATCCCGCTAAAACAACGTAGGCGTCAAGGCTACTTGGAAACAAAACAAATCTAGCTAGCTTGTATACTTACCTCAAGAGCGTCCCCAAATTTTGGAAGGGGTTCGCCCTTGGCGATGGCCGCGGCTTTCATCACATTTCGCTGATCGATGTGAACCTGGATGGCGTTGCGGGCATCGTCGAGGCGGGCACGTAGGGTGTTGCATGATGGCATGTACCAGTGCACATAAGGGCGGAGGAACTTGGGCCAGCTTTGTAGTTCGGCAACGGTGTGGAATGCTACCTCAGCATATGCCCCCGATGCTTGAAGCCATCTATCGTCGCGACATCCCTCTTCGCCCATGAACACTCTCGTCGATACCTGGGTGACGACTGGGAGGATGGACTGGATTGGGACTATCTCACGCCACTCTAGTTTTTGATGGATTAGTTACACCGGTGTTTTGGGCTTGCTGTTGGACATGATTTACCAGGATCATCTAGGAATGTTTTATTGAGCGCGAGTCCTGCTTCCTCTGAAAGAGCCCCTGTGAGTTTACCTATAGATGCATTTAGTATACATGACAGTCTGTCACTATAGGGGGAACGATGAGTATTCATACCAAGAATCCGAGTGATGTATTTGTTAATCATGTGCGGTAGGTTCTTATTATTCCCAAATGGTTCGAAGCCTCGGTAGCGTGAGAGGGGCTAAAAGGTTTAGTATTTTGGGCAAGACGAAGGATCTTCAACAAGCCTCACTTACACTCCCTTTATTTGGAAAAGTAACATCCGGATGGCTTCGCACTTCGTCGATTAAGTTCGCAGGCACGGACACCATCTCCCCTCCAGGGGTGAATATCCGGAAAGGCTGGTTGGGATACAGGGCCTTGCCCTTGAGCAGTAGTTCTATGCTGTTCTTTTTGAATTCAGTGATGCGTTTCTGATCCGAGACATCGAGAAGCTGTCCCGGGTTCACCAGGGGAAGGTTCCCCTTCCTATCATTTCCAAGAGAGCATAGTGCTACGCCGAAGAGGAAGGCAGCGACGAGGTAGACGAACGGGTGCTCTACTGGCAGGGGAATCGAAATGTTGCCAAGCCCGAGCTCGAATTGTTCGTAGAACGACATACTGCTGTTCAGTGAGTCGAAGCGGAGTGAAATCCTAAAGGGAGATGGTCCAATCAGTGAAAGGGGAACTATTATACATTAGAGAAACAAGAGCCCTTGCAAGATAACAACTGAAGAATATGGACGCACGGATTTATCTTATGTAATATACACCAACATGCGGGCACCAATGAATTTCATTAGAGCTCGACACCGATAGTAAAAATGTTTAGGCAGAAACCAGTTTATTTAATCTGAGAGCAGACTCATAGGTCTAGGGATACAAGTCCTTTTATATAGACGTCACCTTGCCAAGTCATGCCAAGTCTTGACATCCAATCCCGCCCCGTCATTCGTAAGACGAATTACATTGACCAGGTAAACCGCCCAGCGTTCCATGACGACTCGCAGTTCGGGGCCTCTAAGTGACCGAAATCCTATTTAAATAGTAACAATACAACGGTATTAGAAATGTGGCTGAAGGATCAGGCAGCTAGCCGGAGGATCGGGGATAGGAGGATCGGTGGATCAGACCCAGTCCGTTCCGATATAGCCCCACATTGTCTGTATCCCCCGACTTTCAACGGATGGTCCACGGAATAGATCAAGGAGATGACTAGATGCATTCCTTCCATTGATTAAAAAATATAAAATTTAACTGCCACGCGTAAAACGACTTTTAAGTAAATATATAAAATGTTATCTCGAACCCAGGAACTACCGACGTCTAAGTCTTAGACTCGAAGACTTCCACGGCATGCAATTCAGGGAGAGATCCAGGGGCTTTCCAGTATCACTACATCTTCTATATCATAGGCAAATCAAAATGCAACACTGTTAAATTTAACGATATTGATTGCAAGCACTTTAGTGGCACATTAGAAATGAGAAGATTATGATGTAGTTCGTGGCAAGAATATCGCTATATAGCATTTATCTGATTGGTTACAACGGCGGCGTTAAAACGCTTCGTCACTGTCATACATTTCGATACATGCACGTAATAAGATGCTAAACATAACAAACACAACCTAGCATAGGATAGCTCGGTATAACATATACTGATCGAGGAGAGGCATCTTTGGAATATGAGAAATGGCCATAGTTTGTCGCAGAGACTAGATTTACTAGCTAGGGAGCACTATATATAACCCCTAAAGGAGCTCCTAATAAAGGTATCTCTTTCTCCCCGAGCTGATTAAGTAGCTTACTATACAGAGTGGCCATTTAATGCAACATAATTGATCGTTCACAATTGGTGATAATCATATGCATTAAAACAATGTTGCAAAACCTAGTGTTTTCTGAGAGCGGTCCTCTTGTTATTTGCCCTTACAGCCATTGGCCAGATAGCCTCAAGACTTTTCTAAAGACGGGATTCTAGGTCTCATAGGGGCGGATGAAAAGGTTAGAATTTCAGTTAATATGTCTACAGTGTACCAAAAAGAGTTCAGTAAAGAAAACCAAGCCGGCTTTCCCCTATACTCGTGGCAACAAGTGTTGATGTTAAGACAAAGTAATGTTATATCAATCCACAAGTAAATACAGATTACGTAATGACGTGCACCAAGCGGATCCTCCATCCAAGCGTTGTTTCTATCATGAATGCCTAGCTTTGAGGAACTTACTACCTGTATAAAAGTTCAAACTTAGGTAAACAAAATAGTATATTGTCCTAAGGTTATTATCTATAAACATAGTATGATCAAGAAGGACACGTCCCTTAACCTTCCTTCCTAATTTGGCGCCCCTCTACGTTGGTTATAACATGCTGTCTCCTTGATCCGTGATTATCGTGGAATCTATTTGGCGCCTTTGACTTTACTCTTAATGCTGAAACAAGGGACGATGGGTTTGATTAGCTGTGGTGATAGAAATAGTGTACATATGAGCAGTGTTTCCTTATGATGGAGTAGCTCTGTCCCGACAACCCCGTAGGATCTCGCATGTTACTGTATTATCTCTATAGTATTAACAGTAGGATATGTCTAGATTCAGTATTCAGAGCAGTCAGGGATGGGCAGTGGAATGGGTGGTAATTATTCACATGTTACAGTGAACGTAAAGGGTTATTGCCACTCGAGCAATAACGGTTCCATTTTGGCTATGCCATACCACGATACGATGCTCGGAGTCACACAATATAACTCCCAGCGTGTGTTATAGATCTTGAGCTGTGTGAAGATTTCTATCGCTTCCACCTAAAGATTTGGTATTGGTCCCTACCAGGTGTTGGGTAACTATCGAATACGATGAGCTGTCTCCATATATAGGTATGTACTAATACCATAACTAATAACACCAAGTTGGCACTAAGTAAATCCTTCTGGACCCATAGTCCCCGCATGGCAGGCTACGAAATCCCCCTGAAGGAAAGTGTGAATTGGCAGAATGTGGTTGGTTATTATTATCATGGAGAGGCGCAACGGGTCAGGCTCGCGAAACTGACTAGCTGCAAACGAAGAATCCTGCGGAACTAAGCCCTGTGCAGTGTTGTGGCCTTCTTCATTTTCTCTCTGCTTTATTTTAGCATAATCCTTCAGTTCGCGTTGCATGACGAAATGCGTGAAACTAACGTTAGTTGGTAGCCAGGGCCTAATCGACAGATCGTGTTATTACCGGACATGATATTTGCGTCCATTAACGTGTTACATAACAAATACCCTCATAACTTAAGGCAGTCTGAGTAGGTTGTTGCGTACCGGATTGTAATTTATAGTAATATTTGTGAAGTATCTTAAATACCATGCATTGGATCTCCGAGCATGCAGAAGAATTATCCAATATTGAAATGGCAAATGGCTAACATTTCGAGAGAGACAAAATATTGCTGAAGGTTTTTTTCCCTGAGTCTCATTTGAAATATTGACGTCTTTGTACAAATAACAAATAATGTATCATGCCATGATATTACCGGGTGATATCTTTGAGTATATCTCGTAGTTCCGCGTCATCATTACACGCCTAGTCCCCTAGGCTCAGCATACCGCAACAATTCCTCGTCCGTCTCGAACCGCGGATAGCAGCTCTCCTCTAAACCCAAGCAGACCTCAATACCCTCATCTGCATCCACCTCGTCTCCCCTACCAACCCTGACACCCTTCCGGGTCGGCAGCACGAAAAAGAAACCCTCGAACTGGGGATGCGGCCACCGCAGCGCCTTCGGTTTGCCGAAGCCGTAGTCGTGGGTGTGGTACGACTTCATGGTGTGCCAATCGAAGGCCATGCAATCTAAACCGAGAACCCAGTGCATGTCTAACTCCGTCCATCGCAGATCATTGCAGCCGCCGGCCCAGCTAACCAGCGAGGATACGTAAGCCGGGGTGATGCTGTTCGTGGCACCTCGCACGGTGCGCGCTAACAGAGGCAGGGCACCGTCGGCCATCACGTCGGCCACGGTCAGGACTTCGGACTGCGGCAGCGTCACCGCGCTGCCGATGTACCGCCCCGAAATCGGCGGGTCGGTACGCCCCCTCGAGTTGACGGCGTGGATCGCCTTGCTGGGCGCGGTGCCCGTGGGCTTTAGGAGGGGGAGTTTGGCCCGCACGACTGCACGCCAGAGCAGAGCTAGCATGGCGTCGTACGTAGATATCCACTACAAATAAACTTTTGATTTAGCAATCTGTCTTCTTTATCAATACCTTGGTAAGAGATAGGAGTTGTCCCGGAGTCCCTTTCTCTCGGACACACACCCCTTTCACTATGTCGCTTTGAGCATTAAGCTGTGGCGACGAAGGAGAGAAAACAACCTCAGAAAACTACTTACACCCGCGCCCTCTGTTTTCGCCTCAGCCTTCAGCTTCTGCAGGTTACGAAGCGGGATGTGCCATATGCGCGTCTTGACGGCAGGGGGCTTCGCATCCGCGGGCGGCGGTGGCGAGGGTGTGTCGGGGGCCTTGAAAGTGGGATACTGTGGGCCGAGCTTCTCCCACGTTGAGGGCGAGGGCTTGCTGGTGGCCCTTAGGATGCTGCGGTTAGGGATGGGTGTCGGAGACACGTAGACCGTGCCTTGGGTGGCCGCAGCGGAGTGCCGCGACAGGGCGTCCAGGAAGGCTTCGCAGCCGGGACCATCGCAGACCTGGTGCGACACCGCGAGAGCGAGGATCAATCCTCCTTCAATGAACGTCACCTGCAGGGCGAGGGCCGGAGGACCAGTGGCGCTGGTGTCTTGGCCGGGGACGGGGAACTGGCCGGCGAAGGCCGGAGGTAGCACCTTGCTCGCATCGAGGAGATGGACCGGGAAATCCTTTTCGTCGAGGAAAGAGAAGGCGGGGATGTCGTCGACCTCCGCCGTCTTGACGTACAGAGAGACGGCGGAGCCATGTTGCTTTTTAACTACAATGCGGCGGGCCTCGTTGTCAAAATGTAACGTACCAGCTACGATAGGGTAGTCGTCCAGGGTGCGAGCGAGGCCTTGGAGGAGATTGTTAAGGATAGCATCCTTATTCGCGTCGGCGGGTAGTTCGAAAACCTCGATCATGTGGACATAGAGCTTGGGCATGAGGTGATCCAGGTCCGACAGCTGGGTGATCTCATCCTTGCCTTCCTCTCCCCGGGCGCTATAAGGCTGGACCCGATGCTCTTGAACGGCAGCGGCCATAATGGTCGAGGAGTGTAGTACGGGCGTGACAAAAACCGGGTTTTCAGTGAGGGGCTCTTGTTTCAAATCGAAAAACTGTCGATTTTCCTCTCGAGCTAAGTTTCTGAGGTCTTCCTGGTCGATGAGACCAGAAATCCAGAGTACGGAACGCAGGCATGCTCCTACATATGTATTTAAGTGTTGATGTGTGGGCTGATGGATTCCGACTCCCCACTGTCGTGAGTCCACCCTTTATGAACTAAAATTGCGGACGCTACTCACCTAGGAAGTTTGTGGGTGTCTTGAGCTAGCCAGCTCCTTACTAATAATTATTAGTCTCGGGCGCCATTCATATAACGGGTTTTCGTGGGGTTTCGAATCAAGTTCTCAATGGACTAACAGGAATAAGGCGAGTAGTTGACTCAGTCAAGATTAGTCCATGCACAAAACCCTAGAGCAGCTGTTCGCTGGCTTGAGTCTGAAATCTATTAGTGATTTCTACATAATATTGGACAACCTAGTACCTTGTGAGCCCTATGGGGGACCGTTAGATTAGTTCATGTTAGTATGTGCGCTACGAGGTGCCGGTGCTCTAGGTCGCGGGTGTGCGACGGGAACAGCCGATGGTCAGCATTTAAAAACTACGGAAAGATCTTTCCCAATTCGTTGTGTAACTAGACTTTCTTCGATCTCGAGGCTACCTAGAAGTAAAGAACAATGGCGGTTGATGCGAATCTGCGGTTCGTGCAGCCTGAGGGCCTGGCGCTCGCTATCATTATTGTCTCCCTCGTATTCCTCTTCTTCTCTCTGCTGTCCGTGGGTATTCGCATATACATCCGGCAGTCAGATAATGCGTTAGGGCTTGATGACTGGTTGGTGCTGGGTGGCGTGGTATGTAGCATACACTGCATTCCCTCCCTTCTTGATGAAGGTATGAATCAACTGATGTCACTAACTATTCTAGATGGGCTACGTGGCCGATGTAGGGTTGGCTATTTGGGCTGCCTCGTCAGGCGTGGGAACGAGGAACGCAAAACTAAATGCCACCCACCAGACGGAAGGGATGAAGGCATATACCATCGTAAGTAATCCCAAGGTTATTTTCTTAGCCAGCTAGCTTTGGTGATTCAAGTCACTGCAAGGGGCATGTAAGGGGGTGCAGACCTCCCATACAACCCCATACTGGGCTATACTTACTGTTTGCAAAGGAGAATTATTGACACAAGGTATTGCAGTGGATCTTGATGTATGTGGTATGTTTGGCGTTGATCAAATCGTCGGTTTGCACTACGTTGCTCCGTATCGCCAAGATTAAGCTGGGCATGGCCATTGCCGTATGGTGTTTGTTAGGCGTGGTATGGGCCTCCTTCATGGTTACGTTCATCGGAGTGCTGCTGTACTGCCGGCCTATGGAGGCTAGCTGGAACTCGGCGCTCGTGTTGGCAGGAAAGGCTACCTGTGGCTCGATCGAAACCATGATTGCGATCAGTCACACGGCAACAGTATCGACTCTCCTTACCGACATAGGCTGCACTGTGCTACCTGGTATGCTGCTATGGACGGCACAGATGAAAGCGAAGGCCAAACTTCAGGTGTTTGGCCTCCTAGCTGTTGCATCAGTGTAAGTGATTGGTTAGAAGTCAAGATTGGGGTTGCTCACGATACATACTAATAACCACATGTAGAGCATCGGTCGCTACCATCGCCCGCGCCCCCTTCATTTCCCACTACAACCAACCCTTAGACGATCTACTATGTAAGTTCTACGCGATCCTCCTTCATAAAGATAAGCACTCACTAAGTGTTGACACTCTCATCCATAGATTGGGTCGGCTACATCGTGATGTTTTCGAACATCGAATTGGGAATCGGTTGCATCGCCTCATCACTCCCCGCCATGCGCGGCCTGTATCGGCGTTTAGCCGGCCACGAGGACACGGAGAACAGCGACTACTACAACAACAGTGGAGCTCCCCGCAGCCACTCTTTCCACAATCCGACCGACACTGGCCGCACTCACGCTACGGTACGCGCCGGCGATGGTGACTGGGAGGAGATACACGATGGCGATTCGGACAAGGGCACGTTGCTGCCGACAACACCAGCGAACCAATCAATATCAAGCAAAAATAACAAAGGGGGGATTCGGATGGACTACTCATATACGGTTGAGTTGGAGCCGGTGTCGAATCATAAATAGACCCTAGGTTTAGGTAGAATTGGCCATCCACTCTCGGCAGTCCGTCATGACCTTTGAAGATGAACGCTTGATTTGCTAAGATATGTAAAATTTACGTATGTTTGTAATGTTTTGCTTTAGTGGTGTTATTATTCAGATATATCATAGATGCTTAGAGGTCAAGTAATAATTCATTTGTCATAAACAGTGATCAAGACTCTGGCTCCATGTATCCTATTTCTGTTACATCATTTACGTCGCCCATAAACCTTGCAGGAAATATCTTTGGTTGTTCTTGTGTTACCAAATGGAGGGAGATATATTGACTGGAATAACGATGGGAAAAGACCTATATATACTTATTTTCAAGAAAGATTAATAGGTGAATAGATAGATGTCGAACGAAATAGGAAAATGTCTGTACCTGCCCTTAACTATTGTAGGGGCCATAAACTCATTCTTCGCTTCTTGGCTCGTTCCCCGCGTTCCGGCTCAAGTCATCATTGATATGGGTTGTCTAGCAATGGTCATCATCAACGCGATCTTAGCCACTATCAGGGGAGATCTTACATATTGGGCCATGGCGCTCCCCGCGGTGTTTATTTCCGCATTTACTATTGATCTGACCACCACCAGAGCGCAGATAATCGCTAGCAACAACGTTCCCATGCAGCACCGGGGTGTCGCAGACTCTCTTGTTGGCACACTTCTAAGCTACGGTATGAGCATCGGTTTAGGGTTTGCAGGCACCTTCGAGGTGAACACATCGGACAATGGAACGAATCAACTAAGGGGCTATAATTCTGCCGCATATCTTGCAGTAGGTTTGTCTAATGTTGCATTGCTATTGAGCTTGTTCATTCGAATCCCGAAGGATACGCGTAAGGGCTAGGAAGCGGAAGCAGCTGAATGACTAGATTAACATAGTCACAGCTACACATCATGACGGAATAATCACTATAATTCAATTATTAGAGTACTTGTAGACCTTGCAATTTTGTATCTTCCTATCATTACAGTATGTCGGGGTTGTTCACATATAATGCACGGGAAAGATAGCGTCAACACATTATAACTTACTATTACATGCATAACCAGTCTCGGGAGTATATCCACTCCAAAGATTGATAATTCTGTAACGGAAGATAGGACAGCTCTTAGTTTGATCCAACTACCCACTAGACGAACCTTCATTGTCATAGTACGGTATGTGAATGAGACTCGAGATCTCGAATTTCTACAGCAATAATACATCCCGTTCGATGTGATACTGGGGAAGCAATGTGTGGTATCCACGTGCAAGAAGAAATAAAGTCACAATGGACATCTAACTAAAAAGGATAGTAATGCCGATATAGTTCCGTTTCCCGAGATATCATATATCAATGAGGGTCGGAAGATATCAAATGCAAATTGAAATACCGGCAGTAGTGTTAGAACCTTGCGTTTGGAAAGATACAATCGTCAACCATCTCATCTAATAGGTTCTAACAAGTCATTCGTCAAGTTATACTTGATAACTGATAGTCGTTGCAACAAGTAACCTCTAAGTCCATTGCGGCGAATATAAGTACGAAAATAAGTTACTTTATGGCTAGTCAACACTCAATGATTATATTTCAATATCTTAATGGGAGGAATACCGATGAGCATTTGTCCTGTAGTAGGATGGACAACAGGTTGGCATTCACATATCACCGAACCTATTTCGCAAAACCGTCAACTAGGGACTGGACGTCGTCTTCCGTCAACTCCTTAATACCCAACAACTCGTTATCAAGCTTCTCGAAATGTGCGCCGTACCCATCGCCCCAAATTGACGCGCTGATGAAGTTCATGTAGAATTTAGCCGGGTCCGGGTGCTCCTTCCCAAATTCCTCCCAACCTTGAGCGACTAACTCATCTATGGAGATGAGGTTCTCTTTCCACTCATTCGGTGTCCCCGTGGCTTTCTTGCCCTTCTCTAGGAGCTGTCTTGGCGACACCGCAGTATCATGCACGAACACGGCACGGTTCTTGGTTTCCACTGGATGTAGGAGAACCCCAGCAATGGCTTTGCCAGTGGTTCCTAGAGTGGTAGTGCTGAAGAGGCGATCACCACCGTCATAAATATTAGCCGTTCTGTCCTTGACATTCAGTATCAATCCAAACTTGATACCCCAGTCCAGGAACGGGCCAGTCATCACGGCCGTGTAGGGCATAGTTCCCGCAGCGGCGTGCTTCTCGAGAGCGTTCAGAGCCGCAATCTTGTTGGCATAGCAGGGGAGCTTGGATGTCTTCTCGTTTAGAGTGTTGGAACCGAACTCAGAGGGTATGAATCGTTTCACGTTGGATTTTGCGGCTGCTTCTACCAATAGGAGTTGCTTATCCAGCGCTGCGGACGAGATAGTCGAGACAACAGCATCCTGACCTCTGAGCGCCTCGGTGAGGGATTCGAGCGAGTCGTAATCAACCAACGCGATCTTTACGGATGGTGGGAAGCTGTGGGCACTGCCTTGTCGGGTGAGCGCGGTGACTTCGAAACCTGCTTGTAGTAACGAATTGAGTACTACAGGTCCCAGATTCCCGGTAGCCTATATTACCAATACAGTTCAGTTGCTCGCTTGTAAGTCATCTCGGGGAACAGCTAAACAGTAACTTACCCCAGCCAAAGCCACTTTGGTAATGGTATTCATTGTCTAAAATATTTAGTAGGAGAGTATGGACCAGGAAGAAATAGCTTGCGTCAAAAGTGAGCAAAACCCCAGATAAGTACGTAACCCGAAAGTCAAGTAAACGTCTAGTTCGAACTTAATTAGAAGGTTGGTAATTGGACATCTATACTGGCACTGGGACATACCCTATGGTTCCAGCTTAATGTCCAATATATATATTTGCTGGGTCGCTCTGTTTGGGACACTGAAATGCACACTTCAACCGCCAATGCATGAGTTTAATGGCATTTGTCAGCTTTCTCGTTCCAGTGGGAGCTCCCAAAAACATGGGAGTTTAATGTAGGAATTGCTTTTGCTATTACCTAATCTGTCGACCCCGCGTAGGAGGAATTGCGAAGATGAATCTCAGTCCTGTCATCCCACATGCACGCCACATTTCATCCATCTCCCACCTCCACATCCCACATCCTATCCGCATCGGGTTCAGGGGTAATTAGGTTCTCCCGCATTGAATTGCGATGCAATAGCCCCCTTCCAGACTTCCAATGCATGCGTGGCCCACCACTCTGCCTCATACTGGAAGGTTAGCGAACTCATCAGACACTCATTCAAAGTATCCGAACCTTCAATGCAAAGGATATTGACTTGATGTCTTAGCTAAGTTACACTTGCAGAAGTCTCACTGACTGTTACGTGCTAGCAGTATGTGCTGCAACAATCGTTTGTAGTAGTAATCGTGAGCTGATTGGCTATTTCTGCATCATATTTAGACATTATATATGCATGCAATAAGAATGACAGTTATCACCTGACTGGATCGCTTCCAGGGGGTCGCAGCGGCGCAGTCGCGCCAAGATTATTTCTTCCTGCAGTCTTCTGGAACACAATCACATTTGCAAGTGGATGTCGAACTTCTCTGACTTTATACATGTTGAAATCCGCACTTACTAACTACGATTTTCTGTAGCCTTTTTCAAATTCAACCAAAATGGACTTACAAATAACCTCTCAGGTAGTCGGAGTCATTGATCCCAATCCCGGATGAAATTATGCATCATATCCCACCAGAGGAGGTTACATCAACCCGTAGCAAGCAGTTCACGTGTACGGTCCCCGGCTGCGATAAGCTGTTCAATAGAAAGGAGCATTTAACACGCCACATGAAAATCCCACAACCCACAACCGGAATACCAGTGTCCAATATGTGGTCGTAGATATGCTCGCAGATATATCTCCCACACATTACACGAACACCCGGGGTTCAAAGGCACAAGCCCTAGCTTCGGACCAAGGTACGACATTATCTTTGGTGTTTGAGAGATCAATAAGTCTCCATTCTTGAAGATTGGGGGGGCATAGGGAGGCGAGTTGTTCTTGTCTCCAACGTTATTGTCACTCATCGGAGCCTAGACAATGTCGGCGCATTTCTGTGCATCCAACCTAGGTGTGTCGGAGTACGATGCCCCAGCCTCCCCCAGGACGAGGCGAATATGCTTACGACGGCCCAGCGCTCCAGGCCAGTAGATGAGTTCGTATATTAGGTCGGACCTGGCAGCTATCACAAGTGGCGTACAACTGCATGGGTAGGCCACTACGCAAACAGCAATGTTGAGCTGGCGCGTGTGCATTGGTAGCTAGTTATGTATTGTAAGAGGTCGACATTTTGCTGCCCCAGCTCTTTTCACTCCGTCTACTGAGCTGGCACACTCTTGGACGGCTATCTACCGTTTACTTCGTAAAAGGTAATGCCACCCATGATGCCCTGCCTGTTTCGTTGAAGGTCCGGTTGTCGAGTGTTCACACGTTCCTCTCGAGGGCCAACCACTCAATCTGTCCCACCTCGCCTACCTCGCTGCACCATCTTAGCAACCAGGAATTCCCTTACTAAAGTGTTTACATAGTAATTAAAACAAGTATTCTAAGTTCTATAGTATGATCCTAGACCAACTGGGACCATCCTTATCATGGTGCAAGTCTACCGCAACTGCACACATTCCACGACTCTCTGTAAATAAACTCAAACACCACTTAATATTTTCCTAATACGGTAATTTTAAGGACCAAGGCTTAACTACTCTAGTACCTTAGCTCCAGGGTAATGGGCCTATGTCTCGCACTAGCATCCACTTAATTAGCTTATTATGACGTCGTGAAAATATATAAGAAAAGCGAGCGCAGATGGCCCATGTCCCCTTGTGTAACAGGGTATGAAGTAAGTAATCACTTTTTATATGAGGTAGATGACCCAAAGATACACTCACTCTATTTTATAGTCACTACATACTCTAACATAATACAATCACAGCCTTATTGGCCAGTTCGCAAAGACTCACCTCGGTGATGTTCAGCTTCTCAGACAAAGCACGTATGCCAAGCACGCTAAGAAGATCTTTACAATGTTAGAATTAACATAATCACACAATGAGGCTAGAAAATAGGTGCATGTACATGGGTCGATAGATCTACACACAATGCCAATAAATGGGTTTAAGGATTCGGTAGCCTGTCAGTCAGCTTATTAGCCGTGTAGCCCTGCGAGCCAAACAGAAGGAGAAATTTTATCGAGGTGGATACGATGATGATCCTCGAAATCTGGCTGCCTGGCAACCTGGGCGCGGCCGTTCTGGTTGCACGCGCATTGAAGTGGCTGAGTGGTTCTGGTCTGGTAGCAAACATCACACCAACATCGGCCCTCGAATGTGGCAAACTGAAAAAGATCCTCCGTTCTTTGACCCGGGGCGCCTTCCGGAGTTAAAAAGCGGTTTGAAATGTTATACCAACGATTGAACTTCGGCGCGACATACGCGAGCTACCCCGAGGTTCCTTCGATCCTATGTCTAGCCGCCGCCCTGCTCATCGCCTGGTTCCGACCTCCTCCCGCTGAAGGGCCTTCCGCCATCCTGACCGAGATCTTCTGCTGGATATGGGTGTTTGTTTGGTTCGAGGTACTCCCATGGAGCGGCGTCCCTTGGAGCTGTCTGCGGACCGCGGCAGCAAATAGTTCCAAGATTCGCTTGGGCGCCATAGCTATTGGCATATCTTTTGCGGCGCTAGGAAGGTCTCTCGACGATTGTCGATGGATTGAGGTTAGTTCCTTTGTTATATGACCTGAATGATAAATGTTCCCATTGGCTAATGAAGATATCGTCGCTTACCATGCGCATCAGCCAGCTATCATACCGATTCTCACACTCATACGGCGACGGTCGTGGCGGACAGTCCTAGTCCAGACCTGTGTCGCCGCCCTGTCCGTCGCATGTCTTGCGCCCTTGTTCCCAAACTTCAATACTGTGACTATTGCCATAGTCACCGCGGCAGCATCAATATGCTTCATCGCCCTTTCCGTTCTTTACAGCTCTCTTGTAGCCATATTCGAATACCGGGACCTATTGGGAGTGGGGGGAAACAACAATATAGAGACTAGGCCTATCCGAATTATCGTCGCAGTGGCTACCCCCCTCCTGGGCTTGATGTATTGGTCTTGGATTAAGAGGGATAATTCGCCTCATACGGTTGATGCTTCGATCTCGGCGGGTGTTCTCAAGGCGGCGCAATGGGTTCTTCTATTTCAGGCTGTGAGTTACGAACATTGAATCGCTTCCATGATAGCTACATGGACAGGAAAGCTAATTGCAAGCAGACTGAAGACTTTCCATGGAGTATTGCAGCTACTTCTGGGGCCTTTTCCGCGGCATCTTTTACGTCGGCGCACACCACTCGCAATGTTTCTATGTTTGTGCTGAAGCATGTGTTCGCAGCTACCGCTGCCATAGCCCAGACCGTGTTCGAACTTCCGCCGTCTCGATTCAAACATCTTCTATGGCTGCTCCTTGCCTGTCCCCTACTAGCTATCCCGAGCCACCAAAGAGATAGAGTCTCGTCAGTAGTGAAAGGCGACTGGCACACCGCAGAGGACGTAGTCTCCCGCCCGCTTAATGTATTACCGCTTCATTATGGTAAACATCCCATCGAAGAACTGGTACAGCGATCTAAAGACGAGTTTGAATCGATGCTCAACAACCAGTCACAAACGTACGAAGACGCCGAAGCCGAGTATCGACGACGGTATAAAATCGATCCTCCGCGAGGTTTCGATGCGTGGTTCAAGTTCGCGCAGGAGAAGAACTCGCTTATCATCGACAATTTCGATACCCTTTTCGACTGTATAGAGCCGTTCCTGAAAATACCGCCTGGCACGGTACGAAAGTTCATGGAGGAAGCAATGGGCCCGGGACACATCAGTCGATGTGGGTTTCGGGATGGGAAGCTCGAAGGAGACTGTGGACCCCGCGGGAAAACAATACAAGCCATGACAGAACCCTTTCAACATGAGCTACCTAATCTTGACCTCCTGATCAATGCTCTTGACGAGCCGAATGTGCTCCTATCGCCAAAGTACGACGACGGGGCTATATGGGACAACCGCTGCGAGAAAGATGCAAAGAAATGCATCACGGAAATCTGTGGCGAAGACTGGCCCCCGCACCCCGAGATGACGAGGCACCAAACGCTTCCCAACCTCCCTTTGAGCCTGCCGTTTATACAGGATATACAGAGCTCAAAAGATGTTTGCGCCCACCCCGAGTATGCCGATCTTCACGGGTATTACATCTCACCGCCCAGTGTCCAGAGAATCAGACGACCAGTGCCTATACTATCCCAGGCTAAGCTGTCCAGTTTCAGTGACGTTCTTATGCCGAGCCAGATTTACCTTCGAGGGTACGACAACCTGAACGATTACGGATATGTCGACGACGCAGAGCACGATCCGGACTGGGAGCAGAAAGACTCGAAGCTCTACTGGATCGGCTCCAACACGGGAGGCGGGGATTACGACAGCAGCTGGCACGTGATGCACCGGCAGCGATTCGTCGCCCTAGCGCAGGACCGGGCGGACGCCCTCGGCGGCCCCGGCCTAGACACCTCGGTGTACCTGAACGAGACGGAGCCCGGGGTGTGGGCGCCGTGGCAGGGGGCCAACGTGCTGCCGGCGCTCACGGACGTGCACTTCCACGCGCTCCGGCTCTGCGTGTGGACCGAGTGCAAGGCGCAGATGAAGTACTTCGGGACGGCGGACCGGCAGGCCGACGAGGCGCAGTACGCGCACCGGTTCGTCATGGACCTCGACGGGAACTCGTACTCGGGCCGGTTCTACGCCCACCTGCGCTCGCGCAGCGCCTCCCTCAAGATGACCGTCTTCCGCGAGTGGCACGACGACCGCCTCTTCCCCTGGGTCCACTACGTCCCCGTCGGCCTGTCCTTCCGGGAGCTCCCCGAGACCATGCGCTTCCTCGCCACCACGGAGCGCGGGGAGCGGATCGCCCGCGACATCGCGGACCAGGGCCGCGAGTGGTGGGGCAAGCTGCTCCGGTTGGAGGACTTCCAGGTCTACTTCTATCGTCTGCTGCTGGAGCTCGCGAGGGTCGTGGATGAGGAGCGCGTTATGACTTGAATGTGAAGTAATGTGATGTGATTTAGCGCCACATGGATACTATAACTAAAGTTTTATGAATAATAATCATTTCTCATTTCATGAGCTTGCTCCTATTCGAAGTCGTTAAATGCTGTGGTGTGATATATGAAATTGTGCCATTCCAATTTCATACAGCCTCTTCAAATGGAATTGGTTTGCGAGATCCTCAAGATCATCCGGCTCTGACTGATCTAATTGAATGGGTATATCAGGTTTGAGTTACGTGATAGCTGGGTCCCCGTAGGCCAAGAAGGCATATCTAGCTATGACGAGTGATCTTTTTCCTAAGTATAACCCTCACTCCAGTCCCCGCCTCGTCTGCTTGAACACTGACGGTATCATCAGGTAACAAATCCACACCGTCGCGGGAACGATGCGACCGAGCCAGCGCCCCCCGCATCTCCTTATCCGTAGCCATACTGCCGTTCTGCATTATGTCCCACAGACCTTCATCTGATACAACTTGAGTAATGGTTTGGTACGCATTGCTAATCGAGGAGACTTTCGCCGAGGTGAGGAACCACACAGTAGTGACTATGCATAGTAAGATGTGTGCAGCTATTATACACAATAGAGCGATGTACCCTCGATACCGGCCTGGAACAAGAACTTGTTCAAAGGAGGCGTGGGTCACGGTCGTGTTGATGGTGAATTCAGGCAAGCTATCATAGTAAGCCGAGCTCGCCGTGACGGTGAATAATGACTGTAGCATATGTGCCATGTCACTGTCTGAGTTGATGATCTCCTGGGCAAGAGCAGAGTAGGACGGGTCTACGAAGACTATGTTTGGTCTGGTATACCCTGGGGGGATTTCAAAGACGTTAAGCGGCGCTGTTTGGTTGAGTAATTCATCATAGGAAGTGCAAGACCATCCATTCAGGCTGAAGCCGCGGCTAATCCAAGAATTGGCGTACTTTCCGTCCTCCAAATCATCTAGAGTCGGGGTCGGTGTCACGTCAAAGAGATCCCCAGGTTGTTCATGCCAGGGCCGGGGTTGCAGCTTTAGAGGATCTCTCGCCTCAGCATTTCCGTAGACAAAGTTCCCAGCTTGTGTCTGTCCGAATTGCCGACGAATGTCATCGTACGTGTACGAGTTCCTATATCCAGGCAAGGGCTCAGTGCGTATTGTGCTCGATTCCGCAAGAATCCCTAAGTCTTGGACGTCGAAGGAGGGGAAGCACAAAGTCGCGCTAAGAATAATGGAATTATCGGAGGCAAAAAAGAGATCCAACCATTCATTCCTGTCGGACTCAGTGACTGGTTTAATGGGAGGGACTACCGTGCTATTTGAACTATTGGCAGTCAAGATCGTTTCTTCGATAGCCGCAGTGGCAGCTGTTACATTCAGAAGAAGATATGAAGGGCCGAGCAAGCCAGTGAAGATGCTCGGCAAGCCACCCTTCTGATCGATCTCACGCATCGATAATTGGGAAATGCCTTATTGGCTTTCACCAATATCAACATAACATCCGAAATATTCTGCCTCTATGGTGCTTGGGTGATACCACAAAAGCGACGACGTTGTCAAAGCTGGCTTTATACGGGCTGATAAATTCCAGTATTTTGAATCACTAGTGCCCTCGTTCAAGGGATCTGGGTATAAGGCTTGATCGTTCAGCTCGAGCCGCACACAGACAACACGTGCATCAAGGATTATAGCGCGGTCATCATAGCTTTGAAGGTTATTCCGATCCGTCTAGTTTTGAAAAGGCAGGAACGCTCGTAGCATAGTTTCAGTGTCAATGATACCATCAGTGCTAGAATTGATGCTGTTGGTCTCGAAGTACTCAGCGAAGGACGGATACGTCGATGGCTTGAATTCCCAGGCCGGCCCTCTCAGGATATAGGGCATCTCCCGGCTGTTATTCCGGCTTGTAGCAATGTCTGAAGATAGAGGAATGCATCTCACCGCTGAGATCCTAAGGTCATTAACAAGTAGCGTCGAGGCGAACTGGCTCGCTACGCTAACGAGAAGGAGAAGAAGCAGTGTCAATGTAGGGCCGGCATATCTCAAAGGCATTCGTCCGTTGACTAAAGACACTATAGATATTCGCACCGACTCTAAAACACTACCATGGCCGCTGCGGATGATGGAACTCGATGCGAGATCACTGGTTCGAACACCTATCTTCTCAAGGCTGAGACCAGATAGCATCGATGCGACAATACCAACTTGGAGACCGAGGGCAGCCCGTAAGATAAGCGTGGAAATTGTGACAGTCGGCGCCATCCAGTTGTGAATAGCAATGCGGTGCCATACTGGCGAGTCCACATTAGCAAACCAGAGAAAGGTAAGTAGCACAACGACTGCCAGTACTATCGAGGTCCCCCCGATAAATATGAGCCACGCACTAGTTCCTACTTATCTGAGTTGTCGAAGTGAACTCTGTCAAACCCCTTGACTGGGGCTATCGAAGTAATTAGGCCTTTCGTCGAAACCAGGACTGTCTTGAGGTTGTGCTTCTGCAATGAAGGGCTTGTTCAATTCTTCCATTTTCATTGCTTCTAGTGTCAGGGTATTGGGAAATAGACATAACAAAATAGAAGACGAAGAAAATTTCAGAGGACCGAGGGAAATCGTTCATGTTCAGCAACGCTTTTCAGAGGGGGGAGCTGAAAACGCGGCGTAAAGCAAGGCTTAGGAATACAAATTTACCTCCACACCTACATGATATCTTGGCAAGGATCATGGTATGAAGCGGGAATATTCTTCATGCTCAGAGACGCTCTTGATGTGTGGCGTAATGTAGGCAGCTGAACAAGTTATTCTGGATTTGGGGATCGGCTATATCTGACCATATAGTTACACCACAATACAACATAATGACCACCATACTAAAGGCGTCATAGTTACAAATGAAGAAGGAGAAAAAGAAATAACAAATAGATCAAGGCGTGATTACTCAGTATTTAACTCAACACAAAGTTGTTTTTCGGACATACAAGTGTTCAAGATGGCTTGACGCGCTCTAATTATAGCAACAAAATTAAATAATCAACCACTGCAACGTATTGAATTTGCGGAACTCAATTGAATTCTTTACCATTAGAAGTATATATAGATATTTCACAACTGTGCGTATTATATCTGCGATTGCCGCAGATGCCGCACCCTCTTGAGAACCCCCCCTTCTCCCTCCGCAGCTGTTGGCTTCGGTTACCCACTACCACCTTTCTAGGTAACTTGCATTTAGTTGATTGCAAGGCAAATCCCAGTCTTAAGTAGACGGTCGTAGGCTAGGCTAGCTGTAGCGGAAGATGTTGGTAAGAGATGCTCATGTATGTTTTGCACCACCGACAAAATAATATCGACTGCCTTGTGTGTAATTCGCGAAAGTCTTAGAACTCGTTCTTTAAGCCGATGCTGAGTCATGCGGTAGGCCGCTTACTAGGGTAAGATTGTAGCTATGAGGGATAAGTATCCGTGTAGGCGCAGAACCAAAGTAGTCAGTTCGTATCCCAATTTATAGGCACGTTCTAGACTAGGGGGAGGCTTACTTTACCGTAGCCAGCCGCCCGTAGTAAAAACAGCCGATCACCGATCTTTGGGCCACCCCGAAGTCCAGATCCAGCCTTGCTCACTGCAGCATTGGGAGTCAGCAATTTCTTCGTTATGCATGTCTTGGTGAGGTCTGGGAATCATTCGGAAGCAATGGCTTCCGAACATGACCCTTCCTGTGGCTTCAACTACTGGAGTAAGCAACAAAGTGCAGAAAATAAACAACTCCCAGAACTACTTAACTCTACGCCACCATCGCGCTATCACACCTTTTAATCAGGCTACGCTAAAGGGTAATGCAGTTGACTCCACGGGTGAGGGGGTTTCTATCTAATGGAACTGTCATCCGCCCGACAATCTATCTACCGGCTTTCAGGGGAACCAAAGGAAAGTGAAGCTGTTTAGGTTATGAAATTAAGCCTTAAGATGTAAGCGGGCGAGTTTCGACAGAAGGAAGAAGAAGCGAAGCGCTTTCGTAATAGTCTATAAGAGATGGAAGCGAGTAGACTATTGGGAGTGTAGCTTAGGGATCCGTCTTGAGCTGGTCCTTTAGTATAAAGCAACAGCGATCTGACACGAAAGTTTACACTATATGCAAATCATGTGATTCGCACATATCCAATGGAATTAGACGAACGATCTAACTAGGTATTTTGGCTTGGTGTAGAAATATCGGCCCATTGTCAGTTTTACTTTTGTCTGCCTACATCTCGCGACGTTATACCTATAACCCTCATCTTGGCCGCAGGGAACAGATCGAACCCGTTCATACCGAGGAACTCACCATCTCCCGTTACCTTCTCTGAAATATTTCTAACAATCCTGCGATTCTCCTCTATCGTAGCTTCGGTTGAACACGGAACTCCACAATCAGCGCCATAGACGACATGATGGATACCCGTCATCTTGATGGCCGGCTCCACACCGGTCCCGGCCGCAGCCGCCGTGTCGACGTGGATCCGCGCCATCTGCTCCTGCAGGTCCTCCCTGGTAACCCCCTTGGCATTCAGAACCCAGGATTCCGCTCCGAGGAGTGCGACGCGCCCGGACAATGCCGGGAACGCGCCCCCGCAGTGGGCGAAGACCCACTTGATGTCCGGGAATTTGAGAAATACCCGGTTGTACAACATGTCGGTGATCGTGCGCGCCGTGTCGAACGCGACGTCGATCAATGCCAACGGCCGACCATCACGACCTCTTGTGTACGCGTCCGGGTGCACGAAGACGACCTCTTCTCGCCTGTTCAGATCCTCCCAGACGACTCTGAGCCTCTCGTCACCTAGACCCACCCCGTTACGCACCGCCTCCGCCGGCTCGTCCGTTGGCAGTGCGGCGAGCAGCCCGAACCGCCTGGGATGCGCCTGGACGACTGATAGGCCGAAGTCGGTTGACGCGCGTAGAGCGGCCGTTGTCGGCGGTATGTTTGATAGCATTTGCATGGCGATGCCGGCGCGGTCGCCGTAGGCGAGTAGTTCTGTGGGGTTGAAGCGCGGTGGGGAGGTCACCATGAAGTGGGCGTCTCGCAGGGCGGCGACTAGGTGCTCGTCTTCAGATGCCGGACGAGGGGGGAAGAAATGTGTGTGGATGTCGAGCCATCCAGACGGCGATGGTGGTGCTGGTAGGGAAGACTTTCTGAGTCTTGTATTGTAGCTCTGCATGTCTGTTTCAAACTCTGGGCTTATGTGTGTGGGTTTGCGCATACATTATCTATGCTTTCGGGACTTCCGGGGACACCAGGGTCTCATATCTAGATATATCCCCCCTACGGACCACCAGGTGATAAGGACTATTAAGTCCGTCGGAGATAGCAGAGCCCGAAAATGGACGCGGAATAAGGGGCTTTATTTGAGCAAAATCAACGGTCAAAGGGCATTGATTTATTCACTATATTCTCGAATTATAGGATGTTTTTAAATGCTCGTTGTAGCATCAGCCTATTAGTAGCATCCGTTAACCCCGAGACCAATGCGTCCATCGATGTACAGAGGTTCTTTAGTTTCCATTGCAATGTTATTCTTTTTTGTTGGAGCAACTGCAGGATCCCCTTAATATATTCTAATCCGTTACTACTCCAGCACGTCCATGCCACTTTTACAAAATGTTGATTGTGATCTTCTTTTCATAGTACGAGGTTTGATTTTCGCCCTCTTTCTCCTTTAAAAAAAACAGACATGTATAGAAGTACGTAATGTACATTCGCCGAAAACAAATGTGCCGTGGGACTAGAATAGTTTGTAGACCGGTACCATTTAGACTGTTTGATTGAAGTCATAACTATTCCCAAACCCCCTGTTCAGATATGTTTTGAGCGCTTCCTCCTTCGACACCCAGTCGACAGGGACCTCCAATCCCAAGCGGCTGTCCTGATCTAGTTTCTCCAAGACGGGTTTGATATCGTCAGAGAACTGGAGCCGCATGGGATTCCTATACCACGGCGCGAAATGGATCATCGCAAGCATGATGCGCACGTCACCGCTCGTATTCGGCATGCCGGCGTGCCAGAGGCGGAGGTCGCGGATGACGACGCTTCCCTTCTTGACGACCGGCTGGGACTGAGCGCGGAGTTCCTTGCGCTCCGCAAGCACGTCCTCTCGTATGCGGCCGCTGGCCCTCTCACCGTGCATGCCCTCCTGCGCGTCGATGCCGCTTTCGCGGCTGTGTGTCCCGAGCCATAGCTCAGTCGACCCGTTCTCCGGAGTCATGGTGATGAGTGGGATGTTGACGACTAGCGCGAAGGGGTGGTCGAGGTGTCTGAAGTCTGCGTCCGAGTGCACGGGTTGGCGGGAAGGGGATGCGCCTGGGACCGGAGGCATCGCCGCGTTGGCGGAGCAGAACGTCCATTTCGGATGAGAGCCGAGCACAGCTGAGGTGATCTGGGTGGCGATTGGATCTGTTTAAGTTCGTGAGCCAGGAGAGCAACCGGGAATTTGATATATTAACAAGATAGTTAAATACAACTGAAGAATGCTTACTTGTGAAAATACTCGGGTTGAAGTACTCAGCGACAGGAGGTGGGTCTAGCTGTAGGTTACCCAGATTGTAGTTAAAGGGGCCATCCTCCCCTCTAGCTTGCAGAGCCCGGGCGTCCTGGACCATTTTCTTGTTTAGATGATCCAGGATCTCATGGGGAATGACATCTTCAACCACAACGAGCCCATCTCTATGCACAGCACCGACAGCCTTTTCTAAGTTTCGCGACTCGAGTTCTCCTCTTGTCGCTTCCGCTTTAGTTGTCTGCACAATCATCGGTGTGTTCGGGAGACGCCTGGGTTGGGCAAGAGATGCGAATGCGCGGCACCCATAGAGCGAAGGGGCTCTACTACGAAGAAAGAACATTTTGAACTTACTGCCGTAGTTGAATTCTTTTTGGTATCTACTCAAGTTGGTTTTCTGTACATGTTACTTTGACGGGTGCACTACCTTTATACAATCCAGCATGTGGATGTCCACTTCTTGACCCTCAGTAGTCGGATATGTACTCCAATGTGTTAGTCTTGTGAGACATGGCGGAGTATCCATTTCGGGTGGATTCCGACATCTCCGCTCCAACAAGCATGTAACTCGCCGATTTGCCAGCCTTTTCCTGCTCACATTTCTTCAGATCTCCACATAGAAAACTATTAAACTATTATTACTATCTATTAAGTTCGTCCTGGTGTGCTGAAGTATTACTGTGTTCTGATACTTTATGGCTATCATCATGTTTTATATTGGACGCCTTTTCAAAATCGACGTAATAAAATCCGAACTGGTTCATCTCACAATAAATATAAAACTACCTATTGATATAATGATGCATTCTTGACTTATGTCTGTAGTGTAGTTTATGTTTCAGGATGGGCAAGTGTGGAGGGCTGACAGTTTTGAGATTTGTAGAATAATATACTAATGTAAAATCTTTTAATATTTATATCTTCTTCATGCAACCGCCTTTTTACTTAACCAACTAAACATTGTTAACCGACATGCAACGAGGCAAGACTTATCATAAAACCAAAAGGGAATGTAATTAAGGAAAACTCACATCTTTAGTTTGCCATCGTCCCCACCAGTTGCGAACAAATAAGGATTTATTGGACTGCATCTTGCAACGTTTGTTCGAATTGGATAGTGTCCATTTTCGTGTCCAATTAGCGTGCCCGTATGGGTATCCCATATACTTATATAGCCATCTATAGGAATAAGTTAGCACTGCATGTCGCTGGAGAATACAATTCTTTCTGCTCACCATCTTCTGGCCTCAAGAGGAAATCATCCTCAGCACCACCAAAACAACCTTGTAGAATGAAGTCAGTGTTATGGCTTCCTGCTTTCTCACTGACTACCTCTCCACTGGCTAGGTCAATTAGTTGGTGGCCACCCGTACTAACACCCAAGTAAACAACATTTAAGGCCTTGCTCACACAGAGACCGTTTCCTCGGGGTGTGGTCCTTTCCCACTGGATTTCGAGTGTCTTCGTGTCAAGGGAAAATATAATACCCTTGTCAGTCATCGCAATAATATGTTGCTCATCTGGTGTCGCGGATATTACCTCGATTCTGCATTTTAGTACTTGTGAGGTTTGCAGATGCACTACCCTTGATGGGTGGCTCAGGTTAACGCTCATCCAGGAGTTGAATTTGTCTAGGCTTCCTATGATGAAAGATTTCTCATCTAAAGTCCAGACACAATCTGTACATGGTTCACTAAGCCGTGACGTGGACCAGATGATGTTCCCGGTCTATCAGGCGGTTAGTGAATTGGTGTTTAATATAATTAACGAGCATTCTAAAAAGACCACTTACCCGAGCATCCCATACCCTCCCAAAGTTATCCCTACCGGAGGTGAATATCATAGAATCTTTTGGACTCCATGTTACGTTCGTAGCACCACCACCTGGGTGGGCAATTCGAGTCCAAACTTCCCCCATAGATTCGACGTCCACAATGGTGACTTCGCCGGTCGACATACATACTGCCAAGTATTTGCCATCGTTGGAAAATCCAATCTTCCAGACTTCTCCACCAAAAAGAATCTCACTGATAAGTTCGAATGAGACAAAACGCTTGGACATAGCAGTGTCCGGTGCTGGAACGTTCATAACTGGCAATATTGATAGACTGTGTCCACAGTATACTATCCAGTCTAGAGGAGTCCATCCATAGGAGTCTTCTTTGTGGAGATCGATGGATACTTGTGCCATGGTATATTTGACAATCTTGTCGTTCCTACCTTTTAGCGCAGCTGTCAGTAGCCCCCACCCGTGGCAGTCGAGATGGTTCTTGTCCGTATCATTGTGATCAATTAAGAACATGAACATGAGTTCATCGGCCTCAAGAGCCGCAATAAGCAACGGAGTTTGCATGGAATAGTTGGTGGGGTTGAGCTCAATATGGGGATACTGCAGCAATCTGTCCCACAATGCTCGGCGCTTAGATGCAAGTGATGAATGTCGATGATCGTAAGTAAGTTCTGTAAAACTGCAATAGGTCTGTCGCAAAGACATGACCTGATGAGATTCATTTCGACCTGCTGCTGATACTTGCGTGTGTTTCTTCTTGACACAGTGAAGGAAGATATCTCTCGGTACTCTAATTCCTGAATCCAATATCATGTTAGGAAGACGAGTATCTTCAAGGCTTACTGTCGCTGCAAGAATGGGTCTACCGAAACTATTTCTTTCTCTCGTATTAATGCCATCCTCAAGGAAGGATGTAATTAATTCCTGGTGCATACTGTGATTGACGGGCGACCGAGTCCCACCGCGAAAGAGAGCGAGAGAGAGAGCGTAGTTTTCAGCCCTGGGTTGTAAGCGCGCTTGCTTCCCAATTAAGCTCCAAGCATCTGCTAGCGAGGCATCCGGTAGATGTTCAAACAACCTGAGACAAGAATACAAAAGTAGTGGGTAGCTTGGCTCAAGACAACCATCCGATTTACTGGAGTCGTAATATCGTATGTATGCCAAGCAGCATTTGGTGATAAACCAATCGGATTCAAGTGGAGTCAATCGATATGTCGAAGGAGAAACAAGGCTTGATAATAAGTACTCCTTAACAGAACTGTGAGAAAATGAGACTATAGAATCTTGTTCTTCACTATCAGAAGAAACCGAAACTGAAACAAGGCCTGATAAAATACACAGGACCTCGGTGAAGTCGTCAAATCGGTTCCGAGGAGAGAAGATCACTTCATAGTCTCCAGCTTCTGGTGACAACTGGATGTCTTCACCATTTCTAACCTCAAAGGCGGCGATTTCGGCAACTTCAAGCAATGTTAATGGCCGCCTTGATCTAGAAAGCCATCTTAGAAGAGCAGTCGCCTCTTGTCCATAAATGTCGAATTCAATCTTTTCGAGTATTCGTTGATATGTCCCAGCTAGGTCTCCGGGAAGTCGCTTTAATGCTCTTTCGACATCGATCTCTCTCAATTTTCCCTGGAGCTGTTGCACATGCAAATCGGCCCATCGGAATACACCATCTGCCTTTTGAGAAAGTTCAGATACCACTTTGGATTGGAGAGCCTGGGACCATCTTGTATACGGCTGTTGTGACATCAGCATCCCGAGGTGCTCATGAATGTCACAATCCACCGCAGAGTCATCGAAGGGTACTCGAAACTTGGTGGCTTCCAACCCATCGAATGCAGCTCTAATGTTGAATTCAGGTCGGCTTGTGAATAGGATGTGCAGATTAGGGATATCCATTGCGAGTGTATTGAGAAATTTCAGGAGCTGCCCCTGAACCCTCTCGGATTCACATTCGTCTAATGCATCTATGACTAGATACGTGTTGCTAGATTGTCTAATCACTTCCCTGAGTGTTTGATCAAGATCGGCCATGGAAGGATGTTGTGATGGGTAGTAGGCATTTCGAAGGTTCTGATATGGTGCCGGAATACTGATGTGATCCTTGCGTTCAGGATGTGGTCTCATACATGCCTTAACGATTTGCAATAGGATCGAGGATTTGAAACTTCGTATATCTTGAAATTCTCTGCGATTGAACGAGAAGTAGTAGAAGGCGACGATGTCTGAATGCCGCCTTTCTAGATCATCTATGATTATTGAAGTGAGGACAGTCTTCCCAGCCCCCGCTGCATTTCACGACATCAACAATTCCATTTGTAACTATGAAGTAGGGTCATAGACTTACGTTTGCCATATAACCAGAGAAGGGAATTTGGTGATTCTTCCCAGGCCTTGAAGAAAGACCCATTGATAAACCATCCGCCAGTATTGCACCCTTCGGTTCGTGAAAGGCTAGCGTGGTTTCGATATTGCAGCTGATCTGCATATGGAAGCCATTTGAGGAACTTGTCTTTTTGCTTTTTGAGAACGAAACCTAAACATAAGTTAGCTGCTTGTCTCTGTAATCGCGAATTATTACGCACCTGTGTCTGCCGGGAGGACTCCAGTGAACAACTCAGCGTTATATTTAACATCCGGAGACTTGATGTAGGCCTGGGTTGCTGCTTCTATGCTCCCAATCTTCTCATGATCATCCAGGCGGACGTTGGCCATGCCTCTGTCTACGTTGAACCGGAAATACCGACCCTGGAGTCCACGATCGATGCTGCATTTTGCAAACCTGAGGTGGGTGTTCTCTGTATCTGTAGCAATGGACTTCAAGGTGAGGACAATATCCTTCAAATTAGCGCCAAAATCTTTGGACTCTGGTTTGCCCGTACCAATGCTGACTAGGGACTGTATCCTTGATAATGCGTCGGGCCAAAGCATTTGAGCTTCGTCCAAGACGCACTCCACGGGGTTGTTCATCCCAGTTGCACCATCTACGTATGCTTGCAATCCTATGACCATTGGATCAAAGAATGTCGGTGCAGCAGAGGTCGCACGGGCCGCTTCCCATATTCTACAGTTCGTTACAGATGGTAGGATTTCGTTGTGTTTGGTTCGATATGATCGAAAGAAAGTTGGTATGTTTTTGTCCTTGGCATACGAACACACGAATCTAGGCTGGTAAGTCCTGAACACAAACAGAAAATATGAATGCTTACACTTTACAGGACGAATCCGTATAGAGTAATCTTGCGTTCTCATCCCCTTCTAAGAGAAGGGCTGTGTTCTTAAACGCTGCGGCCAAGTTATCCGCTTGGTAGGCGCCTTCCCCCTTCAATTTACCTATAACCCGACCAAATACGTTGGTCTTTGATCTCTTCAATTGGAAAGCCTGGGAGGAAAGCTCTAGGTACCGGCTGATGCATTCATCCACGGTCATGTGGAGCCTACCGAGCATAATGGCGATGAGCCTAATTAAAAGAGTTAGTCGCGATGGAAAGCATAGAATGGAAAGCAGAAAGGATACGCTCCGGTGCTAGTGCCTCCAATAAGGTCAAAATAGTCGCATGGCTTTGGGGGGCTCGCAGGATTGACCTCCTCCATCAAGTATTTCAAAATAAGAAGAGAGGATAATCCACGAATTCCTCCTCCATCGAGGGATAGCAACTTCAAGGAGTTTTGATCATTCATGTCGCCCGTGCAATGGTGGCCACAACTTTGTATCATGACAATTAGTAGAAATTTGATGTGGGAAAGGTAGAAGTATGTTCAGAGGTGAGAGCCTTAACTAGGCAGAAACTTCAACATAGCCACAATGTATGTTACAATACATAGCACTCAATATATTAGCTGCAGGGAGCTCTAACAGGTGATTTGCCTAGCTATGCGATTGCAGCTAGGCGGTGCAGTCATGCATGAGCTACTTTGTACAAAGAGAAATTAAATCAAATACTTTTCAACGATTATGGACTCCTTATGTAAATCTTGTATTTCATGATATCTAATTCATTAAAATCATAATTTTTATTTTAATAATAATAATTATTACATGTTAAAAAAGGGGGGGTTTTCCCCCCATTAAGACAATTAAATAAGCCGGGAAGAATCTAAACGTTTAGGTATTATGATCTAGTATTATTTCGACATCTGATAGGTTAGGAATACGATGGCCGGAATGAATCGTTGCCTGAATAAGCAATTTATATGGAGAACCAACAGCTGAGTCAGGGAGTATATAAATGGTTGTATTGAGAGAAAGGATTGTTTCTGCACATTGGTCGAGACATTTAAAGTCACTACTATGAGGATGGCCTCACCTAGGCTTAAGCATATAGATGAAGGCAAGGTAATTTACAGATAACATATAGTTGGCAATGCAGGTGTTGTTCTTTATCCATTTTAGACAAAAATATTCCAAACTTGAAGGGATACGATTAGTGGCTTGCTTACTTGATGGCATCAGCAATACAATGACCTAGAAATCGTTAGCGGTATGAGCGCACATGGTTCACACATGCTGGGACCAATCAGCCTTCTTACAACGGTCGACCCATGAGGGAGCTTATCGGTAAGCATCTATAAGTATAGAAGCACGTTGCCATCGCTGACTTTCATGAGTTTTGTGATTGAGAACTGTTCTCCATTGTTTTCGCAATTATCATCAAAATTCCCCTGCCAGCGCTGCCGGTATAATACTAACACTGACCCGTTTTACACCATAAGAGACGAATCGTGAGTCTCTCTCGACGGCGATCAATTGTCCGGGGCCTCCCCCGTCTCCTCAGCCATGGCCACCGAGAATGCGACAATGACTATCCCGCCCTGGTTTCGCGGGTTCGAGGTGCGCCCTTCTACTAGTATGCGAATTCCTGTTCCTATCAATACCAAGTCGAATTAGGGATGTGTTCTCCCACACCTAAGAAGAGTGTTATTAACCAAGACCTGCGCGAAACAGCGATAACTCGGGTCTGCGGAGGGACAACGAAGAGCAGCGAGCAGGAGTTCATCTCCTCGGGAACGTGGGCGAACTGCTGTCCGACGGGCTTGAACACGCCCTGCTCGATCGCGACGGCGTGTCTATCCGATACGATCGTTGTGTACAATAATGAAGCTACCCGCGAATGGCAAGTCTGGGGATAAGGACGTATGCTTCAGGAGAAAAGTCTTGTAGCTAATCGTCGAACTGATTTAGTGATCCTGGATCATCATGTGTCGCGCAGACGATATATGGCGCCCCAACATCTTCCGGCTTAGGAATCACGTACCTGCTATGCGCCAGTCTCGATAAGATATGGCCACAATATCGCACTCTGGAGGGTGCTAGTTATTTCTCCGGTAGGTACTATACTAGTTCGCCTTGGACGAGAGCACTGGGTATTTGCTGACCAAATTAACCTTTTTCAAAGGCGATCCCCTTACAGCAACATCGGAGTTAAGCGACGCATGTGTGCCAACATGCACTCCCACAGAAACTGGAAGTACGACACCAAGTCCGGAACCCGAGGTCGTCGCATCTTCACGTGCTTGGATTGCCGGCGCGGTGCTCGGCCCAGTAATAGCCCTGCTGCTGGGTATAGCCCTATTCTGGTTCTATGTAAGGCGGAGGGCGCACCAGCGGCAGAAGCCAGAATTAGCCGAGGTAGAAGGCCAGAACCAGATCGAGGCGAAAGGGACACCCAGATCACCAGAGGTTGAACTTGACACGAAGCATAACATCACTGAATTGCCATCACCGCCGCCTGCGTCCGAGCTCGAGTCTCAAACGATAGCTGAGCTAGAATCCCCGTTTGTGCCTCGTTCTTTACCCCTGGACGGGCGTACAAGTGGATAAGACGGCGCGATACTATAGTCAACCATTTACCGGACGGGAAGAATTAGCGCTTGATGCTGTGTTTAAGAGATGCCCATATCACATGCAAGAAATGGGAGAGTTTAATCCATACGTCATTGGTTGAGTTCTTGAGCGTATTTTTTCGTAGAAGCAAATTAATGGAGTAATTATAAAATATAATATAGTTATAATGTATTACAAGAGTATCTAAAATGGATCAGTACTGTTGTGTTTTCTATTAAGAGCGTCACAGCCCACTCGAGCAATAGCCGCACACATTGATCACATTTTAACTTATCTATTTGGTATTGTTTGCGATGTTGAACTAGTTTGCATTGTATGTTTATTAGGTTCTGAACGATTGAATAGACATCCTAGTTTGGTTCTATCTTATGTAGCATCACCCATGGCCCTGATCCGTCTAACGGACATTAATATTTAGTTTGAACTCCCTACAAAGAGGACGAAGTATTGCGAGAACTAGAATTGCCTCCGACCCCATTTTTCAACTTCGTTTTTAGCCGGAATACATCCAAGCTGTCCACAGAACGGCCGCATAACTTACGCGATCTTGTACACCAACTTCTCGGCCCTGACCTTACCATCGGCCTGCTCCTTGAACCCGGTCAGGATATCCTCGATACCGCCGAACTCGCGAACCGTGTTAGGCTTGAACCCTCCCTTCGTCAACAGGTCCGGGAGCAACGTCAGATACCTCTCCCAGAACGCCTTGTCCTGCGGCGTCTCCTCTCCTTGGTAGTCGAACGCCCCGTAAGTTGGCGGGTACTGCGTGCTCAGTGGTCGCTCGAACGCCGTGTACACGATCGTGCCCTCGGCCTTGACCTTGCTGTTGATCGCTTGGAGCTCATCCCGCAGCTGACGCACCGGCAGCAGCGTTATGAGGTGACCCCCCTTAGTGGACGACAGGGCCTTCGCTATCCCCTGCGGCGACCCCTTCTCCGCGATGCAGTCGAACGCGTGCGAGAGCCCGTCGTTCGTCAGTATGCGCACCTGCTCCGGCCAGTCCGCATCGTTGTAGTCGATGGTGGCATCGGCACCCAGGCCCTTCAGGAACGCATTGTTCTTCTTCGAGCCGGTCGCGATGACGAACAGTCCCGCTTTCTTGGCCAGCTGGACGGCGTAGCTGCCCACGCTCGTGGTGCCCCCGTAAATAAGCACGGGGAAGGCAGACGACGTGGGCTTGCTGGGCTCCGGGAGCTTCAGACGCTGGAATAAGGCCTGCACAGCCGTGCCGAAGGCGAGAGGGAGCACCACTGCTTCTTGGTAGGACACGGAGTCGGGGATGGGGAAGACGAGGCTTGCTTCGATCACTGCGTATTCCGCAAACACGCCTCGTGTTGGGTTTGCCGATGCCCCCTGCACGAAACCGGCTACGCGCTGGCCTGCCTTCCAGTGCGAACCGTTCGCGTTCTCGATCGTCCCAGCGAAGTCACAGCCGAGAATGCGGCCGGGTGGCACTGATCCCATCTGTAGCACTTCGTGTTAGCTGGTGTTCGTTTTCTTCTTGATGTCCAAGTAGTTATAGTATAGTAAGCGGAAAGTCCAAGTAGCACTCACGCCTTTCCAGTCAGTTGGATTCTGTGCAACATAGTGGACTTTGACGAGGATCTCTCCCTCCCCTGGAGTAGGCACAGGAATAGATTGCACAGAGGCTGTGCGTCCTTCAATGGTGACGAGGGCTTTCATGGTGGAGGGTGACATAATGATGGTTGATATGATAATTCTGACTTGCTTTGGTACGAGTTCTACGTTCTGCTAACTGATCGCATCTCGAAATACTGCTGCTACATTTGCTCATACATATAAGTTATAGGGTGAACAATATCCCGATGTTGAAGCTGGATTGTGTAAGCCATTCTAGTAGTTATCCTGCTTTGTCAGCCCAGGATGCGCCCTTCGTTGGATGGATCCAGTATAATAATTAGTCATCTCAAGTACATCACATCTGAAAGTGTGTTCTTTGCTTAGTTGCAAGCACTAGCTTTTCAAATTTATATTCGTGAAAGACGCAATATTACATTTTTATATTTCTAACCTAATAACCTGATATAATTCAGTGAAGCATTAGACGTATTAAACATATCGAAAATGATGCGTGGAATTGTCACAAGATTACGAAGAATACATGATGTCTTAGCCGATTATTCTACATCTACAAAGCACTTCTTCTTTGATTACAATTGTGTATATTAGGATATATTCTTTGCACATGTAATTGACCGAGTCAATCCTATGCCATTTTGGGCTGTTACCAGACATCCCAGTTGACGTATGACCTGAAATTATGTTGCAGATCTAATGTCTGGTTTGGGTAAATCCTGTTAGATAGCTCAAAAGAAAAAGAACAAAAAATGTAGAGCTATGATATAACTAACTATATAAGGTGGTGATATTGTTTGAGGGGTTTATTATTTCTGCAATGTCCTTTTGGCTAGTTCTGCAGTGTCCCACTTCTGCAGCTATATGATATCAACACTTGTCATAAGTAACAACTCTCAGTTCCCACCCATCATATACGAAAGACACCTTTACGTGGGGCACCAGATATTTAGAAAGGATTTCAATTGATGTATCATACCATTTTTCGTTCACAGCCATGAATGAACCATTACAAATGCAACCTTTCGTGACTACGCACTGTAGCAACAATTTAGAACTATCAATGGCTGCTCGGCGGCTGCTATAGACCTTCAATAGTGCTATGTAGATGCTGAACAGCCCTGTGGCTGTCATCCCCAATCTGGTGAATGCAGGTGGTGCCATAGGTGTTACCAGAGCTGTCACCACTACGTAGCTGCTGCAGCCGCCTGAAAGTGCAAATAGCTTCAAAGTTGATCAGTGGCAGCCTTGGTGCAATCATGTGGTGGAGCTGCGTGGTAGTCGATTTATTTATCGCAGTCTCTGATATGAAACCTTCCAATTGCTTTTGGATATGATAGGTGGTGAAATGCATATTTATATATATATATATATATATGTATATGCACCTGTCATCCTTCCATCATCCTACATGCAAGCCCTTTCGTAATGCATGTAGTAAGATGTAATTAATTGGGGGAAGTTGTCTTAAATACTGGCCCTAGATTATGGTGGGGGCGGCCCTGTGTCGCTTTATTTCGCCGGCTCACAAGACCTCCGAATCTCTAGCCAATCAACCTTCTAGTTAGGAGAAATGTATCACATAGAGAAACTGCAAGTGGCAGAGCCTGATACATTACAGCTATTTTTATGTGTAAGATCATTGGCAATCGACAGCCGCGCTGATACTAAGGTAGCTTACCTGGGTAGCTATATCTGCCGGTAAGGGTGTTTCCCGAAGACGCGCAGTTGTAGAATGACACCCTCTTTCTAGCCTTGCGTTGAGGCTTACACCAGAAAGTGAAATACTTAATGTTTCATATCTGCTGTCATGAAATCTCGAGGGACGTCATTTCCCCTTCCCCTTTCCCTTGCCTTGGGCTCCCTTTATGCTGCAAGACTTTGTTGACACCATCTATTCTCCCCCACAATGGATTCTACTTTACTGCGTCAGATTATACCGCCTATTACGTATCTAATTATACATATTATCATCCTTACTGTTACGGGGTGCTTTGTTACCGTTCGTGTCGCAACGGAGTATCTTCAGAATAGAAAACTATTCCTTGATGACTGTGAGTAGTGATCTGGAAATTCAAGATACCACTAGGTCTTGCGCGGAGACCGTGCTCATCAATGCCTGCATATAATAACACTTTATGCTTGTTAGATCTTTCAGTCATTGCTCTTATCTTCTTAACGAGTCTCGCTGCTTCAAGTTCCATGACGATAAGCTGTGAGTAGTCAGCTAAAATGTATATATCAGAAGCAAAAATGCCTACTGATAAAACTTTGACTAGTACTGGACAGAAATACAGCGGTGGCACCTCTCTTCAAGGTATCTCCTTTTACCTTTTTGAATCCCACACGATCGTTATTGTGCCGAAGTAGTAATCATGTGCAGGCCTCACTGGTTCTCTGTATATTAGTAACACTATCCATGTTTTTTGCGAAGACTCCAATTTTGGCACTTTACATTCGACTCTTTGGTATAAAACGATGGGTGCGAATCGTATGTTATGTTACACTAGTAACGACATTATTGCAATATCTGGCCATCGCTGCCTTGGTAGGCGCTTCGTGTATACCGGCAGGAACGAGTAAAGTGAATGTGGACAATAAGGTCACTATCTGTCTCTCTCGCATGTTCGCTGTCGGCCTATGGAATGGGAGCATCTCAATTCTTACGGATTTGATCGCTCTTTTAATACCAATCCCCATCCTCGTCCATTTACAGATTCCTTTCTGCCAGACGATCGGTATAGGTGCTGTATTTGTGACTGGACTACTGTAAGCTATATCTTGAAACACCTCCTTTTGGTTCAAGCTATATATAGAGACATGCTGACGTGGAACCACGGGATGGGAACAGGGCAATTGCTGCAAGTTCTATCTCGTTTCACTACAAACGGATGTCCAGTATGGGAACTTCAGGAGACTGGTCCATTGCGATGATGTGCACGTAAGATTGCAAATACAATACTCTTGTCTTTAGGTGCTAACTGTCCGCCGATACTAAATGTAGGTCAATCGAATGCTCTATTGCAATTATAGTCAGCTGTGCCCCGGCTGTCCACGTGTTCTGGTTCAGATACATTGTGAAGCTCTCCGACTATTTAAAGATTCCGGCGGTATTTAATGCATCTACGGATACACAGCACGAGTTGCGGCCGCTACAAGCTGGCCTTCAGACACCGCAATCACAAATTGAACCCCCTCCTCGCATTCATAGTTTACAGCAGTCATATATAGAGCATGACCCTTTGAACTTCACTAAGTCGGCTTGAAGTTCATAAATAGGAGAACGGACAACGCAAATATATAAAGGGTTATGATGAGGCGGCATGAATTGTGCTGTTCTAATATTTGAGTCTCTATTGTCTAGATATAGCCATTTACCTTTTCAAGTATAATAATCAATGAAATGTATTTCGAAAAAGGGACGTTATATGGTAGGACGGAAAGTGCCTGAGGGCAAGCTCTGTTGCAAAGTCGCATTAGAGCAAACAAAGTCATGTTCATGCTGCTTTTGAATCGCGGAAGAATGTTAGGTGGCCCATCTACCCGTCAATAGTGGTTAGATTAGAGCCTTGGTAGTAAGGAGGTTTGGTGATCAGTCAGTTGAAGCTGTTATCATAAATGGGCTATTTAGAAGAAGGGTAGATATCTTCATTATACGAAGAGAACTATTGTGGCATAGGTGGCTAAGCGTGGTCTAACCAACCAAAGCTACGAAAATTATAAAAATTAACGGAACTGAAAACAAAATACAGGAATCAGTTCTGAGATCGACATTGGAAGGATTAGGCGTCTGGGGTGGAATGGGAGCCGGACTGTTACGCATAATGTATGAGTTTGCACCCATAACAAACAGCGTCAATTGCGCTTTCTTGTTTCACCGAGTGTGATTATTATTCAGAGTTGTTTCTGGCTGAATCCGGCCGTACTAACAGAGGTACCTTTTGACATCAATCCAGGCCGGGACTTTCACCGATAAAAGGCGCATTCACCACACAGTAACTGAGTGAATAACGAAAGTAGTACTAAATACAAGCAATTGCCTAATTAGGTAAGATGTAGCGCTGCAATCGGTAACTTTAGTTCAGTACTGCCCTGCGCACATCAGCCCCTCAGCCCCCTTCAGCTCAGCACTGCCCCAAACAGTAACTGCTTTTTGACCATCCATCGTCCTATCTAGTGACATCACAATCCTGCGGTTCCTGATTACGCCCCGACTACAACCAACGCTTTGATGTGATTGGCTTGACTTTGCAGATACGCGGATGACATACGGCCGGAACTTAAATCACACGGCGCCGCAGACGCAATCCTCCTGCCCGGCAGAGGTCAGAGGTTCCACAACATTACAGGCGTCACAGGAGCTGTCGTATAAATTCGACTGGGTGTAACTGCTACATATATTGCTTATTGCCCTCGTCTCAAAAACAAACAACACCACATCAAACTCTACTTATCCATTAAGAATAGGAAGATACTTCAACCTCTCGACAATCTCCCCACAGGGTTCTATCTCAATCATCTAAACATCGCAAGAGCAACCTACCAAGGAAACACCCCCACAACAATCATGGCGGAAGCCACAGGTTTCGAAACCAGCCACCACCACCCGGCCAAGACCACGGACCAGCATCAGCAGGAACTCGAGACGTTTCCCTCCTCTTCCGACCAGCCGCGGGCCGGTTTCAAGAAATACTACATGGAGTACACGACGTCGCGGCTCAACGCGCGCCTGCACCTGGGCTCGATGGCGGGCATCGTGGAGTACTACCTGCACACGTCGCTGACGATCACGGCGCCGCAGCTGCTCCTGCGGCGGGGCGACAACAAGCAGGCGCCCGTGGTGGCCTTTTGCAAGTTTCAAAACCTGTCGCGCCACTCGGTCCTGGGGAGAGGCGACTACGAGAAGCAGCCCGCCGAGGAGCTCGTCTGGGAGGATCTGCACCGCGAGAAGAACATCCTGCGCCGCAGCGACTACAGTTTCGGCACTTCCGACGGCCCCGCTGCGGGCGCGGCTGGCAATGGCCGCGCCCAGTACTCGTGGCGCAAGGACCGCGAGAGGCTGAACCGCACCGTCTATGATTGCGTTGACGAGGGCGGCAATGTCGTCGCGCGCATGGCTAGCGGTGGCGCGTTCAATTGGAAGAGGGCCGGTGATATTGAGATTGTGGAGGGGTTGGGTACCCAATTGGAGGAGTGGCTCATCATTGGTGCGACGGCGATCTGGGCGTACGAGTCGCTGGCTTACCAGAGTCTTCTCCAGGGATTCGAGAACGATAAAGATGACAAGAAGAAGAAGAAGTAGGCTGGGAGGATGGTGTTTTGTTTCGCAGTCGTGGTTGCTCTGTGGAGGATGATGGAACTGCTATTACCCAAGCGCTGGACTACAGTTTTCACTTTGATGAAGGGAGTTTTCTAGTGCATTTGCTTCGCGTTGCGCTTAAGTAAGTAGATGAATGGGATTTTTAGGTAATTTCATTTGCGATTGTTATAATCATGCTGGAATCCACACAAGTGATGTTCATGAACCTCATCGTCAGCAATCCACCGGAGACAGTCAGGAACAGAACACTGCGAGTCCAAGTGCGTCTTCAGAGTAATAAATTTACAGCATAATATCATTTAACTATACTTCGATAAAAAATACATGTACTATTGAAATCCAGCACGGCACACCACGAAACCTAAGCCGCCACCTGTTCAAACCCTTCCATATGGTCTAGCGCCTGCCGGATCTCCCTGACATAGGCTGGGATACCGCCAGAATAACAGACAGGTTCATAAACCTTACCCGGGATGGAGCCACCCATATAAGTCGACCGGGTAGTAGGGAAAAGAGTCTTGTCATTCAGCTCAAGCACATGGTTCTTCCAGTTCTGTACGGCCTCGGGCTTCGGGTTGATGTACTTGAGGTTGCCTGCCTTCATCTTATCGATGCAGTCGGCGATCCAGCGACCTTGGACCTCGACCGTTGACGGCCCGTTGCTGAGAAGCGTCGGGCCGTGCACACCGTAGATGTGGAACATGTTAGGGTAGCCGCCGACGGTGGTCCCGAGGTACGTCTTAGCACCGTTCACCCACTCTTCCTCTAGCTTGGTGTCGTTGATGCTCTTGAGCCCGAGTTGGGTCATGACTGTGAGGCAAGAAGTTAGTGATGTTCACAGGGGTATATAGAAAATGCAGAAATGGGACGGTGGTAAAGTACCTCCTGTCACGATATCCTATGCAGTACTCGTTAGCATCGTCTCCACTTCCGTAAAATTGCTTGGTCAATAACTCACAAATCCAGTTGCAACGGCAATCACATCAAACTCATGATGAGTCCCATCCTGCAGGAAGATTCCGGTTTCGTCGAACGCTTTGATGGCGTTGTTACTGGTGTCGACGAGATCCACACTGGGTCTGTTGAACTGCTCGTAGTAGTTGTACTCCAGACAAGGGCGCTTAACACCAAAGAAGTGCGGCATCTCCAACGGCGCCAGGAGGTCCCGCTTTCTTGGGTCACCGACGCGGTCGCGCGTCTTCTTGGCCCAGAATCGGTACGACTCCTTATTGGCCTCGGCGTCGAAGAGGTTGTCCTTGTACAGCGCAACCCAGTATCGAAACCCGCCGTCCTTCCAGACGCTCTCGTAGAAGGCCTCCCGCTCCTCGGGCGTGTCGTCAAAGGTGTTCTTCTCGTACCAGTCGTAGAGGAACCCGGCAAAGTTCTTCTCGCGGTACTTGAACATCTCCGGGTAGAGCTTCTTGGCGTCCTCCTGCTCCTTCACGGTGAAATCTCGCTTCCGCATGGGGACAGCCAGGTTCGGCGTGCGCTGGAATACCTTCAGGTCTCCGGCCTCGGCACCCCATGCCTGGACGATCTGGACTCCGGAGGCGCCAGTGCCAATGACAGCACAACGCTTACCCTTAACGTCGACATGCTCATCTGGCCAGAAAGAGGAATGATGGATAGTGCCTTTGAACTTATCCATTCCAGCCCAGTCAGGAATATACCTTCTCGCTGCCTGTTGATTTACACTGTTAGTTATCCTAGACACGAGACAACACCAAATTGCTCCGCACTTCATCAACTTGAAACAACCTCAATGATACGTTGCTTTTTTCCACCAGTTGGAAGGGTCAATTCGATAAGGAACGGAGGTGAAGAATTGAGTGAATACATGTAGTGAGTAAGAGGGGATACGTACAAATCCGGTTCCAAGGATGAGATACTTAGCCTTAGCTGTTCGACCATCCTCGGTCTTCACGATCCATCGTCCTGATTTGGTGTCGAAGTCACCCCCAACGACAACGGTGTTGAAGGCCGTGTCCTTCTTGATTCCGACTACCTTGTCGACGTGCTCGAAATAATCTCGCAGATTCTCATAGTTGGGATAGTTGTTAGGCCAATTCCAAGTCTTCCACACTTCAGGCCAGGATAGCTCGTACTCGGGGACTTCTGAGTCTACCCCTGCGCCTGGGTAGCAGTTCCATCGCCAAGTGCCTCCGAGGCCATTTCCGGCCTCGTAGATCACAGCCTTGTGCCCACGATCCCGAAGGGTCTTGAGCATAAAGATCCCGGCTAATTTTGGTTACGTGAACTCGGTCAGAAACTCATGCAGGAGGTACTGTTGGATAGAATCATGTCTAACTTACCGAATCCAGCCCCTACAATGAGGGCGTCAACCTCCAGATTTTGAGCATACGGACCAGTGTTCTCTTTGTGGTGTAACGAGTAGTCATTGAGTCCAGTATTGAACTTCTTGGGGTGGTCAGGGATTGGTTCGCCCATGTTGAAGATTCTCTATTGTCGTCTTTGTCGTCTCTGATACGTGGATTTATAAATGAGAATGATTGAGAAATTGGGAAGAGATAGGAATGATTATCTATGTAGTGAAATTGAGAGACAAAGTTATCGGTAACACTGACACGATGCGTCTCATATTTATAGGAAAATATATCAAATTGAAAGTACGACACAAGAGTTCGTATGCCCGTCTGGCTGTCGTTGCGACCACGTCATCCTACATCCGTTACATTGTGCGATACCACAGGACAGGGACGAGATGGTAAGAAGTGGGATGCTGGTTACAATGTTGCAATGCATGCCTTCGAACACGACAGTACAACTAAGGTTCACTTAGCGGGCATGGGACGAACGGTGCTAGCAGCACAGTTCTCCGTAGCGCCAACCCTCCCCGCATTTCAGATCATGAAGTGACGAAGATCTGGTCCAGAAGCTTTCTAAGCCTCCCGTAAAAGCTTGAGGCAACCATATCACAGAGGATTAAGGCACATGCGTGCAGGTGATGCTACCTCGATTCAGGGTTTCCCCATGGGGTAAGGGAGGGAAGGGGAAACCACGGAGATCCTACGGCATTATACTGATTGGAAATCAAGATCGTCACTAGTGGGGTTGCGGTTCCGCGCTTCCAGGTGACGAATCAAGCATCCGCAATCCGGCGGAGCGGCTCCATTATAGTACGAAACGGAACCGCAATGCGGTTCCGCAACCTAACATTAGACAACTGTGCTACATCACGAGCGGGGATGGATGGTCGCTTGAAGACCCCAAATCCTCGAGACCCTAACTCCTCACCTTCAATCAAGTTCCAATATACTTGTACACCCCCTATGTTGAAAGTTGCCGGAGATAGAATATCGTAATACGTTATACCTCAACACTGGACTCAAAACAGATCATCACAGTAACAAGCAAAATCACACCAAAAATGTCTTTTACTGCAGAAACGGTGGCCAAGCTTCGCGGCATTGTTGATGCCTCATGTGCGGGTGCGGATGACAACACGAGCATTCCGGGCACCACGGTGGTGGTCGTCGACAAGAACGGGAACGATCTATTCACCCACTCGGCTGGTAAGCGAGGCCTTGTATCGAGCGAGCCCATGTCTCCGGAGACCATCTTCTGGATCGCGTCGTGCACCAAGATGCTCGCGGGCGTGGCCTGCATGCAGCTCGTCGAGAAGGGGGTTTTGAAACTGGACGACGGGGAGCATCTTGAAAAGCTGTGCCCAGAGCTCCAGACGAAGCAGGTCCTGCGCCCAGATGGCACTTTCGAGAAGAAAAACAAAGCTATCACTTTGAGGATGCTGCTTACCCATACATCTGGTTTCGGCTATGCCTTTTTCAACGAGAGGCTTCGGGATTGGTCCTTCCCTGGTGGTATTGACGAGTTTTCAGGCCGAGCTGAAGATATTATGGAGATGCCGCTGCTGTTCCAGCCTGGTGAGGGCTGGGAGTACGGTGTAAGTATATCCATATGAGGGATAAATGTCACTATCGCAGTCACCCACTTGTGAGATAATTAGTTGTAGCGCTAACTTGCGAACTGCACAGGTTAGCATTGATTGGGCTGGAATCGCTCTGCAAAGAGCCACCGGATTGACCCTTAATGATTATCTACAGAAGCATGTCTTGCAGCCACTGGGACTGACCAACATGTCGATGATTCCTACCCCAGAAATGAGGGCCAAGGTCGCTTACATGCACGCGAGAGAAAAAGATGGTACCCTCAGATCTAGGGATCACCTTCTTCGAATGCCATTAGTTGTCAATCATGATAACAAAACGGAAATTGCATCGCTTTTCAATAGCGGTGGCGCTGGGATGTATGCTAAGCCTCAGGAGTACTGTCGTAAGTAACCCTGGTATAGATCTCGTGACGTTCGGAAGAACCCGACGACGGCATGGGCTGACACAGATTGAACCTTACTTTTCCACTACATAGAGGTTCTCGCCGTCCTACTCAACGACGGGACGTGTCCGCGCACTGGGGTCCAACTGCTCCGCAAGGAAACCGTCGATGAGATGTTCAGGAACCAGATACCCGATTTCCCGAACTTCGGCCGCCAGGGGATACCGGATGCGAAGCCCGACCTGACCAACCCGCTTCCGGACCTGTACCCTGTCGCCGGCAACCCGCCCCAGGGCTGGGGGCTGACGTTCATGCTGAGCAACGGCGGTGCGACCGGTCGCTCGAAGAGCACTGGGTTCTGGGCTGGTCTGGCGAATTGCTGGTGGTGGTGCGATCGCGAACACGGCGTCGCTGGGATGGTCTGTACGCAGATCTTACCGTTTGCCGATGCGAAAGTACTGGGCTTGTGGATTGATGTTGAGGCTGAGGTGTATAAGGCGTTGGGTAAGAGTACAGGTTGAGCATCATTATTGGTATCAAGATTATAGTGTTGTGCCAATTCCAATTTTCATATTTATGTAGTGTAAGGGGAGAGTCGCTTAGCTGTGATTCCTAGGCTGTGCATATTAGTTAATGCTATGTAAACACATGATTTCTACACAAAAAGACGGTATAATGCTCTTTCATGGTACTATTATTCGACTTCACCATATGAAAACGAAGCCATCATTGCAGACCCATCTAGCACAATATGCGCTTGCGTGCCCTTCACGTCATCACACCCTCATAGGTGAGAGAGGTGTCATTCCTTCTCCAAGCACCTCCACGACTAAGTTGTTGGCTGTTTGTTTGGCTCAGCGCTGTCTTCTGTGGTATTGATCGACCATCCTAGTCAATAGTCAATATAGTTCAGTATCTGATTGGACTTGTTATGGCACCGCCCCTTCTCCCCTCATGAAGCTAGCTTAGTTTGCATCCCTAGCACGTAGATTTAGTTGCTAAATCTCCATAATCCCCATATTCAGGAGCGGCAGTGGTAAACTAAGAGTGCGGGGAAATGGAGTAGTATAGGAGCCTGTGCGTGGACATGACCCGGAGGGTTCGGGACCAATTTAAAGCAGAGAGTTTAGATTGCTCTTTTTTGCCCACACCGCGCGACCGATCGCTTGTCCAAGCTAGTAGCACCAGAATATATTACTCGGAGAAGAAGCAGTAGAGCGTTTCCTACTGAGAACCAAATGCAACAATGCGACGCCAGAACCACTCTTGCGACCAATGCAGAAAGGCCAAAAGGGCCTGTGATGCATCGTTGTTAACAAATACTCACCGTGCCTCCACGCAAGTTCAATATGGCATACGAGACTCTAGCAATGACCCTTCACTATATAACCAGAGTACAGGTCAGTCACTCCATGAACAGAGTCCAGTCGTTGGCAAAGTCTTGGGGTGATCGAACGAGGGACTGACTACGTCAAGGCCAGGAAGACCGAATCAGGCCATGTTCGTATTGCCTGAAGACTAAGAAAAATTGTACACGCTATTGGGCTCGCTCGCAGATTCGTGGTGGAGGCTTAGACTTCCACACTCGCGAGGACACCCGGCCAGGCAAACGTCATCGAATGGAACAACGAGCAATGTCCCAATCAAACGCACCCAGCGATCATGTGGCCGGCATTTTTGGTCTTACGCAACCGCCATCGCAGTATCAGGACTTACTCTACTGGGATTCAATAGCAGCCTCGAGTCTAGGGGCTATCTCACCGCGGCGCGATAGCTCACAAGCTTCCTTGGCATTCACTGCGGATGCGGAAACCTCTGATTGCACATCCTCACAAGTCGGAATCCGGGATTGCTTTGATGGTTACTACGGGGATTCGGAAAATTCATCGGTGGGCCCTGGTAGTATATTCACCACATTGACCGACAATGACCTACAGCCCAATGGTCTTGAACATCCGGACTGCTCTATTCCTAGCTTTTTGCAAGATCATCCAAACACGGAAAATGTCGTTGACTCTTCCATTCATGCTCAAGGTGCGATTGGCCTCGCCTCTGAGACTTCAGAGCGATTCCAGCCCACTTTCAACTGGTTACAGCACTCGTATAACCCGCTCTCACCTGCTTCGGCTGAGCATACCATGGTATCCCGGACGGACAACAGCTTCATATCGCAGAACCTATTACGTGTATACCATGATGTTCTTGAGCACAGTCTGTCCTGCTGGGTATCGGAAGTGTCGTGCCCGTATAAAATGCCTGTCCGCTCCAGAAAGGCGTCACCTGGTATGACTCTTTCTTCTCAGCAAGTCAACCAGACGCGCGGGAGTGAATTAGTTCAGGAATGGGGGGCAGTCTGGTCCAATAGGATCTATTCGCGTGTTATAAGTCTGGACCGCATAGCCCAATCAAGCAAAATGATTCAACTTACTCGTACGGAAGACCAAGCCGCCATGAAGGCACTTCATCTAGTTATCATGGCCTTCTCCTCTCAATGGGCCCACAAAAGCCGCCGGGAACGGGAGAAATACCCCTCGGCTTCGGTTTCAGGGAACGCGGATGCTAACTATACTGATGACACGACCGAAGAGTTTGACCGGCGCATTCAGCGTTCGTTCTGGGAGCAGGCCCGAAAAGCACTAGATGACTGCGCAGAAGTGGAATGCTACCGTGTGGTATGTGCTGAGTTAATCTTTGGTCTGACACAGAAACCGTGGGAAAAGGACGATCCCGTTCTGGATATAAATAGTAGCATCCCTATAAGTTTTGAGCAAGGGGTGCGTGGGATGAATGCATCAATTATGGCTCAAGTTCAGAGCATCATATCTAAGGATGGTCCACCCATATTCATGGAAAGGGCGACTCGGAAAGTGCACGCCTTGAAATTCCGATTCGATGCCGTTGACGCTGGACTAATGAAGGCAAACAAAGAAAACGGTAGCCCATACCAGCTGGACCCGACGACGGTTATTAGCACCAGGGATAGAGAGACAGCAGGGATGGTCTATTGGCTTGCAGTCATGTTCGACACTATCTCAGCATCAATACACCAGCGGCCAGTAGTTGTTAACGACGAGGACTCCCAGCATGACGCAGCGGATGATCCTGTTTTCTCTAAGGCCGAATGCGATGAAACCAATAATACCCATACCTCACGTGGGCGACGATGGTCGATCAACCACTTCATTCAGGATAATCCTAACGGCCCAGGGCAACCATTACGTTGGCCTTGCTCCTATGAGGCTGCTGCCCGGACAGTCACCAGGTCAGGACCGGTCAAGATCTTGCTTTACCGACATGTCTCCTACCTGCAAGATGCTATCAGAAGAGGAAGCCGTGGCAAACAAATCGAGCAGATCATCGAAAATGCTGTTCTGGTATACTGCTACTGGAACATCACATACGGTGTGTTCTTCAGGGACTTGATCGAGAATTACGACACCGTTCCCCCACGTATACAGAGCTGGTTCTTTTGTATCCATGCACATTGGCATCTCGCAGCGCTGATCCTTGCAGACCTCATCGAATCTGTGGATACTAACGAGTTGGGGGAGCCTCGGGCAAGACAAGAGCGTCTGAGCTCTACCACGGTGGATGCCATCAGGAGGGCAAGTGCGAGGGATCTCTCCGACCTTGCGAGGGTCACAACACCGTCTGACTGGGCGCAAGGGATGAACCCGCCTTCGCCGCAGCTACCGGATTTTCACTCCGCTGTCAACCAAGGCGCCATTTTAACGGAACCCTGGACTATGATTCTCATCAGAGCGTTCAGCAAGGCTTTCATATGGCATCTCAGCGAGGCCCAGCTAAGACAGCATAACCGAGCTTCGCTAGGCCATGGATATCAAAATGGTCAAGAGAATCTTGCCCAATGCGTAGATTGCGTGAGGGCTCTCTGGTACCTGGGAAAGAAATCAGACATGGCAAGGAATGTTGCGGCAGTTCTTTCAAAAGCGCTGGGGGTTTTTGAAGCACAAAATACTTAAACTGTCATGGGCTCTTGATCAAGTTGTATTATAACTACTTATGTGGAATGAATTCGATATGCGACCATGTTACAGGAACGATGGAAATGTCTTGTTATTACCCTTAGCGTCATTGGTGCTTTCATTGTGGAGAGGGTCGAGTCAATGTACCAATTATAATGCGAATCTTGAACTTAATAACCCTTTAAAGCGAATGTTACGTAGACTATAACGTATTGAAAGTTGTAAGTGTAGGATATTACGATTTTACCGATTAAACGACTGGCTACATAGATATGATAACGTGTCACAACTAAACCAGGAGACAGTCCACAGCTAAGGCTATACCAACCTACTAGGAGCAATCTCAGTTATTATTGGGCTGAGGAATAATTATATGGTACGAGGCACAGAGGGGATGCTAAATGGATGTGTGAGTCACTTCAATTCCCTCTTCACTCTTTACATCAGGCGCTAGAATACACGGGTGCAGATACTCCATTATCATCTACTCTAGTGTGTAGGAACCTACATATACGGAAACAAGAGGAAATCTATGCTAGAAATGGTGATGCACCAGGTGTAGAAAATAGCACATTATTCTGGCCACAAAGACCGTGTCAAACAAGCCTGTTATCTACCCATGCGTCTCCCTATTCCTGGAATAGCTGAGGCCGGGGTCGACAAGTGAGTACCTATAGATGTTAGCTAGATTCGTAGAACTCGCGGCAAGGACTTGAGGTACATACCTGCTGTGTACGCAGAACATGTCCAGCTAACGAATGCTAGCGGGTGCTCTCTCCACATTTACGGTAACTCTGTAGACGAAATGGACTCTAGGAGACTGCTGGATGATTAGAAAAATGTTTCATCTCAACACGAGTTGGAATAAGCTTACAAGGAGAATGTGGAAAGAGATGATGACCAGTGTATACCTAGTCATGACTATAATAGCCACATAGATTGACTGGGGCTCTAGGTTCAGGCTTAGGTATTGAGGTATTTCCTCGTACCGTGCCCTCCCTCACGCAGTGCGTATGCGAGAACCATGGACAATCGGTATGGCGCCTTGCTGCCAATGGTCCTTACTTAGAAGCCTACAGTCCCGTACTAATCATGCATATTAGCTGATGAACAAACTTCTACTACATATCAATACTACTAAAGATTACTTACGGTGACTTTAGGGAGACTGGAGATTGGCTTCCCACTGTTGGGATTGCTCTTGGTGGTCAGATGGCAATCTACGGGTGGTGTGACTACGCTTTGCGCCTCGACGGCCTTCTGCGTGTTTACACTGGAGTGCTGAGCCTGGGTGGCATTGATGCCTCTCATCTGACTCTCTACATCGGAATTGATGATACCTGGCTCTTCATTCTTGGTGGTCGGAGTCAGGAAGAGTCTGGCTATTCTCGCTGCATTTTCGCTACGAGCCTTAGCAATCTCGCTAGTATTGCGAGAACGCTTGTGGTCGTCAATGCAGAACAAGACCAAGGAAGCAATTGCTCCAAGGACTAGAATTCCCCCGAGAACAAAGGATACGATCAAAACCGGGGGAAGTGGCTCGCCTGGATGGATGATCACCAGGTAGTGCCCACGAGATTCGACACTCTTCATTACACCCTCCTTCTCAGCATTAAGACCCTGACCTACGGGGGCCAGTCCAGCGACAAGGCCATCTGACTGCCCCGCATTTCCTACAATGTTGACTTCCTCTACACTGTCCGTGCTATGTCTAGTCTGGGCTATGCCGGCGCCGAATTTGCTGACTGAAGTAGAATTCTGAAGATGTCCTAGGGAAGTCTGCTCAAAGCCGGAGGTAGATTGGTCGGCAGTGAGATGAAGTGGGAGAGCAGATGCCATGGCGAAGCCGAGAACAAGAGACTTCACGAACATGATGGTGGCGTGAAGATAGAAAGGAATAGTAATGAGGTATTGAATGTGTGCTTGGGTAACAGGATTGCTATTGAGAAGTGTCTGAAGAGAGTCTAAAGAAAGCGCTGCGAAGAGTAAGACGGCAGAAGCAGTTCTTGAGTATGTAGAAGGGAAGAACGTAAAAAGAAGTTGAAGAAATCTCAGGAAGGAAGGATCCTATTTATAGGGCAACTGGGGGAGCTACAATCAGTAGATAAACACCATACCCATTTAGGAATTGAAGCTTGACACTAGTCATGCTCTGTGGTTGCTCGGGTAGTGTATGGTGTTCTACTGATCCTGTCCTCTCATTCGCTCATCCGGGTGTGTTAATTTACTGATTCTGCTACGATTCTACTGATGTAGAGACGTGACAGAATCAAACCAGAAGCTTGGACCTGACTAGGGCTTGAGCCACCTCATATATTCCATTTATTTGGTGTTCGATCACAGATTGGATCTAAACATCTGATTTGATTCGATGTTGGCGATGCTATCTACTGATCTTATGTGAGTTTTATACAAATATACCGAACTTTCGGCTCAGTGGATCACCCCAGATCTGATCCAACCTTATTATATGGGTCCAGATCTGGGGATACGGGTGCGCTAAGCCTGAATTGACGTGACACAGATATGTACGAAGACAAACCCGTCACCAAGTGATCTCTACTGAAATTCAGCATACGCAAATCAAAAAAAAAAAATTTGCATAGCTCAAGCCTTTATCAAGCCCAAGCTTCTTGTTTGGTTTGATTTGATTTATTGCCTCCGTTGTCAGGGAAAATCAAGAAATAAGCAAGAAATTATACATACGTCCATATACTACATAGTACTGATGCCAGTACGCATGGATCACTACATGGTCAGAGTCTAGACAACGCGGACCCACCCAACCTCCTTTTCCCCTGATCCGGGGTAATATTCAGACAGATCAGTAAACAGTATACTGGACGTTTATATATCGCCAGGCCAATGATAAGTCAGGATCAGTGGCTTTATTGGTAATTATACCTCGAACTAGTGTCTAGGTACATTTCCTATATAGGTATGGTGTTCATTTACTGATTGTAGCCTCTCCAGTTGCCCTATAAATAGGATCTTTCTCTCCTAGGATTTATTCAGCTTTCGTTTCCTTTTCATCTACATCTTCAGAACTGCCGTTAAGCTGTCACATTCGCATTCTATCATTCTGCCAATCCAGCTGTATTGTTGTTCTCTAGATTCTCACTGTCATTATCACCTCACTCTACTTCTTCGTGTCATCATGTTCTTCTCTACTACCCTCACTGTCGTCACTGTCGGCTTTGCTGCTTTGACTTCAGCTATTCCCCTCCCTGTCATCAAGGCTGCGTCAAGCATTGGCTGCGAGACCTCTACTAGATCATTGTGGTTCTGCAAGGAGATGTTAGATAGCGCCGTTGCCCAGCAGGCCACAGTAGATCATGATGGTATGCTGTACAAGCAGGTAGATAGTATCATTAGGGATGTAGGAGGACTCGCTGAGTCTACGAGTGGTTCTGTAGCAGCTTCAATGGTGAAGACCGACACAGTAGACGGCAGTATCATGACTGGCAGGATCGCAGCTCGGCGACCATGGATTCTTATAGACCCTAGCAGCGAGCATATGCGACCGGTGTTCATTGTTGCCATCGTTCTGTCTAGTATCCTGGTCTTGGGAGCGATTGTTGGGTTCATCCTCGTCTGCTTCTCCAGTCACAAGCATTCGCAGAAGACTAGTGAGATCTCTAAGGATCGTGCTGAGGGCAGACAGACGGCTAACCAGCCAGGCGTAGAGGGACAAGAGGTAAGCGCTTTTCGTAATCCCGTCTAGAAACGTAGTACTAACCTGTAATAGGACGTTGAGTCTAGAGACACATCTACTATGTTGTTGTCTGCAGACCAACGAATTCCGGGTGCCCACATCGCCCCCAAGAAGCTAGGTGGTGCAGAACCAATTCACAACCTACCTCAGTCTTTGTAAGGCCTGATTGACGCTACCGTAAGTTCACCTTGAATGAATCCATGTCCTGACATCTCGTTAAAAACTAATAGGTTAGAAGTAGTTCGGCCCTAGCTGACAGTCAGTGGCCCATAGGGGTGACTGCAGGGTATCATGGATTCTGCAAATACCAAGTATGTACCTATGCCACTGGAATATTGACGAGCACAGCTAACTTAAATAGGCAGACATCGGCTTCATGTTCCAGTTCGCATTATGATATGCATTTTGCAGCTCAGGAGTCGGGCTTGTGGGTAGCTAAGGGTTATTTCTATGGATTTCTACGTTGCAGAAACAAGGGTGCAGTCCACTCATGTTACTCAGCTGTTGTTGCGGGCACAGTGTACATATTTCCTGTGCCATTCTCGTGTATTTCCATAGTTGCCTACGCTATTAATACATCGGTAGTGTTTTTCACAGATTCCGTGAACTAATTAATAGACGGTTCATTACCTAAATTCATGTGCTGTCTCTGGAGACAACCCTTGTGCACAATAGTTTTATCTTGATTTGTGTGATAACGGTCGAGAACCTTGAAGCATTTAGCGACCAGAAGGCACAGCAAATGAACCAATCCAGCTCTTCCACTTTCCATTGTCGTTAAAATCGCAACATCAATTGCTTGCAGCAGTGAGTAAGCGGCGCTTTGAGGTGATTACCTGATGGCAAGAGACATTTTTCATGATCAACCTTGTAGAATGAGGCATCCTGTTAGGCTGTGGGCTGACGGGTATGTGAAAGTAGCGGAAGTATAGTGAGGAGAATCAAGTGTCCGCAAGCAAATATGTATTTAAAGGAAAATCTATATTTAAAACAGTGACGTTTGTTTTTTTATATAATAATGAGCGTCATCGCTGTGTTCAGTAATATAAAGCTAAATACTCAATCTAATCGCACTATAACGACAGATATGTAGGCAAGCCGCCTTAGCGGATGGATGACTGATGTTGTCCTGGCTGAATGCCTCTTGTTTTCAATAATTTGGTATCCCCTTAATGTTGTACCATCCCGCAATGATTTCCCAGCGACGTGATATACCAAAACCAAACCTAAGGGAATGCTAAGGACATTTTAGGGCTCGGTCTAGAGGCCCGTGAACGATTTGGTACAGAAGTGATCACCACGGAAAGTCCGACCAACACCAAGATCGTTAACCCCACACGGCGAACCGCAGATGTCGTAGCCATACCCCCCCTGGCCGCAAGCTCCCGAAACTGCAGTTTGGAAGCTGATAAGGTCGGAGTATTTCAAGGTGTTTGCACCACCATTACAGAAGAATGAGACCTCGCCCCCCACGAAAACCTAATTTAGTAGAGTTTATTAGCTATTGAAATCCACCGAGAGTAGGGAAAACTTACCCATCCCCATGCCTTTGCATTGTAGTAGCCGTGAGCCTCGGCATTCTTTGCCGCCTGAACATTGGCAGCGTCTATATCTGGGATGTAGCCGGCCCGTCCCGAGCAAGTAATGTCACCAAGAGCCCTAGGAAACAGATCCGTTACAGCTGCGTCGGTGACTCTGCGATTGACCAAAACGGACTCGTTGAAAGGGGTGAACTCGATGGTAGAAACCCCGTTGCTGTCGAAGGCAGCCAGGTAAGATCCGTCACCTTGATATCCCACACCATGTAGTTGGATATTGGCATTGGGGGCTTCCCAAGACCTGGTTTTGAGCGACGGCATACCCATAGCAAGGGCTGCAAAGAGCGCAGTGGCGGTAATAGCGATGGGCGTCATAATGAGTTTTCTGCACTTTGAATGGTAAAGAGATGGGGAGGTTGAGAATGATGATGCGGATGATCGAGTTGCCAGAAATTTGGGCGTGATCCTTGCTTGCCTTTATACTTTTATAAGTCCTGCATTCTCATTCCTGAGAATCCAGTTGATTCACTCTCAAGGCTCGCTAACGACGCCCAGTGTAACTTGGGGCCGCTTATAAAGACACAACAGAGCGGGAATACAAGGACACTGCATGAAAATTTATACGAAGCCTGGCAGAGATTTCTTGCCACCGGAAAGGCGATGGTAGAATCAGCGCTTAAACTTGTGATTCCTGATTTTGAATTCATGCTCTTGTCCTCGACCTGATTTATACGTGTATTCTGACAAAGATGTCACCCGAGGAGAATAATGTTGAGGATTCGTTTTAGCATACGTTTAATGTAGCCAAAGAGAGCAAGTCAATGTTCTCCGGCTCCATAAAGCCGCATGAGTGGGTTTAATCTCACGGGGATATCAAGATCACTAGAAGTAGGCAGCAGTAGATGCCATTGAGGAAACCACATGTGTCATGTCATTTGAAAACTACTGAATTCTGACTGTGTTTGTGTATTGTTTTTTCTTGCCACGCCCATAAGTGTACATGGTAACACAAACTACAGCCCCAGACAATACTCTGACATGTACGCTTTCCTATACGTTATGATATGTTCATTATTGTAAGCTCTATCCCATGAATGGCCCGAAGGCATCACCTGCAATAATTCTTCTCAAAACTTTAATAAATGCTTACATTAATACCCAAGTTAATCCAATCACATTATCTATAGCACAAGCTACTTGCAATTTCAGGTCTTTTCAATCCTGGACTACTTATAGAGAATTGTCGCAGGTGATGCCTTATGGTTACACATCGGATAGGGCTTAGAATAAGTTACTAAGTACATATCAGCTTATTGTAAGCTTTGTAATAACTTATTCTCACCACTTTGTAGAAAGTACCATAGGCTAGCACTATAGGGACGGCCCCAGCTGGTCCCGAACCAGACTGTTAGACTTAAAAAATATAACATCTCTTTACCGCGATGGCTTCGGCTCTTCCTATCTCCATCAACGTTGAGTTAGACGTCGACTACGAGATTCCCATTGAATCTCCGCCGTTCGGCAAGGAGCTAAGCAACAACGCTCCTCAGCTTGTCGCTGCAGGTGAAAATGCTGCGCCGTATTAGGAATCGGCCAGCATTGATACCAGCACAGCTCGACTTACTCCGCCTGCAGCCAGTTTTATCACTGTGGCAGCAAAGGCAGAGGTAGAGGACGCGGATCAGAGCAACTACAGCAACATCATGGCCCGACGGCCTTGGGTTGTTGTGGATCCAAACACGGAGCACCTGCGGCCCGTGTGGATTGCTATGATCACTCTCGGAAGAATCCTGGCATTCGGGTCACTCGTCGGAGCTGTTTTATGCTGTTGTTCCTACCAGAAGCGCTCGCAGGAGTCCAGAGAGATTGACGAGGATCGCAGAAAGTTGGCCGAGAGGATAGCTAGAGAGCTGCGGATGCCAGCTACTGGATCTGAAGGCAGCGAAGTAGTCAAAGCGTCAGACGCAGATGGGCTTCATGTAAGCAATGTTGATTTCCCCCCCTAGTAATAGGATACTAACATGCAGTAGGACGTTGAGGCCGGCAATACCGGTTTTCCTTCTGAAGATTACCACTCTCAAGGCGCTCACAGCATCCCCAACAGGATGGGCGGTGGGCAGCCGATCTTCAATGTTCCTGTGTCTCAGCTTCGGCAGTCATAGGCGTGCCTAGACGATTATATTATCACCGTAAGTTTCCCTTGCTTGAATCGTAGTCTGGTGTAATTTTCTAATACTCTATAGGCACAGAATTACTATTCTAGTCTAATATCAGATGGTCGTGGTTAACCAAATGGAGGCCTGAGGTGATAATGACGTCTAAAGCAGGTGCTTTGCGAGTACTATGCTAAATGCACTGCTGTAATCTGAACGAGCACCGCCAGCTTTGGTAGACAAGAATCAGTTCTCTATCTCACCTTGGGCATAGATTTGAGGAGCTCAGATCTGGGTGCTTGATGGGATGGGTAGTTAATCATGTTACGGAATTACGCTGCCGGCCATGTTGCAGACAACGGGCAAGGCGCTTAGAGTTACTGTATCATATATACTTCCTAGGAATTATCTGAACAATACATTTGCTCTTTATAACATAGACTAAGATCCCTCATTCTCGTGCTCTATGGTGACATTCGTTTACAATTTTCTTGCATGTAGCATGGACGATATTTTTGTAAGAGACTCCCAGATCGGTTTGTACGATGGTGTTAGATTGCACACTTTACATATTCCGAACTTGCTGCATTATTTAGGAAATATTCCATATAGTGAATATCTATATCTGTAGAGCATCCCTACATATAGTATAATCATTCAATTAACCGTAGAGATGTTGAGTGAAAGGTACATGTAGTATGTTTCTTTCGCTCACAGATGCATGTGGGCTATCCACAGCGGGCCGGACCGCCACGTGGAGAACCGGGATGGCGGGATTTTTTAGATTCTTTAGTGGGTCATTTCATCTCCAATCGCTGCACGATGGGACCTCAGAACCTGTGACGTACTTCTTTAGGTTAATGCAACGGGCGCTGCATATGATAATCGCGAATGAAATTGTTAGACAAGGTGACATATACACATATATAAAAACAGGTTTAACATTAGCAATTGCGATAGATATGAGATGTGAAAATGAAGCACTTATAGGAGTGCACCATTTGCCAAAGGTCAAATATGATACCTAATGCCAGCCTGTCTAGAAAAGTATGTACATGAGTCCACGGACAACAACATAATTTACATTTCTAAGAGTCATTAGTTTGGAAAATTCAATAAAATCTATCTTTACTCCTCCATCACTTGGTGAATATCTAATTCACGCTCCTAACCATGATATGCCCTCAACATTAAGGGTATAAAGGAAATCGGAAACTGGGACATGTTGTTGTTGCTCGAATTGGTGCTCAAGCGGTGTTGAATCATCAGAGTAGGTGATAGCTTCTTCGAAGCTCCTGCAGTAATGGTCTGGATTATCCTCACGATCTACCTCCGGTAGATAAGGCTCCTCGGGAGTGTTAAGGCTTGACAAGGTAGCCCCGTTGGGACTATATGATAGGCTAGAAAGCGAGTCCGACATGAGAAAATTCTGATGTGGCGGGGTAGGAGGAGGGGCTAAGCTTGGTTGGCTATTCTCTCCAGGGGTGCCGTGTGAGGCGAGGTAGACTGTGCGGCGGAGTAACGAACGGGTCTGGTTCATGTTGTTGGCATCATCGATCTGAAGCTTGGGAGGATTGTTCAGGAATTCGAAAGTCCTTGAAAGGTCCATGAAGTAGGGTCCGGGGGGTTCTTGAAGGTTGAAGTTGCATAGGGCGAATATTTGATCCCATTTGTCAATGAGTGGCATTCTTCGGTTCTTCGATTTAAATAGTTCCGATATCTGGTTTTGCACTGCTGCGGGTATATCGTTATTGCCGACAGCCTTCTTTCCACCTTGATAATGAAACTTTTCAAGGTGCTCACTAGCAGTGGATAGTTAGGTCAGCACTTAGATCCTTACTATGCATTTCTCCGAACACGTGGAATCGCCTTGCAGGGAAGCATTGTAGAATGGACAAGCCAACCTTTGATTATTGTGTCTTAAATCTTCCTCCATAATATCTCGATCAACTTATAGCGTTGGCTGCATCTCGTGTGAACTATGAAAGGTATAAAAAATTGGCAAGAAGATGATGACAGTACAGACTTTTATTTACTAGTTAAGTAATCACTAACATCGTCCCTCGATGCTGGTAAGGCTAGCTTGCTACGGTTCGGAGATATATGGGTAGATTTCGAGATGCTCTCAATTCTCAATTACTTTCAATACCCAGCCACGGCACAAACTTCCTATTCATCGCTCTAGACTGAAAAAGATCGACAATCATTATGTTTATCGATTCCTACCTCGCTTGAGTTAGCCCTCCATAGGTAGGCTATCCAACTTATTTCCTGTGCGGTGCTTTTATATGCATCTTCCACAACCCTCCTGGGTTTTAGGTCATTGGATCAGAATCAATCAAACAAACAGTACAAAAAAAGCCTCGCATAATAACCCAGTCCCAACGCTTTTTCTCATAAAGGGCCGATAGAATATTGATTGAACCTAGCCTATGAATCTAAGAGTATGAATAGTCGACGACGGTGTGTAGGTATTATGGGGAGCGTCGGGACAGCGATGGTAAAGGTGTGTAAGGAAGCATCGGCATACGAGCATCGCAGGTCGATATTGGAGGTGTGGTTGTCTTTGCACACAATGAGGGGATTAAATCGTATGGACGCGGTCCGTATAACTATGGTTATTATACCATCCGAATTCGTTGCCCATGCCGTCTCTCAATCACAGTTTGTTTTAATATTTGGATACTCGCTAAGGATTCCCGTATCTATATTTAATTCTGTTAGCACTCTGTCTCATATCTCCGTACCGTTGAAGTTCAACTCGAGCGAACATGTCTGATTACTCCCCAAGAATTTCAAAAGATAGGTATGGTGCATGGATACGAATGCCCTTGTTATATGTAGCTAATGCGTGAAAAGTAAAAGAACAAATGCTTATACAACAAGCACTCCCATGCTAACTTTCCTTAAGGACGCTACGAAACCCTCATTGCAAAGGCGTTTACTCGTCGGAGAGTCAGCTCCTGAGCTAAGGACTCGGAGTCAGGATATGAAAAAAACGAATCAACGAAATGGAACGTACATTCAAGAGGTCCTCTGCTAAATGAAAGGGATGCAAGGGTATTAAGTTCTCAAGCCGTGTTGCTACGGTCCTTTACTTTCGGTGTCGAGATGGCGTTGCGGGGGGCGAAGAAGACCTGTACGTAGATCATTAGTCGGGACTTAAGTAAGAAGCTTCCTATTAGAGCGATTGATGCTCTTTCCTATGGTCCGTTCAAGAATTGGGACTACAATGGTCGCCAACCCATATCGAGTTTATACAGTGTCTTAATGAAGCTGCATTAACAAGTGTATATTCCAGATGACTCTAATCGACCAAATGGCGATTGGAAAGTTGAGCGGCGTGACTGCTTATTTTGGAGACTTGACATGAAGCGCTTGAAGGATCCTCACCGTCAATCAGCTAGTTCACAGTTACATTCGGGATATGTGGCTGCTTCTCTGACCCCTAGTAGGGTCGGCTCCCCTTCTAACCAGGGCGCTTATATGTGATCAACCTCGCATCTTGTTTCGCGTATAAACGAGGTCATTGTGTACACGTTTATTCTATGTTTATTAGGCATTACCGCAGATAATGGCACCCAGAATGTTACTATGTGTCCGTGTGGCGTCCTAAATGCTGCCGTATTTGTCACATTTCCTACTTACGATGCCTGTTGGCGTAGCCTAGACTGGCCCATTTCAGGGTAACCCAGCCTGCCCGATACTACCTCATTACAGCCTTAGATTTTCGAACCAGATATTCAACCTATTAGTCAAGGATTGACATGCACAAGTACATGCACAACACGTTGTTATCTAAGTGCCGCCAAGAAAGTTTGATGCAATAGTAGTGCAACGCGGATTACGGTATTATTGTTTGGCAGAAGTGCGGTATACTATACCGGTTTATATGATGTTGTAGGAAGTCAGGTGATTTGTCAAAGCGGCCGCATGCCAAAAAGAGGGATCTGGATGTTAGACGTCGCTATTCAGGCGTTTTCAGTGGGATTTCACCCAAACAGCCAAGTCTCCGACCTGGAGATTCCTCACAATATAACAAGGTTCCTAAGCCCTACTGTTATATTCAGTTAATCTAGAGTTGTAGGGTACAGGGGTTCTAATGGAAAATCTGTCGCATTCAAGCTACCACTTACTATAGGATCGGATACGCTCAGCTCAGTTGTTGTGTTGATCTAAAGGAAAGAAATCTAGGAATCTAGGTGGTGGGCATTATATGCCCTACAAAAAGTGGACGTGGTGGAGATCAGGTGACGTGGCTTCGGTAGCTCTATATGGCAGGGATCATCTAACGCAACAAAATCATATTTGTCTAGCGGAAAGATAGCTCTAGATATCGTACAGAGGATATATTATGTAGTAATGAGCCCCAACGTAGGGTAATTCCTGCTCCATATTTCTTATATAGGTAATGACCCCCCTTATTATAGGGGAGCCCTAAACACACCACCTGGAATAATCGCCAATGCTTCACAGATGTATATAAGAGCGCAATTGAAAGGTACTGGACTTGATCAAGGTTCAGTTCCCGGAATATAAGATTCGGGGAACCGGCCAAGTTGAGATGAAAGTAAAGATGGCATAGTTACAAATTCATTAAGTATGTTGTATATCACTGTCAAATAACACGAGAGACCCGCCAGTCAGGCTGGCAAGCAACGGCACGACTGCAACCGGGTGCGTACTAAATGGTGCGCACCAGCTGTTTTAACGCAACAATAGGTGCGTTTTCTATATTGTAGTTGTTGCAACATAAGGCATTAATATTGCGATTTGGTGTCTACGGTGAGCACCAAATGTGGCTTAACAGCCCACTGTTAGTCAATATTATACATTTGTATGGTATTATTAACAATAGCCATATATATGGTAGTAAATATAGCCCGAACCCTTTTTGCCTTATGCCAAAAACACCAAAAAGAAAAAGAAAAAAAAACTCACGATCCACTCAGCTCACTCTACCCTTGGTTATTTATTATCACCCTTATCTCCCTTATCTTAACTTGCACTGCAATCCATCAAATATAATGTGCCGATACATCATGCAACACAACGCACATAGCCTGTTGGTGCAATACGTGGGTTGCTTACCAGCCTGCCGTCAGTATAAAGAATGGCTGTTCGCTTCGCATAAATACTTACGTGTGTTAAATGGACAACGCAAACCTACAATTAATTATGATTTCCCGATCGTAAATGGTTAGATGATATATCCAAGATGTGGGTCATCATAACCAAAACCGTTCGAGTTTTTTATTATAAATTATTTGTCCTCCAGATGAACTCGTTGATTCATAACGTAAACTTTGGTGAAATTATTCACGTATAGGGCGATTGAGCTAAGAATTAGGCAGCATCATGCATGGTATACTGGACAGTCTCTCTAGTGAGTCTGGGAAAATTCTATGTAAGGTACTGGAATAGTATTAATGCCCAACGTCCGTAATAGGCAGAAAGATCATGCGACTTCATGGTCGCTTCACCCCATCCCCTACTTTCTAACACTCGGCATTGGTGATCTCGTGCATACCCAACATGGATCTACCCAGAGCTCCCTAGAAGAACACGTCGGGCAACGCGTCGAATAACATCTCGATGCCTCGGACTCTCTGGCTGACTCCAGAACACCAGCATAGGAAACCCCTCTGCCTTTGCCTGATCCTTAAAAGGGCCGGACTGGAGAGCGAACTCTCCATCGGGGGAAACACCACAGTGCTCAAAGAAAGACTTGACTTTCCTCTCCCCAGTAAATAGGAGGCCAACTTCTCTATGTCTAGCATACTTCTTTGCCCTTGCGAAGAGAGTTCTGCCGATACCCTGCCCGCGCATCGCCGGGATGACACAGAGGCCAGTAACCCCTATAAGTCTACCATTAATTACTTGCGCTCGTAGGACGTATAATATCTGTTATTTCACTAGTAGGTACGTACAGATTAGAGGGTAATGTCCGATTTTGGATTTTGTGACCACTGTCTCGAGGTTCCGATACTCATTTTGGAAGTAGGTATCAAAAGCCCACGATCTGAAGAGTGCGTATTCAGATACATCAGGCCGCATTGGTTCAGGCCTTGGTGGTGGTATATTGTCGAAGAGCTCTTTATCCTTGAGATCCACCTCTTCCAACATCTCAAGCCTGACAGCACCGACGATGGCGCCATTCCGGATGGCGACGATGACCTTATTGCCACCGCCTTTGTGAAAAAGGAACCCTAAGTCATCTCCTATTCGCCTGTCCTCCCACACTGCTTTTACGCCTTCGTCGTCATGTTTCTCGTCGTCCAATAAATGGGCTTTAACAAAGTCCGTATCCCATTCAGCAGCCATTTGAACCTTGCACAACTCGGGAATGTCTTGTTCCGTTGCGTCTCTATAAGAGGTGGTAGTCCCCACGTGGGGTAGAGGAACGCTGCTTGCCATGAGGGGTGGGATAATTGATTAAGTGGTTATTTAATCAGAGGTATAATGAGAATTCGAAAGATAAGGTCTTTTCAAATTATTAGAAGTGTGGTAGAACCTGTTCATATTTAAGAGCTTTTTTAATGAAAGTTTACGTGGAATCTGACTCACTGCCAATGACAACTATATGAGTTACGTTTGCTATGGAATTCAAATATCAGGGAAATTAGGTACAACGCAAACTGTGAACGTCATACTCTCACATTTTATTCCTAGAAGCCCTTATATAATTGGCTCGAGTACTTAGCAATTGCAATCCGACAGGTTGAAAAGATCTGACATTAAATTCCTTGCCATTAAAAGATGGAATGACTGTCCCACAACCCTTTCGTATTGACGTAAATTCCAGACAAAGAGCACAATAATGAGGGAATGAGGTCGGAATCAATGTGTGACCATGTTTATTATGTAATTTTGCATGCAACTAGTGTTATACATATATCCCGGAGAAACCCAGTCACATAATCTTTTATTCCTAGGAGGTGATCACTTGTTAGTATATAAATGATGCCTATGCTATATAAAAAACGAATGGTGATGATTGAGTGATTTACTTATCATATTAATTAGTCCATAAACGCATTACTAGAGGGTTCTTTTATCCTCCAACTAGATCTATCATTTACTGAACTTATGGCTGTGACGGTTGTCTGAAGATGGTCTGCGAATTTGATCATCTCTTAATCGGCCCCCGTCTTTGTTCTCCAGAAGACATGCTCATTCTAGGACATGTCCGGTGCCACAATGGACGAGATATATTTTCAGCGGACGATATCTCTAGCAAAGAACGAGGACTCTATGGTCTTCACTCTGCAGTACATTGAGAAGATTTCGATGTGCGCCGAGATTATTCAACTTGTTCGAGGTGGATATCACATTTAGTATCATTGTTGAAATGAAAAATATCACTGAGTGCTGATAATAATCACAGCGTTATTGAACGAGTTATACGTGGGCGACTGAAGGCCCAGGAGATTATTTTCGACACGCTAGTTCGCATCGCCAAACAACGATGTTTAGAACGTGACTTGAAGCAGATGGGCCAAGCGGTTCCTAATCATGTACGTGGCAATGAACTGGCGACCCGATGTATTATTGGATTGATCCCGAGAGAACAGGCCGATTGTATTCTGTGGATCGTGGAAACCTCGCCGCGACAAAACCCCTCGTTAGCTAAGCGCGTGGTCCATGAACTAATGGCGATCTGGTTCGGGTCAGTCCACGCTGTTTCAACAGTAAGAATCAAACAAAATCCCTACTTCTGTGATGAGCTTCAAGAATGTAAGGAGCTAAATCAAAGCACAGAGAATTACTTTCGCCATTCATGAGATCTGCATTATTCCTGAGTATGTAGAGCCTCTGCGCGCAGACCTTGTCAAAAGTTAGGAGGAGTTCGAGCGCACTGGGCTAGGCCTACCTCTTATGGGTAGTTTCATCGAGAAGTCAGCTCGCCTAACTCTAGTGGAAGCCCGTAAAACGCCAACATTTCTGCGCTTTTCTTTTCCATTATTTTGTTCCTGGAGCCTTGCTAACGGGAGCATCTACGGTAGATAGCTCTCGTCGCTGGGCATTGAAGCCTTTCGCACTATCTGATGGCACTAAGCTCAACGTTGGTGACTGGGTTTGTACACCTGTCTGTGATATTATGCAGAATCCTAAGTTTTACCTTGATCCTCTTGCTTTCAACAGGTTCCGCTTTGCAAGCCGCGACATCCTGGATGACGCGAAGGGAAAGTTCAAGTTTATACAGCCAAACCCATCGAAGTTAACTGACATTGATAACACTTTCCACGTTTGGGGAACCGGACGTATGACCTGGTGAGTACCCAGTTCAATCTGCTTGACCATCATTATAAAGCATTTTTAATATAACCCTGGAAGGTTCTACGCTACTGCCGTCATGGAGGTGATTATGGGACAGATCCTCCTTAACTACAAGTGTGAGCTTATGAATACCCATGTCACACGCTTTCTTCAATGACGATTGGCGATAGTTCCTAAGGGCAACACCCTAGTGTCTTTCACGTTCTATTGAGGGCTGATCCCGTGTCATGTTGTTAATTTGTTATCGCAATCCTCTTGAGTGTGCTCATGGACACAAACTGTAGCCGGTCGGGATGAAAACGATACATTATCTTATTATCGTGGTGGGGGAAACAACTTCGCTATTGTTACTAGTTACGACATGCGGACCTTTAAGCAGGGCAAGTTCTAGGGCGGTACCGTCTTCTACTTTCCCAATAGTTTCCCAAGCCAGGTGGAAGCCTACGTCAAGGAGCTCAAAGATCCGGAAGCCACCGACGAGACACACATCATGATTGGTGCCGGTTATAGTGCCGCCTTCGCTCAGATCAGCGAAGTTATGTGTATGAAACAGGTGTATTATACCAGGGAAGTCGAAAACCCACCAATCCTTGACCCTTATGTCAATATGCAGCCTCAGCTCGACCAGATGAGATCAGTTCGCATGCTGGATCTTGTGGATGCAGCAAAGGAACAAACAAGCCAAGGATCCTCGACATCTAGGTGAAATAGCCGTGATCCTTCTGAACCCTGTATTCCTTCCTCGTTCGCTACTAAGCCTTTGGGACTAACTCAGCAACTCCCCACAGAGTCTCTTACATTAACACCACCGTCAAGGCTGACGTTCCCACGTTGATGGCAGCATATGAAACTTATGTGAATGCACTCGGACCTCTCAAAGCTATCGAAGGCCTCACCAAATCGTTCACGCTCCAAGCCTATCCCAAGTCACTCCTAGAGAAGACAGCGTCTAGAGGTGGAAACTCGTTGGGAATCGATCCCTTAGACGGACCACTCATGTCGATCTTGCTATTGTCCTTCTGGCAGAACAAAGAAGACGACGACAAGATTCATTCGACATTCAAGGGCGTCATCGAAGCTGTTGACCAGGATGCGGTGACAAGGGGGACAGCAGTCCCATACAAGTACATGAACTACGCCGCGCCTTTCCAAGATCCCATAGAAACGTATGGTAAGGAGAACAAGGCCAAGCTACAGGCAACCAGCATGAAGTATGATCCTGAGGGTCTGTTCCAGAAGGGTGTCTCAGGAGGTTGGAAATTATTCGACTGAATGGATGTAAATACGTTGGTCAGAGACGAGTTCCATGGTCTGGCGTATATTGACTGTCGTGCACTTGTCCCGAATGAGTATATTGGATATCACGAGCTGTAGTAAAGACTCATAACTTCGATTCTAATAAGACTTGGTTAAATAGGAATTTTTAATTATGAACATTAAATATAAAGGATGTGGTTGTGACAATTTCGAAAAATAAAGACATTATTTTGAATATGCGTTGCAGCTGAACTATGATATGTAAGTTGGGTGAAACCCCACAGACCAATAGCAAAAGTACCTACGGAAGGGATTATGTCCCACCAGAGGTTATAAACCTCTTAGCTTCCTCATATTTGAAATGTTGGTAAAAGAAGAGCACGAGGGTTCAGGAGGAATGGGATCTTCCGAGCGGGCGGCCGCTTGACCCGCTTTGCCCGGATCTTCGACGACTTTTGCGGAGTCTTTCGGATCTTCCCGTGAAGACCTGCCTGGCTTGTACAACCTACATTATAGCTGTTATCTTCCAGGAGCGGGCTGGAGCCATTCAAAATCATGGGGGTATGGATGATGCCGCATACCCTTGCAGGATTCTGTAGCCGTGGCGATCGCACAACTTTTATCGCACGTAATTGATATGACAGCCCCTCATCCCCAAGGCTTCCCACCCCCTACATATATTTATGTTTTTAGATGCCATCTAGTTCACTTGTTCTTAGTTGCTAAGAAATGGAAATGGACACTCTTCAGAAACTGATGTCGCAGGGATTTCCTGTCTCGTTTCAGGTACTAGCCGCGACTTTCATCCTTGGAGCCCTTATACTGGCCTACTCCTTCATTAGTACAAAAGACCGGCCGATAGCAGGTTTCCCCATCGTCACCCTCGACGGCTTGAGCCCGAAGAAGGCATGGATGCTGAGCGGACAGGAAACTTTGGTCGAGGGAACCCGGAAAGTGCGTGTGTTCTGCGCCAATGCTATGCTATACCTACACCATGCTAACCAAGTCGCCATTCGTAGTTTTCTGGACCCTTTCAAGTAATAACAGGCTCTGGACCAAAGATCATCTTGCCCAACCGCTTCGCAGATGAGATTCGAAATCACCCGTGGCTAGACCCTCACAAAGCGTCATTCAAAGACTTTCCTGCCAATTATCCTGGGTTTGAGCCTTATGAACAAGCCTTCCACAAAGAAGGCCACATCTCTGAAGTAGTACGCGTAAAGTTAACGCAATCTCTGAATCTTGTTACTGCCGACCTGGTGGAAGAAACGTGCGACTCGCTCCGGGATATTTTTGGAGAAGATCCGGAGTGGCGAACTTTTCAAATCAAAGATCCTATAACCGATGTTGTTGCGCGCCTTTCCTCTAGGGTCTTCATCGGTAAAAGGCTATGTCGGGATAAGCGGTGGCTTGATATAGCGAAGATGTATACGATTGACTCTGTCATAACCACCATTACTATGCGAGCCGTTCCTTTTTTCGTACGGCCAATTGTGTATTGGTTTCTTCCGCAAGCAACGCGTGCCCGCAGGGCCGTCAAAGATGCCCACGCTATAATCGACCCCGAACTCGAAAGTCGCAAAGCTATCGTCGAGAAGGCATTGGCAGCTGGTGAAAAGCCCCCCAAAACAGCTGATACGCTCGGCTGGCTGTACGAAATTGGACGGGCCAAGAACATAGACATAGATTATAGTGCCTCTCAACTTGCGCTAACCATGGCCGCTATCCATACAGCCACCGAATTACTCTCGCAGACACTGCTTGATATATGCAATTATCCAGAAGTAGCCGACCAGCTCAGGCAGGAGGTCATCGACGTTCTGGGGGAGTTTGGTTGGGCTAAAACCTCCTTATATAAGCTTAAGCTTATGGACAGTTTTTTGATGGAAGGGCAGCGATTTCGGCCTGTGTCTAGAGGTATGTGTACCAGCTGCAGTGTCAGGTGATAGGGCAATAGCCGAGATTCATCAAGCCAGATGCTAGGAGTTTTTAAGTGCCGGAAATTGTCTCACCTTGTGGCATTCTTCTTGATTCCCTACGTTTCAGATCGTTGTGACCGAGAACGAACTCCGTTGTTACCTCAGCCGCTCCTACCCTCCTCGCGACATACAGCCTATAATAACCTCATCTCCGCCCTACCTACATCCACTAATGTCATTCTACGTAGCATCACTGCAGCGATATGTCGAAAAGGATATCGAGCTCTCCGACGGAACGATTCTGCCACAGGGCACCTGCATTCAGGTGGCAAGCGCCGCCTTGGACGATCCGGACCTGTACCCAGATCCGGAGCGCTTCGATGCCGCGCGGTTCCTGCGCAAGCGCCAACAGCCCGACCAGGGAAACGGCTGGCAGTTCGTAACTACAACCCCGGGGCACCTGTTCTTCGGCCATGGCCAGCATGCCTGCCCGGGCCGCTTTTTCGCTACCAATGAGGTCAAGGTCGCCCTCTGCTACTTCCTTCTTAAATACGACTGGCGGTTCATGCCCGGCGAGGGCAGGCCTGCGCCACATGTCTTCGAGGGCGGTTCCACCGTTCATCCCGAATCCAAGGTCCAGGCGAGGCGGAGGGAGCCTGAGATTGATCTCGATAACTTGTAAAGATTGGGTCAGGTAGCTGGAAGGATGTTTGTAGATCACGTAGAAGTGATTCTGGTGAACACGAAATTTTCAAAAGATATGTCTATAATACAAAGTTATCGGTACAGATATCATTGAGATGTCAAACGTTGGAGAGGAAGCAGATGTGGCAAAAGTAATAAGTGGCAATCATCACTCTTACTGTGAGGGGGAGATAACAATACAGTAAATTTAGATGATGCTCTATCGATACCGCCTAACCTAAGTATGTTTGCATTACGTCTTTACTTATTCGAAGTCTAGCAACCTGGTTGTTTCTAGCCCAAGTCTCAATGGTCTTTGGCTAGTTATACCTGTGGATGAACCAAGCTTCGATTTCACCACACAGGCGAAGCAAAGTACAAAAACAAGTTAAAGGGGTAAGGGATAGCCATGCCGTAGGTATATTACATGATTCGGGGATTACCCCACTTGCTTTCTATGGAGGGTTACAATGAGGCAGATTCTATCCAGCCAATCGTCTATTCATCGTGCACTGCGCCCCGTATGGGGCATGTAATAACATTAACTTACTCCGCCACAACAGTGTTTTCTTACCTGCCAATTCTCACTTCATTCTCATGATGTTCTCCATCTCCATCACATATCCTAATACCGTGTAGGCATCATGTCATTTGCGGCAACATTTAGGTCTCTTAGAGACTTCATCTCTATCAGCATCCTCATCAAACAGGTCAGCCAATCACTCAATGACGCAAGAGGGTCAACGGTCGAGTACCGTTCCCTTGTCAAGGAACTGGATACACTCGACATCGTCGTCCTCCAGGTCTCCCAAGCATGTCATGCGTACCTCTCTGGTTCCCAAGCACATGTATTAGGAGAGATGGCTAGTGGTATCACTGGCCAATTACAAGCCGATATCAAAGATCTGAAGGATCACATCGAGAAATACAAGTCCACTTTAGGCAGTGATTCTGTGAGCCGTATCAGAGGCGTGATCGGGAGGGTACGATGGCTTAGCGAAAAGGAGGCTGTCGGTAAATTCCGTGAAAAGTTCAATAGTCACAAAATCAGTCTCAACCTGGTTTTGGCTGTCGCTTCATTGTAAGTTAATCGCTTGTATTACCTTTTCACTGCGAGACCCAGTGCTAGGGGGTCAAGAGATACCTACCGAGATATGCAACTATCAGTGTGAAGCTTGGACTTCTCCAGTTGAATATAATTACCCCTTGCAATACTTTTAAATATGAGAGACCGACTTCTAGATCGACTAATGTCTCCCTATATACAGAAACACACTCCGACTCAACCAAGAGCAGACCGTGGCACCAACCAACCAATGGACGTCTGCTATCCCTAACTATCTTGACCCCGTCCTAGAGATGGGAACCAAGTTACTAGGCCTAGAGAAGAAAGCCGTATTCCAGAAGCTTGCTGATATATCGCGAGGTAGCTGCGATTCGTGTCATGCAGTCGTCGTATATCGAAAGACCAATGCGCGAGGAGTTTTTTACACTGGAGGATGCTATTGGTCGGGTCAAGCCTATCCCTCTGCGTCTCATAGACTCATGGAGTGCATTCGATTCTCTCCTTGCTGTGCGATTTAAAGGTCGGAAAGGTGCTAGTCGCGTGGCTCGCAACAAGTATACCCTTCAAGAACGTGGCAGTGGCAAATATGTCGATCGTGACCGTCCATGGTACACCGCGATCAATCCTGGGCAACAAATCAATATGAGTGTGGTCTGTCGGCTTTCGGCAGCTGAAGAACCCTCTTTGTCGCATTGTCCAAACTGTGGTACGGCTTCTCAATCCCGAGCCGATTCTGATGTTCAATGGTAAGTTCGGGCCAGTAATTTCTATGTTTGAATTGAACACTAACCTTGGGAAAGTCCTGAGTGTAATCTGTATTACCGTCAAATCACCAAGTTAGAAGGGGACGAAGAGACTCCAACCACACCTACAACCAGACAGAGCTCATGCGCAGGGCGTAAAAGGAAATCACGTTGTGGGGCATGTGACACCATGGTGGATGTCGGAGACTCTGACGAGGAAGATGTCTCTGGCCTCAAAAGGGTGCATATAGTTGCGAAGCGGAGGAAGTTCAATAACGACGGCGGGCCACGGATAAAGAGCAGCCTAGTCGCGCACCTCTGGGAACTGCCCGCTACAGCTTTCGATATAAATTTCATACTAAACACCGAACCTGTTCTTGATATTCCCCTGAATCAACCTCATTCCACCGGAAACTACCACAAACTCACCAAATGGCCAGAATACGAGTTTCTTCAGCACCGTTGCGATCTTGGGATCCGTCATTTCCGTTAAAGAGTTTATTGTATGAATAAAGTTAATCTAATTATATTCGTCTGTCTACATTGAATTCATGATGTGAAAATCATCATGTCGATACATGGATTGCATTCTTCGATTATTTTCACACCCTATGTGCAGCATCGTAATGTTTCACACCTCACAAGTAGCTAGGCAGGTACTTTAATAACAACACTGTTCACTTAAAGTGCTCTTGCCAGAACTACAAACGCTGCCCATCTTGTCTCACTGTATTGTCTGTCAATGGGCCCAATAAGGACGAATAGAGCACCATCCGTTCCAGACAACCAACAATATGTCCAAACAGATTATTCACGAAGTCAACCATGTGGGTTATCCTATATCAACTCCACGTCGAGCATATTGCTCGGGGACTAATAAAGATGAAGTCCTGACTAAGCTCCCGGAGCAGGATAATTCTATATCCGATGCTCCTGTATTATATATAGATCTTTCTAGCTACCTATCCTAAGTTCTAGAGCATACCAGACAATTATCACTGTCCGCAATACCCCATACCTTGCTCCTAGATTAGCTTTTACGTGATATAAACTTTGTCAAAGAAACCCCTGGGGCTGGCCCTCATGATTGGTTCTTATTCATTCTATAGTCATTATGAATTTCCAGTGATCGAGCAAGAAATATCCCCTCAATCCCATCTACAATAAGAATCAACTATTGACCCGTTGGGTATAGTATTAGTTCAGTGTGAACAAAGGGTAGTTTCTTGTATTAGGTTATGTTAGTTGTTGCGGCATGCCACGGAAAAGCTATATACATAGGTCTAAGGATAAGAAAAGCCCGCCCACGGCAAAATACCCACGGATCCATAAGTATCTATAAGCTTTTTTTTTTATTTACGGGTTATTTATAAGCTTTTTTAAAAATGCCAAGAAATTTATAAATAATTTATAAATATTTTAAAATATTTACGAATTATTTATAAATTTTTTTAAAATATTTATAAAATATTTATAAATTTAATAATTTTTTTTAATAAAATAATTTAAAATAATTAATAATTAATAATATTTATTTCTATTTTATTTTATATTTTTTTTATAATTAAAACTTAATAAAAATTAAAATTAAAATTAAATATTTATTTTATTATTTTTTATAATAAGTTATTTTTATTTTTTTAAGCTTTAAAAACTTTAAAGTTTTTTTAATTTTTTAATTAATTTTTTTTTTATTTTTTTATATATATAATATATTAACTTTAATAATATTTTTTTTTAAATTCGCTTAAAATTAAATAATTAAATATAAAAGTTTATTTTAATTATATATTTTTTTATTAAATAATAATATATTTAATATAAATAACGTATAAATTAATAATTATATATATTATTAAATTATTTTAAAATTATTTTATTTTAATTTTTAAATAAAATAAATTATCTTTTATTTTTTTAATAATTACGACTTTTATAACTTTTTATAAAACGCTTATAATATTAATTTAAAATCGATATTTAATATTATATTTTCGAATAATTTCGTAAATTAAACGTTAAAATAATATTTTAAAAATTAAAAAAAACGTTTTAAATTAATAACGTTTAATTTTTCAAAAAATCGTTATTATATTAAATTAATAAATAATGCCGTATTTAATAAAATTATTTATTTTTCGATTTTATATATTTTTTAAAAGCTTTATTAAATTACGAAACTTTTTTCGTAAATTAATTTAATAATATCTTTTTTAATATTTTTTTAATAATTTATTTTATCGTTAATCTTTTTAAAAAAAATTCGTAATTTTTAAAAAATAATATTTTATTTAAATTAATTATAAACGTTAATTAAAAATTATTTTATAATTATTTTATAATATTTATTATTATAATAATTTAATAATATAAAGTTATATTATTATGTAAAAAGATTTATTATATATAAAAATTATAAATATAAATTAATAAAAGTTTTTATAAATATATATAAATGTTTAATTTTCGTAGTTATTTATTATATTAATAAAAAAAATATAAAAATTAAATTATATTTAAATTAATAACGAAATATAATTAAGCGTTAAATTTAATATAAATATATATTAAATATTATTTATTTATTCTTTTCGAAAATTATAATTATAATAATTATTTCGTAATTATTTTTTATAAATATTAAATAATATATTTTATAATTTAAAATTAATAAAAATTTATTTTTTATAATTTTTTATTTTATTTATTTATTATTAATTTAATTACGTTATATTTCGTTTATATATAATTCGAATAATTTTTAATTTTCGAAATACGTTTTAAAATTACGATAATTCGTTTAATTATATAAAAGTTATTTATTAACGTTAATTTATTAAAATCATAATATTAATTTTTTTTTTCGTATATTTTTTTTTCTTTTTTTTTTTAGTTTTTTTTTTACGTTTCTTTTTACGTTTTTTTTATTCGATACTTTTTTACTTCGTATAACGATATTAATTTTAATTATTATAATTTTATTATTTTTATATTTAAGTTTAATTATTATAATAATTTATTTATTATAAAGCGTTTTTTTTAATTAAATTTCGTTATTTTTTTTTAAATAAAAAAACTTTTTTATTTAATATATTAATAAATCTTTTTAATTAAATATATAATTATTTAATTAAATCTTTAAACTTTACGATATAAAAAGTTATAAACGTTTTTTAATTTTTTTTTATTATTTTTTATATTTTTTATATATTTTCTTTTATATTTATTATAAATAACTTTATTATTTATATTAAATATTTTTATTTAAAGATAAAATAATATAAATAAAATAAAACGAAAAATATTTATTTTTATTATATTTTAATTTTAATTAAAATATAAACGTATAAAATTTTAAATACGCTTTATTAAAACGAATATATATTAAATATAAAAAATATTATATATTAATATAATTAAATTAAAGCGAAATTTATTATAATTTCGTTAAAAACTTAATACGTTAATTTTAATATTAAAATAATTAAAAAATAATCCAAAAATATTAATTAAAAATTATTTATATTTATAAATTAAATAAAATTTAATATTATTTTTTAAAAGTTATTTATATTAAATAAAATAAATCTTATTTTTTTAAAATTTAAATTAAATAATATTATTTTATTTATATTAATTTAACTTAATATATATATATATATATATAATAAATTTATAATTTTCTTTTTTAAATTTTTTTTAATATTTTTATATATTTTTTTAAAATAAAAAATAACTTTATAATAAAATTTATTATTGTTTTTATTTAATTTAACGATTTTTTAAAAATTATTAAAATAATTATAAAATATAATATATATCGTTATAATAAAAAATAAAATAAAATAAATAAATATATTAATTTACGGTTTTTATTTTATAATTTTTTAATATATTTAAAAACTTTAATAATAATTAATATTATTTTTTTTTATATTAATCGTAATTAATAAAATAATTTTATTATATTTTTTTTTAAAACGACGTTTTAAAACTTAATATTTTTTTTTCGAATCTTTTAATAACTTTTATAAAATATATTTTATTATATTCGAAAAATATTTTTATTTTAAATTTTTTAATAATTAATCGTAAAATTCGAAATAAAAATAAAATTAATACGATTTTAATAATTAACAACGAATTTTATATTAAAATTAATCGAATTTTATTTAATAAAAAATTTTAATAAATTAAAATTTAATTAATAATTTTTAATTTAAATTTAAAATGTTATTATTAATTTAATTAATTTTAAAAAAAATTTAATTATTTAATTAAATATACGTTACGTAATTACTTTTATTTACGTTTCTTTTAAATATTAATTATTTTTTATTAAATTATTTTTCTTTTTGTTCGTTTTTCGTTTTTATTTCTTTTTATAATTAAATTATATTTTTAATTATAATAAATTTTATTTCGAAATAAAAAACTTATCGTAAATATTATATATAATAAAATTTAAATTAATTTATTAATTTTTTAATTAATTGTTATATTATAAATAATTATATCTTATATTATTAAAATTAATAAATTAAAATAAAAAAAATTTTTTTATATAAAAAATATTTATTAATATCTTTTAACGTTAAGTATTTTAAGTTATAATTTAAGCTTTTATAATTATTATCGAAAATAAATAAACTATTATTAAAATTAATTTTTTTCTTTTTATTACTTTTTTTATTTATTATTAAAACTTTATTTATTAATTCTTTAACGATAAATATTATTTAAATAAACGAAACGAATTTAATATATTTATTATAATCGTTGTTTAAAAATTATAAATTAATATTTAACGCCGTTATTAAATTTAATAACGTTATAATAAAAAACCTTTTTAAATATTTAATTTTTAAAAATTAACTTTATAATAATAATAACATTAAAACTTTTAAGTTAAATTACTTTTATTATATTTTAACAAGTTAAGTTTTTTACTTAAAAAGCGTTTAATTCGTAACCGAAACCGTAATAAATTAAAGCTATATAACTTACGTAATAAATTTATATTTTTTCGTTTATTTAGCTTTATTTATAATCGTAATTTCGAACGTTTATTTTAACTTCGAAATTTTATTAATCGTTTTTTTCTTTTACGTAATTTAATCGATCGTTTTAAAGTATATTCGAAATTTAATATACCTTTTTATAATTTTAATAAAATATTATTTATATATAATAAAAATAATTAAAAATCCTTAATAATATAAGAAAATATTAACATTAAAAAGTAATTTAATAAAGCTTTTATAATAAAAAAAATAATTTAATATTTATTTAATATAAAATAATATTTATAAAAAATATTATAATAAAAATAATAATAAAAAATAATTTATTAAACTTATATTTAATAAAAAATTATTTAAATTTTAAAAATATTTTACTTTTTTTAATATTATTAAAATTATTTAAAAAATTATTTATTATAAAAATTTATATAAACGTTAATATTTATATAATATATTTATTTTTTTATTATATAAATATTATTAATTTTTTTAAATTCGTAATTAATAATATAAATATTATAATTATATTATTTACTTTTTTTATAATATTAATAAAGTTTATAATAAATTATTTTTTTTATTTAAAAACTTTAATATTATTATTTTTCGTTTTATCGAAAATAAAATAATATTAAAAATATAATAATAATTTTAACGTTAATTTTATATTTATAAACGAATAATTAAATAATAATTTAATTATTTATTTTATTATTATTTTAAATATCGTAATTTTATTTTAAATCGTTATAATTTTTTTTTTAAAATAATTTCTTTTTTAATTAATTTTATATTTAAAAAGTTATAAATATTAATAATATATTTATAAATATTAAATTAATAAATAAAAGTTATAATAAAAATATAAATATATATAATAAAACTGCCGTTTTAAATATATTAATAAATTAATTTAAATTAAATTAACTTTGTATTTATTTAAACTTTAAATTCGTTTTTTTTTTAAATTTTTTTATATTAAAATTTAAAAAAAACTTATTATTTATTTATGCTTTTTATACGTCGTATTTTTATTAACGAATTTAATTATTTTTAAGCTTTATTTTTCTTTATTTATTCGTTATTATTTTTTAAAAAACTTATTAACTTTATAAAACTTCGTTAACGTAATATATTTTATTAAAAATACATTAAATATATTATAAAATAAAAAAATAAACGCTTTATAAAACATTATAACTTTTATTATATTACTTTAAATACGTTAATATAATATTAAATTCGTAATTATAATAAGTTTTATATTAATAAACATTATTATAAATAACTTATTAATAAAAAAAACTTATAAAAAGCTTTAAAAAATTTAAATACTTTTAAAGCTTAAACTTTATTTAATTAAATTTTACGTTATATTAATAATTTTAAAAAAATACGTTCGTTTTAATATTAAGAAAAGTATAAATATAAAGCGTTTATTTATTATTTAAATACCTTTTTAACATTTATAATTTTAAATTTAATAAACTTTTATTAATAAAGTTTATATTAATATATATTAAATTTTAATCGTTAAAAAACTTAAAACGAAAAGTTATATATATTACTTTTTCGTTAATTATTACGAAAAAACCTTTATATTATAATATAACATTTTTATTTAAAAAATAAACTCTTTCGTAATATTATTTTAATATAAAAATTTAACTTAAAAGATTTTTAATTTCGATTTAAATAATAAAGCCGTAATAATAATTATTTTTATAAGTTATATTAATTTAATAATAATCTTTTTTTTAATATATTTAATAAAAAATCTCGAATTAAATTCGTTAAAATATAAAAATATTACGTTATTATTATAAACTTAAAGTTAAAAATTATAAATTAAAGTAATAATGTTAATAACTTTTTAAACTTAAATTTAATTAAAATAAACGTTATTTAAAAATAATTTAATAATATTATAAATCGTTATTAACGTTATTATTATTTAAATTTATATTACTTTTAAGTTAATAAAAAAGTAATAAAAATAATTAAAAAAAAAGTAAATTTACTTTTAAACTTATATATCGCTTTTATTATTTGAAAAAAATATAAAACGCTTTTATATTAATTATAAAAATCGATAAAAATTAATAATCTCTTAATTCGTAATGCAATAATATTTATTTAAATTAATATAACCTTTTAATTAATTTATATTAACTTATTAATATTAATATTATTATTAATTACGTTATTAAATATTATAATAAAGTTAAAATTATTACATTTATTTATATATAAATTATAAAGTTTATTTTACTTTTAATTTTAAATATAAACTTAATATTATCTTTTATATTTAAAATTATAAATAAATTAATAAATAAAAAAAACTATTCGATTTAAAAAAATTATTATATATTATATAAACTTTTTTTATAAAAAAATAACCAAATAATATAAAGTATTAATTATTACCTTTTTAATAAACATATACGTATAATAAATATAATAAAAAATATTAATAAAATAAAAGAATTTTTAATAATATATAATAAATATTTAAGTTGCTTTTAAATTATAAATAATGTTTTTTATTTTAAATTTTTAAAAAATTAAAACTTTTTAACTTATAATTTAAACAAATAAAAAAATGAAAATTATTAATTATATTTAAGGTTTTATATTATTACTTTCGATATAAACTTATACGTAATTATTAATAATATTTTAATTTTTATAAAATAAAGCTTTTATTAAATTATTTTTATTAAAATTATAACGAACTTTTTAATATAAAAAAAATTTCGATTTTTAATTTATTAAAAAATATATAATAATTATTTATTAAATTATAATTACTTTAATAATCATTATAACGAATTAAATTAATTTAATCTTATATTTATAAAAAATAAATTTAAAGTTTATATTAAAAAAGAAAATATTACTTTAAAAAATTAATAAAAAATAACTTAAATAATATTTAATATATAATTAAAAAAAATTTTTATAAATCTTTTAAATCGTAAAAATATTAACTTTAATTTTAATTAAAATCTTTATATTATACGTTATATTTATAAAAACTTTATTATTAAAAATTATTAAATTTAACTTTAAAAGTAAATTATATATAATTATAATATAAAAAATTTACTTTAAAAATAACTAATACTTTAAATTTAAAATAACGTATTTTATATAATATAATATTAAATTATTACTTATAATTACGATTTACTTTTAATTTATTATTTTTTTCTTTATATATTTAAATAAATAAAAATAATAATACGAAAAAATTTTATATTATAAAAATATTATTTTTATATTTATAATAAGCCGTATTAAAAGTAAAATTTTTTATTATTTAAATAACTTTTATTAATATTATTAATAATTAAATTAATAAATAAACTTTATATTTTTTTTTATATTTATTTATTAATAATTAATATAAATTATTATTAAAGATATTAATTACGTTAAATGCTTTTTAACGTTAATTTGATAATGTTTATTATTTAATTATAAATAAAAAAAACATATTAAAATTAAAAGCTTTTATTTAAATTAATATATAACTTTATAAAATCTTTTCGTAATATCGAAATAAAATATTTAATAACTTAAATATTATTTTAATAAAAAACTTTTTTTAATTTTTTTTAATAATAAATAAAACTTTTTACTTTTTCGAAAATAAATTAAATATAAAGAAAATTATTAATTGTAATATATATCGTTTTTTTAATAAATTAATTTTTTTAATAATTATTTAATAATAATAAAAAAACGATTAAATTAAGTTTCGTTAAGCTTTATTAAAGTTATATTAAATTAAAGTATTTATATTTTTATAAAAACTATTTATTTTACGTTATATTATAAAGCTTTTTATTATAAAAATTAATAACTTTATTAATATTATTTATATTTATATTATTAAAGTTTAAATTAAATAATATAATTATAAATATATATTAAGTTTAAGTAATTTTACTTTATAAATAAAAGCCTTTTATAAAAATATTAAAGCTTAATCGATAAAGTTTTAAAAAATTAAAAATTTATTTAAATCTTTTTTAATTTATATTAATTATAAAGTTATATTAATACGTAATTTATAAAGTTTTAAAAGTTTAATAAATAATATTTAAAGCATTATTTATAATATTTCTTAAGTTAATAATAATAACTTTATTAAAAATCTTTCGAAAATAATAATAATAAATTTCGATAATTATATAAAATCGTTTTTTAAAAATCTTTAAAATTATTACGAAAAATAAATAATGTTTATTTTACGTATACGTTAAAAATTCGTATTAAAAAACAATACGTATTATCGAAAATAATTTCCTTTAATTATATTATATATTATTATTATATATAAATTATAAAATATTATATTAAAAAAAATAATATATAATATTTTAACATTTAAATTTAATTTCGAACTTTTTTATATTATTATTTTTCGTATATTTATATTAAAAGGCTTAATATTTAATATTTTATTTAATTATAATCGAATTTATCGAAAAGTTTTAAATTAATTTATATAATTAAAAATTATAAATTATAAAAAAAAAAAATTAAATATATTAAAAAAACACTTTATAAGCTCGAAATACGTTAAATTTAATTTATATATATAATAACTTTTTCGTTTAAATAATTATTAAATAATAAAAATAATAAAAATAATTAAAAGTTTATTATTAAAAACTATTTATAATTAATTAATAACGAATTTAATAAATTATTTAAATTCTTATATTTTAAATATAAAGCTTAAATTTTAAATAAACCATTTAATTAATAACAAAATATATACGATTTATAAGTTTTAATATTTTATAATTAAATATAAAGTTTAAATTTAATAAAAGTTTATTATTTTATAAACGCGTTTTTATATATTAAATGCATTTTAAAAATTATATTCTTTATATATTAATAAAATATATATAATAATAATAATATAAAATAAATAAATATAAAAACTTTTATTTAAAAATAAAAAAACGCTTTTAATATATATTTAAAATATAAGTAAAAAAACTTATTTATAATAATAAAAAACTAAGCTTTAAATATAACATTAAAAATTAAACTTAATTATTTAAAATTAAAAAACATTTACGCTTTATTAATTAATTATATTACGAAATCGAAAAACTTAATAAATCTTTAATAAAAGCTTAAATTATATTTAAAATATTTTTAACGATTAAAATTAACTTTTTATTAAATTACTTTATAATTAAATTAAACTCGTTATTATTATTATCGTTATTATTATTATTATCGTCGCTTTTATTATTATTATTATTAAAGTTATTAAAAATATTATTACTTTCGTTATCGTTTATTATAACTTTTTAAATAAAAGTTATTTTTTATTTAAAAGCGATAATTTTAATAATTTAAATTACATAACTTTTATTTTTTTTAAAAAAACGAATAGTTATTTATCGTTTAAAAGTAAGTTTTTTAATAATAAATTAAAACGTATTAAATTTTTTAATAATTAAAAAGTAATTTAAAAAAACTTATAATAATTATTAAAAAAATAAAAATACGAAAATTAAAATAATTTAATTTTTTATTTATTATACGTTAATGTTTAATATAAATAATTTATTTCGATTAATCGTTAATAATAACTTTATAAAACATTATCGATTTATAAATTACTTATAATAATTACGTTAACTTTTTTAATTAAATTAAATTTAAAACGATAAATTAAAATCGTTTAATAAAACGTAAAAAATAAACGTTATTAAATAATTACGAATTTAATATAATAATTAAAAGCATTATTTTATATAAACTCGTTATTTACATTAAGTTATTAATCGTTATTAATATTTAAAATAACTTTAAAATAAATTAAATATTAAATAATTAACTTTTAAAAATAAATAACTTTAAAAGTTATTTTAATTAAAATTTATTTATTAAAATTATCGTTAATAAATAATTTTTAAATTAAAAGTAAAATAACTTATAAATTCGTAAATATTATAACTTTTATTATAATTTTTATAAATAAACTTATTAATATTTTCGAAAATATATTTTACGTTAAAAAAAAAATTAAACTTAAGTTAAAACGCATTTAAGCTTTTTAAATAATAATAACGATAAATTAAAATACGTTTTATTAAGATAATTATTAAATAAATATTAAAACGTTTATTACGAATCGCTTTTTTTTTAATAAACATTTTAACGATATAAAAATTTAATAAAAGTTAATTAAAAAATCGAAAATAATACGTTTAAAATTATTTAACGAAACGTTAATTTTAACGAAAATAAAATATATTATTATTATTATTATTAAAAAAAATTTCTTTTTTTATATAATAAATAAATATTAATTAATATATAAATAAATCCGTTATATAATAACTTTAATAATTAATTAAAATATAAATTATATTTAAAAAAAGAAATATTATAAATAAATTAATATATAATAATAATATAACTTAATATAAAGTTATAATTCGATTTATTTTAATAAAAATTAAACTTTAAATTTTATATAAAATAAAGAAAATAATTATTTTTTTATTTTTAAATATTTTTATATAAATTTAATTTTTAACTTTAAATTTAAATTAATTTATTATAATTAATTTAAAATTAAAAATTAAATTTATATTTTATTATAAATGTTATTATTTATATATATAAAATATAACCTTTAAATTAACGTATATTATTAATTTATAAAGTAAAATCTTTTCGCTTAAAAGTTAAAAAAAAAGTTTTTAAAGCTTGTTTATAAGTATAAAGCCGTACTTTTTTTTTACCGTAACGATAAAAAGAATTTTATATATTTTTTTAACGTATTTTAAATATTTTCGAAAATATTTAAATATTATTTTATAATTATTTATTATATTTAAAATAAACGTAACGATTAAATAACGTATAAATTTTATTAATTTTAACGATTTATTATATAAAATATATATTATAAATATATTATATATTATATATTTTATATAAATAAATTATTAATATAAAAGTAATAATAATAATAATAATATTATATTTAAAATATAATTATTTTAAAAAACTTTAAATATATTCGTTAATTAAACGAATTTTTTCGAAATATTAAAAAAATAAAATATTTATATTTTTTAATAAAAACTTCGTATTTTTATTTTATAAAAATATTATAAATTATTATTTATTTTTAAATTATAAATTATAATTTTATAAAACGTAATAAATAATAAATAAAAAAGCTTTAATAATATTATATATTACGAATTAATTTAAATAATTTCTTAAAAATTAAAGTTTTATTATTAATTATTTTTTTTTATTTAAAACGAAAAAACTTTTATTTTTTAATATTAAAAATAATTATTTTAATTAAATAATTTATATATTTTTTTAATTTATTTAATTTATAAGAATTTTAACGATAATTATATATTATATATAATAAAAAAGTTTTTATATATTTTTTAATAAACATATAATATATAATAAAAATAACGAATTTTCTTTAATTATTTAAATTTATCGATATTAAATTTTTAATTAAATTATTTTTATATAAAACTTTAAAATATTATAATAAATAATAATATAAATTAATATAATTTATTTTTTTTAATTATAATTAAAAGCGAAAAGTAAAAAAAATTATACTTTAATGTTTTTTAATTTAAGTATTTTATATGTAAAAATTAATAAATTAACATTATATAAGTTATAAATGTTTTAAATATTTAAATAATTAAGTTATATATAATTATAAAGTTTAATTTTAAGCTTTATTATAATATATTAAACTTATTATTTATAATAAAAACTTAAAAATAATTAATTAATTTTAACTTTTTTAAATAAATTAATAAATAATTTTTATTTATTTTTTTAATCTTTTTTATATAAATTTAAATATTAATTAAAAAATAAAGTAATTTTTAATTATTATTAATTTAATAAATAATAATTTTTTAAAATGTAAAAGTTAAATTAAAAATAATTTAAATATTATATATTACGAATATATAAATACGATTTAAAATATCTTTTAACGTATTATTAATAATAATTTTAATATATATTCGTATATGTTTTAAATAAGTTTTTATTAATATATTTTTAAAATTTAAAAAATATTATTATATAAAAATAATAAAGTATTTATTTTTATAATAAAAAAAATAAATATTAATATATATAAAAATTAATTAATAAAATTATATTTACGTTAAAATATTTAAATAAAATCGAATTTTATAATTAAAATAAAAAGAAATTAATATATTATATAATTTATATAAAGATTATTTTAATTTTATTTTAATTACGTACTTTAATTATTTTCGATAAACTATTACGATTAATACGTTATATTTATTTTTTATATTTTTTATATTTTTAAAAACTTTTATATTTAATAAATATATTTATTTTAATTTTTTTAATAATTAAATAATTTATTTTTAAATTATAATATTAATATATTAATTTTAATGCTTTAATATTTTTATTTATAATTTACGAAAGTTTATTTAATTTAATAAAATATATTAAGTTAAATTAAAAATAATTTTAAGTTTTTTATATTTTTTTCGAATAATTATATTATTAAGTTTATTATTTTATAAATTTAAAAAAGAAATATTAAAGTTAAACTTTTTAAAATTATTTTAAAATTATTTTTAATTTATAAATTATTAAATTTAATTTTTATATTATTATTTTTAATATTTATATTAATTATTATTATTAATACGAAAAAGAATAATTATAATATTAATTTAAAAAACGAAAAAATTAAATAAATTATTATTAAAATCGTGATTAATTTATTTTATAAAAAAAGTATAATATTAATTATTTTTATTAATTTTTATTTCTTTTTTATTTTTATTTTTATTTTATTTGTTTTTTATTTATTTTTTATTTTTTTTTACTTTTTTTTTTATTTTTATTTTCGTTTTCGTATTTTATATATTTCTTTTTATTATATTCGTTATTAAAATAATTTAACATTTTACGTTATATATTAAATTAATTAAGTTTAATTTAAATATTTATTAATTCTTTTTAAAACGATTTAATAACGTTATAATTATTTAAATCTTTTAATAATAAAATAAATATAATTATAAATATAATATTTTAAAAATAATAAAAAAAAAAAAATAAAGTAAAAAGAAAATAATTTTAATATAATTTAATTAATAAAGAAAATTCGAAAAATTAAATAAAAGGAAACTTTAATTAATAATTTTAAATTTTACTTTAAATTTTAATAATTATAATAATAAATAAAATTATATTATATATTTTAATTTAAATACGTTATAATTAAACGAAAAAGATTTTAAATTTTTTTAATTTAAATAAATTAAATTAATTAAATATAAATCGTAATAAAATAATTATTAAATTATTTTTTATATTTAATTTCACCGAACGTATATTTATTTAATAATAATTATTTTTTAATTTTAATAATATTAAGTATTTATTAATTTTATTTATTATTACGAAATATATAAAAAGATTTTAAAATAAAATAAAAAGAATTAAATTTAATTAATAAAAATAACGTTATTAATAAAGCTTTAATAATATATGTTTTTATTCGATTAAGTTATTTTATAATTATTTTAATATTAATTTAAGTTTTTTTAATATAAGTTTTAATTTAAATATATAAGTTTTAAAAAATTAATATTTTAATAAATAATTTATAAATTATTAATAAATAAAGTTCGTAAATTTATATAAGTTTAAGCATTAATATTAAATACGTTATAAAAAATTACGAAAATATTTTTATTTAATATATTTAAAAATAATAATTTTTATATTATTTATAATAAACGAATAACTTTTTAAATAAAAAATATATATATAATTTATAAAATTTATTTATTTTAAAATATAAATATATTTAATATATTTATAATATAAAAAGAAAATAAAAAAAAATAAATAAAAAAATATAATAATAAAAAACATTACGTAATTAATAAGAATTTACGTATAAAGTAATATTTCTTTATATAATAATTTTATATATAAATTACTTTTAACGTTTTAATTTATAAAAAAAATTATTTTTATTTTTATTAAATTATTTTATTTTTTTAAATTAAAATTTTTTTAATTTTTGAATTATATAATTACTTTATTTATTTAATTATAAATATTATATACGTTATTATTTATAATAAAATATAATTACGAAATAATCGTTTTTTATTAATTATTAATTTAAATTAATATAAATTAATATTATAAAAAATTAAAAAAACGTAAAATAAAAGATTAATTTTCGTAAAACTTTAATATTAAAAAAGCTTATAATTATAAAGCGAATCTTTTAATAAAATAAAATAAAATAAAAAAAGCATAATATAATTTTAAATAATAAATTAAGTATAAAATATAAAATTAAATAATTATAAATTTTTAAATAACGTTTATAAAAATAAAGAATTAATAATAATTATTTATTAAATAAATTAATATATAATAATATATATTATTATTTTATAATTATTTTATAATATATATTAATAAAAAATAATCGAAATATAAATATAATAAGTTTTTATTAAAGATAAAATCGTTATAATAAATAATAATAATAATTATTATTTTAATATAAATAAAAAACTTAATAAATAATATTTATTTATAAACGAAAATATTAATAAAGTTCGTTATTAATTTATAAATTATTTTTTAAAATCTTTAATACGTAATTTATTATAAAATTTTATAAATAATTAAATTAAATTATATATAACGATTTAAAAAATATATTAATATTATTTAATTATTTTTTAATTATTTTATTAATATTTATAATAATTATTATTTTTATATAAAAAAGATTTTTTTTTAAATTTATATTAAACATAATAACGAATTATTATTAATTCGTTAATATAAAGTTATAAATTATATTATTAAATATATCGTAAATTTATTATTATAAATTCGTAATAATATTATTTTATAATTTATTAAAAATAAAATTAAAAATGTTAATATATATAATTTAAATATTAATATTAAAATAAAAAATATTATTAAAATAATATTCGTATTTATTATTATAAATTTTACGTTATAAATTATTTTATATATAACGTATTTATTAATATATCGTTATAAAAACGTTATATTATAAATTATTTTAATATAAATATCGTTTTTAAAAACTTTTAATAATTATTAATTTTTATTTATAAAAATACTTTAATCGTTTTTTTAATTATAAAACCTTTTTAAAAATATTATTTATATTAAAAAAATATTTTTTTTATATTATTTAAATCGTTATAATTTTTAAAATATTATTATATAAAAAAGAAATTCTTTACGTTTAATTTTATAAAAAAAAATCGAATGTTTTTAATAATTATAAAGCGTTTTAATTTAAACGAATTTAAAATTAAAAAAAGAAAATATTATATTTAATTATATTTAAATTAAAAATTATAAATAAATATATTTATTTTTATTTTATTTTATAAAATAATTATAAAATAATTTAATATATTTAAAAATTTATATTAATAATTATCGCATTTATATTAAATTTTATAATAATGCTTTATTTAAATTTATTAAATTTAAAGTAAAAATTAATAATATTTATAACTTTTTAATCGTTTATTATAATTTGTTTTTTAATTTACGTTTATAATATAAAAAAAAATTTTTATTATTTAATATATTATAAAAAATTATAAAATAAAATTTTTATTATATTAAAAATTTTAAGCGAAAATATATATTATTATATAAAAATAATAATAATTAATTAAATATAAATATTAAAGTATTATTTTATTTTAAAAATAAAATATTAAATAATTTAATAAATAAGTTTTTTATTAAAAAATTAATGTTTTTAATTATATTTATATTAAAGTTTATATTAAATTTTATAACGTAAATATTAAATTTAATTTAAATAAAATTATTAAAAAATAAAATTATAAATAAAATTAAATTAAACGTTATTATTATATTAATTTATTTATTTTATCGTAAATAATTATTATTTTAATTAAGATTATAAAATATTATATTATAACGTTATAATTATTTATATTTAAATTATAATAATTATTTTAAATTATTTTATAAAAATTATTTTATTTATAAATTATTTATATATATTAAAAAAAAACTTACGAGTTATTTATAAGTATTAAAAAAAAATTTACGGGTTATTTACGGGTATTTGAAAAAATTTATAAGTTATTCGTAAATTAAAAAAAAAAGTCGTAAGTTATTCGTAAGTTATTTATAAAAAATCGTAGATACCCGTGGGCTACCCATAAAAACGCGTGGGCTTTCGTGGGTTACCCACGGGTACCCATTCCCGACTCTTACATAGGTCAAACTATGCATTTATGATAATGAGAGCGAGGTTTGAGGCATACTAGGAATTCTGAAGCATCTCGAAGACATCAAGGGGGCCATCTTTTCGTAATTCCCACGTATATGCCATCAATATCTAACTACAGATAGAGTTCGTTGAAACGGCTTACTAAGGTGCCTAAGGCGGTGCAATAAGCGTATCAACAAGGCCTCAGGATTGACACAACTCGGACAATGGCTGCTCAATCAAGCCGTCGCAGTAGATTCCCACCATTCTGCAAGACTTGGAACACCTTCTCTGGATCATATTTAGCCGCCACCTCGCGAAGCATGTTGAGATTCTCCAGCCCGTAACTTTCTAGCACCGTCTGTGAGGGACTGGCATCATTCATGAAATGGAACTCAAGGTGATCTCCGCTCCACTTTGCGAGCTCCTCAGCAGTGTGCCTTAGGTCATCCACGCTCCGAAGTCCCTCTTTGTCCAGACTGGCATCTGGCCAGAATCCGGCAAATGCGTACCCTGGATATTTAATTGTATAGTCAGTCAAGCAGGCGCACGCCTAAGAGTATAGGGAAGCATATAGGGAACCAAGTATAACAGGAAAAGTTGGCCGACTAGGACTTACAACTTTGTGCGATTTTCTTTATCCCCATAATATTCCCGCCTCTATGCTCCCCCTCTGTAACCGCGCTCGACGCCAGAGGTTGAATCGTGTAGAATATCTCGGCAGTGGCCGTCTTGATCGTCTCTAGCCAAATCTCGTGGACTTTGACGTAAAGGTCAAAAGATACCTTGGTGGCCGTGACGGCCTGGGTACGTCTTTGGTGGGTAAGCAACTCTCCTGATGGGAGATAAGGAAGGATAGGCAATGAGACGAAGCTACAGGTGCTTACCTTGCACTCGGCGCATTATACTGAATGCTAGCCACGAGGGATCTGATAGTGCCATCCGTCCATGGAACTGCGGCACTTATAAGACTCTGCAGGTTAAGAAATGGATCGAAAACCTTCGGGGTTTCAGTCGGCGTATCGGCGTACAGCAGTCCAACTGCAACGAAAGTCGGGTTGAAGCTAACGAACAAGCCGATCTTTGGATCCAATTCCATAGATTCCTGGACCTCGACAGTGGCCCGGAGGATATTCACGTAATCGGCCGGATCGTATAGGTTGACCGCGTACTTGGTTCTTATTAAGGGGTAGGTTTGAAAGTCGAATCGCGTTACAATACCTAAAATGATGCAGTCATTAAATTAGAGAAGAGTCTTAGGTAAATCAATCATTAGTTCTGCCTGAGCTATCATTAAAATACGTACCAAAGTTGGTCCCACCGCCTTTAAGAGCTCTCCAGAGGTCCGGGTTCGTTTCTGCATTGGCATTTACCACTGAGGAGTCGCCCAGGACAACCTTTCAAGCGGCAAGTTGTGGTAAGCACTACCTAAAGCTTATACATGCGACTATATTGACCAGATCCTCACCTCAAAGTTTCTCACGTTGTCTGCAGCCAGGCCATGGATATTAGGAAATGCCGGCATTCCACCTTGACGTAACCTTATTAGCATCTCAAACAGTAGAACGTCATCTCGTCAGGACAAACCACCAAGCGTAAAGCCTCCAACACCAACACCAAAGTTGCGGGCACCAATCACGGAACGCCCGCATTCTTCAAGGAATGCGTACACATCTCCCCAGGTGCTTCCTCCTCCGGCACTCAGAGTGCCATCGTTTTCGTTGAAAGATAGAGATTTGATATCACGCATGTTGATTACGATACCAGACCCATCTACGCTGCTGGAATTGATGGTAGGATTATGACCAGTGCTCCGAACGGCAAACTTGACTTCGAGCTTCTTCAGTGTACTGAGTATGGCAGCGACATCGCCAGTGCTCTGGGGTCGCACGTAGCAGGCGGCCGGCAGCCAGCACGTCTCAGACCTAACAGTAGTAGAGTTCTCTAAGTAAAATGTCCTCACACAAACATGACGTGAATTAAATAGTTTACCCCGACTTACCAAGGTCGATGTTGTTCAGGATCGTAGTCTAAACTCTGAGGCGTCGTGATGATGCCAAGGCCGTGGTCATGAAGAGCCTTGCAGGCAAGGGCAGCAGGGCTTGAGGGCTTTGAGAAAGTGGTCGCGTCCATGTTGAGTGGCCTAGCAAATGTCAAGGTTGACTTCTAAGATGAATGATCAGGAGAGGTCGACGCAGCAAGGCTAACGGCTTCAGTTCAAAGGAGGAATCAAATTGCTACCCGCAATTCGGACGCTTCTAAGGGAGACCGACGTCACGGGTAGGGCCTTAGATAGTAGCAAACAAAAGCTACATATGTACCTAAGTACCCAATCTTACAGCGAATATGTACTGAATCGGAGTTTACTCCTTACTGCTCAGATTCGTATGTTACTGGGATGCATTAAGCATTTTTATTGGCCTCTGAAACGATGCCTGTCGACGTTGGCAATCCCTTGAGAGTGCAACTACACGGTTGGTACATATATGTATATCTTACAAACCACCCTTCTTAGCAGACCAACTCAGCCCCATATATGCACTCTCAACGACTGTTGGTTCACTGCCCCTTCTGGGAAGCACCAACGTGCAGAAACCCGACGGTGGGACAGCACGGCACCGAGCGTGGTGGTGAAATTTTAGGAACGACCAGTTGCAGCGCAACGCCGTGATCCTATTCGGATCATTCGCCGTCCCTAGTGCCGAGTAAGAGTCGATCGGCCGCCGCAAGATGAGAGGATAACATGAAAAGTGGAGGCTCCGGGGGAGTGCGGCCGTAACTTCGGCTTGGACGTTGATTATATTTATATGAACATTCGCCGACTCGCAGGATGTGATAGATTCCTAAGGGCGGGATATTAATGCCCGCAAGATGCAGGTGTCGCAAAATCATGATTCTTAGGAGGTGTTCTAAACGCAACTCTCGGGACCTTTCAAATTTTCCGAATATGATATGAAGAACCTCTAACTTAATCAGGTGGTAATGGTTTTATAGCCTGTGTGGTTGCTTCGCCGTCGATGCAGGGTATTTGTAAGAAGCCAAAACACTCATACCTCTCAAACTACCACCAATGATTTTCCTTACATTGTTATTTAACAAGCCGAATTGAACGGGATACATCATCTTTACTCCTCGGCGCACATAGTATTGTGAGATAATTAATTGTCAATTAATCTTCGATAATGTATTAATTATACACAACACCAATAGGAGCGGAACCCAGTCCCTCACATTCCATCAGCAAGCATAGCATCGACTAGCTGAACATGACGGTCCCCATTCGTCTCGCTCCACTCCGTCTCGTAGTTAAGGCCGTAGGGCCAAAAGTGGCCGCCACCGCAGCTGATGGTAGCCGAGGAGCCATCCCACGACCGCAGCAGCGGCAGCGCGGTGGGCCAGTCGCCCGAGGCGCACAACGAGTCGAAGTTGGCGGTCTGGCCGACGCCCAGCGTGTGCGAGATCTCGTGCATCGCGGTGCGCTCGGTCATGTACGCCCGGTCCGAGCCGAACCGGAGGTCTCCGTTGTAGTTGGCCTCGGCGGTGGGCACGCCCGGCGCGTAGGCGACCCGGATGGTCTTGTCGGCGTCCGTGAAGCGGTGGTAGCGCGCCACCGCGAGCGTCATCGCCGACTCGATGCGGCTGTAGGCGTCGGCCTCGTCCGAGGTGGGGCTCCCGGACTTTGCTAGCGACCACGTCAGGGTCGCCGATGCGACGGAGACGTAGGTCCCAACGACGGCGAGGACAGAGAACCGCATGATGAATAGAGGGATCAGAAAGATGGTGGTGGTGTTGGTGATGTTATGATGTTTGGAAGTAGCGGGTGGTTATAATATAACCAGAATAGATTTCAATAGGCTGTGCACGTATATATATATATATATGTACAACGACTCTCATAAATCTGGACTCCCTAGCGCTGGCCCGGTAAAAACTGTATCTCTATTCATACTATAGACGGCAGTCATGCTGCATTTGGGTAACTTTTGCTCGTATCAGTCGGCATCAACGTTACCCACCTCCTCTATCCCTTGTAATATACGTCGGTGTAATTGACCCATTTTATACAAAGCGATCTTAGCACCTACGGAGAGCCCCCTCCGATGCGTTTAAATCGACTCGGCGGAAAAGCTCGTTTAGGCTACGTTATCTTGGCACTTGACCCCTTTCTTGGCCAGCATACAAAGATAACACAGAAGAAAGCAACGTCGTTAACTAGGCGGAAGATATTTAATCCTCCTATTACAACATCTCGTTTAAAACGAAACTCATAACATCCGGATAAATATAAGACTAGTTAGTTACCTTGTGTTTCGTGGTATTGTTATTTAAACTTTAAATTGTCGAAACTTTTAACGTTGCATTTTCACGTCTTTATAATGATTTCTCATGTTTGGATGAGAAAGGTGTTACTTAGTTCTTTTCTATATCATCATAATTTACATTGTGTTTACTTTACATTGTGTATAAGCAATTACTCTGTAGCCGTTATTGTTGTCTTGAACCTAACTCCATTTATATGAAACAAATCTTAACAGGGATTGCGTGCTACCCACAGCATTCCATTTAACTTAAACATCTCACCACTTGGAGATCAGAGAGGTTTGTAATAGCTGGCTAAAGCATCATTCAGGACACACATCTTAATGGTCCCCTTTTCCAGTCGCTGAATTAACTACAAATAATATATAATTACCTCCTAATATATACTTAGATAAGTAACATGATTTAAGCAGTTTCGTCTTCACTCATCATACTGACGATATAAGATTTTAAGGTATTGATAGCAACTTAATAGATAGTGTTTAACATCATGTTTTCACCAAACCAAATGTCAGATACATTCACATCAAAGCATATTTAGCCATCATATCTAGGGTCCGTAATTACAGGAATAAAAGAAAAGATGTGCTGTAAGGGTACATCTGGAATGGAGGCCATAATGCAAAGGTGGTATTTATTCGTGTACAAAAATCTCAATACTCAAAGGCGCAGGAATTCTGCTCTATTTAGTAGCTATTTGCGAGTTGTCTCTTAGTAACAGCATTCGAGATCCCAGTTCATAAGCAACCCCCTCTGGTACAATAGTAGATTTAATGAAAAGTTCAATAATAGGCCAATGTCCAGATTGAAATTCTACAGGTAAAGTCTCTATCAAAAAGACTATTAGAGTGACTCTCATCCATGGAATGCCTGCAAGTACACGGAACTTACCTGATATTTATTCAGATTGATATGTACAACGTTTACTTCCGTTTACATTCTGAAGGCTCGCTTTCTGAGTTTTTTCGATCTTTTTGCTCCTGCTAATGTTTTATGATTCTTCATCTCCATATAGTCTTCTACCGCCTGCCGAATCATGCGGGCCATATCTATGAACGGCTCGTCGATTGGCTTCATGTCGTTCTCGTCTTGGTATAATTGTCCAAGGCGTGCCTCACAGTATGGGACCTGTAAGTCACTAGCCGCCTTGGAGGCCTCTTGCTTCCCAATTTCGGTGTTAGTCCAGTCTCGATTATGAATGTTGACACCTAGTAGGAGTATCGGGACCTCCAGCTCTTCCGAATCAAATTTCGTTCGCAATTTGCGACATCGACTGAGAGCTGCGTCATATGTACCTCTCGAGAGCAAGTTATACACCACAATGATTCCGTCTGCCTCACTTATCGAACTTTCAAGTAATGCTAACAATAGTAATTCTTGCGGAGGCGCAAGAAAATCCATTTTGACATCTTGGCCATCGACCCCGAGCTCTTTACGGTGGTCAAAATCAATCGTTTCATCGTACATATCTAGCCCGTCGATACCCCAATGGAGCTATTAATTCAGGTTAATAAAACATCATACACAGAATGAGCAACGAACGGTATAATGTCAAAGTATAGTACGCACCGAATTCAAAACACCAATCGGCCTCCAGCCCAAGAGGACGATTTTGCATATTACAGGCTCAGGACCCCATGCCTTGACTGTCCGCGGGACCCTAGGTCTTGGTCCGGGTTCAATGACCTGGAAGAACAGACGGCAGGTGTGCTTCAAAGCTACCGCATCTGCATATCGGAGATACTTGTTGATGTGTATGAGAAGCTCAACAGGGAGTTTGTCAATGACCGAAATAGGGGCCGCCGAGATAGGAATCGGGTTCGGTGGTTTGTGAAGATGCCTTAGGCAACATACGCTATTTATGAATCGAGCCATGATTCTAGAGACAATTTTGTGAATGGTCGTTAAATTCAAGCAGTGTGACAGGCAAGAACGCTGCGCCTCCGCCAGCTCTGAATATACGAAAAGTTCGTGATGATGGTTTATTACTGCAGTTGTATATTTTCTTCAGCAAAGTGCATGTTGATTAAATAGGACAATGCGCTTCTTCGCTGTCCATTATTCCTTTGAAGTGAAAACTGGGGACTGAGTCACCCGTGATGAAGCACATTCTTTATTGTAGATAGTGATGACTCAGGATCACGTCTGAAACCCTTGCTGAATCGCATTCCGAACATCTTATAGTGAATAAAGCGGATAGTACATCATTTCTAATTATGGCACTATCATCGCACTGTAAAGGATATTTGCCTGATATGTATAAGACTCGGTGAGCAGGCTCACTATTAACGGTGAGATGGTTAAGTATAGATTAAGCAAGTAGATAGTAAAGTAGCTACGAATGAAATAAATGAGGGGTGAACAGCGGAGTGATCCAGCTTCGGTGAGTAAAGTTTCACTACTATAAGGATGCGGGGTCTTCGTGAACACCGAGGTAATGAACATGATATTCATAACTATATAAACCAATGTCCAACAGCACATGCAGATATCAGGTATATTGAACTAAAAATATATTACTCGTCATGAATTCATTGATACATTTGATATCCCCTTACTTCTCTAATATGAAGTTTATTTTACACTATAATCCCTTTCATTCCCGTAATCTTGACTTATTATACAAAGCATGTGCGATTATTGCTCGGTAGAACATTGTCAGTCAACGCATTTATACCTGACTAAATCGGAGATCAATAATGCGTGGCATGTTTATTATATAGTCATAACGATTCTGACGAATAAATCAGTCTCCCTCATTTATTTTCACGAACTCCAAAAATAAATATGCAACGATAAAGCCATTGTTCTTTCTGTGTCTGACTAATGACACATTACGTAGTAGAATCGGTATAAGGAATGTCCACATAAATACAGAAGGTGTTACAAGCCATGTGTCACGCCCCGTATATGTCACCAGGCACGGTCAGGTGTGAGCACTAGGTACGTCGGACACCGGCTCCGTGCGACCGTGCAATTGGGATAGATAGAAAAAAAATTGCACACTTGGCCATCGGGCCATAGTTGCAGCCATGTATTGCCGTCTCCTGTCAGAATGTTTTGCCGTGTGCTACCATGCTTCCGTTCCTCTCCGTAAAGACGGAATTATTGATTAGTTAGGGGTCCTTGCGGGGCCCAGGAAGGTTAATGTGTTATCGGGAGCCCAAGTCAGAAACAACTGGCTAATGTATACTATCAACCCATTACAAACGCCTAAGTGGTGATATCTGATACCGCATTCCTCTGTTTAACATACAGCCGCTCTGACAAAACATCGAACTTGTCACACGCCCTCGTGACAAAGTGGTTGTTTGAAGCCATGACCACTTCATCACCAAAGGAAACTCCTCTACGGCGCCCTTTGTACGTCTTTGCCATGAAGAGTTATGAATTTGGTAGAGAAGGGGCAACGTACAGGCTGCAGGGAAATATTCCCAGCCAGCAGAGAGGTGTAATCACACCCACGAATACCTTAGGATCTTGCCACCCACCTAGCGAACAGATGCAAGACTTTACCGTGCTCCAGTGGCAAGGTTCGATTAACGTGAGGAGAATCTGGAGGTTTCTATTACCTGGAACAACGACTCTCGTGAATAGGAGAAACCATAGTATGGACAAGAATTCACTGGCCACATCGTGGTATGGTAGAGCGGATTGATACCATGACAGCAACCAAGTCCACCGCATGTTATGACATATCGTTCTGGTATACAGCCAATGTCATACCAGTCGTTGATTACATATTGAGCAAACTACATAAAAACAAGCTCCAAAGAGGCAGGTATGTATATGGTGGGAGCTGGTAGAAAAATACAGCGTAGAAAAATATAGCCCCGATAAGTTGGCTCTTGATGAAGGAACAATAACTTCCCATAATCTAATTATCTGAAAGCTTTAAAGTAAATCGCTAGACAGCGCTGCCTGTCCCTATCACACCACAGCTCCTCTTACATATCCTCACTTAACCAACTCCTTAATATTCATCCTTAGACACTTCATCGTACACATATCCAGCTTACTCCCAGATCCCAACACATCAACGATACGATCATAATCAAGCGTCTCAAACTGCCGAGAACACTTCTGCAACATGCGCCGCAGCACCGCACTCCTCCACCTGGGATCTCTAACCGCCTCATCCAGCGTCAAGCGCAACAGCGACTGGCACGTGATATATCCATCTCTACTTTCAATCCCCCCAATCTTCCTCCCCTCCCTCCTCTTGGATTTCAACCCTCTCAAAATATCCGCATACACACCCCTAAGCTCTGCAAGAACCCAAGGCGGATCCTCTACGGGCCCTCCTCTTCCGTCCCGATTCCCACCAACAACGTCAACGCGACCCCTACTCGATATAGATATCGCCGGCGTCCACCTATACGCAAACGGATTGAAATCGCGCACGAGCCATCGTGGCAGCGCCTCGTTGCCGAGAGACTTCGGCACGGCGCGTACGCCGTCCCAGCCGACAATGCCGCGGACTTCGCCGGTTTCGGGGGAGACGATTATGTGGTGGAGTTGGAGGTCGGGGTGTGCTAGGACGAAGGGCTTGTTGTCTTCGTTGTTATTGACACCGCCATTGTTGTCTTTTACCTTGCAGCCGTCTTTCAGGTTTCGTGAGCCCTAGTGTGACGATGGCTCCCGGATCATCTTGATGAGGAGTCTTATAAGGGAATCTACGCCCGTTGTAGTGCATTAGCCTGTCTCGGGCGGGTATCGGTCTAGGAACGCTGTGTAAGCGCCTCGGGGGTTGTCATATGGCAAGATGGTGGTGTAGAGGGGAGTACGCTCTATACCTCCCTCGTCCTCATAAATGCCCTCATCACAATCACCACTATCCTCCTATTTACGTCCCTCACCACAATCACCACCATTCTCAGCACAAGCGGCCCACCACCCCAGCATAGGCCAAACGTCCAAATTCGGCGCAGGCGCCGTGATTCGAGTTGAGACGCGCCAATCCTCTTCACTGATGACGGGCGCCCCTCCCTGCGCTGTCTCACAAGCAGGAGATAGCCTTAACATCGCGTGCGCGAGGCTCTCCAGAACCGACGCCAGCGGAGACGGATTTGGTCGGAGCTATAATATATGACCTTATTTTCTTTGTTTTTGTCACCATCGGCAACCCTTCGAATGTGACCGCTGCACGCAAACCAATATTCATCCCGTCTCACACCCTCGACAAATTCCATGATAAGGTACGGTGCATAGATCCCATTGTGCACGCTGGGTCAGCTTGGATTGGCAGAAGGGCGGGGAATCTCCTTTTTGGTTTGTAATTCCTCTCCTCTACTTTCTCCCTATTCTTTCCCCTGTCATGCTCTCCTACATCTCCATCGTCGCCTTCATCCCTGCCACCGATTTCCAGCAACCCCAACATCCTCAACATAAGCGCCTCGCCCCTCAGTGCATCGGCGCCCAGTTCATCCCACGTATCAGACGTCCCTGTGACCGGGACCTTGACAACCCAGCGCGTACAGCGGTGGTTGTGGTGGTGGTCACCAAAACGAACCGGCCAGAGGATATGTGCCGAACCTAGGATTGGGTCGTCGACTTCTGGGAGGGGAGGGGAAGTGGTGTTATCCGGTCGCGGCAACGCTCCTGGAGACCTGCACACAGAGTGTGGCGATGGCATCTCGGTCTACTTGTGCGAGTATAGCAGCGAAGTTGCGACGTTTGCGTCTCCTCACGGCCATGATATCTGTTGCTATGAGAGGGGATCCGAGGGTGGGTGGGTAGAACGCCGTAGAGGGCATCGTGGAGGGAATGTAAGTCTTTCTTTCTTTCTCCCTTCCCATATTCTACATTTTCCGCCGGTTCCCCTTTCCGTCTTGTATCTATCTTTTTACCTCCCCATTCTCATCATTTTTATGGCATCCCCCCGCCACCGCTAAATCTTCCTCTTTACACCTTCCATGCCACTCCGGAACACCTAATAGATGTTTAGTCTTCGTCCTCCGAACCGCACTCACTAGCTAAGAGCCTAGCAACCCTTTCACACCCAGGAGGAAACCACCAAAGAGTTCGAATCCCCTTTGAAGAGCTAGCAGCCGCCTGGCATCGAACTCCCCAATCGGGTCGACATCCGATGTGGAATTACGAAAGCGCCACGAGAGGCCAAGGATGAAGGCGAGGTCGTCAGCCCGGTTCTTGTTCCTGTTTTTGCCGTTCTGCCGTTTGCGCTGGATGTCGTCCCACGATGTGAGTTCGAAGCGGCGCTCCCGGCGCGTTCTAATGTTGTATTTTTCTCCTACGAAGGGGGATAGGATGTTCTTTGCGATGAAGGAGGGCATCCTTTTTTTCTATTTTATTTATTATAAATATTCATTCTTGAGACGTGATTAGATGTGTCTCAGGTGTGTCTCGGCCATAATGCTTCCTAACCGGTCGGGAATATTCTGGGTTATACCTACATGTGCATGGTACTCGTCGTGTATTAGCTTTCGGTGTCTTAAAACTGTGGGTGATACTAAAACGGGTAGATAAAGAAAAGTTGCCTATATATTCGATTTGGAAACGAATACTACAATTTATAAACCTTCCGAATCCGGATATAATATAGTGACCTAAAGTCATCTCATAATTTGCAAGTGTTACTGGATGGTACATCATCAGGAGTGGTTAAGAAAAGGGGGCTTCACAATCCTTGGTCTCGTTCTATCGCATACAAAGTCATTTTAAGCTAAACGAACTACTCAACAGACCAATTAAGACAAGGAACTGGTATCAATGTATTTCTAACGGACCGCCTTCTTGCCAGTATAGTATACCTCCATGTGTATGTAGAAGAGCCATAACCTCTAAGCACGCCACTCTAATGAGTTTGCAAAAAAGAGAAAAAAACCACACACCACGAAAGCTATCGTAATAAAAATGCTTACCTGACAACGCCGTCATCTAACCACAAAAAGCATTACTTATGCATGCACACCATAACACAGCCATAATTATAACAACAAACTCACAATTACAAGACCACCGCTACCACCACTGCCAACACTAAACCAACCCAACCCTCCCAAACCACCAAGCCCCCAACCCAACGACCAGCATAGTCGCGAACAGCGCAATGGCGGGCCTAGACTGTGACACGAGCATAGACCAGCCGAGGGCCTGCTCCCACTGCTTGACGAAGGCACGGTGGTCCCAGGACTGGGCATCGATCGGGAACGGGAGCTTGACGCGGGGGTCGACGATGCGCTTGCTACCATCAACGTCACCGCGGGCTAGTTCGGCCTCGATCGCAGCTGGAGACGGTGCCAGTTCGGCTGAGTCCAGGACGGGGACGGCGATGCGGAGATAGACGGCCCTGTGGTCGCTGCTGCGGACGGCGGGGAGGGCGTCGTAGGCTATGGTGGTCATCGAAGGAGGGGGGTTGGAAGAAGAAGAAGCTGCAAGCGTTTCTTTCGTCCACCACGGGATGTCGAGATATAGCACGCGATCGCACCAGCCGGGCCAGCGATGGATCGCCCATCTCCAATCGACCTCCTCATCCTCTAACAGCTCTTCAACCTCGTCCATATCCTCATCCCCATCTCCCTGCTGTTCCTCTCCCCGCGGGGCCGTATCCGCCTTCTTCACAGGCGTAGTAGAGGCTATCTTAAGCTTATACGTAGGCGGGAAGCGGATCTCGGCCTCGCTCAGACCATGCAGGGTGTGCCCGGCCTCCCTCTCGGCCGTCAGCTGGTCCAGCGCCAGGAAGCGCGCGTAGTGGTCGGGGCTCGCCGGGTCGAGGCTCGGGAACACGGCGCCCGAGCCCGGAGACGTCTTCGAGATGCGGTAGTTCAGGTCGCCCGACACGAAGAGATGCGCGCCCGGCTTGAAGATGCTGATGTCGTGTAGGGCTTTCTGGCGTGCTGCCTCGCTGTCATCGTCGTCGTCGTCGTCGTCGTCGTTGAGGAGGTTCTGGGCTTCCTCCTCTCCTCTGTCCTCGTCGTTGTTTCCTGCGTCTCGTGGAGTCGGTTGGATCGTTGGACTATTGGTGCTGCTGCTGTTGATGTACTTCTTAGGGTCATCGAAAACCAGCCTCGATGCAATGGTAGCCCAGTTCTTATTCCGCGTCTCGAGGTTCCACTCCATGGCCTGCAAGTGCGTGCTCACGAACGTCAACTCGGTCGTCTTCCTACTTTCCTCTTCCGCGTCCCCCTCCTCCACTTCCTTAGTATACGAAAACCGCAACCCCACCGCGCCCTTATTCGCCATATCACCAGCACCGAAGCCGAGCTCCGTCGTACGGATGTCCTGCAGGGCGTTCCAATCGCGGGCGAAGAGCATGATCCCCGTCATTCCTACGTTGCGCGTCGTGGCTAATCTGTAGATGCGGTCTTTGGTGGTGGCAGTAGTGGTGGAAAGGGGGGTAGCAGCAGCGGAGGAGAACTTGGCGGCGGCGAGGTTCACGGCGCTTTCGTAGCGTTGGAAGTATGGGTTCAGGACGTGGGCACCTATGAAGGCTTTGGTGAGGGGGGCCATTTCCTGGAGGGAACTGTGTGGTGAGTTCGGTTAGACTTAATCAGACATAATCAGTGGTGCCGTGTGCTCCCTCAAGGGCTGGAGAGGAGGGGTATTAGCAAGACTTACATGACGACCAGCTCTGGTAGGCTGGTCGCATTGTTACTGAATGCATGATATAGGTGATTTGCGAAAACCGGCACGTTGATTAGATTTTTGGCGGCGTTAAAGGTGAGGATGAAGGTATCGACGGTTGGGGGTGGTGGCAGTGACATTGCGTCGAAATATGCGGAGTGTCGAGATAATGTATGATGTGGTTCTATTTATACCAAATTACTTGCGAGCTGCAACATACATCATCAATCACCTTGCAGCGCAAATGGGTGGTTGATGGTTGGTGGTCAGGTCCGTTTCTGGTAATGATCTACACTAGATAGTGGACCAGACTAGGGCTCATCTGGGGTAGTCCCTTCGATGCGATTGGGTAGGTAATATTTTTTCAGTTTTCGTACAACCTACAAATGCCAACTTACATCATTCGAAAAAGGGCTTTCAACTAACATCCATGATATATTTTCTCTCTGGGAGGAGTCATATTTATATCAAGTACAGTTCGCAGTGCGCACCAGGCAGATACACATTGAAGGCCTAAAAACTCGAATTCAGCTCGAGTCACTCTTCACGCGTCAGCTGTTCTGAGCCTCAGCCTGTGACCTTTGTACAGCCCCCCTCAAGTGCCGGTAGAGGGTCTTCATGTTACAAGTGCATGCGCAGATGTAGCTGGGGATAGCTAAGTAGCAGCTGAGCTTCAACCAATTGCATACAGTAGTGTTGCTCTTTTTTCCTACCAAAAATACTCGTGACTCAGTGAGTATCGCAACCGTAACCCCTTTTGAGGATCGCAAATAACTGACTATACGATTAGTAATACGCATTATAAGTAGAGCAAAACTAAGATCGGTTGGTTTGGCTAGAACAGGGCTAACGCCTGGGACGCCTGTAGCGTAGCATCAGCACAGACCAACTCCTGCAGCTGCTATTTTCACCTGCAGCCCTATCACGAGCTATTCATTCAATTAAACCTCAACCTCATCTCAAAACTCCATTTTCGTCCCAGCTGCACTGCGCCGCCAACCGAAAAAAGAAAAAATGGCATTACGCGTAATTAGCGGCTTGCGAGCACTTCGGCCATCCTTGTCTTTCTCACTAGCCATCACACCTTTTACAAGGACTACTAGTCTCGGTCCCCGTGGCGTGCCCTCCGCCACGTTTCATGCAACAAGCTTCAGATGGCGTAGCGAAGTCAGAGAGGAAAAGCTGAGGAACGAGATTCGCGAGAAGATATTAAGGAAGCTCGAGGACAAGAAAATCGATCCAGACACAGAGCCTGGCAAAGCCCAGCTTGAGGCTGCCCTCGCGAAGTAAGTAAACAAAACAAAAAGCAGCCAGCTTACACACACACACACACACACACACACACACACACACACACACACACAATCCCTGCGATTTACCTAGCTTCTCTGCGTGATGAATTAACAGCAGAAAACTCGGCTTGCTAACGTGAAGGATATGATATCAGACACGATGAAAGCCGAAAGCGCATGGCTGAGCGCAAAGACACAGTCAAATTAAAAAACAAGATCAACCGCCAAAACTTATCAAAGCGGAAAAAAGAGAAAATGGACAGCAATTATCTTCTAAGGGAGATGCAAAGGGCTGTAGAAGAGGAACAGCGACCAAACGATCAGTTTTAATGAGAAAGGAGAAGAAAACGCATAGGGCAATTTTACACATTCCATAGCTATAGGATAAGCGGCATTCATGATATGTATGCCATGTACTCAACACTGATGAAGATGAAGTTCCATATATGATTAACGAGTGGTTAGGACAGTTGTATTGGTATGAGTCAACTTTTCTATGTTTACGTAGTTGTTAAGGGACTATTATGCCTGCCAGTTTCACTACAAGTGTTTAAACGCATTTTATTATTATCACTTCCATCAAGCCTTTCTATTGAAGTGTGAAGTGCCATTTTACGAGATGGTTTAAGATCACCCTGGGCGGGATAGAGTGCCACCCAAAAGCATCTATGCGCCAGGGAGCGATGCGTCCAACAGGTTCGACAGACCTTGTGGTGAGGGAAGTTTTTGGGTCGCTATGGGTCAAGTCTATTATGATCGCCTAAAAGTATCTAGGTGCTGATAGCGGAAGTTGCGTTTGACAACTGCTGTAGTACCGTTGATGATGCTTGAAGGGGCATGTTCCTTATTAGATTAGCCAGAGAAATGTGTCTAAAAGAGTCCAAGGACGGTGGCGGAGACGGCTTGCGCAAAGGAAGTTCACAGAAAGCATACGGATGGATGTAAGGAGTACTAGGAAGTAGGGAACAGAGTAACGATGATTTACGCAGTAAGGCTGCGGCAAGGGAAACGAAATGGGTTTATTGGAATCAACTAGTGGATACGTGCGCAGCACTTAAGGTTAACCAACAAGGATGTCGCCATCAGTTCAACAAAAACAACAGTCATCGACTAAGTGCCGCGGCCGTCATCGATTCACCAAGCTTATCATCAGTATTATGACCTACGTTCAATGAAGTATTGCCGCGATGTACCATCGAGGTATCGAACCCCGAGGAGAAATCGTAAGCCAACCTAGAGGTCATAGAAGGATCATGGGGATTGCGGTGAGATGATCCCAAGAGATATGACGATGGGTGAAGAATAGATGAGGATACTGCTGATGCAATGAAAGCATTGCCGATGGAGTGGAGTGAAGGCATCGCCAGGTGAAAGCATCACCAGGCAGATGAAAGGATATTTGCATCGCAAGTAGCTTTAAAGCGATAAAGTGTGATCAAGATAAAAGATGACAATAACTTCATCCCTTATGTTAAAGAAGCATATTAATAATTGTGACGGAACAGAATGAGTGGCGGCGCTGTGGCATCATTACAGGGCTATCCTTGGTCCTTTGAAAAAGACACGACGGTGTCAATCCTTGGTTCGGGCCCCACATGAACCGCTGTAATATGATAGCTAGGAAGAAAGAAAGAATCTACGTACAAATAGAACAGGTTTGCGTTTTATCAATGTCAAAAGCCGAAGGCTACCTAAAGATATAACAGCCCTCATCCCCTGCCACTAAACCCCTAAATCAATCATAAATAATATCGAAATAAGTCGACTCTTAAGGAAAGCAAGTACATAATAAGTGTGTTTACCAACTCATCTCTTTCGTGGAACCTTTGCTACGAAATGGTAACATCAAAGCAGCTGGGCAGCAATATGTAGACAAATCTAGGATTGAGGCCAATTCCGGCCAGTTGCTAGGTACTTATTGGTGTGTTGTACAAATACTTTATTGGTTCGGTGGCCCACGGGAAACAGGAGAAGGGCATCAGCTGAACAATCAGATCTTGTAGATGGATGTGGCAGATTTAGCCAGCTGCAAGAAGCCGGTGCCAAATACCTACCTATCTACGGAAGTAAAATACTTACCTACCTATATATAATGCATCCAAGCTGCCAAGTTAGGGAGATTTGATGGGGGCTCAGCTCCTAGCTGTACTACTGTAACACGGTGTCTCATTCCATTTATAACACCAAAAAGAATGCATATATGGCGCTATTGTGTATTTATGTACTACAAAGTTAGAATACTACAAAATGAGTAGCCCTACTAAATGGTACATACAGTAAAACGTTATCGCTAGGTACCTAGGTATGAAAGGCCATCTTATTTCACTACAAGATTGAAGAAAAAGAGAAAGGCACGAGATAGCACGGACATTCGGTGCACGAATTATGCGTCCTGCTCTCAAATTTAACTATTCTCAAGTGTAGGCAATACCTAGTCTGCTCCTTCATCTACGGCGAATCTACTAGTTCTCATCAAAATGGCGAGCTCTCTCACAGGCTCCGTTCAGGCGATCGCGATCGCCTCACTGGTTGTCACTTTCACCTACCTATATGCCAAGCTTCACTACAAGCGATTCAAACAAAATGCCCACATCCCTCAACTCCCTCCATCTCTACTCTTCGGACACCTTATGACGTTCGATAAGATCACGAAACAGGGCCGCTCGGATCGTCACCCAGGTATATAGTTGTTTCGAGAAATCTTGTCATCGCACGAGCTCGACTGATATTGAGTAAAAACAGATGATATTTTCGCCGAGATGCACCGCGCTGCGGGACAGCCACCGATATTTGCAGTCGATAACTGGCCCGTAGTTCCCCCAATGGTTATTGTATCTACATATGACGTTGCGGAGCAGGTATCAAGACCGTCCCATACATTCCAGTATAGCGCACCCAAGTCGAATTCAGTGGATCGCATCGTGAACTTGGTCGGACCACATTCCATCCTCCTGAAGCAGGCAAGCCAATCCCTAAGTTCCTATCGATGTCACTAATGAATCCAAGAATGAGAGGTGGAAAGCGGTCCGCAAAAGGTTCAATCCAGGTTTCGCCCCCCAACATCTGATAACTCTCTTGCCAGTCATTGTAGAAAAGTCTAGGCCTTATCTAGGCCTCCTTGATCAAGTAGCCCAGAAAGGAGAACCAGTCCCACTTGACCAGCTCACTACGAATCTGACCTTCGACATTATTGGGGCCGTGACGATGGGCGAGGACATGAGTGCCCAACACCGAGACCCTTCCCATCAGGGTGAACTCATTCGCATGTTCAAGGAGTTAATTAAGAGTTCGTACCGACCACGAGACAAAACATACAGCTTTACGCTAACATTGACTCTTAGCGTATGCAGACGACAAGCTTCAAGGGCCTTGGTGGATGATGCCTCGAGTTCACCTAGCGCGCCGCCATCTAGGCATTCGCATTTCAGAGCGACTGAGGGTTATTGTGAATCGCCACTGGGAAGAAATGGAAGCCGGAGAACACCTCGAGGGAACACACAGCAGGTCCCGCTCCGTTCTGGCGCTTAGTCTACAGGACATTAAATCGCTCACGCCGGAGATCATGGAAGAGACATGCGACCAACTGAAGACGTTCCTATTCGCCGGCCACGATACTACTAGCACCACCACCATCTGGACTATCTACGAGCTTTCTCGGACCCCCCACGCACTTAAGGCTGTTCATGACGAATTGGACCAATTATTCGGCCAGTGCGGTGCGCGGGATCCGGCCATTGTCCACGCGAAACCCTTGGCTCCGGGCGGCGATGATATTATCCGGCAGATGACATACATTTCCGCGGTGCTGAAAGAAGTAATGAGGCTTTATCCACCCGCTGGATCTATTCGCACGTCCGAGCCAGGCTCAGGGTTCGTGGTTAAAACATCCCAGGGCGAATATAACCTGGATGGGAACTGGATATATCTCAACCACCACCTCATCCAACGTGACCGTGCAGTATTCGGGGACACTGCTGATGACTTCGTTCCTGAGCGCTGGCTTCAGTCCGACGGTTTCCCAGCTGGTAGCTGGAGGCCGTTCGAAAGAGGTCCGAGAAACTGCATTGGACAGGAGCTAGCAAATATCGAAGCACGCGTCATCGTTGCCATGCTTGCCCGCCGCTTCGATTTCATCAAGGTGGGACTCGGGGAGGTAGATTTGGAAAAGAACGGCCAGCCGACAATGAATGAAAAGGCCCAGTTCAAGGTCAAGTCGGAGTTGTACACGGTACGTTTGAAGATCTATGAAGAATTAAGAGAAAAATGCATTTTTAATACTGACCCCCCATACCAGACAATTCAAATCAGTGCGAAGCCAGTCGACGGGATGTTGATGAAGGTAAAATTGGCATCTTAACGGGAATTTCGATTATGATCTTTAAGTGTATTTAATTATTATGTCTCCAGGACATTTTTGCGCTGACATTCCTCGAAATTAACCGTAAAGCTCTGAGGTGCTGTTCAAGGGGCCGCAGCGAGCTAGGATGCATTATGATTAGTTCCCGCAAAGCTGTTAACCTTAATTATTGTTTCAATCCTCTTCAACTCTGTTCAATCCTACCAACAAGCATCAATATCAATTGAGTAGGTACGTGATAAGGTCCTTCAAACCTGTTCAATTTCAATTTGCCTTACCTGTAACGGCAATGTTACTAGGACAATATTAAAGACCTAACTTGTTTTACTATGTAGTTGAAGCGAGAGGAAATTAGTTGTAGTCTTTTACGGTCATCGTTTAACATGATTGATAAATGGTCATTCAAAATGGTTCAATGGTGTCTTAGTAGATATATATAATATAAATCCAACTTTTAAAAGTATCATTGCCATTATATTCGTATATCCTCCCTTCTACACTATCCCCTTTACCCCTGGAAATGCAATCGTCATTATATAAGGCCTTAGCAGATTATCTACCATCTTATTCATTCCACACACACAGCTTCCTAGCTTGCTATTCCCATATCCTAAGCCTAAGCCATGGCCACTATCCTTGTTTTCTTCCACTCTACAAAGAGCAATTTGGTGTTAGTAAGGTATCTATTGCGCCAACAGCAAGTGCGGAAGGATTGTTGATCGAGCCGCGCAAGCTCTAGCTTAGCCACGAGTCCAAACCAACACGCTTCAAGAAACGCAGCATGTTTCACAGGCCCTGTATTTCTGAAGTAGACCTTTCCACCGTGATTAAGCGTCGTGAAACACGGGCATCGAAGGCTTTCATTGTTTCCCCTAGATTCTAACATTTTCTGCTTCAACAGGAGAGCTCTATGAAAAATGAGCTGCGTATTCAGAACAAGAGACGAGACCGACCACTCAGCAAGGACATAAGCCAACTAGCCGAGTTCATCAACCTTACTGTCAAAGACCTCGTGATCACGCATGGACTCTATATAGTGGATGATGACGGTCATGTAGCTCATGCCCTATTACTCGGCTGGAAAGGGATGAGACCGCTGTGGATATTCTACGATTCTCAGCCATCGCTGTCTTTGCTGTTAGTAATATTGTACCTTTATTTGTGTGAACAACCTGGCCAGAAATTCGTGTTGCAGTCGGTAAATGGAGGGGAGTGGGCCAAAGGCTACTGGTTCTTTCCAACCCGTGTCAAGATAAGGGCAACATCTCAAGCGAAAAATGCTTTGGCGACAATAAGGTGACGCTTCATATATAGAATTCTATTAGTAGGTAATATTAAGTATTAATTGTTTTTGTACTCCTTCAGTCCTGCCCCGGGTAAGGATGCCTTTGAATGTAAGACGAAACGAAAAAAGATTTATTTAAATTAGAAAAAAGAATAAAACATACATATAACCGTGAATATATGTTCGGACCTTCTCCCTAGCCTGTGGCTTTAAAAGATTAATTTAAGTATCTAGCCTCTAGAGCTACAAAAACGTAGCTCGATTACCTGTAGCCCGTCAACGCTTAACACGATGAGGAAGAGGGGGGGAATGGCGATTTGCATACGAGTAGGAACGCTCTCCTCTTAATTGGACACTTACAATATGTCGATGTACACATGTGACTTCTAATAGATGCTTGGTAGAGACCGGTCATTGAGTGGGTGACATAGAGTTAGGCAACCCAAAATGCATTGCCACATAATTCAGCCCTTGCATAACGTAAACACTGGTTATCTACATGGAATTAGCGATGCTGTACTTAATAAAGTCTGGGATCATGTCTGACTATAGCCTCCGGTGTACCTGAAAATCACAATTATCCACTCTTTAGGATCCTCCACATCCTTTGACAGAAGAGGACACGTTCATCGCACACCCCTCCAACAGATATAACAAGGTCCATTAAAAATGAATGTAATACAATAAACACTGAGCATAAATAGTACAATATCAGAGGTATGTGTAGGAAGAACAACTTATGACATGTAGAAAAAGGGGAGAAATAAGTTTATATCAAAGGAAGATGAGGCCTAATATATATATATATTTGGATAAAAATGGAAATAAGCAAAAACACAAAAATATAACTACATACAACACCAGGGATTCGCTGGTCGTCACCGACCCAACTACTAATCCGACGGTATCTGGCTTAACTAGGGGAGAGCGGACGGGATCCCGTGTTCTCCAGATCCTATGGTCGTATGTACTAGAGTTGTATATTATTGTCCTATATATAGGTATTGACGTAGCATATAGTTTGGAGGTAATCTTCGAGTTCGTAGACACCGAGTCTTTCATAGCCCCGCAAATATCGAGATAGTATCCACCTCTACCTATTCGTTGATCACGTCGCACGTAGACTTCAAGTACCTAAAGAACGAGATTATGATGACTACAGGATTAAACTTTTGATTAATTAAGGGGTAAGTTATATCGTATACTCGAGTCTGCCCCCCGGTTCAAGGAATAGTCCCCAAGGGTCTGCTTGTCACATCAATTCTGAATGGCAGGCTGTTTCTCCCTCACCTAATGCCATTAACCGCGGGAGCTTCACTACCAGCACCACTTTCCCCCTCAGCAGCAGTAGTTACCAAAACCCAATCCCTCACGCCGCCCTTCCAATCACTCGTCCGAATATCCCTGATGTGCACCAGGATGACGCGAACGTCCTCACCAGCTACGAAGCGCTCCCTATGATCCCCGTCTCCGCCGTCTCCGTTCTCAGGCTGGCGCTGGAAGGGCTGGTCCGAGTCGACGAAGGTGTTGTTCTCGAGGTGTTGGTCCCGGTAGAAGCGCTCCTCGTCGGACCCCCGGCCGACGAGCTGCGCCGTCCCGTTGATTGTCGCGCTAATGCTCGACACCGCGCTCGTGTTCAGGTTCGCAAGTAATGTGGCTAGGCTTGACCGGTGCTCGGGGCCGGGGGAGCCGCCGGATGGGCGGCGGCCTTGCGTCGGGGGCCGGTGGGATACCCCTATGTGTTTTGTCAATTATCAAGTTATTGGTTGAGATGATACAGTTGCGTATATGCGTGTGATGTGCGATATCGTGATTGCGCTTGTATGATGGTCGTATATCGGGAAGGGTGGGTATAGGGGGTAGAGATAAGAGCTTGGGGAGACAGGGGGAATGTAACAAAAAAAAAGGGGGGGATGGGGAAAGCGTACAGTCATGCACCAGAAGCGAGACATTCGGATTAGCTACTAGATTGTTGGTCTTTTTAGACGCAGGATTCGTAGTCATGACAATGACAGGCGCGGACGAGTACGGCGACGACGGGAGGTAGGTGTAGTTCATGAGCGCGACATGCGGCTGGTTGTCGGTGCACGTCGCAAGGTGAAGCTTTTCAATATCCCCAGTTATGATTAGCGAGAGAGAGAGAGAGAGACAAAAGGAGGGCACGGAGAAGCAATCATGACGAAGGAGGGTCGCCGGTGGGCGTCCCACGATCAAAAACGTACGAAACGGGCGTTCTCTAGACATTGGACGACTTCCGGCGGCAGAGACGTCACGACCTGCTTGTGGGTGTCGCCGGCCGAAGCCTCGTAGTTGAGTGATATCTGATCCATTAGCTCCTCCTCTTCTGAAATCTCCTGATATGTAGGTAGATAGGGGGTTATATACGCGAATGCTATCGTGTCGTGTGAGGTTGATTTTGGCGAGGAAGTGGGATGGTGGGGTTGATGATCAGCGAGACAGCCTATGACGTTGCGTTAACAGCTATGGTGACTAACGATAGGAGCTTGGGCCACATTCAAACTTCCTAGTTACAGGATAGTTCTGGGGAACGTGTCGGCTTTCGACGGTTTCTCCGCTTATAATCGGCTTCCAACCCCAGACCTCCACGGTGGAATGCGGGTTACCATAGGCACGGCTACTTGGCTACGTAGTAAGATCACTTGACATATCCCGTTTCTATCTCTCTTGACTCGAGACAGAATGTAGATTTCCCTTCATAGCCTCCATTGAAACCAATTGAGGCAGACAGAAACGCTATAGACTAAGAAGAAAAACGGTGATAGCTTCCAAAATGAGGTCCATCAAGCCCAGACATCTCCGTCGTCCTCCAATCCCCCGCCATCTCAGCACAAAATCCTCCCCGGCATCAGCAACAGCACAGCAGGTAACACCCATAACCTCCCTCCTGATAGCGAACCGCGGCGAGATCGCCCTCCGCATCCACCGCACAGCACACCGTCTCGGGATCCGGACAACAACACTCTACACGGACCCGGACGCCCACTCGCAGCACGCCGCCTGCTCCCGCGATGCCATCAACCTCGGCGCCGCCGCGTCCGGCTACCTAGACGGGGAGCGCATCGTGCGTCTGGCCCAGCAGCGCGGCATCCAGGCCCTCCACCCAGGCTACGGGTTCCTATCCGAGAACGCCTCGTTCGCGCGCTCGTGCGAAGAAGCGGGCATCGTGTTCGTGGGCCCCCCAGCCACCGCCATGGCCGACATGGGCGACAAGGCGCGCAGCAAGGAGATCATGACGCGGGCGGGGGTGCCCTGCGTGCCGGGGTACCACGGCGCCGAGCAGGGCGAGGATGCGCTCCTCGCGCGCGCCCGCGACCAGGTCGGCTTTCCGGTCCTGCTGAAGAGCGTCAAGGGCGGAGGCGGCAAGGGCATGCGCATCGTGCTGTCGGAACCCGAGTTCGTGCAGCAGCTGCGCAGCGCGCGGGCCGAGGCGCGGGCCTCGTTCGGCGACGGCGGCGAGGTCATGCTGGTGGAGCGGTACATCGTGCGCCCGCGCCACGTCGAGGTCCAGGTCTTCGCCGACCGGCACGGGAACTGCGTGGCGCTGGGCGAGCGCGACTGCAGCGTGCAGAGGCGGCACCAGAAGATCCTGGAGGAGTCTCCCGCGCCGGGCCTAGACGCCGCGACGCGGCTCGACCTGTGGGACAAGGCGAGGACCGCGGCGCTCGCCGTGGGCTACGTCGGCGCCGGCACGGTCGAGTTCATCCTGGACAAGGACACCGGCGAGTTCTTCTTCATGGAGATGAACACGCGGCTGCAGGTCGAGCACCCCGTCAGCGAGATGGTCACGGGCACCGACCTCGTCGAGTGGCAGTTCCGCGTCGCGGCGGGGGAGCGGCTGCCGCTGACGCAGGGGGAGGTCGAGGAGCGGATCCGCGAGCGCGGCGCGGCTATCGAGGCGCGCATCTACGCGGAGAGCCCCGAGAGGGGATTCATCCCGGATTCGGGCAAGCTGGTGCACCTGGCGACGCCCAGGACAACAGGCCTGCTAGACGAGGACGGGGATGTGCGGATCGACGCTGGGTTCGTGGAAGGCGACACCGTCTCCGAGGCCTACGACGGCATGATCGCCAAGCTGATCGTGCGCGGCCCCGACCGCGAGACCGCGATCCGGAAGCTGGAGCTGGCACTGTGCGACTACGAGGTCGTGGGCCTCAGCACGAACATCGAGTTCCTGAAGCGGCTGTGCCGGTCGCCTGCTTTCATCGAGGGCGACGTTGAGACTGGGTTCATCGAGAAGTGGAAGGACGAGCTGTTTGCTCCGGCAGTGGTAGAGCCTGAGGTTTATGTGCAGGCTGCGCTTGGGCTGGTTGCATCTCATAACCACACCGGAGGGCAACAACAGGCCCTAGATGGACCACATGGGGAGAGCCTTGGTTTTGGTGAGAGTTGGGGGAGCGAGCGGCAATTTGCGTTTAAGTCTCTTGATGCGTTAGATGCGAAGGAAGGAAGCGTTGTCGAGGTTAGTGTTGTGCAGAAGGGGCACCAGCTCTTCGACGCGCGGGTTACTCGGAAAGGCGATGGCGAGGGCAGCGAGCATAACACCCAAGTGTTCGAGAACATCGCCTCATCCCCGACAAGCCCCGTGGTAGGCAAAGGGAAGGCGCAAACGGCGAAGAAGAGCTTGGTAACTTTCTTCCCGGACACTCGAATAGAGACGACGGTGGTGCAGGACCCGGACAACGGACACAAGATCAGCGTGTTCCAGCGCGGCGCCAAGACGGAGCTGGCGCTGGTCGACCCGGCCTGGTACGAGAAGGCGCTGGGCCTCAAGGAGGTGGCGGCCTCGGTCGTGGCGCCGATGCCCTGCAAGATCTTGAAGAACGAGGTCAAGGAGGGAGACGAGGTCGTGAAGGGCACGCCGCTTGTGGTGTAAGCTAGCTGGTTTTCCGTTTCCGTTTCTTTTCTTTCATTGAAATCCTTGCCCTCCCCCCGGGCTTTTTGATTAACTTGATATTGTACCCAAACACTGACCGCGCCGCTAGCATCGAGTCTATGAAAATGGAAACCGTCATCCGGTCACCGCAGAACGGCGTCATAAAACGACTAGCTCATAAGGAGGGGGTGAGTTGAATTGATCTCTATACAAACTTCCTTCTCGATGCTGTTTTCACTTGCTAACTTGATGATCAGGATAAATGTAAAGCAGGTACCGTATTGGTAGTGTTCGAAGAGGAAGCGCCGGAGTGATTATTGCATGAGTCAAGTTAGGAGTTTTTCAACGGTTCATAGGCAAGTACGTGTATTTAGACTAGATTGACGAAATCAACGTTGCGTTGGGATTGAAATTGTTCTTGTGTGTTTTTCTCTTCTTCTTTCCTCTCTTGCTCATTCTGTAGATCTTACAAGGAATTGTGTTGCCTATTTTGAGCATGTTAGGGGGTTCACCTCGCCCCTCAAAATCAGCCCCATCACAATCCGTACGATGTGGTATATGTGCGTAGGTTTGTCTCATCCCCATGCCCATATATACTACATGCCCATCATCATGTAAAAAACGAAAACGCCTTTAATGCGTTTATATCATGCTCAAACCGTGCACCTTTTGATTCCCAAAGACGCATAAACCACCAAGAGACCGCCCATCATGACGAGCTGCTAGCCTCAGCCTGGACCTGCTGACCGGGCAAGGCGGGAGGCTCCCTCGGCTTCGTATCTCTGTATTTCGGTTCCATAATGCCCAACTGCGCGTGTTGGTACCGTGTCAGTTGAATCTCTTCACTTCGTAACCATTTGCTAGAATTGGCAAATTCCTCTCACTCACCATCGATAGCAACCTCCAGACTGTTTCCGTAGGTTGCGCGCCGACACCAACCCAGTACTTCGCCCTTATAGTGTCTAGCTTGATGTCCTTGTGTAGGCGCCCCGAGTCATCGTACGGGTCCGGCTTCGGTATCGGGTCGTATGTGCCGATAACCTCGAGCGGTCTGCTGTTTCTCGCGGTCCTGTGGGAAACGCACTTGTTAAAACTTAATCACTCCTGGGGGCCATGAGCTTTGCATTGAAGCTCGAACAGCCAAAGGTAGATAGGTAGGGAGATGAGTCGGTGGGTAAATTGTTGGAGGGGAAGGGATGGTGGATATAACCAACCTTGCCTGAGCGACGACGATATTGTAGAAAGGCGCGTTCTTGCGCCCGAAGCGCGCTAATCGTATCTTCACCACCATTGCTGTGTAGTACGTGTGGGAATTGAGGCCGGTGACGACGATCGATCGTAAATATTGAATTGACGAAGCACGGGGCTGCCACTGCAACGAAAGCTCCATCTCAAGAATAACTTTAGTGGGGCGGTAGCAGTTTTCTTCCGCTCCGGCCAATAGATGGGGCATCCACCGGTCGGGTCCCGTGGAGGTCCCCGTCTCCAGCTGGATCCCCACTATCTCCAGCTGTGGCTGCTGTGGCTGCACCTGAAAGCTCAGCAGCTCAGGTGTTAGTGGAGACAAGCCGGGACCCTTGTCCTCGATCACACTAGGTATCCACTCGCTTAGTCATTCCCGCTGTTGCTTAAGTTTGAGGTCATAGCGGCACAGGTACCTACATACTTGATGGGGCGCCAGTGATGTCAGTGCAGGTTGCTACTGCATACGGTTAACTTATTTAGACCGTGTAGCCCAGCAAAACCAGAGTATACAATTTCGCCTCCTTCCCCGTATTCGTAGTTTACCCTTATCTATTATTCTATGTTTACGCAACTCCAGTAGACAATCACCTCACTTTTCATTGATCTTCCAATTTATTTCCCTGGAATCTGTGCAGGACACTTCAGTATGGCATTCAAGGTAAGTTTAGTAGTCAAAAGACTTCTTATAGTAAAGTTGAAATAGGTCCTAATGTATATGATGAATTAGACACTCTCTGCGGCAGCTGCCACTGCTCTGGACAAAGAACTTATGAGCACCGGTGCCTTTTCCATTGACCAACTCATGGAACTTGCCGGACTCTCCGTATCTCAAGTAGTCTACCGAGTGCATCCGCCGACCAAAGGCAACCGAGTTCTCGTTGCCTGTGGTCCTGGTAATAATGGTATGTCGTAGTGTCGAAGCTTGCGACCGAACATTACTCATGAATCGTAAATAGGAGGAGACGGGCTAGTTGCGGCCCGCCATCTTAGACATTACGGCTACCAGCCCTCCGTGTTCTATCCGAAGCGTAGCAAGAATGAACTTTACCAGGTATGTTTTTCACACTTTCAAACGAGTTGAGATTTCTGTCCTGCAGGCGGTAAAGGATGGCCCAGCTTCGAACCCAATTATGCCGGGCCAGATCTAGTCCTGTCCGCCTACTTCCCCCTCATTAATATACCGTACATAAACCCCCCCTTCTCCTCTATTACACCCAAAGCTTCCGTAGTTTGTGTATCTCGGAATACATGACAATCATAGGCCCATGATTCATTCAATGATTCATTCAATGATTCATATTCTCGTATAATCGTGGGTATGACTGACCCTCGGTGATGGCAGCGACTCTCTAAGCAGCTGGAGGACCTTGAAGTCCCGTTTGTCGAGGATTTCACCAAAGCTGTAAACTCAACAGACCACATCATCGATTCGATATTCGGTAAGTAGGTGACGTTGAAAAGTCATGAAATGGGACATTCGGCTGAGTGTTGTCAGGCTTTAGCTTCTCCGGAGAGGTTCGAGAGCCGTTCCCTGCTGTCATCAAGGCTCTCGAGGAGACAAAGCTCCCAGTAACCTCCGTTGACGCCCCATCCTCTTGGAATATTGAAACGGGGCCGCCAGAGTCCGGTCTTGGTAGTACATTCCACCCTGACTTCCTCATCAGCCTCACGGCCCCAAAACCGCTGGTGAAGCACTTTAAAGGTCGCCACTTTATCGGCGGACGGTTCGTAGTTTCCCCCCAGTAAGAAAACATTCCCCATGACTGACTTACTGGTAGCTTCGTCGCCCCGGCTATTGCGAAGAAGTATGATTTCGAGGTTCCAGAGTACCAGGGAATCGATCAATTTTTCGAGGTTGGCAGTGGGGGTGAGCGACTCTGATCGATCGGTAGGAACTTGAAATGTTGCTTCGCAAGCGGTGGAATATTGAATTTGTCGGCAAGAATTTGTCGGGAAGATAACACTTTTATTTCCTGTCAACTGACGGCACAGCCTCCCGTGTGATTATAAGGACAAACGGGGCTAGGACATCTCCCTTCTATCATTTCTGCGTCCTCCTGAGCAACCCCGTTAGGGCAGCGGACTCGCGGTGGATGGTAATCTTTGCAAAACGCGACATAAAGGAGATATTGTTTCCCGCAGACTGGGCAACTCCTGTAGTGCTCAACGCACATCAGAAGTTGACTGGACTTCTGTGCCCAACTTTGACAGGGGTTCTGGAATGTGAAATGCCCCTAGGAGGACAGGAGACGCGGAGGTTTAATCTGCAAAGCTATCATGGCACTGGGAGTGAGAATGCTGAGAGAAATGGGAGGTTTTCGCTATCGTTTATATTTTCGTATGAAGTTCATTCCAGCAGGCTTGAGCCCTATAAAGGAGCTGTGTACCGTGTTGTACGGATTGGTTAGAATCGCCACCAATGACGGATGTACCACATCAACCGTTCGAAAACCCCGGACTGGGAAACTGGAGAACTGCCAATCTCTAAAACAGGCAACCTTGGAATGTTTGGGTGTCGTTTTCTCACTACCTCACGCTCGATTGGATTGAGCGGTTGCAGCAGACAGTCACTGCCACATTTCTTTACTCACTATCTTTTTTTGTATTGTCTGGTCAAAATCGGATTGTGACTGCCGGAGTAAAAGCTCCTACCCACTTTCTATTGGTCAGTAGCGCTACGTGGCGCTTACCGTGTTAGGGATCCATGTGTGGAAAGCTCTTTTTGCTTGTTCTTAATCCCGAATTCCACTCTCGTAATACCTGGTAACTTCTCTCTATGTTCTAGATCCCACCTTTGATACATTGGTGAGGAATTGCATGCCAGCCATGCCTGACATCAGCCCCAGTCTTACCTGTGTACGTACGCCTCGAAGTTCTTGTTAATGGGGCTTAGTTGACACTTCGGCCGCTGTAAATTGAGGCTTGCCTTCAACGAAGATGCCAAGACTACCACACCCATCTCCTGTGCCCATGTTTGCATCATCTGCCTTAGAAGATATGTACCTACCGACCTAGGGTAAGTAGTAGGTATGTAATAGCCTGCTAACTAGAGCGACAAGCCAGTAGGTACCAGCTCCGTCGCCATAATCCCCCGCTCCGCTCCTGCACGGATACCCGAACTCGAGCATATCTATGCGATGCGTTGCAAGTGATGCATGTCATCACGCACGAGACCACCCCGCGATTATCTTGTAATCTAGCTTTTTTACAGTGGGTGTCCCCCTCATGGTCGTCCCCCTCATGGCCGACGTAAACAATGGGCAAAAGGAAAACCTGTCGCGTCGCCTCTGTAAGTTATGATGATGAGTCACATTATTTCCCTACATGTTGGTGTGTACTACAACGTTCGAGTTTGCATTCTTTGCCTCAACAACTGTACCCGGGAGAGGACAGAGCCCTGACGACGCACCTACGAGCTCGCTCTTGTGGTCGTGGGATAAGTTTTCGAGGTTTCTGGCGCAATCGCGCAATGCCTGCCTTGGACTCAGAGTCCCCCCACCTCTTTATTGGTCCCGGGCCCGAAAGCAATGTCCACAACCTTACCACTATCGTGCCGAGCGTATCAAAATTCCGTTGTTGGTTAAGTAGTCACTCGGAAGCTCAGCAAAAAGATGATATAGTATTACACATATTGAGCATTTTATCTTATCGTTCTAATACACGTATAGCTAGTTAGACGCTTCTGGTATCGGCAGTGTGTTAACAAAGGCCTGCTATTATGTACAAGGGATTAAATAGGTATACATAGGTATGCTGATTACGAATCCACCCGCGAACTAACAAATTTGCAAAATCCCACCGAAGCCCAGATCGACTTTACGGATTAACCGGCCGCGACCAGGAGAAAAACGAAGCTATTTTGTAATCAGTGTCGTTGCTTTCCCATTCTTCTCCGTTGCGCCCCACTACAAAGAACACCGGGTAGCGGGACGAGAACTAGGCAACTACCTAGGTAAGTAGCACGTAGCGGATTCTATAATACTTCTTGAATACCTATCACACGTGCCTATCAACACCGGGGCCTTCTAGTTACCCCTCCAAAGTCCCTTCCATGTGGAGAAGCTATTGTGCCTCGGGGGGCCTCCGGGACAATAATCCCTACATATGGGCTTCAGTAGTCATTTCTCTCGTGGCATTTCGGCTTCGGCACGACTTCACACCTGTGGCTCAATGTGTCTATCGCAAACTAGTAGAAAACTTCAAAACCACACTTCTAGATTATGGTAGGCTACTCGGGGATAGCGAGCACGGTCTCGAGCATGGTTAGCCGTCGCTAGCCAGCTTTTAACATCTGTTTCGCCACAGCCAGGTAGACGGTCAGACTGGAAGATGGGTCATTTGAACGGTAGGAATAGAGAGCAAACGGTATGTAGGATATGTACATTCTTCACAGGCCAAAAAGACAGCGCCAACAGTTCCCGCCCCTTAAACGGTGTCTTTGAAAAGGAAGATTCAGCTTCTGCTTGTTTAATGTTCCTATCTGTCTGCCTGTCTACATAAGCGCTTAACTCGGGTGTGGATGTAGATCATCAAGAAAAGGGTCTAACGGTATGAACCTACATATGACATATGTATGTAATACTTACATAGGTAGGTATGTACCGAGCTAACAGACAGCCTCAAATCCTGCCTGCAAGGATCGTCGGGTCTGGATGTGGATGTTTTATTACTTCATAGAACCCTTTAACTAATTCAATGGAGACAATTTTTAGAACCCACCCCCCAACCTTGCACGAAACGCCACACGCCACACGCCACACGCCACACGCCACATCCCGAGCGCTCACTATTGGTACGGCAGCTTCGGGAACCACCGCCACAGTGGCTTAAACTACAATGATTGGTTCGCATCTAACCGAACTCCACCACGTAGCCCCTGAAAATTCCATCAGTTAAGGTACACTTTTTCGCCACTCCAGAACCTCACACTCAAACCTCGATGACACACATCATTCGCCAAGTTCGCTTATACACGATGCCTGCACCACGTCCTTGCACAATCTGCACGTCAGGGGAACATGTTTGCGACATTATCCCAGTCCTATTCGCTCTGACTATGAAGCAATTTGTCGAATTTTCCCTTGTCTTCGCCACAACTAAGCCACACCTTACGTTACCGGCTTCTCGTGAATCACCCACCACGCAAACTATCGCCACAGCACGCAGGGAAGTAGAAGAAAGTCCAATTAGACAGCAGGATATGTATGTAGGAAGAATGTTTCGTAGTTTCACTTAGCTTTGTAATCCTCGGTAGCCAACCGGGAAATTTTCAAGACCGCGCGTTACCATTCCAGCAGAGTCATCCAGTCATCATATGCCAAATCGAAGATTATAGCGACTTATCACTCGGAAAATTTCCCTGGCGTTGGTCCCCACGATGCCGGTAACTAACAGTCAATTTGCCCCTGGGTCGACAAGTGGATCGCACCGGCATATTCGACAAACCAACTAACCTCCAACCTTATTCGCCCCGGGCTATTCAGTGTGTATTTTGCCATATCCAAAACTTTATCTTGAATGCTGGATTTTCTGTCGAATCACATCGGTTTGGGCGGACGCACCGGCCTTTGGCCATCCTCGGCGATACTTATCTTGGAAACTATCATATTTCCTAGGCTACTGCGTATGGATGATAAACCTGCTACCCCGTCTGACAGATATATACGTAAGCCCTGAGGCCTCCAGGGTTCGAGGAAGTGTCTTGGGACACATAAGCAAACTCGGAAGAGTTGCCTGTCTGACTGTGCTGTCCTCTTTCCTGGCGGCGTTTATTCCCCGAAAGGATCCATCCCATGAAAATGCTACCCCCTGGGTAGCATAGTACCCTGTGCATATTTCTAATCTAGATAGGGTGTCAGCAGTTCCAATGAACAGTCTCGGATCAACTAGAGTCACGTAGGAGGACCCTTGTGTAGTCTTTTGGCAAAATTAGGTTAGTATTAAATGTAGGAAATGTAGTGATAGAATCACGCATATGGCTCTATTGTTCGCGTATAACATTCACAGCCATAAATATACAAGGCTTATATTGTATCATAAGGAGAGGCTATATGGGACTACCCACCTCGGAGCACTTCATCACATCGGATAGGAGTCTCTGCTATTAGTTGTATAGTCGTGCTTCTAAAGGTCTTTGTTGCCCTAAAACTATAGACGAGCGAGTAAGATGCCACTGGTCTATTCTGGTTAGCAATGCAGGCAAGCTATTCACATCATGAGTATACATGCTGTACATATACGGAGGCCTGCTTTCAATACCGAAGGCAAGGACTAGGTACGGTAGCCGCATGCAACCATCCCGACAGCAAGCTTGTCCCGATTACATGCATCCCGATGCAATCCTGCGAACAATCGAAAGAGTGCAGTCCAGCGCCCGCCCGACCTTCTTTTAGATCTACATTCATCATCAGTTAGCGCACTCAACGTAGGACTTTGACTTCATGGCGGCCTGATGAAAGAACGAAAGCGGTATCATCGCCAAAACCCTTCCGGCCAGGCGAAATAAATATATATACCGCAACGACTCGTCAGAGGGCTAAGGACTGTTGGTTCCGATAGGATCCCCTCTCATCCCCTTTTACTTCTTAGCGGGGAAACCAGAAGACTGCCGTTATGAATCCCTACCTACTGTACTACTTAACTATGTGGCGGAGAGTTTACTCCGGCTACCAAGTCCCCTAGATCATGGTTTGCAGGGCAGTGATTCAGCGTCCGGATTGCAGTGGCCGTCATGCTGAGTCTTCAAATTCAACCATATATGATTTATCCCTACCATATGTCATTAGAAATGCCGAAAATCCATTAGGTGGCTCCCTTCCAGCGTATACATTTGTTATTCATGTCGGTTTATGTGCACATACATATTAGTAACGAAGGCGAGAAAGAACCCTTTTCACCGGACCACGAACGGGATCCTCATTTCGTCTACTTTCGTTTTACTGTAGCACTACACGCCCCTGGTCTTCCGGGACGAGCTTCTCTTTCGCATACTGGATTATAGCTGCAAGAAACGTAAGAGTCACTAGAACGGAAATTTTGGATTCTGTCAGTCAAAACACTTCTTGCAGCACCCCTAAAGTGGATAGGTGTATCAACATAGTTAGAATCTATTATTATCAGGCCAAAGGAGGAGATATAATTATGTGGTGTCTCCAAAGGTCAACACGCCTTTCTTCCTTTTTGTGCTGCTAACGGCTTGATAATGTAAGAAGTTGGATAATAAAATGGTATCACTCTGGGTTCTAGACATGTTCCTTGTCATCATTGAAGGTATGCTGGCCTATATTATATTATTATTATTACTATGTCTCGTAGTTGTTTTTTGTCTTTCCTAACCGCACTCATCCAGTGCTAACATATATGAAGCAACGATAAAATGTCCGAAATGTTCTATTTTAAGAGCTATCAACACGCTCCAACAAAACGGTTCCGTAGCCATCGGTAATAACGAAATAGAATGCCAGACGGCAATACCTTATACAGAAACTTGTAATATTGCTACCTCCTTTGAAATATTAAGAGCTGCTCGATCTATGGGTGTTCGAGCTAAGGTCCTTCTTAGGTGCATTACGCAACACGCGACGGGGTAATTTGCGATCACTAATCACTATCCGCGTCACGGCGACAAGGCATCAAGAAAGTGTATGTGAGGGGAAAGAGGAACGAAACCTCAATCGTACCTCCTGCACGACCTGCTTCGGCCTCCAGTAAATATGCATGGATTTTCTTTCTTTTTCTAGCAAGCCACAGTAACCGGGAGATGTTAAACCAAATACAGACGTAGCCCATTAAAGAATATGCCCAGTTATACCCACTAGGAAAGCGAATGGGAACAAGAAAAGAGCCGACCCTTAGATGAATTCTTTCTTCTTCAGCATGAGCTTGGTGTCCATGGAGACGAAAGAGAATTCCTCCTTATCGTTGTACGGGTTTCTCGTATCCGCGTACTTAATGTCGTACTCCGATAGAATCTTAGTGAGGACCATTTTCAGGGCGGAGACGGCGAAGAACCTGCCGGGACAAGCTCGGTTGCCGTAGCCGAAAGACAAGTCGGAAGTGCTCGGTTGGGCAGCGAGGTACTTGTTCCCGACACCAGGAGACTCTTGACGCTTCTTGTAGTTCCTGAGACCATCAAATACCTCCGGATTAGGATAGAAAGCCGGGTCCGCCATGATGTTAGTACTGGGGAAGCCGACCCAGGTGCCTTTGGGAATGTGTGTTCCATCTTTGAGGGTGATGTCTTCCATTGCAAACCTTGTAGGTGAATCTGTTCCCTTGCGTCAGAGATTACGTTGAAACAGGAAAATGGAGGTATCACTTACATAAAAGCGGCTGATGGAGACGCAGTGTCTCAGCAATGAAGCTGTCCATCTTCTCAAGCTTGGCAAGAAACTGCTTCTGTAGCGTCTCCGGCCCAGCTTCTCCCATGGACCCAAGCTCTTTCTTGGTCTGGGCAATCTCGTCCCGAAGGATGTCGAAGTACTCCGGGTGAGCGCAGAGGTTGAAGATGATAGAGGTCAGGGTCATGCTAGTGGCGTGGACACTAGCGAGGATGGCAAAATTAACGCGGTAGGACATCTCAACCGCAGTCCTCTCGTGCTCTTGGGCATGCTCCAACATCCAGTAAAGCAAGGTGTCTTTGTCTTCCGGGGTCGAAATGCCGGACTTCCATCTTTCTAAGATGGGAGCTACAAGCTCGGCGCTCACGACCTGGGACTCTCGAAGTTTTTGCAACCTCGGAAGCATTCGAGCGACTAGGGGACGGAACCAGGATGGTAATTTCTTCAGCAGAAGCCCTACGGACATTGTGTTGTATGAGACATTGGCGGCCATTCGGCACCATTCCGTATCACGAGATGCTTCGGGGCCCAAAACAAAGTCAGTTGCGATTCGGGAGTAGATCATACGTGTGGCACGCTCTATCGTGACTTCGGTCCACTCTAAGAGACAAAGTCAGCTAGTCTATAAATATTGACCACACAAGGTACATCGTGTAGTTGTGAGTATGAATAACATACCGATAGATTGGGGGAACTCGAGGGGCATCGCCCAGTCGAGGACACCCATTGAAGAGTCAATGTACTTGGGGAGATCAGCTGTGAGCTTGTTTAGAGACCGAAATAGCAGGTTGTTGTTGATGATAAAAGTGAGACCCGTGTACTCGTGGGCTTGGTTCTGTTCATTGTGTAAGCAGTATGAGGAGACAATGTAGGATAGGGGTCAATTTTCGCACAATTGCAGCAATAATCTGAGCGTTCAGTTTGGTATTTGGGATACTGCGCATGTCGTTGAGGTGCTTTTGTGGCAGGATTGTAACGTCACGATCCCAGCGTCTGATCACAAAAGGCTTTTCTCTGGACTGCATATACCGTGATATTGATTAGTAGCAATGCTTTATGGATGAAGCCATACGAACCCGTTCGTAACCCATCGTGAGTATCCTTCTAGCATCCCAACTCCACCGCAATCTGAGCAGCCATGTAGGCTCGAACCAGGACCGGTATCCAATATACTGAGCATTGGTCACAAGCTTTGGAGGGTGAATCCAAGATACAATCGTCGAATAGAGTATGAGACCAGCCACCACTGTCACGACCTTTGACAGCGCGTTCGAACTACCCAGAACCTTGGTGAGTTCAGAGGGTTCAGATATCTCAAACTGAGAGCCATTGACACCGTTGAGTTGTTCTAAGATGCCCATTCTTAAGACAATATACTAAGAGTGGATGGTGTGATGAAAATAATATGAACAAGTTGCAGTTACGAAGAACGGGTCAAAGGTGACGCAAAATAGAAGGGATGTTAAAGATTATAAGACTGACTCGACCAGGTGAACTCTATAGGAAGAGACCTTGCTGTAAACGTAGTAATATATCCTCATCTTCTTGCTTAAGTTGGCAAGTTGATACATGTGTTGTTGGCGTACGACAACCTGTATCACCGGACTAACTATACGAAACCAACCAAGTCTTTTGTTTCTGCCATCTGACACTTGAATCCTTCAGGACTAAGTGGTACCTCTGCAACATTGACGATATCGCGCGTCATTGGCCAACTGCGCATATTATGTGATTCACATCTTTTATTCACGTATATACTAGGGTTAAATTAGATTACCAACGGACAAGTATAGTTACTGTGTAACCAACTTAGAAGTGAACTCTGTCGGTGAATAAAGATACGCATACGCATTTCGTCGGCTAGGTCTTTTCCACCTATATCCTCTTTCTGTCTAAAGTAGAAGGACTCATACATTATTGAATGGAATTTGCTTAAGCTTATTCTAGGCATAGCAATGTTCTAACATGTGATTGAATATAATCTGATGTTGGTAAGCTGTAATATGATATGCTACATAGACTCCATTCTATATAGATTATACGTGTTTGTAGGCATCAGGTTACTCACGAAGTAAGGGATAATTAAATATATGCATTTGCAACCGGAAAAACCTGAGTTCTGCACCATACCGACTGTCTTACAGCAGCTCACTGTGTAACTTCGCGCTCTCAAGGCGTCAGGCCATTGTATTGTATTTTATATACGGCCTGGTAGTTCGCTGCAATAGAGTGGACATAGTGGTGGAGCAGCTCTACTACCTACGTGTATATAAGGGTGATCCGCAGCCCTAGGTTCTCCTTTCCTCTCTTCTTCTCCAGAGCTTTGGAATACTGGTCACAATACAAGGCATTTAGAATTCCATATAGTTCTAGACACAGATTTTGGTAACGAATCACCTAAATGATGGTGTTGGAGTAGTTTAGTATGTAATATTGTTAATTAGTGTATTGTTGCGGTGATGACGGCGTAAAGGAACGGTGATGTAAGTATGTGCAGCAAAAGTAGGTGGAACGTTCCTGGCCCTACATACCATGATGTGGATAAACTGATAACCGTATAGTGATCACCGTGTAAGGGGGGCGCGGTCGCGTATGTATGTTGTCACGAGGCATGCCAAATTATCTTTCACCACCAATCATTCTGGCGAGAAACACTATTCGTGAGCGACCTAAGGAGACAAACGGATGAGAAATCCATGATAACTGGTATCAATACACAAGCCATGTTCGAAGAGCCAAGGCGGGAAGGATTCCCATATGTCCACGAGCGTTTGAAAGCGGTGTGATCTTGCGGCTGTGTGACCTTGGAAAAGGGACTAATGTGTACGTGATAAATGGGTGATAGTCCAATGATAGCTAGCTATAGATACCTGAGGTGTTTACTAAGCATTACTACTGTGCAGGAGGTTAATAAAGCCCCCAAGCCTGTCTCGGGGACTATAATCCAAGAAAGCCTTGAGTGCGATATATAATACGCTTGCTCAAGTGGGTCCACCACGACGAAATAAAAATAGGGGCCACCTAAAAGAGATGTTCATAGAGTCAAGAGGGTCACGAAAACCATTGAACTCTAGCAAAATTGAACATTTACTATAATACTGATGAGTGTAGAAAATGACGACTTCACGGAGGCTCATTCACGGGACTGTCAATCAGTACCATAAAACATGCGGTATCGGTGCTATGAGCGGCACGGCCAACGATACAGCCTGGATCTCTACGGCAAGTAAAAGAGTCAATGATCTAGAGGAGAGGGAAATTTGGTCGTTTCCGGAGTCCTACTAACACCTCATTAGGACATAGCCCGACGACTATGGGGTGCACCACACTAGTTAATGGCATTTTCAGCACTGCCACCCAACCCTCTACTGGCACTGGAACGACACTTGGATAAGCCTTTGCCAACCTAGAACTTGCGCTTTCAAGATGAGGCCAGAAACCACATCGATCGTGCGGCCCTCACCGGCTATCCGCAGCGGCCACTCAGTTAAAGTGACTCACGCAGGAGCAAGTTGGTGCAACATCATATCTTCACCAACATTTTTGCGGACCGTGGTTGGTAGATGGTGATTGAGGCGCATGATTACAAAACATGTTAGTCACGAACTAAACATCAAATCGTCTATTCGTCCTCAACGGTATAACACGGCATTTGCAGAAGTAACAAGATATGTCACGAGGAACTATCACAATACACACCGAAGTCCTAGACGCATCTTGCATAGATACGGCACAGCATCACCTTTCGAGTTTGGGGTCTAGTTCACATGGTTGCCAAGTTACGTCAATACAAGGCTAGATACATCGCAGTACATTAATGAGCAATTAGAAGCCCTTTCAGGATATCCGAGAAGGTTTTGACTAACATTTCCTGTAATAAAACAGCAAGGTATAGTAGCAGTGTGGGAAAAGGTCACAAGCAGCTAAACAACCCATCGCATTATCCTGCATTATCACGCCACCGAAGGACATCCGGAGTTACTTCATTCTGATGTATTGCTAATCTATTCTCTAAATATAGTCAATGGGGAGATTTGAGAGAAATGAAACAAACATGCCACTTACCCATTTGCCCTATACATATAGGATAAGTCCAAAAAAACACAGCCAACTCCGTGAATAGTACCGACTACAAAGTAAAGTTTGACCCGGGTTCGCAAGCTATGAATTCGACGAAGAAAGAAATAGCAAAATTCATGATAGCCTTGATAAGGGCGATAGTTGCATACGCGTCCTGTGTACATTTGCGGTGGCAGTGTAGCAGATAGGTATTCGAGATGAGCGATAAGATCGGGCCCGAAAATCGCATCCACGCCAAAGAAAAATACGGGGACGAATCAGTATACCTTCGCGCTGATAGCGAATCGGAATCCCCAGTACCCTACATAGTTAGCAATCATGTAATGAGTACCGAGAAAAGCGGCTGGAAGGAAGCGGCGCAGCCGTAAGACTAATAGGCGCGCCAAGGAGTGAAAATGCAAAAAATGCGGAAAGCATCGCTTTAAAGTAGGTAGGTAGTTATTATTGCAGAAGAGGCCGTTATATACCTCAGGATTTTATAGCCATGTGATTTTTTGGGTTGCTTCCGGCTCGGCTGCCCCTTCTGAATCCCTGAAATCGACTGAATAATCGACTTAGTCTGGTAAATCGATAAGGCTGCTACTAGAGCTGGTACCCTAACTCTCTTCGTTGACCAACACTTCTTCTATATTAATGTTGTGTTTCTTGGCCCCGATATAAGTAGTCTCAGGGGCGAATGAGAAAAGCTGGAAAAATGTACGCCGATCTGAATATTGACACTATCGAGTTCAGCAAGTAACTACACCGATAAATTTAACAATCAGCCCTGTTATGATCGAGACTTACTCGTATTGAAAAGCTCAGATCTTACCTTAGCCCTGGACTGGACGATCTGGGTAGCAATAACCTGGCCTAACAAATTGCCCCCAGTCAAGGTAAAATGCCAAAGGGAGAGGAGAAAGCCGCGCTGATGGGAAAGCCGAGGCGGGTTTATTCTGCTAGAGACGTTATATACTTACGTAGTCCCAGCCTCTATCCCCATTCACTAGTTAACTTAATTTGTTTTGTTGCCCACCCACCCGTGAGAGATATATAGGAGGTGAGAGATGGACATGTATGAATGCTTCTTGCTACCAGCCTGAATACTACGAGAGTTAACAACCAAGTCTTAATACGAAGAAGGTTCCCACTGGATAAGAAACAACAGTTACAAGCAGGCACATGGAGATTACAACACACCATCCAAAAGAAATGCCATCACGTGGTTATTGGAGCAGATAACAAAGCGATTGTTCCATTGTTCACCCACCAATCCTAGATCCGACTCCAGACCTACTACTATACTCTGTCTAAGCCTAACAACGATATTGCGAGAGAACACTAGATTCCGTTTAACGACAAGTCAGAAGTTAGAAGAACGACGGTTTGTTTCTAGGGCATCGCATATATAACCTAGGTGCATTCCTCCCTTTCAGCACATCATAAGCCTAGCCGCATGTGTATTGAGCTATACTTGCTTTTCTCTAACACTGGCACACCAACAATACCGCCACGGAGCATAGCGAGAAGGGAAAAAAAGAAGAAGCTATATTTACATTCACATTCCCATTCACATCCAAGCCTAAGTGCTCCATCAAGCCCACGGAGACCAAGGCCTCGCTCACTAATAACGACAAGCCTCATCCAGCGCGGAATGGGGTTCATCCCGCGACGAACCACAGCAGCCGCGCAGGTCGGGTTCCTTGGGCGTGTACTTGAACAACTGCAGCAGCAGGAGCACGATGCTGGCACAATCACCACCATAGCCCCAAACCCGCCCTTCATGGCGCGCAGCACCAATAATAGCACAAATGAAGGTCCACGCATGCTCCCAGTGCTCGATATCATCCCCGTCCGCGACTTTTTACAGACCTGGCTTGCATCCTCTCCAGAAGCTCGGAGGGGGGACAAGCAGAGGCGTCGAGAGCAGCAGCAGCAGCAGCAGCTCGTTGCGAGGGACTGCTATGGACCGTGGACTCCCCTTAAAGCCAAAGCAAACGCCGCGGTAGTGAATGAAGCAGCGGACTACACGTGGATGAGGAATTTGTCCGTGGCTGGTACTAGTAACCACGACAAGGCTAACAGCCACCATCACCACCATCACCACCACCACAATGGCAAAAGAGAGAAGGAGAAGCAGGAGGAAGGAGAGGTTCATCATCAGAAACGCAGTCGCATCACCACCACCACCACCGCAGCGCAAGCGCACAGCGAACTCTCGCTATTCTCGCGGTGGCTGCGCGCGAGCACAGCCAACATCACGGACGAGGACGGGAACGCGTCGGTAGCCGTCGTATACGCCTCTGCGTCGGCGACATATGTCCCCCCTCCCCTTCCCCTCCGACCCACGACTACAACGACGACAGCAGCTTTCTGGCGCGTGCTAGTCCGCTCGCTATACGAACTCCTGCGCCACCTCCCGCGGGACGACGTCTTTTTCCCGCGTCGGGAGTGGCGGCGGTTGTCGAGGGATGCGTTTCAGCGGTTTCTGGCACCGGGGAAGGATTTAAGCAAGGGATCGTCAGGATCATCATCATCAGTCCCGGTAGTAGTAGTAGAAGACGCGCTCGAGGCAGGCGTTGGGATCCTAGAGGCGCTGGCGGGGATGACGAGGAGTGACTGTGATGCGGAGGATAGTCATGATGCCAGCGGTAGTAACGCTGGTAAGAGTAGAGATGCAGGTGATGATGACGACGTAGAGGATGAGGCCGAGCGACGAAGACGGTATCTGCAGCGACAGCATCGAGGTTGGAGGCCACGGCAGCCGCAGCTGGTGCTGCTCGTAGATTTGACCGAGGTGGCGGACCTGACCGAACAGCTGTGGCGGACGTGTTTGGTTCGGAGGTTCGTCGAGGCGCTCGAGGCGCTCGTGGAGCGGAATGGGGCTATGCTGTTGCTCGTAGGCAGCGACGGTAGATATCGAATGCGCGTAAGTGAAGTCTGTAGATGAATGCCGTTGAGCACGGTCGATGGATGGTCTAAGGGTATTATATACATAGCGTAGAAGACACGTATGGGAGCTGCGCTGATGGGAACTATGCACGTAAGTAGTTAAACAAGGCGGTGGAGGGCTCGATCTGTAGAGAAGGTAAGCAATTCTCATGAGAAGGTTTGTCTTATCTTAGGTCGAGTGAAGAACGGAACGCAAGTCGAAAGATAAAAGAAGAATCTATGTAGGCCAGTCACCCAGTCTATCCTAGGTAGCAACCAAACCTGCACCATTAGCTTTAGCAACTAGCTCATCCATCACAGGGGCAGGGCATGTCAATAATAAAAAAAGCAAAAAAAACACAAGATAGAAGAATTACTAATGAAATCTCATTGTCCGTAGTATGTGTCTGGTATGCAATTGTGCCAAAAGGCAGCCGTAGCCACCTCGCAAAGGTTGATGAATGATGAATGATGCATCCTATCGATTTTGTATCTCAAGTCACTTGACGCCCTCTCTCCCGCTTTGCCCCCCTCCCCCCTTTGCCTGAGAGTATTCCATGCTGATTGACCAATGTTTACCAAAGCTTCGGTTTCCCTTTTTTCCACAGAGCTGTCCGTTTCCCCTCCCATGAATGACCTGCAGTCCGAGGAGCTAGGTTGCTTGCTTGCTTGTCCGTCCGTCCAAAGTGGGTTCCCAACTGAGGTTAGAAAAGAAGTAACTCCCGGCATCGTCGTGTCGAGTGTTTATGCACGCATCTCACATGTAATAATCGAAAGACCTGCAAGTTGCCCTAACGCCTATGCCGAGAAAAAAGGTCCGAATACAATGAAGTTGTCGATTAGTGACAACCTAGTCCCTAGAATTCATATAAAGTAGATACAAAGGAAATGATGTAATGAGGTTATAAGTGTGGCACGAAAGGTTTACTAGGCCGTTTGCAAAGGGTTGCTCGAAAAGTAACACGGCCAACAGTCAAGCCGGTCGTGTGTTCTCATGACTTCGTACAAGATCGTAAATCACCGGTCAAGCCGGGGATGCGTCTGCCACCCGTTGATATAAGCCATCAGTCCCATACCAATCATCACGACACCGATCATCGACGCAAATGGGACACTGTTAGCGAGTACTTCATCGTGTTTGAAGCTGCCAACTGAGGCTGTTAATGGCGTTATAGTATTGGCTCGTGATAGTGTCGGAGGATCGGCTGGTTCTCCCGGTGTCGTGTTCCCCTGGCTAGAGCCTGTTGATGGAGTCCTAATCATAGTAGATGATCCATCAGATACTTCGCTCTGGTCATCGAGCTGGTGCGTTACGTGAGTGTTAGCCTGCGATTGCGCCATCTTCTCACGAGAAGCTGCCTCCCTAGCTTCCGCATCTTTTCTAATCTGCAACGCCATCTCAGCCAACGATTTCCGATCAGCGTCTCGTTCCGCCTCGGCTGCTTCTGCACGGTATTTAAATGTGTCAAGCTGCTGTCGTAGATCCTTCATCTCGAGTACCATAGTCTCGATTTGGGCGTGTAGATGTGTGGCGGATGCCTCCATAACCTCAGGTTGAACTGGGGGAGACATTTCAACGTCGCTTGTTGGCTTATCATCTTGAGCAGCCTCGAGTATCTCCACCGGTGGTTCAAAAGCGGCTTCTAGGGTATTCACTTCAGCTTCCGGCTTGACGGGTGACCCATTCAGCTTAGAAGCATTAATGTCCTCTAGCCTCCTAGCTAAGTCTTCCGCCAACTCCCGGGCCTGCCGCTCTTCCTGTAATTTTTCCTCGAGAGCACGCATGCGGGAGCCCTGCGTCTCGATTTCCCTCTTCGCATTATTTAGGGCCTCGGTAAGTTGTAAAATCTGACTCATGTTCCCCTCTTGGCGAATAGGAGAACTATTCTGAGTGTGAGGCTTCGGGCGCTCAGTAACTCCTCGCTTTAACGAAGGGACGTCAGGCTTCTCAGGTAACGGTTGTTGGGGTGGGGGCGCGGGCGGATCAGAAAATCTTGTTTTGTTGTCCGATCGAAATGATAATCCATTTCCGTTTATCATAGGCATCTTCGGTTGCTCCGCTAGCTCTGGTTTCTCGGTATCTTTGATATCATCTTTAGAAAGTAGGGCACCGATGAACTGGCCAGTCCGCCCTAAATCTTGAGATTGAAGGCGTGCGGTACGCATTTCGTTCTATACATATTTGTTAGAGATATCACCCGCGAAGGGCGAGTATGCAGATAGACTAACCTGAAGCCTTTTGACGATCTGTTCCGTGCTGATGGGGGAGAAGAAAAATCCTCCCCGCTGGTGATTCATTCCGTTTGGCTGGGGACCCATCATACCATTTGAAGGAGCCATTCGGCCGTTGGCCGCCATTGGCGCTTGACCCCCATTTCTTCCGCGGAAAGGCACACCAGCTTGGGGTTGCATCATCATTGCCCCATTTGCCGGATCGAGGTCACCAAAGTTCATATCAAGTAGGTTGTTTGAGGGGCTCATAAATCCGGCATGTTCAACCTTGGCGGCAACTTTGTGATGAACGATCGTCTTTTGGTCTTCGCTCACAATGTCGATACCAAGCTCTAAATGGTCTGAGCTTTGCAGTTCGTGGGGTTCGGACTCGCGGTTTTCTTGTGATAGTCGAGTCCCGTTGACAAAAGTTCCATTGGATGATTTAACGTCACGAATCCATATCTTTCCCTGCCTATCGGCCCATATCTCCGCATGCTGGCGGGACAAGACTTTCGAATCGAAATAGCCATTAACGGGAGTCGGAACAGTCTTCACATTCGTCTGACGACCTATCCTAAGGGTCTCAGGGGAAAATGGTACAGATATGGTCTTCCTCTCGAATGTGCCGTTCTGCGATAGGAGGTAAAGAACTGGTTGGCCAGCTGTAGGCATCGATTCCGGTATGGGCCCCCTTGACATAGCTTGCTGTGCAGCCATCTGAGCTTGAGATGGAAGAATGGGAGCAGCAGAGTGGATACCATTTACAGCACCATTCAGTCCATTAGCGACCTGTGATTGCCTCGTTGTCATACCGGGCTGAGCGAAGTCCAGCTGGCCATCAGGTTTTCGCGAACCCCAGGGAGCTTTAGGTTGGGGTCGCTTTCTCGCGCCGGTAGCAACAGGCGCACCACCAACAGCGCCATTGGCAGTGCCATTATTAGTTGAGTTTTGCCATGAGTTCATATCGGTACTTGCCATCGGAGCGCCATTTGTCTGAGAATTGTTGGAGTTGGGGTTGGAGTTGCTCGTGATAACGGTAGTGGTAGACGAGTTCGATGATGTAGATGCAATAGATGATGATGAGTTATTCCGCTGCAAACTCTTACGCGGCATAAGCATACGATTGAGCTCGTCTGGGTTCATTTGATGGTTTCCGTTAATGCCCCATGCCGGTCGGTTATGCTGGGTGAAAGTCGGAGGACTTGCGACTGCCGTCATCAGGAAGGATGTGTCGTTGAATTTACTCTAAGTCGGAAAGCACGTGCCTGCGGATGTAAAGCCGATAGATGGCAAGAAGGGGATGTAGAGAAGTCGATACGGAATGAGATATGGTGTCGGCAAGCCTTGTAAAAAAAACTATCTTCTCCCTTTTTTCCCCTCCACGCGAGCGAAACCAATAGGAAACCACCCGATCGATAGGCGCGTCCTCGAGACAAATGATCCAAGTCTAAATCGATGCTTATTGATAGCTAAAATGATTTCGCTCGAGATAAATTTGCTATCGGAATCGGGAAGAAATGTATTAGTCAAGGGAAGAGTTTAGATGAATTGCTGGGTTTAGTCGAGAATAATGTGTCGGGGTTGATTTGCATCATGCAAGAAGAGTATTCGTAGAGTAGAGAGAAGTTGAACGGAGTGGCGTAAAAAAAAGAGAGAAAGAAGGAATGAGAGTCGTATCAAAGACCAACCAGTGAAGAAATTAAGGTAAACGGGTTAAATCCCGATATAATCTAGAAAAGGTCGCGATGCGTGCAGGTGGTGGTGATTACATGGAAGAATTGATGAGATGATGTTCAAGACATCTATCAGTGTAAAGAATTGATGAAGGGTTAACTAGTTAATCTAGGAAGGTCGTCGGTTGTCTAGGCGCTGGCTCTAACTAACTAATCTTCAAATGTCAGGTTCAGTTCCTCTCTCTCTCACTTAGCAGCTTAGTTATCCCCATTTTTTCCTTTTGGCTAAGCGCCTTAGTTAGAATTCACTAACTACCTAGGTAACTAGCGGGCCCTAAGGAGGAGGACATACATACAATGCAACGCTTCAACAAAAAACATAGGAAACAACCTAAGGCTGATCCTGGCAAGGGCGCCACCGTAAAGGAATAAAATCAAAATCACGGTAGAAAGGTAAATCAAGTAGTGGTCAAATTCTTTCTCTAAGGGAGGGTCTGTGTTCTAACTCCTAATAATATTTGGGTGCTTTGGGTGGATAAGAGAGCAGGACCAAGGAGACCAAAGGGGGACCCTTTCTTGAGGGGACGGGACAAAGAACGTTGGTTGGTTAACTGAATCTTGAAGAAGTGCACGGACCACTTGAGGGTATAGTTATTGGCTTCTGATGTTACAGGGCAGCGAAGATGTACTTCATACTCCATTGTACAAAATGACACAAAGTCAATTCATGCAAATAACTCCAGACTTGACACTTTTGCTTTGATCCGGCATATATCACAATGAACTAGTATATCTCACAACCAGCCGCATAGCATTAACTTCAAAAGATAAACATAGTGATGCGTATGAAAAAACCACGTACATTATTCATATAAAATAGACATCTTTTCCTTAGTGGTAAGCTACACATCTTTGACTATAAATGATCGTACAAAGTCTTTAATAGTCAATGTACCATCCAAGTACCACTAAGTGAGCAGAACCTTCAAGGCTGAGCACGTGACTGAAACGAAAAAGGAAGGCGCTTTGACCATAATACTCTGTACCCGTCGCCCGTGTCATGCTTATCGATAACTAAGTTCAGATCGAGATGAGATGACGTTGTCAGCTGGAAGCATATGGCAGATTCCATACCAGAGATCAGACAGCTGGATCATACCACTAACACCCCACCACAGCCGCACCGTCGACTCAAAACAGCTTTAACAGCAGTCGCATTTCGTTGGAGTAGGAAGCTTCTCCACCTGAATTATCCAAAGCTACCCCCTCTGCTAAGCCCTACGACATCAAACTCAGGAGCAATCTTAGTGAATCTAAGTAGCCACGGAATTGCGAACACAGTAACCTTCCGCCCAAGGAATAGACGACTCGACAACTCGACCGATACCCTAACCCGAATACATCCTTCTAAAGATGCCGCCTGTACCTAGTCAACGCGGTCCTACGGGCCCCTCTACCGTAGACAAATGTTCGCCGTTCTCCCTCCTCGAACCGTTTACAGCGAGCTTAACTTAAGTACTAACATATGTGACTTGTAGTAAAAATGGGTGCGATGATGGGCGGAAGTAGGTTGATCTCGAAACAAGCGCTTCTATAAGAACCTTTGGAGCTAACTTGTGGAATCCACCTCCAGCTGTTGGTGTTATAATCGGCTTTATATTCGGTTCGTCTACTTCCTAGCACCAATATCATGGTACGACTGACGGGCGACTAATCCACGGCCGGTAGGAACTGTGAACATATTTAGATACGGTGCCGGACCAAACGGCATTATGAGGACTTTGGCGCAGTATATGGCGGGGTCCGGAGCCACCTTTGGGTAAGTGCGGACGGGTCGATAGAATCATGATATAACTCAGCTGATGACTTTTCTCGTACAGTTTCTTTATGTCCATCGGAAGTGCCATTCGAACAGATTCATCACCGATCGTTGCTGAAGCCTTCGCCAGGGCACAACGACGACCCTTTATAATGGCCGCACAGCAAGCCTACCGACCACGCTCTCCGTAATGTGTTCGTCCATCTAAGACCAATAAGATCCGTCAAGCACCAATTTATAGTGCTAGCAGAAGCAACGTCCATTCTGCTCGATATCATGTATAATCATACTATGTGTAAATAACACGGCGTTGTGGAATAACTCCTTTTTACGTAACATATGTCCTGCAATCATGTGGGCAGCCCCCCTCAAAAAGCAAGCGGTTATTAAAAAATCATATTAGGAGTGTTTCTGGAATAGAAGCCTTCAGCTATTGCGGCTGAATGAGGCTGTCTCCTCCTAAGTCTAACCATCATCAAGTCGAGCTTATGTAGCACCAAATGTGACGGTTAGTTCATTTTTTTCTACTTAGCTATTCACAGCACTAGAAGTTGCGCTTTACTCGATCAATGGGAGCTGGCAAATAGCTGAAGACTACTATTGGCGTCATGTCTTAGAAGTTGTGTCTCACATCATAAATGCCCTTCTTTTCCCATCCAATCTCCGGTTCAGCCAATTTGTTTAGCCACGGCCCGAGGACAACCAATGCAACCTTCGATCATACTTAAATCCGAACCTAGTTTGCGCACCCCTGCAACCGCCCACTACATGAGGCGTTGCTGTACCGCCAACTTCAAGTCGTATTTAGCGGCCGCCAGCGGGTTATCATGACGCATGTGTTGTTACTCCTCAACCGCTCTGCTATTTTGGGTGGAACACTTCGCCTCCACAAGATAGGAGATATCCTAGTCCAGGGGCATTACCCCACAACATCTCAGACACCAAGACATAAGCTCCGATCTGAATCTCAGCTGTCCACTGTACGGGTAGTGAGCAAAGTATCACCAGGTCTTGAGATGGGGAACTCAAGGTTCGAGTCCCGTAAAGCTTCTGGACGATAACATCCGATCATAGCATCTGATCATTGGCATCCGGTCAAAGAATAAGCTTAAATAAAGTATAAGCTTCGCCCATACTCAGGCACCGTATAGATATCCATGTCTGCCCCCCTGACTATGATAGACACGGCGAACCGAAACCGTAAAGAACATGACTCGGAGAAACCTTAATCAAGTCTAATCTATCAACCCCTTGAAGCCACGGGCGCGGCTCAGTCTGGTCCCAGAGCCAACTAGTCGGTTGCTTTTGTTTCCCCTATTGTGGTTTCTTGCGATGCAAACTAGCTTGCATGCGGGCTTTGACCGGTATCCTTTTCCAGATTCGACGTCCTCGACTCATAGCACCACCTACCGCCCGTCACATCCTAGGCGCCTCAGTAAGCTCGCTAAGCCCGTTGTCTTAAGTGGGCTTGATTTTCAAATGCAAAATGGGGCATGAGTCCTGTGACCTGATTATGGAGTTGAGGGGGTTCCTCTGTTCCGTAGTCTTGTAGACAAGACGAGAAAGTCCATCGACAACTACAAGACTACAACTCCAAGATGCCAAGACGCCACGCTGAAGCCATATTCATCTCAGGAAACGTCCACTCCAGTTTGCATGATGTGGTGATCGACCAGACAAGCGGGAAGTCGTCTTTAGTACCCCGGAAGATCTCTTATAAGCTGCGGACACCCCGTCTTTCCCTTCTCTCTTCTGGTTGTCCCCTCATGAGCATTGCCATTCGGTCCTCTCGCTAGGTAGTAGTTAGTACTTTTTTTTGTTTCCTTGCATTCTTTTAATATTTTTGGCTTTCCACTCGGAGCCGTCCAATCGTTCTCTTAAAAATGGGGTTGGGTTTCTTAAAGTCGTGTAAAGGTCTGCTTGGAGCACTAACATCAAAGTCACAGAACGGGTAAGAAGAGCCAACTTGCCCTGTTTTCCTCTTTAAGTCATGCCCTTCCCATCACTACGCCTTAGCTTGCTAGCTGCTTCTGACCCCCCATCCTAGAAAATCACTTTGGGGCACACTTGCGGCCCCGACACTTCCTCTATGGATCATCAGTCACGGCGGCTATGGAGGTCACGGTGGCCACGGTGGTGGTCATGGCCCTTACGAAGCTTGCCCATGGGGCAATAAGACGGCGAGGAATTCTAACCCCTACACAGATGCCCCCGACACTGGAATAACCAGGACATACGAATTCAACATCAGCCGGGGGGTAATCGCACCAGACGGGTACGAGAAGAGCGTTATTCTTGTCAACGAGCAGTTCCCGGGACCGCTAGTCGAGGCTAACTGGGGGGATTGGATAGAAGTCAAGGTCAACAATTTCATCACAGATGATCCGCCCGAAGGCACTGCAATCCACTGGCACGGGTTTCTCCAGCACGGAACGCCGTGGATGGATGGCGTGCCGGGGTTGTCCCAGTGCCCTATCGCCCCCGGCAAGAGCTTCACATACAAGTTCCGAGCCGATCTCTACGGCACGTCGTGGTACCACTCGCACTACTCGGCGCAATATTCCGGTGGGCTCTACGGGCCAATGGTCATTTACGGACCAAGGAACGTCGACTACGACATCGACGTCGGTCCTATCATGGTAAACGGTACGCAACGCATGGCCCTAACCCACACCTGTCCCCCTTTTAACTCATCACAAACTGACATGTATCCATCTTCCCTCTCCGCGTAACAGACTGGTGGCACGAGGACTACTTCAGCGTAGTCGAAGAAGTCATGGCGCCCAATTTCACAGGGCAGACTTTCTCCGACAACAACCTGATCAACGGGCGGATGAACTTCGACTGCGACACCTCGCGGGACGACGACGCCACCTGCACGGCGAACGCAGGGCTGGCCAAGTTCCGGTTCGAGACGGGGAAGACGCACCGCCTGCGCCTCATCAACGGCGGCTCGCAGGGCGTGCAGCGCATCTCCATCGACGGGCACAACATGACGGTGATGGCGCAGGACTTCGTCTCGATTGAGCCGTACGAGACGACCGTCGTGACGCTGGGCGTCGGCCAGCGCGTCGACGTCGTGGTCCAGGCCCCCGAGACGGCCTCCCCGAGATCGGCGTTTTGGCTCCGCGCCAACCTCACCAGCTGCTCGCTCGCTAGCCAGCCCTACGCCCTTGCCGCCGTCTACTACGAGAGGGCCGACACCAACGCTATCCCCGACAGCGAGCCCTGGGACGTCCCCGACCCCGGAACATGCGCCAATGACGCCCTGGAGCTCACCAGGCCGTTTTACCCCATTGCGCTTCCCGAGCCGTCGTGGACGCAGCACATGGATATCGGGATGTATCGGAATGCTAGTGGGAATCTGCTGTGGACGTACGGCGTAAGTTGGATTCTTTGCGTTTCCCACTGATTTCATGTTGTTTTTCAAGAAACCCATCTGTCTGTATTGTGATATCAGTTAGTCGATTAGTTAGAAGGCTAACACATTGTCGATCGCTGTTGTAGGGCGTCTCTGGAAGAGTGAACTACGACGACCCGACGCTCCTACAGGCCTTGGAAGGTGATCTCGAGTTCGACCCCAGTATGAACGTGCATAACTTCGGGACCAACACCTCGGTCCGGTTCATTGTGGACAATCCGACGCGAGCGTATGTATTCATGACATCCCACCCCCTTCTTCTCCGAGACCATGGTCATCACCATTACCACCATCTACTAACCAAACGCCTATCCACCCTCACAGTCCGCACCCAATCCACGCCCACGGCCTAAACATGTACATCCTATCCTCGGGACCGGGGCTCTTCGACGCCTCCTCAACGCGAAGCCTCGAGGCGCTCGCCGACAACCCACCGCGCCGCGACGTGCAGAACGTGCAGCCGGGCGGCCACATCGTCGTGCAGATGGACGTGAAGAACCCGGGGATCTGGCCGTTCCACTGCCACATCGCGTGGCACGCTTCGGCGGGTTTCTTCAGCCAGATGCTGTTCCTGCCCGACGACATCCAGGCGTACGCGTCTGAAGTGCCCGAAAGCGTCGCACAGACTTGCAGGGAGTGGCGCGAGTATACCGCGAGCGGCGAGGTCGTCAATCAGATCGATAGTGGGCTGTAGATATATGCCTAGGTCTGATTCTCTAACTTGGTTCAGGGATCATCGGCAGTCGGCCTGGCGTGGGTATTGCTTACAGTCGGGGTTTGTATATTACAACCATGTCCTGGGAAGGCAAGGCGGGGGTGGCGGTCGTGCTGTATGGCTTCGGCCTTTCTATGTTAATATTTAATCGCGTTGGGTGTTGGCCATATGTCAGCCTCGAAAAGCGTTCACATTCTTTATATAGACCAATCATCAAGATATTTTATCAAGACCACCAGGATGTGCATGCTTAGGGATAACACTATTTTGAAGTCGTAGCAAGGTTGGTTTTCTCATCTTATGCCGCTCTCTTAGAGTTAGTTCGACACATTCATCAGTTAAGAATAGAATAATACTTTCACCGCGTCACTGCTCACCAGCTCTGAAGTGATACATTTGGTGAGAACTAGAATATAGGGCCAGGTAGGAGCTTTTTCCGGGTTTAAAATCATTTTTTATCAGCTTTGTCGAAGCTTTACGGAAAATGAAAATGAAAATGAAAATGAAAATCTAGGACTATAATATGGGCTAATCAGACGGTTATATTATACAACTCAGCGGCAGAGCAGATCCACTGCTGCTTAGCTGTCATTGGCCTATTCTCCGCAATAGAGCTGTTGGTTCATTTTCAGAATATTACCCTCGTCTAAATTCCAAATGACATGAAACATAGTCCTCTTCCAAGTGTCACATGATAATCGCAAACTTAAGCTTCATCAAAAGGGGCAATCTATATTCAACTCATACTGTCCATCACTTGTGCTTTTTAATAGGGTATCCCAAGTACTCAAAGTTTACTCAAATTCGATAGTCAAAACAGCCCGAGTTTAAAATATTTGTGTGTTTATTTTCTTGGCGTAAGTTTCTTTCCTTAGCAGCTGATTTGTTTAAGACTGAGATACAAGCTGCAGTCATATCCTGAACTGCGTCTACCCACTTGCAATGTCCAGGTATACGCTATACATATTTACCTACGACCGTGAGAGATATCATACGGGAGAGGTCAAACCCTACCACTGGTCTTTCTTCATCGAGAAAGAGTCAGTAGGTTCTAGCAGGCTAGGCATTGAACATCAGCTACGTGGCATGCCAGGGTCATTTTACTATCCAGGCCCGGAAAATGTAGAGCTTGAGAAACTCCAGCCCCGTAAGAATGAGCTGGATGTCGGCCAGCTGGACTCCTCTGAGCTGGCTGAGATCCATGACATTCTTAAATTGATTCGGATTGATAAAGTTGAGTCCTCCGGGTGGAACTGCCAGGACTGGACTCTCGATGCAATGGCAAAACTACAGGAAAGGGGCGTTGTGTATGATTATATCACGAAGGAGCAGGTCAGAAATTGGTTAAAGGAAGATATATGAATAAGGTGTTGTATTATCAGGACAACAATGTAATGATCCCCAAGGCTCTGAGGCAAGTATTCAAGTCTCTATGAGGTTTAGGTCTAGGCCGGAGATCAGTCGCTAGGTATCTAATCACATTACACCCTTACCCTTCCCGAACTATGTCTTCGGACTCTAGGGGCTTCTTCGATATAGCTAGAGCCTTCTGGTACCTTTCTAGCGCCCTGTACCGTGAGTGAGATATGTGTATGAACGCATTAAAATCAAGCTACGACTAGTAACGGTGGGAGGAAAGCATGTTTACGGCGACATATTGTATTTTACCATTTCGTAAGTGTGATGTATTTGCATCACTTGCATACGATGATAGGTTCGGTAGATGGAAAGACGACTCTATGAAGTGATGCCCCGAGTCCCAAAAGATGACTACGGTGGAATTCTGCCCTCCCTTGTTTTGTAGTGAGACTAAAAATAACTATACTGATTTATATTGTTCGTACTGATATATGGTTATACAATTATTAACTACATTATACATTTATATCGAAAGACAAACTTGACGCTGCACACTCAATATGGTAGCATTACGTTGTACAAGTCCCCCCAGCGCCCTACTTTTTTTCTTCTCTTCGTGAGCTAACTCGCAACCCCCCATCTAGTCGCTCTCTATCTGATCGTACCCTTTCTGGGTGCTTCTCAGAGCCGTGGTACTTCCCCGCTCGTCAGCTTCAAATGGATCGATCGGCGGTTTCTTCTGCGATCCACCACTCTTATTCCCACGAATGTCAGCCGACAGCTGATAGGTTGACCCTTTCTCCCTTTTAACATAATGGTTGAATAGGCGGGGGAGAACAGGGAAGCAGGCGACCAGAATGACGGAAGTACACTCCCCAAGCCTAGATTATGAATGGATGTCAGCTCTGAGCAAAACAGTATCTTGGAGTTAATGGCATATGCATCTGAGGTAACTTACGCCCAGGAACCGACAGGCTCGATAGCCTGTATAAGGTCTTCGCTTTGAACCAGCAAGATGGTGTAATAAAGTCGGATAATACTCGTAACGCAGGCACTATTTCACCAAGCCCATGACATTAGTATGATACCCATAGAACCAGCCCCTGGCTTGTTGAGTATGGACTTGGGCTGGTGGATAGCTGAACGAACACGGGAGACTTACAAAATACCAATAGCGAAAACCGCTGCAGCGCCAAGTTTCACCTTCAGCTTCATTTGTAACTCCCAGACGGCAGCTAGGGGAATGATAAGGATCGTGACGTCAGACACGACGTTGATGGCGCTGGTGGCTATGATGCTAGCCAGCGTGTCGATGCACTTCCCATCAAGTAAGGGGTTTGAAATCTTCGCCCGCGGCACACAGGCGAAGATGAAGGCAAACATGATGGCGACGTAGAAGGCCAGGTTGGCCAAGATGAGAGTCCAGATCGCCTTGAAGGCGAGCTTGTTGTGTCGGTGGTTGTAGAATATCGTCTCGATCTGCTTGAGCACGGCATACTTGGCGAAGAACATCGGCGGCCCGTAAAGAATCTCCACGATATTCGCGGCCTGCATGTTGTGTGACCAAGATTAGCCAGGCGTAACTATTCGTTTGTTCTACTTCATCTTCTCTGGGATGACTAGGAGCTGATCTCATGGAAACGGTGAGTACTTACCTCAAGGACCTTGCCCATATTGGCACTGGTCATCACGGATTTAGGCTGTCCTTGGCCATATACATTGGCAATCAGTTTCGCCGCAATGAAACCAGCAAGGAATACCTGAAAGATAACAATTCAGTACTAGCAATTCGGCACAATTTCACGAAATGGAGCAATACCCCTGATAGAATAAGAGACACTGGAATGAATTAGTTTGACTATTCCACGTGTTGTTCGAGGCTCGCCCACTGACCATCGCTCAGATCAAATGTCTTCATGACACGCATTCGCGTATAGGTCCGCAACAGAATTGAGATGGTGCACAGAGCCAGACAGACGGTGGCTAGGCTGATCTGCGAGCCGCTGATAGGGAAAGACACAAGAGCACCGGGCTCCTGGGTCTCGTGTTGGGATGGTTCCATTGCTCGACTTCAAAATCTAGGCTAACACAGGAAAAAAATATCATGTAATGGTTGTGCGAGGTTGCAACTCTCATAGGAGGGAACTGTGAGTCTGCATACTTGTAGTATTGAAGAGAGAGAAAAGGGGAGAGGGGGTGTTGGAGGTATCGAATCATCAAAGAAGGTGGGTTACATCGTGAGTTCGACTTCTCGGAACCGTGGCTATCAGTGAGTTACAGGGGACCGTCTAAGATATGTTGCATTCGGGTAGTAGTGTACCTGGAAACATTGCTGGGAGCGGGCAATCTCCAGCGGCTGCTTAATGGAACGCAATGCAGGGCCAGCCTACCCTGGCTATCTATGTAGTATTGATGTGCTTACTTAGGTAGGAGGTGTCCAGCCCCTGCTCTATATGTGCCGGCCGGCGCGGACCGTATCACTTACTGTACGCCACCATATAGTGCCGATCAAAAGGGGTGTATATAAGCAATGGATTACGCGATGAATCCTTCAGCTGGGTTAAGGGACCAATCAGCCCTTGTAAATAAAAGTAGGAGACTTCCATCTTCGCCTTTGTGCTTTGTCACTTGCTGGGCTTCGTGCATACGATTTCTGGAAGGTAACCTCCAACCCCCTAGTTTAATGTCACCCGGCTCAAGATTCTCGTCCACCAGAAACTGCTCATAGTCTTCATTATTTGGGAGAAAAATCAGTGATCCCCCTTTCTTGTTATCGTACCTGGTTGGCGGATCTGCAGAATTGAAACCGTTCTGCACCCAACTCAACAATTGCTAAGAATATCTTGCTATCCTAATCATAGGTAACTTATAAGAACATTTCGTGCTGAAACACAAATCACAACCAGAATTTGTTGGTGTTGTCCAAAGAAAAGGGGTAATTTTAGGCTACTCCCATTCTGAAGGTGTCTAGCGTCACAATTTAATTTACAAGTCCCAACTCTGGAGCCAGCTTTCCAACAGCGCCCTATTTAAAACATGCATTTTGCCGTGAAAATTACTCACGGCACGGGCTGTGTCATACGTGGAGTTTTCAACACCGTCGCCTAGCTCCTCAAAGAAATCTAGCATAGTTAGTGCGGGCATCGTCGATGCAGTGGCTGCCTTAGCTTCCTTCAACCTAAGTGTCCCCACCCACTCTCGCAACGAAACCACCTTCGTGACGTTAAGCAGTCCGCTCAAGACATCAACTACTGAGTCCCAGCCAAGTGGTTCAGGGTGAGAAATGTGATAGAATTGGGCTTCCTGGGCGGCAGGGCGGATAATGAAGTCTCGAAGCATCTCGGCAGCAGTATCAACAGCAAGCCAGTCCACAACTGCTACATGGCTTGGGATGCATTCTACTGTTTTTGCCGTTCGTGCCAGACCTGAGATCCATGGCTGGTCGGCCCATTTCCCCGGGCCGGTAGGACCGCCAATTTGACAGACTCGAGCAATAGATACGGGAATACCCGAGATACGGTTTGCAGCCGTAAGAATGCGCTCAGCAGCATGTTTGGACTGACCATATCCTATGCTAAATGGAGCCAGGGCGTCATCGATCGGAGCTTCAGGCACCTTCGTCCTTGTAGCCATCTTGCCGACTGAAGACAACGAACTGACGAATACGATGTGCGCATCGCGGCTGTTGGACCTCGCAAGATCGACAACGTCCCTTGTCGCACGCAGAAATGGTTCAAATGAACGAATGGAGAGTCCGAAGTCAAGTCTCCATGCGTTGTAGACGATCACGTCTACTTCGCTGGCGACCTTCTGATAATCGTCGTCTGCCATTCCAAGTTTGGGCTTCCCCAACTCCACAGTGCAATACTTCAGCTTTCCGAAGAGGGACGCCAGGCTCTCATCAATCTCCCGCAGAGCTTTCTCTTGTTTCTCCTGTGCCTGTGAATTTCTCGACCGATTGAGACAGTATATCCGAGAAACAGTCGGGATTCTCAGCAAGTTTGCGATAAGGTGTGATCCCAGGTAGCCTGTCGAACCGATCAAGGCAATCACAGAAGGGGTCCCTGGGCCTTCAGGCTGCACGGCTAACTTCCCTGGTAAAGATTCTACATATGACTCTACGATTCCATCTACGGTCCGCGCACGATCGTTGCTAGAACCAGCTCCGGGTACCGTGCCTTCGTTGAGAAAAGCACGAACCAACCGCGAGAGATCATTGATAGTCGGGTTATAGAAGATCGTCCGAGGCGATATCCACGCGGCAGGCTTCGAAACCTGCGCTTGGATATTACGCTTCAAGTTAGATATGATTTCTATTGTCTGGATTGAATCCAAGCCGTAAGCGAAGAAATCCTCATCCCCTCCTATTGTGGCGCCAGCGGGGAACGACGCGGATATAATACGACGCATGAACTCATCCACTGTAGCTGATTCATAGAGAGGTCTGAGAGTCGGCTTTAAATCCACCTCAACGCTACCGTTTGAAGCGACCGAGTACAGCTTTTCAATCTCATCGAGGTAGGCATCCTCTGTCAGTTTCCGTACTACTGTTCCTTTGCCAGTCCTTCGAAAGGGCTTGTCAGGGAGTGCGCAAATAATCTTTCCCCTATGTATGCGTCCTTGGCCAGGAAGCAAAGCGTTCGACTCCTCAATAAGTGGGTTGATCTCTTCTATTAATTTGGCTGCCTTCTCTTCGTCAAGGGGCTCCTTGGGCTCTATGAGCAGTGCCGCTTGTGTCTTGCGGCTGCCGGTTACCAAGGCGCCCTTGAGAAGGGGATGAGCTTGAACATGGGTTTCGAAAGGAACTGGGTTGAATTTCTCGCCGTTAGACAAGACAATAATATCATCTCTTCGACCATAGAATTTGAATAACTGATGCTTCTCCGGGTGGCGTGTCCAGAGATCCTTGGTATGAAATCTGCCAATGCCAGGCAAGTTATGGTAGACCGCACTAGTCTGTTTAGAGCCCTCGTCGGCAATGAGCACAAGTTCATATGTGCCCTCATCAGCGTCATACAACTCCATTTCGTGCTTCAAAATTGGATTGAACTCATGCCATTCCCAATCCTCGGGATCAGCGGGAATCAGTTCAGGTAGTGGGTATGATTCTGTAGACCCATATGGTGTGCCGATTTGAACGACCTTCAAGAGCTGCTCAGCGGTCGACTGCTTCATAGGCGCTCCACCATATGTGACAAAGTCCAATGGTTTGAAGTAACTGATCCCCTCAGGTTCGTGAAGAATCTGATCGATCACAGCAGGCGGTAGAAGTAAAGCCCGCAGCTTCTGGTGTGTCATGATGCTCTTCAACAATGCTCCATCTGGGATCATGTTTGGAGGTCCAAGAACGATTGACGTATTACCGAAAATTGATGCCACTGTAGTTGTCCATTAATAATCTTCTCGTATGAAGAGTATTTAAGGGCTACTTACCTGTGTGCATGAGAAATCCGCCAAGCTAGAGGAGCAGTCAGTCCCTGGATGGCATAATCTACGTAGGCTAAGAATCTCACATGAAAAAAGGGGAACGCAGTATAGACTCGCCCCTCTCCCTGAAAACTCCACATTGTCCAATCCCTCTTCGTGCGACCTGGCACAATAGGCAAATTTTGCTCATTATCAAGTACAGAAAATGAGCCGTGTGTCATTATGATGGGTTTTGGGAATCCTATTTACATTAGCTGGAGGACTTAGGCCGAGCTCCGGATTCGAGACTCACCAGTAGAACCTGATGAATGAAGCACAACTGTCGGCTCATCCTTAGCCTCATCGTAGGTCTTCTCATACGGGTAATGTTCTGCGTTGCTATGCATCATCTCGTCGAATTCAGGGATCATCATGAGTCGAATACCCGGCTCTAGAGCCGGCATTGGCCTCACCATAACGCTAACCCCCGAAGCAAACAGCAGTTTTGTACTCCCCGTTTGCTGCATCAAGGAGACATTGGTCGCCGTTGGGTTACGAGGTGACGGAAGTAGGAACTATGTAGTGGTCAGCTCACGTGTCCCCAGCGTTTAAAGAACAGTTCGCCAACAAACCTTGTACCCACATTTCACAGCCGCTTGAAAAAGAAGAGGCCCACGAAGGTCGGCTGTTCCAATGTAACTGATGGTTTCGAAGGTCTCACTTCTTCCGCACTTGTCCTCAATCCACTTGGCTAGAAAATTGACACATCGTGCGGCGTCTGCGACGGTGATGTCGCGAAATCCTTGCTCGACATCAGAAGATAGGGGAATCGCAGCAAAGAGCTTATTGGGATTCTCTTTTGCGATCTCATCCAGGACCGAAGGCATCAACCTTCGTCCGTAGTTAGGCCTTCCATTTGAAGCCATGATTAGGCTCACGGAGTATGGCAGGAGTGAAAGATCGTTTCCGTGAAGCGCAATACGATAGTGCTTATGAAATGAAAGCAGGATCACCCGAAAGGCTGGACACTCCGCGGCAGCCGGGCGGGGAGGGTATGACCTAGATACATATTCTTAAGGGTTTCCCAGGAAGGGGGGGCGGCGTGTGTGTAATGAGTCTTTACAGTTGGCCATATAGAAAAAAGTACAGTATTGTGACATTTTACCAACTGCCGCATGTTACGTACTTCCAGAGTGACGGTTTCCTTGTCCACGGGTTGCCAATGGCAAAAATTTAAAGTCAGGGATAGAAAGCTTACTATGTACATATGTATGGTGTGCGACATAATATGTTTTTACCTGGCTATCTAGACGGTAGAAAAAAGAGAAGGACCGTGCTGAAAGTAACGTCAAGTCCTATCACAAGAGGCACAGTCTCCAAGACGCCGGGAAGGGCTGGTGGGTATCCCGGAATGTGCAAGGGTTGATGGTGGGGGGCAGGTCTTCAATACAAGCTCCTGTAAATCGCCCTAAGGATAGTGTTGATCTTCCTACTTCGCGACAATATTAGGTTGCATCAAGCTACATAGGCGTATATGCAGGGTATCTTTTTTACCCCAGCGAGCTGTTCATCATCTACAAACCTAGAGACATACGACTAGAGTCCCCGGCATTTGTAAATGAGCCTATGTAGTAAAAGAAAGAAATAAGCACTGTCAGATAAACCACCTTCTTACAAGGTATAAGCGTAGATAAGCTGGGAAGGATATGATCGCCATAATACATTCGTGAACATGTAGGTATCGTGTAACTTAAGACGTTACGGTAGGATCTCGTCACCTTACTTCAACATGGATGTTAGTAGGACTTTGTGGGGCCGGTCTGACCAGCGAATAAGCATCCAGAATCCTCTCTTCGATGCGGCCGCGTTTCTTTCTCCGACGCCGCATTCCCGGGGTATATGCAAAGAAAGCTTGTAGCAATTAAGCAGGCTATATCCCTTGGAGTCCTTGGCATCCCAATGACATGCAGGCTGTTAAACCTGGAACAGGGGCGTGGTTAGATAGGCCTAGGTAGTATAGATATGTATGCTTAGGAATAGTCAATCAACAGGCCACATTGATCAAAAATTGGAACAAACTTCACGATAACTAGGGGATTAACATTAGTTTTCGAACTGAAATAAACATTGTATAGATCCATTATTAAGGCATATATTTCTTGCAGATTTCCTATATCAGCCACCAACGCGCGGGCCGCACCCGCATCTACTGGGCGCCTTCCCTGGTCGAGGAGCTATGTAGGAATGATCATGCAGGTGATGCAGGTAGTAGTTGTAGATACTTACCGCTTCTGCTGATGTAGGATCTCCCCCCTATAACTCCGTTAGTCATTCCAGTAAATATCGGCTATACGCGAAAGGACCGCAAGGATCTACGGGTATAGTTGAAGCTTAAAGCATCGTATAGTGGCAAATAGATATGCATGTCATTATGGTAGGCCTTACTAGGATACATGTATCTAGGAACGGATACGGCAGTTCTGGACTCAATCTTGTCTACTCGGGAAAAAATGGCGTTAATCACCCTGGAGACCCAGGCCTATAGTCACTATATGAAAACATAGGTGTTGATTGTGCAACAACGGGCACCCGGCATTTACAGTAGTAAGTGTTTACTGTAGGTCTTAATACCATTGTATAATCTAATTGCTTCTACTGATGTGTGTACATTCTGAGGTCAACCCTGAATATGTATATAGCAACACGTATTAGATAGTACGTGCCCTTCTAAAATTCGAAAGAAAACATTCGTCAAATGTCCATCTAGACCTCTAGGCGCGAATGGAGTAAACTTAGACAGAGATATATCGTGACATGAAAGTATTAAAGATGAAGAACACTCGAGAGTGGAAGCAGGTAAAGTGACATTGTCCAGAGACACCACCATCTCCACGTAGCGGCATCTTCACTGGCCGTGCGCTTCAAGATGACCCTCAGGGCAACGTTAAGGCCCGAGACTACGGGTAAGACGTACGCCGCGGGCGAAAGGGACCAGAAGACTGCGCAAACGACTGTCCAGAAGCAGACGAAGAAGGCAATCGTGACTCGTGATGTCTGCTCCCCCAAATATAGTGCCACCGTCTTGCGCCCCCGTGTTCGGTCCCCGGCTTGGTCTTTCAAGTCTTGGACTTGCATCGTGGTCAGAATCATCCCACTGATGATAGCTGTCCATGTGATACCCTGCGGACTGATAGGAACCTGTTTGCCGACTGCTATTTCCAGCGAGGCGCTGTTGAACATACCATAGGCAACGGAGATGATGAGGTCTCGTGTGACCTCGTCACCACCCCTCAAGTCGTTATAAAGCCATGTAAGGATCTGGATGAAGACTCCTTGTTTCCAGACGCCGAGGTAGTAATTCAAGGCCAGGACTGTGGGTACAGCAACCAGCATAGCTCTGCGAGTCTGTTCTGCCGTTACTTTCCCCGACGGAATAGGGCGCCAGGGCTTGTTGATCAGATCTTCCTGTACAGACTCGGGGTACCTCTGATTAGCGAGGTCGAAGATCAAGACATTGGACCAGTTGAATATAGTAACAAGTGGGAGGCGTAAGAGAACGATATTGATTATAGGGGGCTGTTGATATGAGCCCTCAGTTAGAATAGACGCAGCGAGGGACCCAAACATCCCAAATGCCGTGTTTGGGACGACGAACGTGGTAAAATTGCTTTCGGTAAACTCCCATATTAGATAGGGGATTTTAACAATGCCCCTGAAAAGGGCCGGGATGGGAAGTACACCGTTTGACTTGTCCGGGCTTTCTGAGTCTGCATGTTGCGGTGACTGGAGATCCTTGTAGGGAATCTCCTTCGATTTGGTTTCCATGTCCTCTGATGGTCACCGGGGATACGGGTTAAACGTGTCAAGCTAATACTATGAAGAATTCACGGAAAGAAAATTCTTGATCTTTCCTGCTGGTCTACATCTATTTGACGATGGGGGGCATCGTTTGAAATATGTTCCTGTTGGGATAGGACTTTAAAAACGGACATCGTTATCTTCTTACACTCGCTATATGCCGGCTTCCGATGCCACTCGAGGGCTTTTCCCTGCTCATATCACATGCCTAGACAGGACGTCTTAGTATGCTGACACGTAAACCCATATGCCGGGTATTAATGTCGGTCTTTTCTCTAGATAGAACTACTTTGTTTGCCCTGTGTACCTGCGCCTAATGCCTGCTATGTTGTTTACCGAATCCTTGTTAGTATACTCCTTCGTCTATCCTTAGGTACCGAAGCGTTTCCTTAGTCAATGTGCAAATGTACCTATAAAACTTGACTTACCTCATCTACGCGGTCTGACATTACGGTCCTTAGTTGATTATATTTTGATCTGGTGCGGTGCTGTGGGGACGGGACCGGACTTTGTAGGGCTGACATCTTATGCTGATTACGCAGTGCGCAGTAGACACATAGGAGAGAACTTCTTCCACATAAAATAAGAAATCGATTTCTACTCGGTGCTACGTGTCACAACCCTCATCCTTCATCTGCGTATGTATTTGATGATATAGGGCAGTGAATACATGGATGATGATTGAATGCATGCAACGCTACGATGTAGTAATGGTATCTTTGTGTGCACTTGCCGAATTAAAAAGGGTTACACTGCGTTTACACTTTAACTACGATTTACGTACTCCTGTCCTAGACATATACCACCCATCAGCCTTGAAATACCCTGCATATCCTATCTTCACCCGTCACCTTATCAATGTAGATAGAAAGGATGGACCGAGACGTCGGCTACAGCGGAACCCACTCAGAAAATAGTAGTATACCACTATACATAACTATCGGTAGCTTGTAAGGTAGATGGGGGATCCCAATATCACTCTCGGGTTACATTTACCAGACAGCGGGTACCGCAATGCCTAGGCTTTGAAGATCTTGTATGAAACGGGAAAGCGATTTAATACCACTTCCCCGCAAGCCGTGCAATCCTCCAAATCGCCTTCAATATTTTACTGTGCTGCGTATTACTTTGCTATCGACTTATATGCTGGCCAGCTTCCTGCCACCTGCGTACTGCCCGTCAAATGAGTGGCAGACCGTAAATAGTGCTCCATAATGGCACTAAAACCTTTGGGGGGGGAGGGGGGGGGGAATATCTCAGGTGGTGAGAATGGATAGCAATTACGGTATTTATAGGACGGTATACAAATTTATGTATAACTAATCAGTATCGAAACATTAATAAAGAAATAATCAATTTAATGTAGTTGACCTTGGCCAAAAGATCAATCTCTGAGCTCAAAACACAGATTCAGGTCGCCGAAGTGTGTCGTGAAATGGTCAATCATCTCAGCATGAACACGCCGTCCATCCTCACCCGGAGCTAAGTAGAAATGATACTTTTTGACCAGTGTCGCAATTACGGATCGCAGGGTATCAAGTGCTAGAGCCCGGCCCACACAACTGTTCTGACCTGTGTATTCATGAAGTCAGCAGATGATAGTCTATAGCAGTTACTTCAACATGCTCGGAAAAGTCCCAAAAGACATAGTAAGATAAAATAAGGCTAGATCTTACCAGAACCAAATGGTGTAGAGGCTGCTGCATTATGGGTCATCTCTGGCTGGGAACTCCATCTTTCTGGAATAAACTCTTCTGCCCTTTCGAAGCAATCCTCCCCTATAATAAGTGGGGTTAGCTAGCCATAGCATAATTTTACCGAAACTGCATACAAAAGGGTGAGTCATAGAATGGATATAAGCTTACTTCTACCAATAGAGTACCGAGGTGCAACGATTGTTGTATGAGGAGGTATGAATGTACCGCCGATAGTGACCCCCTTTTCACCTGTCTTTCTGGCTCCTCCCGTGAGAACTGTTGGAGAAAGCCGTGCTGACTCATTGATAACGGCATTGAGGTGAACTAATCTGCTGAGAGCTTTGTGGTCCCTCACATTTACACCAGACAGCTCATCACGTAGTATTTCAGCATGCCTTGGGTGTCTTGCAAGCTGAAGGAAGGTGCAAAGGAGCGATCCAACTATTGGCTCGCTATTTTTCGCGAGTTGACGGAATAATTAGCCGTAGAACACTAGCAGGAAAAAGACAGGATACTAACCTTCCTACCACTATTGCCAACAAGCTGTCTCCGTCTAACCATCTTAGAAGGTTTTCGTCTTCGGCTCCTTCTGTCCGCTCCATTAAGTAATGCGTGAGGTCGAGGCCTACATCTTTAGTGCAACCACGCTCAACCCTGGCTCTCATTTCACTTTCACACCAGTTGACCATGTTGTTCCAGTCTTTGACTACTCCAATGCTTGGAGCCAGTCTGAGCCCAATTTGCAGAAGCCAGGGTGTTGGGCTGAAAGGCCCGAGGAGAAACAGCCCTCTCATCAAACCAGAAAGAACGCTGTGCCATTCTCTCTTCTCCAGCATACCGAAGGAGCTACTGAGTACGAAGTCACCCATCGCATCATAGCTGAACCAGGCGAAGACATCGTTTATCTTGGTTGGGACGCTAGATTTTGCATCGTCCTCAATGCATTTGTCCAGCTTGTCGACGTAGCCAAGTACCTTCTCATTATGATGAGGTAAAGCTAGAAATGAAATTCTTAGCACTAGAGTAGGGACTAGCTGCTCAGCCACAGAGTGGTACTGACCTTGGTTAGTAAACCCGCTTTTCCATTGCCGTCGTCGAGAAGTATGCAGTTGTTTGTCTCGAGTTGTCTCCAGTGACATCTTTGGGTAAAGAAGATCATACCATTCTGCCTTACGGCATTCGGTGCGAGGTCCATCGATAGCCATGAAGACATCGGGATGAAACACAGTTACCTCAGCAGGGCCTATACAAGTTTGTCCGTGTGAGCACTATAAATGTTCTTGCAAAGTGACAGTAGGCAAGAATGTTTCCTCTTACCAGTCCTGACGAAATCGCCGTACTGGCTATGAAGCCCTGCCAGCAATAGATAATTCTTGCCATTTCTAGCAGCCCAAACATGCCATAGCTTGCTGATCGGTGCATACCAAGGCCCCTTAAACCCGGCCCTGGTAAGCCGATGAAAAAGAACTCGGTAGGATACAATACTGGTTATAAGAGAAATTAGGTAGCAGTGGAATATGGTGGCAATAGCGCTGATGGTATATCCAAGCTCGGATTCACTGTAAAACCACTTTGCTGTGAATAAAATACATATGAACGCAGCATGGGAAAGGAAAATATGAGGGGCTCTTAGGTGCCATTCGCCATGAATAAAGGCTCCATGGTGGGCCAGGATTCCAGCGAAGAAACCCAATGCACAATGGAGCTTCTGGCTTGATAGCAACTGATCTGCCGTGTGCATTCTTGTAATTAAGAGAGTGCTAAGTTGATGAACAGTTCGGGTGGATAGAATAGGATTTGCTAGTAGTTCTATAGACGCTCTCACTCAAATGTCGGAGTGTAGTATTCATTATCTCGGTAGATATCAGAATTCGCATACGTCAATGTGACTCGGCTCCAGACTAAGCAGTGAACCACATGTAGTATCTCATGTTACACAGTATTGGCCACCTGGTCTCATGACGCAAATTTCAATGCGTTGTATTACTAGAGAAATGGATCAGGCAGTAGTCCGCGGTATCGCACTTTCGAGGTTGTAATTAAGCACCCTCCATGTGCACCATGCTAACTCATTTCCCCGTAGTGCTAACTAAGCAGGTTTGTACAACCATACTGGAATTGTATTCAAATTAGCTGGTGAGGTACCAAGTACTATCGGAATCATATTCAATCCGACGGGAGACGCCGTTAGACTCGAATGGACAATCACTCGAATGAGATAGGCAACGGGCTCCTTCGCCCGGTTCTTCCATTAAACAACCCAGGTTTATCATTATCAATATGCGTACCTTCACACTATACTCGATACTCTCCCATTAAGCATGAGTGATTAGCAAATATTCACTCTAACGCGTACATGATCAGCCAAAGGCGATGTAACTTTGAATTGGACATGGTGACTACTCAACGACCTGCTTCATATGAATATCACCACTTCGCGGGTTACATTGGCTGATACCACATCTTCTCTTCGGCATCATTTTCACGTGGATGACTATGCTATATGACAGAGTCGGCATTCTGAATTCAACCTATGTGCGTTTATCTCCTAGTAAGCTGACCAGGATCCCCCACCATATAATGGGAGGATTAGCAATTGTCTAATGTGACCAAAGTTTACACGTTGCAGATCAAACGTGCCGTATTCGTTGATGTGAACGTCGGCAAGTACGACATGATGTCAGAGAATGGATAGCATCTTGATTGGTGTACCAAAGACTCGATTCGTGCCAAGGCATTGGGGCAGCCGGGGGTAGCAGTGGCAGAAGTACGGTCGTATATTGTATATGCAGTCATCATTACCCCTGCCTCAAGCAGTTACTGGTACGGTACTTTCCCCCCCAGTCTGTAATTGACTTGTAACACTATATCATAATGTGCATATACCGATGCTTACTATGCGTAGTATATTGCGAGCAGCTTGCGCCCCTAAATGGAAAGCCCTTACATATGGTTTTCAGCCTCCGCCTTTCATAATCGTACACCCCCTAACCCCACTTCCCCCTAGGCCCCCAGACCCCACACAACCCTTTCCAACGGGGCGTACAACACTTGACAGGCATTAAATCCTCCAAGCATGGTCGGCTTCTTCATCACACTCTACCAGACATCCCCAAAAGGAAAGAAAATACTACATGCATTTAATGAACCGCTCTTATCGCACTCGGACGTTCGACCAGGGGTTTATTCTCCATGTTCGGGCTTGCGCGATAATTCTTAATCGATGGCAGAATCCATGTTCGGGATTTATCAAAGGGAGCTTGTACGTAGATCTGTCGCAGTCTAAAAAGTGGAAAACCCCACGTCTTGAAACCCACTGCTAGAGACCACATACGAATCCATCGTCTGAACACTGAACACACCTGAGGTGAATAGGGGTAGGACATCCGAAGGGAATGGCACTTATTATTCACAGGCAAGCCAGGGTACAGTTGCGTTCATAAGAGTGCTATTACACGAACGTTTTGACTGACTACGTTGTCGGGAAGTAATTACATTACCTTCGAGCATCGTTACGATTTGATCTATCGGACCGTATACCTATACCGAGTGGAAATCGCCCGTGCTATTTTATTTTAACATAATCAGCAGAATTAGAAGTCTTGTTGTCACCCACGGATGGTCAACCACGTTGATTCAATGTAAATACTCCTAGGCAATCATCTAGCTCAGCTGTAACCTTTTAGAGAATAAATATAAACTCATTTCCTTTACACTATGTGTACAGAGTGATGAAGTATCAAAATTTCCTTGACCGAGTTAAAATCAAGAGAAATATCTGCCCTCCTTGCATACAACATATCCGCCTAATGCGCAAACCATTGCAGGTATTAACTTCCAAGAACCGAGAATATCAAGTGACTGATCCATAATCCTGTTTAACCACAAATCCATATGCTTTCCAGTTCTCTGGAAGCTACTCAACATCTAGCATCTCCACGTCCTCTGGAGGCGGGCCCTCTCGAAATGGATTCACGCTTTTCTGCCCACACACATACAGAGCAGCCTGGGTCTTAAGCTCTCCCTCGTGCAAATCCATTGACTTCGTTCCAACTATCCACGCCAGTTCGTCGCGAGTCATATCATTGATTTCCGCCCCGGAGGGTCTCATCAGGTTGGATCGCTGAGAAGACTTGGTTCGCAGGATATCGAGAACCTCCGCCCAGGTACCAGACGACAGACGAACCTGTTCTAGTCGGAATGCCGTCGGGCGCTGGCGTAAATGCACAAATGCCTTCAGGGCCGCCATTCTCAAAGACACGCCTATTGCTAAGAAATTTTCGAGGTTCGGCCAGGACCTTTCCTGAATAAGCAGCCCTAAGTTGAAAGCTTCCGCGCCAGTGCGAGTACCCCAGAGAGAGGCAAAGTCCAGACCGATGCCTTTAAGACTGTCTGTATCTAGAAATGTCGTAATGAAATGCAGAATTCCTGCCGCCATCCTGGGAGTCTGGGTGGTACGAATGATCCGTTGATGTGGAAAATAGGCGAATCGTGCATGAAACCTTTGTAGTTTCGTGACTAGGGCCCGAATATTCTGGGATTCCTGAACATTGGGAAACATCTCGGAGGTGTCCTCGGGTAGCGCGAGTCTGAACCTGATTTGCTCTAGCTTGACACCAGCTCCGCCCACCGCCGCGGGTATCTTGACGAGTAGTCCAAGAGACGGCTGACCCCTTCCTGGTGTCTTTGCATGTTCCCAATATACCGGAGAGATCATCCACCGATAAAGGGCTTCTGGATCATGAGTGATCGCATGGAAACTCTCTTGACGACGGAAGTAAAGGGTTTGATGTTTACCATCTAAGAACTCCATCCTCTCTATCCGTGATAGTCTACTCATCGCGGCAGCTAGAGCCTCGGGGAATTTTCCGGAAAGTCGCAAGCGTTCCTGCGACTCGTAGCACTGTCGGTATCTGTCGTGAGCTCGGAGTAACATAGAACGACAAGCTGTCATTTCGTTCGTGTCGTCTTTCGTAGGGTCTGTGTATATACATCGGCTTAGTACTACCAATATATCCCAGCCCCTTCGCATTGATTCCATAGCCTGCTCGATTTCTTTATCGGTTGAGTTGACAATTTTGTTGGATGCGCTACTACGCTTATGTTGTTTATTAATGGCCACCTGGGTAACTTTACCAATTCTGATCAGTCGTTCGTAGATATGAAACCCAAGTTTGCGCCTGTCAGATGCCAATACTGAGTCGTAGAAATCCAGTGCCACATGAACACCACGGATGCCATTACTAATAAGTGGGTGGCACGAGATTTCCCCAAAGCGGGAAAGAGACTCCTCCGTGAGTTCAACGCAGACGTTATACAGGAGTAAATGCGAACTGCAGTTGTGGAATCGGCGAGATGTTAGACGGATGTTCCTGATGTCATCCACCCCGTTGCGGCGGTCCCACGGATCATCAGCCTCCTCTACCCAATCCTCGGTGTGTCCGAAGATGATCATGAGGATTTCGTCTGGCATATCCATGATGTTCAGAGGTCTTAGAGAGCGCCGGGATACAATTTCGATCATCTGCTGAATATTGGCGGCGCGCGTACTCAATGCATCTAATGTAGGAGCTATTTCTGTGGCGATTCCGAATACACCCCCGCAGTGAAGGCTGCTTCGGATGGACTGGGAGGTTAATTCCAATAGCCTCCGTTCCTCGTAGAGGAATTCTAAGTCGCAGACATCGGGAATGGGCAGAGATGAATGCAAGCTGGCTCTGAGCTGGAGGAGGGATTTCGTCCGAGCCTCGTTTGCCCTGACAGCGTCTTCCATTGCCTCGGATGTATTAGAGGATGTTGGCTTGGGAAGAAACAACGTGATTGAATGAACAAATGGATGATGGTGAAATAAGATAATGATCTCACGTAAAGAGAAGGAGGTGGGTATCGGGATTGAAAATCCTCAGTGCAAATGGATAGGTAGATTGGTTGACGTATTGGCGTGTATGTTTACGTGTATGTACGGATTGTGTGGTGGTTTAAGGAAAGAAAAATTGATCAGGTATCTTCCTCAGGCATCTTGAGGTCACATATATATGTATCTTATCTATGCTAGGTACATCAGTACAGATAGCCAATAAAACTTAGATCATTTAGGTAGGATAATAAAATCTGTAATGCACCTACAATGGGAACACGAAGAACAATAGGATACACTGATTTGGTTGAAGAATCAGCCAATGGACCATCGTGCCTCCACGGAACACTATCTTGATGCCTGACTGCTAACTCTAATCATAAAAGTCCAGTGTATCAGGATTTCCACCACTTCTATAAAAAGCTAACGTCGCATAGAGTGAAGTTGTATCCTACATTCGGCTGATAATAATATGAGCAGTCGTGAACCCACCCTTTCGCACCGCAATCTTTCCAGCGGCTACTCCTTATTCCGGGTCGTAATACTCTAATACGATGGGATGTGATAAATATCGGCACTAAAACTGATCATTGGCGTGCTCGGCCTGTGGGAGTTCGGCCTGGAACGATACCATACGGAGGTCCAACGAGCAGTAAATAATACAGCCTGCAAGAACTGCACTATTAACAACTACATAGGTGGTAAAATCCTGCATCATGATCATAAACCTAATTCTCCTAGAACTAGTTTAATATAATTATAAAGGGATTTGAAATATTCGTTGAGAGGAGATAACTGTAGTGGTTCTTTTTTTGGAAATGATGCGTGACTATTGCTCTGGTGTTAACTAAGTAGTTATCATGGGCAAATAGACGTATATTTCGCTTGCACAAACAGGTCGACCAGAACTAGACTACAAGATACTAGGTGCTTAGACCTCACTGGCTCGTCAGAAAACCTGACAGTATTCGTAATATTACATTTCAAAATTGTTAGAAACATAGCTTAGATAGACGGAATGAAAGCGTAAACGAGAAGAATAATTATGTAACTACATGTAGGGACAGCAAGTCGCATCACCAACAATCTGTTGAGATAAATATTGAAATAAACATCATTGATTGATATTCATTATTTCTTTTACGTCGTTGTCCTACCACTCTGACTACTAGTATTATTAGAAGTTCAACGTTATGACGAAAGCTTGATATAAATTCTGGCTTCTGAGGGAAACGATGAAATGAAAGTGCGTCAATCCTAATCTATCCGCCAATTTGGAAAAGTGAAAGTCAGCTACATGCGAAAAGAATAGGAATCTACGTAGGTTTTTCCGCCTTTCCAGCTGTGGCTCGTAGCCAGCCGTATCACCGAGTTGGGTGCTTTTCTGTCAATAGCTGCAGGGCTACCGGCAATGATAATGGTCCGAATCCTTTCGCTCACGTCATTATACCGCTGCTGCTCACCGATAGTAGTCATAGCAATACTGCCGAAGAATCCTCAGGGATTTTTGTATGGCGCAAAGAACGTCCATTACACTTGTGGTAGCTTTTGGGATGAGTCATGTTCGGCAACCTTGAACCACGGTGTACGACCGTCCGCGGACGGACCGAGGTGACTCCACATCGCATGCCAAGCCCTCGTCCTCCGCGCTCCATACCGGAATCCATTCGGTATGAACCACGGTCTTCCACGGGAACACAAGGAGGAGGATGGGTTTTAACCGAAATAGGATTGGTCTAGAACAATCTCATCTAAGATACTCGGACATCATCAACGAAAATCGAAGATAGCCTACCCTGCGTCGGTGGCCGCGCGCTCCATGCTGCAGCTCACTGTAGTCGAGACAGCAGCTATAAATTCTACGCTGTCGTCCTCTTCTCAGGGGACAAGATGTCTGAGGTCTTCATCGATCAATCGAACGAGCCTTACGAGGTGTACCACTTAAACAATTAATTCTCTGAACTCCGTTATCAACTTCCCCATCATGGCTAATACCAAATTTGCTCCCCTGGGCAAGAACGGTCCAAGTGTACCCCGGCTCGGCTTTGGGCTGATGGGTATGTCTTACCCGGTCTATGGGACTACTCCCAGCGATGAAGAAGTCTTTGCGCTCCTCGACCGAGCCGTTGAATTAGGCGAGACGTTCTGGGACACCGCCGAGTAAGTTGGCTCTATCATCGTGGTCCATCCCATGCTAACCATTCTTGCAAAGTCTTTACGGTGATAATGAGGAGATGCTGGGTAGATGGTTCAAGCGCACCGAAAAGCGTGACCAGATCTTCCTTGCTACCAAGTTCGGGATACTTAAAGATAGCAAGACTTATGAGATTGATAGCTCGGGCCCCTACTGCAAGAAAGCCTGCGAGGAGAGCCTCAAGCGCCTAGGTGTTGACTCGATCGACCTCTGTAAGCCTTACCCTGACCCTGTATATCCCTGCTTATATGTTACTCGAACTCCCAGAAAAGCAGATGTCATTGATTTTGGCTGGCTAACTAGTTACAAAACAGACTACGCGCATGGTCTTAACTTTGAGACGCCCGTCGAAGAGACAATGAGAGCCTTAGCGGAACTGAAGGCGTAAGTAACTAGATTTTGGGAAGTTGGAGAGGTATCGACTTCATTTATTGACAGCAATCTTTGTAGGGAGGGGAAGATCAAGTACATTGGACTTTCATGCATCACGTCCGCCACTCTCCGTCGAGCATACAAGATCGCTCCAGTTGATGCGGTGCAGACCGAATACTCGGTGTTCTCGCGCAGGATTGAGGGCCCCTCTGGCACCGACCTCCTGGCCACTTGCCGCGAACTCGGAGTTGCGGTTGTGATAGCCACCCCACTAGGGCGAGGCCTGCTTACCTCCACCTTCGGTACGGGAAATCTCGCCAGCGATGAGAAAGACATGCGCCCGAAGATGATGCCGCAGTTCCAGGAAGAAAACAGGGACAAGAATGTGCAAGCTGTCGCCCAGTTCAAGCTGCTAGCCGATAAGAAGGGATGCACGGTATCGCAGCTCGCCCTTGCGTGGCTTCTGAAGCAGGGCCACGATATCTTCCCCATTCCCGGAACGAAGAGGGTCAAGTATTTGGAAGAGAACTGGGCTACCCTGGACGTCTCTGTTACAGATGAAGAAGAGGCTGAGATTAGGGCCTTTGCCCAGACTGCGGACCTTGGTGGTGACACGCTCCCAGAAGCATATGTTAGTCACTTGTTCCGAGACACCAGGGAGGAATCTAGCTGAGTTGGAGTACATATCTGATATGCGAGGGTCGTGGTTGATAGTCCCTTGTACTACATACCCGTTCTACTCTCAATCCTGTTTGATCCGTCATTGTCAGGTTTACAGTTCCATTGGCATGGTACATCTAGTCATATCAAATGCAATAGTTCAGGATGACTTGGATAGCAATATTTGTGGTCTTGTACATTCATTATCTACCATAGCTTTAATTAATGGAAAATCCCTTAATAAAGTGTTAGTCCAATAGCATCGAAGAATTATTGGTAGAAGCATTCAGCTAAGTCTCGGGGCTATTTGTCTGATATCCGTCCTCAACTAATACGTACAGCCCCTAATGCTGGGCTACCTGTCACAATTGAGTATATATACTGTCATAGCCAAAAATGCTATAACGGTTTCTTTTTTTAGCGTGATACTATTAGAATATGTAACCACTAAATTCACTCCTTCGGCACAGGCGGAACAAACCCCTTCTTTTGGTGACACAAAGGCTACATTAGCTATGCATGTTTGCTCACATGCAGGCAGAGATGGCCCTCGGGATTCGGCTGATAGCTGCGCCACCTGTGTTGACTACTAACCAGAAATGCGAGGTAAAAATACACCAATAATCCGTTTACGAACCCCGCAGGATTTTATACAACTGAATTTCCATACCCAACTGCCATCAACGTAGTTAGTTTTGTCCCAGCTCATCTTTGTCCAGAAACTTCTAATTCAAATAGAGCTAAGGTTGTCATCATTGCAGTATTTTCTGTTCAAAATGGACGTCAAGGGTGTCGCTCTGATTGTCGGTGCTGGTAAGCAAACACTATTTCGAAATATACTGGCTGATAGTTTAACTAAGCACATCTGAACAGGTAGTGGCATTGGCCTCGAAACCGCTTTAACGTTTGCAGAGAGGGGTTCTCGAGCAGTAGTCTTTGCAGATCAGGCTCTTGATGCGGCAATGGCAGGTTCAGAGAAGAGTAAATCTATTGCGACAGCCAAAGACTATCAAACTGTCGCCATCATGGTCGATGTCCGAGATCGAACTTCCGTGAAAGCAATGGTAACGGAAGTCAAGGAACGATTTGGCAGGCTTGATTACGCTGTCAATAGTGCTGGAGTAAGTTGATATGCCAATGTGGTTCAGAATGATACTGATCAATGTCCGTTAGATTCCACGACAAGTCGAAGCTGCCACTCCAAGTGTGAACGAAACGGAGTATGATCTTTTGCATGATGTGAATGCGAAAGGCATACTCCATTGCCTCCAAGAAGAGATCACTGTGATGAAGGACCAAGAACCTCTATATGTCGAAGGGCGCAGTGGTCGTCGCAGCATAGGGCCAGGCTCTATCATCAACATCACCTCGTTGTCTGCTGTGATCGGCACGGCCAATTCCATCACTTACACAGCGAGCAAATTTGCTGCAAGAGGAATAGTGAAATGTGCTGGTAAGCCCAAATGCCCAAATCGGCTAAGATGTGAATACCACGAGTATCTCTGACCTATTGACCCAGCCCTTGAAAACCGTAGTACTGGCCTCCGGATAAACGAAGTGTGCCCGGGCTTCACAGACACTCCGATGCTTCAACGTGGCCTTGCGAGGCAACCGGAAATTGGGGAGATCCTCAAAAAGTCGATGCCTCTTGGCCGTGTTGCCACGCCGGAAGAGATCGCAAACGTGGTCCATTTTCTGGCCAGCCCTGGGGCCAGCTTTGTCAACGGACAATCATTGGTGGTGGACTCTGGAGTGTCAGTCTCAGTTCTTGCATAAGTATTGATTTCCCTAGATTCTTAACCGGTTGACTAAAACCTGATTGTCGTCCAGATCTGGATCCAAATATGGTTAGCTCTTAAGACACTGTGCAGAGGAGAGCCTGTCATGATGGTCATATAAACTATGGCTACATTGCTATTTGTTTGACAAAGTCGTGGTGCCATATATATACTGGGTTTTCAGTTTGGAGTATCGCGCTCCATTTATGTTTGGAAATATACGTTTTTTTTTGAACATATTAACTCGAAGGTTTTTATAAAGATTATAAGATATTTAAAGTAAAATAATACTTATAAATGTAAAAATTACGTAATTTTATAAATTACTTTAAAAGTTACATATTAATATTATTTATATCTTTTTAATTATTATATATATAAAGTTATTAATAAAAACGTAAAACTTAAATAAATAAATTAATAAAGTTTAATAAAGCTTAATAAAGCTCGATAATAATTATAAATAGTTATTATTTTTATTAAGTTATATTAAAATAAAATAAAATTTTTAAATTAACGTTTATTAAAATTATTAAAATATTATAAGTTATATATTATAACGTATATAAAGGTTATAAAAATTTAATAATTTTCGAAAAATAAGTTTTTTTAAAAGTTATAAATAAATATTTTATAAAATTAAATATTTTATATATTAATTTAAAAATTATAAAAAATATTATATAATATATATTAAAAACTTAAATATTTTTATAAATATAAAAGTTATAAATATATAAATAATATATTTATATTTAATTTATTTAAGGTTTTTTTATAATATTTAATTTATATTTATAATTATTATATTTAAATTATAATTTTAAAAAATATTTTATATATTTTTTATTTATATTATATATTTTATTATTATTTATCGATAATTTTTTAAAATAATTATTTAATAATATTTTATATATTTTTATAACTTTTTAAGTTTTTTAAATATTTTTTATTTTATATTAAAGTTTTTAATTTTTATTTATATAATATAATATTAACCGAACGTATATTATAATTATTAATACGTAAATAACGTTAATTTATAACTTTTTAAAAAACTTATTAATTAAAACTTATTAAATCTTTATAATCTTTATATGCGTTACGATATTTAATTTATTAAATTTTAATAATATTAAAAAATGTTAATTTAAAGATTTTATTTTATTTTAATATAACTTAATAATAATAATAACCATTTATAATTATTATCGAACTTTATTAAGCTTTATTAAACTTTATTAATTCGCTTATTTAAGTTTTACGTTTTTATTAATAATTTTATGCGCATAATAGTTATTATTATAAAGTAAGTTTTTTTATATATAAATTTTTATTGCGGTTATTTAAAGCTTATATAAGGCTTTATAGCTTTTATAAGTGATAAGATATTTTAGATTTCTTATAAAAGCCTTCGAGCTGATGTATTTAAAAAAAAAAAACGTGTGTTTCTAAACATAAGTGGGGCGCGACATTCCAAACTGAAAACCTAGTATATACCATTAAGTATGTCTAAACATCTATCAATGCCTTGGAGAAGCCATTGTTGGTGGTGTCATCTTAGGGGGCTATGTTAATCGGCTATTAGACAATAAAATTGACTCTGTATGATTGATAAAGGGGTTTATTGGGTTGAGCTGCTTAAATGCCCAGGCTGTCTTAACGTCTATCTAGTCACATTCTATACTTCATCATCTTCTATTTTCCTATCTGGGGCTTCTGTATTATCTTTGTTTGGTCGCCATATGCCACTGAAATGACCCTTACGTGTTACAGGGACAACTAATTAATTCTCTGTGGAAATATGAAACGCCTAGAACAACATTTCATTGCTGCTATCATGCCGGAAGTGACTGTTGAAACCACATTCCTCCAAAAAAAACCTATGTCGCTTCTCCGTGAAGTTGGACCTTCATACAAAGTGAATTGCCGCTTGTTAACCCAAAAGCTTTAGTAGTTCATTGCCTTACGCTTCAGAGCTTTAGGGAGCTTTATGGCTTAGAATGCCCTGAAGCATGAAGGGTGAGGCATTTTACCCCGTGCCTAGGTATAACATGAGATTTTGACGTTGTGTTCTTTACCCAAGTAAGGGATATAGAGTATGTGTGATAGGGGACATCCATCACACTTGGCAAGAAGCAAGGCTTAAGTTGGTCTGTTCCCTTTTGGCCGTATCAGCAGTTATCAGGTTATTTAGAGAAATGTGCAGTAGTTTGTAACGTCTGCTGCAGCACAAGGCAACCAGGAGTTCCTCCATTGGTTTCCCGGAAGTTATTTCGGGTCTATTGCGACGAGCAACTGCATATTAGGTAGTGCACCTGCATGTAACATCAATAACTTTGGCGGGGATTATAGACAGGCCCATGTACCCGCCGCGTAGCCTCATCACCTATTGACCCTCTCCCTCTATTATTTCAAAATTATCGGAGTCAACTGTGCCTCGGTATACATGTAGTTGTTTAATCCCCTCGTGCTTAGCTACTGCTATGCCCAATTAAATATCTGTGTCATGACTAATTGGATTCTAAGACATCTGGTATTAGCGAAAGTAAAGGATTTAGCCCAAATATACTAGAATATACTGTACAGGATTTCGTATGTCGTGTATGGAAAAGAAGTTATATCATTGTCCTTGCTTTGCTCTGCATTCAAGGCCCCGGATGTCTGAAAATGACTTGAAAGCCTTCGCAGAGTCGCAGTGCAGGTTGTGCTAATATCTATCTCAAATTTCATGCAATAGCAATGAAACTTAGAACCATGCGAGAAGCAATACCACACATACAGCATAGCCTCATCACGTTTGTTATCTGGCCCCCAAGTTGGCGGCTATCTGTATCGAGTAATTGACAAGGGTCAAGCCAACTTGTTATTGACATATAGTGCAACCTCGCACCGGTACGGTCTTCATCTGAACTGGGCGCTAGTGCGGCAGGGGGTGTTTATATCAGTGGCGGAGAGGTACAGACCAACATCAAATATCATATTTTCCGGTCCGATATGCCCACCGGGGAACTTTGCTCCTCACATCTTTATCTATGTTGCGGGTTAACGTCCATGAAACATTTGTTTTGCACCCGTGTCTTATCCTCTGGCTGCGTTCCAATGTCTGTTCGACCTCAGTTCGACCACTATTGAGATTGACCCACGTCACAATTGTTCTCGGACGTAGCAATGGCATCCACTGAGCCTATCAGTTTCGATGAGTTTTTCAACGTCATTGACGGGAAGCTCACCAGCACCGAAACCACGGGCTGTTCGCAGAACCCCTCAACGCTGAAAAACAACCCCGATGTCCCCCTCAGCACGATTGAGGATGTTGAGAAGGCCGTCCGGGCTGCCAAAATAGCGGCGGAATCTTGGGCTCAGGTACCTTGGGAAGATCGCAAGAAGGCAGTGGAGGGATTCGCGTCCGCTCTTGACGCCCAACTAGATGACTTTGCAGCGTTGCTCACTAGGGAGCAAGGGAAGCCGGTATGATATTTCGTGATCCCATCATAGGGGGTGTGAGTGGTATTAACTAATCACCAAATCGATAGTTCCCTCGAGCTCAACTGGAGATCCGAACTGGAGTTCAGTGGCTCCGTGAATTTTGCCAGCTCTCGCTTCCAGAAACAGTGATCGAAGACAGCAGCACCCGTCGGATCTCGACGCGCTACACGCCCCTTGGTGTCGTTGCGGCGATTATCCCCTGGAACTACCCCGTGCAACCTCTAGCATGCGGCAAGATCGCACCTGCATTGCTGACAGGAAATGTATTGATCTTGAAGTCGTCACCATTTACTCCCTATTGCAACCTCAAGTTAGCTGAGCTGGGACTGCGATTCTTTCCTCGTGGCGTTCTCCAAGCCCTTAGTGGTGACGATAGGTTGGGACCATGGATGACCGAACATCCCGATATCGACAAAATTGCCTTTACTGGGTCAATTGCAACTGGGAAAAAGGTCATGGAGAGTTGTAGCAAAACTCTGAAGAGGGTTACTCTCGAACTCGGGGGCAATGATCCAGCGATCGTATGCGCAGATGTGGACCTGGCGGCAATTCCTACCATCACGGGTATTGCGTTCGACAACTCTGGGCAAATCTGTTGTGGAATCAAGCGCCTTTACGTTCATGAATCTGTGTATGACACGGTCGTAGCAACCTTGCTTGGTGTCTTGCAGCACTTGAAACCAGGTGATGGGTTCACGGATGGCGTCTTCATTCCCCCTCTTACCAATCGACAGCAGTTTGAACGCGTTCGAGAGCTGCTCTCTGAAGTCGAAAAGACGGGGCTTAAAGTCATAGCCGGAAGCACTAAGCCAATGCTGGGAGCCGGAGAAGATACTGGCTACTTCTTCGCTCCGACTGTCATCGACAACCCGCCTGACGACTCAAAGATTGTCGTGGAAGAGCAGTTCGGTGAGTCATCGAGACAACTCTCGTACGTACTAGTTACAATTTCTGACAAGATTGATTTTCCAGGTCCTGTGCTTCCTATCCTCAAATGGACAGACGAGGATGATGTTATTCGGCGAGCGAACAATACCCGATATGGCCTTGGGGCTTCTGTGTGGACACAAGACATCGCCCAGGCAGAACGGATGGCAAGTCAGTTACAGGCTGGGACAGTCTGGATCAATAGCCACGCCGAAATTGGTGCTAGCTATCCGTTTGGTGGTCATAAAAACAGCGGCCTCGGAGTAGAATGGGGCATTGAAGGGATGAAGTCATATTGCAACATTCAGACCACACTGTCTAGGTCAAGCCCCTGGGATGGGAAGTCGTAGTATCCTGCCTTCAGATGAGCTTGTTCAGCTCTACTACATTTTTGACCTGCACAAGTGGTTACAACTTCTAGATTTCAGCTTTTGACTGGCTTTCATAATGAAATTCATCTTCATATCTTATTTATCTGTGAAGTGCAGTAGCCAGTTCGAGTGCTACCTGTTTCATCTCCCTTGATACGGTCCCCGTTGGTCCGCAGTGCCGAAGGTCTTGGACCTTTGTCGGAGACAGTAATTGAGTGAACTATTGATTGATGTATTATAATGTGTCCCTCGTTGCTCAGGGCACTGGAACAAGTGAGGGCTACGAAAGGGAAGTATGAAATTTATGATTTTTACGAAAGCCTTGGACACTCGGGTATTAAACGATACGACAAGACGTAAGCGGCCCTAGCCATGTTGATCTTTCACCGGAACCAATTGGCCAAGGGATATGACTCGAGCTTCACCAACAGTGCATGTGTTCTTGTAGTTCGGTAAATTGGCAGGTTGGTCAAGGCTTACACGAATTCAAATATTGGTGTAATCATATTATTCACAGTAAAAGCTATTCGACATGTCAGGCCGTCTCAGCGCTCCAACGCTTAAAGAGAATTGTTGCCGGTGTTGCCTTGTGGCCAAAGGTTGGATAGGGGACGAAATTTTTATCCCCTGCCCCGATTGTCTAAATCGTTATCGACCACATCATCCAAGATAGCCTCTCCTTTCTTTGCAGCAGCTACTCGAGCCAGCTTCAATTTCCGGGTATTACTTTCGGTTTTCCTCGTGACCCACCAGGTAATGAGGGTAATAATCATGCAGCAACCCACGAGGCCCATGGCAGCACTAAAAGACACCGTATACTTCGGCGCATAAGCAGAACGGAAGATCTGTGGTCCGATAGCGCCGCCAATCTGGCCATAGCTGTTGACGAAACCGATCGAGAAGGCAGACCCGGTCGCCCGGCTCGTGGTTTGTACTCTCCAGGGCCACATCATTGGATACCATGCCGCAGTGACGGCGTTACCGATCATTGTGGCCGCATAGACAGCCCCGTTGTTAGGGTAGACTACCAGCACAGCGTAACAGGCCAGTATGATAGTGAGGAATGAGAGCGGATATAGAGGTCTCGGTAGCCTGCCGTTATCGGCGAACACTCCCGTCACTCCGATAACCATCAAGCCCAGGACCGTTATAGGGATGTTGAGGATTTGAGCGGTTGCAATGTTCCTGCATCTCAGGTTAGCATACTCGAAGCAATACTTAATGCCAGAGCTAGCTTAGGTAACTCACGTGAACCCAAGATCAGAGATAACCGTAGGCTGATAGAACCTGACACCTGAGGTACCGACTGTGAAGAAGGCCCAGATCAAAGTGAAGAGCCACAGTCTCTTATCTTTTAGAGATTCCACAATTTCGCCGAGTTTGAAGTGCTGCTCAGAAGCTCTTGGCGCATTCGGAGGCAGACGGGCTTGAATGAAGGCTTTCTCCTTTTCTGTAAGCCAGCTTGCCGTCTCGGGGACTCGGAATTATTAGCAATGGCCTTTTGAAACTGAATCATTGTAACTCACAATCGGGCATCAGGAACCAGACGACTACTCCCATTATAATCGTAGCGATAGCCTCAACTAAGAATAGCCTAGATTTGTTAGCCCAGTCTCATCCAATGCATAGATGACGTATTCTCATACCATTGCCAACCAGAGAGACCACCAGCTCCCGACAAATGGTCAAATCCAAATGCAAGAAGACCACTGAAGATTCCAGCGATATTACCACAAATGTCTAGATCATCATTAATTGTGAAACCTGAATCATGATTCATGCTATACACGTACAGAAGTACAACAGTCTCAACGACATTTCGTCCGGTCTATACCAATATGTCATTTGAAGTAAAACGCCTGGAAATTGTCCAGCTTCAGCCTGTGGGGAGTTAGAAGAAGGTAATCTAACTTTAGTAAGGAGAAACCTACCAGCCCCAAGAAGAATCTTGCAACCCAGAGCCCTTCCTTATTCTTGCATGCCACATGACATGCTAGTGCGATTCCCCATGTAATCATAATTCGAGACTGCCAACGCGAAGGAGTGAATCTCTTTAAAAATAGATTGGATGGTGCTTCTCCGATAATATATGGTATCTTTCAATTTGTGTTAGCCTCGCTCCAGTTGCCTTCTAGTAAGACTGGGTAGCTTACGTAGTAGAATATTGTAAGCATGGCATATTGGTCCGATGTCATGCCTAATTGTGTCATAATATTTTGCCCGGTCCCTTTATTCATAATGCGAGCATTGGAAATCTACCGAGACTTTGTTAGCAACTCAATTGGCTGCGACTAATTCATGTAAAATTGGCAACCCACATTGTCGGAGTCGAGGTTCTTAAACATGAATATGATGGAGCATAGAGGCATTAGATGCCAGTCAATACGTCGCAGTAATTTCTTCTCTTCTTCCGCTGTCAAGGATGTTCTCGCCCGCATACGTTCGGCATCATAACCGTCGACGGATTCGTCGCCAGAAAGCTCGCTGGCGACGTCGCCACGTCGCACATGGTGGAAGTTGTCATTCGGGCTAGAAACTTCCGATGTTCCTAAAGAATTGGTAAGAGTTGAAACGGGGTGCTTAGTAGTTGTCGACGCCATATTTAGAATTGAGCAAGCCTATCGCTCTGGGCAGACGAGAACCGGAGAGGGTAGGAATCTGACAGATGATCACGGTATTTTAACCATTACGTTTAACAGGGATCTCTACATTTAAACATATCTCAAACCAGAAAAAAAATCATACTCAACTAATAATGGTCTACATTTCTCTATACCATCAAACATACGCTCATACCCCGCCAAAAGCACGTATGTGCACCACTAACCTTCATAACAGTATGGCGTCCTAACATCCCAGATCTACTAAAGGACTCGGGGCAATTGAGGCGAAGATAAGCCTAAATTCGGAGATTGTAAGTGGTAATTGTGATTGAGTGCGGCGGGTCTTGTCGGGACTCGTCGCCGATTATGGCGTTGCAGAGCTGTTCGGGCCCATCAGATGTCGTGGTTCAAATTTCGTCATCGGCCTGAATGATCACGAAATTGGGGGGTCTTGCCCGAAACGTCGTCCGCCGCTCGTTTTTGTGCAGCCGGACCCCGGGAATCTAGTACTCGCTTGGAGGTATGGCATTATACCCGCGTTGTATGGAGGAGACATGGAGGATCGCGAGCTACATAAATCACGACATCGCCGTCGAATCCCAACAAGGAGGTAACGACGCAACATCGACCCTAATAGAACCGGCCCCCATCTGAAATCTAGATCTGAAGTTCAATACCATGGCAGCGGTTGCGACTAACTTGCCCCAGGGCACTCCTAAAATCCCCACCTATAACCAGGTCCCTGAAACCAAGTATGAACGTAAGAGATGCCAGCAGGAAACTTTCCAACGAACAATTTCGTTAATGTTGCATCACAGTCGACTGGGCCGATCTTGTAACTCTAGACCTGTCACAATTTGATCAGCCAGGTGGCAAGCAGAGACTTGCGAATCAGTTGTTTGAAGCCATTCAGAAGATTGGTGGGTTCTCCTGACTTAACCGTGGTATACTTATCGCCGCTTGAACTAACATGTCTCGCAAATAGGGTTCTTTTACATCATCAACTTTGGCCTGACTCAGGAACAAGTGGACCGCCAATTTGCCATTGGAAAGGAGGTCTTCCAGTTATCGACAGAGGAGAAGCTCCAGTATCGAGCTGACCTTGAGAACGGAGGGTACAACGGGTACAAACCTCTCGGGCTTCGTGTAAGCACCAGAAGCCTCTTCTTCTAATGGTCGCAATCAATTAATGCTTTGATAGGAGGTACGCCCTGGGATTTTCGACAACACGGAGATCTACAACATCCCCAAGTTTATCCCAGCCCTCGAGCGCACGCATCCAGAAGTGATCAACAAGAACCGGGAAGAGATCGAGGAATTCGCCCGCCATATAAACGATCATGTCGCGGGTAAACTTCTGGTTCTGTTCGCCATCATTCTCGAGCTACCGGAGGACTTCTTTCTCAACATCCACCGGTATGAGGAGAAGAGCGATTGCCATCTGAGGTACATGAAGTACCACCACCGTTCAGAGGAGCAGAACAAGGTGCTCGAGAACGTGTGGGTGAAGGGGCACACGGATTTCGGAAGTCTCACCCTGCTCTTCCGCCAGCCAGTCGCGGCGCTTCAGGTCCGGACGCCCGACAACGAGTGGAAATGGGTGAAGCCCTACCCGCAGAGCATAACGGTAAACCTAGCAGACAGTCTCGAGTTTCTGACGAATGGCTTCCTCAAGAGCAGCATCCACCGCGTTGTCGCACCCCCGCCTGACCAAGCCGAGGTCGACCGACTAGGCGTGTTGTATTTCATGCGACCGGAAGATAACGTCGAGCTGCGGCCTATCGCAAGCAAGGTTCTGGAGAGACTGGGATACGACAAGATCACTGACAATAGCGCAGTTGGTATCACTGCGGGCGAGTGGGTAAAGGCTCGCGTGGCTAGGGGTACGGCGAGAAATCAAGCGAGAAGTGAGACTGCTCAACAGGAGATCATCGGTGGCAAATCTGCAAAGTACTACGACTGAAAGGACAATGAACAGATATATACATATTGAAAATTCAATCTGCATCTTCTACATGCGCGCACTTTACACATTTCATTTCCAGCTTTCGCAATCTTCCTGTGTCAACCATCATTCATGTATTGGTCGTAAACCTCGGCGGAGAACTTCTTGCCATTCTCCCGATGGCTTCGCACTTTAGTCCTAAGCTGCGATTCTCCCCACGTATCGTACTTTCCCCTGAGGAAGGCAGAATCAATATCGTGTCCTTCAGTAGACTCTCTACCAACTGAAAGGGAAGTGAAATGAGCTTTCAAAGTCTCCACAGCTTCCCTTTTGGTGAGATCTCGCCTGACTCCCTGGAAGAATGGTACACTGAAGCGCTCATTCGAACTAGAGAGAACTCGGTGAGTGGTCGCTTTGCAAGTACCGTTGGTGACAACTTCAAAGGCTTGACCGATGTTCACCACAAACGTACCAGGCACATTCGGGACATCAATCCACTCCCCGGCCTTGTTGAGAGCTTGCAGGCCCTTCACTTCAGGGGGCGAAGCTTGGAGAAGGAAAGTCCACCAGCCCGAAGAGTCCTTATGGGGGCCAACCCCCTGCGTCGAGACGTCGGGATCTCCTGGCTGCAAGTCAGGATAGCGTACTAACTTGAGCCTGTGCTGATCAGAGAGAAACGATTTGAATATCTCCGGCGGAAGTGAAAGAGCTTGCGCAACAAGCCTGAGGAAGCGTTCGCCAAGTTGGGTGAGCTCCTGGATGTATGCTTCAACAACTGGTCGAACATCTGGATGTTGACTCGGCCACTAACAACATAGTCAGGATGGAAAGGTTGCAATTGCAGGTCCACTCTATAGCACACGAACCTGATTAGGTCCTCGCAACCGCTCATACAAGGGAACGCCTTCACGCCAGCTCTCAGTCAGCTCGGTCGCGAACTCAAACTGCTCCCTCCTGTCTGATTTTCCAGCAGTTGTCTCACTGCCTACATTGCTATAGCCGAGAAAATGTGGGGAGTTCTCGAGCGCCACCGACTTCTTAACGTTATCTGGCAGTCTAAACAGAGCGGGAAGAGCCTCAACTAGGTCCGTGATAACATCGGTAGGAACTCCGTGGTTAGACACGTAAAGGAAACCGACTTCTGTGAGAGCATGACGGAGAGTAGTTAGTAGTTGAGGGGTGGTTCCGGGGTTATCCGATAAAGATAGATCAATAGTCGGGATCTTATTGAAGAAAGACGCCATTGAGACGGGTACGAATCATTAAAAGGCATGTCGAATTTTAGTTTACAGAGCGTACAATCGTATCCAATGCTCATAATATTTCACTGTTTAATTTCCAGGTTGCTGTATTCATGCATAGCGAATCTCATGCAATATCTGAGCACGCAACCTTTTCTCCCTTCTACGTGATTTTGAGCTATACAATGATGGCGACTATAAGGCTTAGCGGGGGGCTATACTTAACGTTAGATGTGGAGATTTAGTTCCAGTGCCTAAGCGACGTCTAGTCAAGATTCGAGAACCACCTGGACAGCTAAGATCACTCTTTTTTAATGGCATGATTGGTTAACGTATCCGGAGAGCTACACAATAATGCGATGGACCCATCTGTCAGCTGGTGTATAAATGCCAAGAACAGGGGGGATCTGCTGAATATTCCCGTAGGTGGGGGAAGCCGACTTCGCAGATATCTTATAGTCGGATTTAAGCGGCATTGTCCCTTCTTGTGTGACATGTCACATAGAAGCATATCTAAGTAAAAGGGTAGCAATATCGGATGGTTCTTGAATGCGAGGATGTCCGTAAGATTACCTGCCTGTGATCCCTGCAGATTCTCGAAACTAGCTTGTGATCATTCCCAGCCGGTATGCTCCCGATGTCGCGACCGAAACCGTGAATCTAGCTGCACATACCGGCCGAGGCCGTTCAAAAAACGCAGGAGCCGACCAGCTTTCGGCGTTCGACGCGATAATTCAGGGTGGGTTGTTGCATCCCTCTCGGAATATCGCTAGGTTCGGAAGACCGCTAATGTCTTAGCAGCAGGTATCGAGAGCAGCCTCCAAGTCTGCCCGAAGTAGAAGTCTCCCTGCTAAGACCCCTATCCAAATCCCGGAATAGCGGCAATCATGGTTATCTCGGTCCTTCAAGCCATGCCACCTTTTTTGGCCATCTTCAACCTCGTATTGCAACGAGGCTAATGTCCCCGATCAAGACAAACGGCAATGCCGCGATAATTGGTCTGAGAACCAACCCGGAACAAGACGTGAAAGTCTCCCATGGAGCCCAGCTCATCCGGCAATTCTACCAATCCTCACAGGTCTTTTCTTGGGTCGCCTTAGTAAAATCATGGATATCGACAGGAGTCAATCTTGCTCTAGCCGGGCCATTCACGGCTTCTTGTGCTGCAACTGTGCAATACATATTAGATAAGCTATCGGAGGAACTCTAGGAAGATACAGACATTGCGCGAAACCTGTTTGCACACTCCTGTCGCCCATTGAGTACAAATGGTTCCATAACCATAGAAGGTTTCTGTGCCGACTTCGGCAAAGGCAATGCTCGATGGGAAACGTTAGGCTTGTTTTTCACCGTTGTTGCTCGAGCTACAATCGACGTGAAATATTCTGGGACACTTTATACCTCGGACGAAGAGCATCGAAGTATCCAGACACTGGCTATGCACTACTCAGATCGCTGTGTAGATATAGCACTCTCGCCCGACTGCCTAAATGACCTGCAGCTTCTGCTACAGTACGAGAATTGGATTTCTCACGCATTCATCGACGGTGATCAGAGTGAGTGGAAAACTATCTATCCCCATAGTATAAGCTACATTCTCACAAGACAGGCCATCTTTCATGGAGAAACTTGGGCGATGTGACCAGTTCTATATTTGCTCTGGGATACCATGAGAGAGTAGAGAACATCACCCCAGCCCCGGTTTTCTTAAAACATCTCAGGCAGGCAGCGTTTGCACGCGTGTACTCTGCAGACAAGAATGTCTCGATATTTTTCGGTCGCCCACCGCGAATTCATCAGAAATATTGTTGCCTTGACTTACTGCGATATCGCGCAGAAGCTCATCCAGACTATAACCAGCATGATGACCCTCGGCAGTACTCCTCATGGGACATAGATGATAAATTTGACTACATGGCTGATACACGATGGTCTGCTTCCTGTGCGGTCCTCAAGGAAGAAATACTAGATCTGTATCGGGAACAGAATCGAGGTGAAAGGTTTCGGAGGGTATAGTCAGTTCAAAACTTTCACTCGTATCCGAAATATAAACGCTGACTAACAACTAATAGTATCATGCAAGCCGATGCAGAAGCATTGTGGTTGCAGCTGCCATTGCACTTCCGTCTCGAGGGCGATCTCATGTCTTGCGATAGACGACCCATTGAGCGCGATTCATGGTCAGCGCTAGGCTTAATCACCTTCATGTCCTCTTTCTGTTGCGCTTGGCACTAGTTAGTTCTATGCAAGATCCGGACGCCCGGTTGATTACCATCTCTGCAAATATCCTGAGACTTGTCATTCAGGCCGTGGTCCTAAAAGATGACCTCGCCAACTCAGGGACATCAATTGTTTGTCGGGTGAGCTGCCTCCTTTCCCCTATCCTGCAATACCCTTTGTGGTCTCCGCGAGCCCCTATTCGAAATTTGAAGAAGGAAAACGCCCACTAAAATACATGTAGGTAGCATACTATGGGCTTGCAGCTGCCGGCATCCTCTGCCTTGCCTTGCTCCACCAGTCGCCCATCACTATCGAGGGGCAAGCATCCGTACAAAGCGTAGTGCGAGATCTAAGTATTTTAGTTACAGAGGTAGACGAAGAAACTTTGGTCCATCCTAGGGATGCCAACTATGCCTTGTTATCTGGACCCACGGGAACAATCAAGACCCTCCTCAGCCGTCTCGCATCCAACGGAGCGGAGGGTCTTTCGGCAAATTCATGAGTAACTGGCCACTTAGGCGAAACTTCTCCTACAGCAAATAATGAGGTCGAGTGGGAGGTTTTTGCCAGTAGCCTGAACCAGGAATTCGAGACGGATTTCTGGTTGAGTTTGGCTGGACATCCACTTCTACTCAACCCTGAAACAGAACCACCGAACTTAATATAACATTCATTGGATTGCAATCATCATGTCTATTCTATATACGGGAACTCCGTTCGAAGTGCAAGGCCAAGCCTCTCCACCCCTCGCTCTAAATCATTCTCCGAAGCCGACACAAATGTCAAACGAAAACAAACCTCGTGGAGCTGCCCGCGACCCGGTTGAAACCAGCTCCCTCTATTCACTATCACCCCGTTCTCTCCGGCTTTCAAGTAAATCCTTTCCTCTATGCCAAGACGCAATATCTGGAGCTCCGATGGTGATTGGCCAGATTGCATTTCTGGATGACCGGTCAATTCGAGTCGGATCCAGAGAAACATGCCCACATTTGGAACTGTCCAACGACAGACTCTTGCGGGAAGATGACTGTTACATGCCTTGACCAGCACATCTCGGCGCCGTCAGTATTAAGAAGACAGGTAGTTAAGCCAGTCTATGAATCCCCGGTGACCCCAAGTCTGGTCAAGAAGCTTATATAGCATTACTTGCGAGGGACCGCTAGGCGGTGAAATGCTTACGTCTATCTGGGCTAGGAACTTCTCGATAACCTGGGAACAGCCCGTCACCCATCCACATCGGAGTCCGGGCGCGAGGATTTTGGAGGTTGTATCCATGCGAAGAACACGGCCAGACACATCGAGCGATAGGTATGAAGGTAGCAGCCCACTCAAATAGTCGGTTGCTGGCATATGCGTAGTCCCTACCGGTTCCATTGACCCACAATTGTCGAGTTGAAGGAAGTAATAGGGGTCGTCTTCTATGATGTAGAGGTCGTGTTGTGCTGCAACGTGGTAGATCGTCTTGCGGCGTTCTAAGGTCTGAGTGATACTGGTTGGGTTGTGACCTGACGGGATCGTATAGAGAACAAATGGCTTCGGCCCCATCGCCGCATCCCAGTCTCGCAGCTTTCGATCTAAGTCGACGGGGCAGAGTCCGTAGCTGTCCATTTCCACGCTCAGGATTTTCAGTCCCTGCGTTCTTACGCAATCAAGAGTACCGGAGTAGGTAGAGCTTTCAGTGATTATGTAGTCGCCGCGGTTGCGGAATATTCGGAATGCGATACTGATCGCTGATGTCGTTGAACAAGTCAAAATACACTCCCAATCCTTATAGGGCGGCTTGTGGATCAGCTCGATGTGCTCGGTGATAAATCGAAGAAGCTGTGGTGAGCCAGCTGCCTAGCCGTAATTCAACGCTATGCCTAGGTCAAATGCTGCTTCCCCCTTTTCGCAAATCATAGAAATAGGAGGGCGGAAAGGCGCGCCGTTTGCGGCGCAGCTGCCGGTAGACGGGCAAATCATAGTCATTGATTCCCACGGATAGTATTGTGGTGTCGGTCGAGCGGTTCCCAGCGTTATTGTGTCCGAGAAGTTTGAATTCCGCGCGGATGCTTTAAATACCCACCCGGACTGACCAAGGCTTTCTAGGCTGAACCGATGGTTCCATCGCTTTGCATCGGGAGTGGAAGTTGATATGTGATATCTAAACATATCAGATGAGACATGAGGTGCGCTACTTACCTCCCGGAAGGGGCTTGGCATGTGCCCTCCTTTTTTCCAAGTCAGCAAGCCTTTGGTATAACATGATATTGGTTAAATGATGCTTGAGGGAACAGGCAGCCAGGTTGGGAATGACGTAAAAACAAATTAATTAAAAATACATTCATTGTGAACATGTCTTCAGTATGGGTGTTTGTAAGATGATATATACATAATGCATACCGAGGTCGTTTTGATGTCTACGTAGTTACCTACTATGTAGGCTATAATCGGCGTAACTGAAGAGGTCGGCGTGTTCGGAGTAGTCGGGGTGGATAAGTAATGCATTAGCTTGGATTTTAGGGTACCACTTTATGTTGGTTCACGCAACATCGGTGATGGAGTCGGTCATCCCTTCAATACATTAGGTAGAGATAACAGCCTAACATCCAACATTATATCGATTCCAAGGTACATACATACCTTCTTCCACTTCAGAAATCTAGACTGATACCTTTTCGACACTCCTTGTCTTGTTACAGCGAAGCTATGTCTTTCACTTCCACCATCAAGCTCGCAGAATATCTCTTCGCCCGCCTCAAACAGCTAGGCGTAGATTCCATCCATGGCGTCCCAGGCGACTTCAATCTTACCCTGCTAGATTATGTTGAGCCATCAGGCCTGAAGTGGGTTGGCAATGCGAACGAGCTCAACGCCGGGTATGCCGCAGATGGGTACGCACGAATCAAGGGCGTTGGCGCACTCATCACCACCTTCGGCGTAGGCGAGCTCTCTGCCATCAATGCCATCGCCGGCGCCTACGCCGAGCGTGCAGCGGTCGTGCACATTGTGGGCACTCCGGACAGGGCGAAGCAGGATGCGCGGTCCTTGATACACCACACATTCAATGACGGGGAATACCGGCGCTTCGCCCAGATGCACGCCCACGTCACGGTCGCTTCGGCGAATCTCAGGGATCCTCGAACGAGTCCAGCTCAAATTGACCATGTGCTGCAACAATGCCTTATCCATAGTAGGCCGGTATACATTGAGGTACCTGTGGACTTGGTTGCAGCACTGGTCTCAAAAGAGCGTCTCAGTTCTGAGATCCGCATTCCCGATGGCATACCAAGTTCAGCTTCAGATGCTGCATTGTCAGAGGTCCTCGATAGGATCTACCGCGCAAAGCAACCCACAATCCTCGTTGATGGCGAGACTAGAGCACTTGGTATCGTCGAGGATGTCCAGAGCCTCGTCAAGTCCACCGGCTGGCCTACTTGGACGACGACCTTCGGCAAGAGCCTAGTAAACGAAACGATTCCAAACGTTCACGGTATATATCAAGGGAGATATCACGACCCAGCTACACAAAAGTTCATCGGCGACTCCGATCTGATCTTGTGTTTCGGTCCCCACTTTAGCTCGACTAATACTTTTGCCTATTCGGCGATCCCTAATCCTCAGGCCGTCATCCTTTTCACCGACACAGAAGTCACAATAGGGGAGCAAGTCTTCCGAGATATCCCTGCGCGATCCACTGTGTCTCGTCTTGTCCAGGCGCTAGACCTCTCCAAGGCCAGCCGTTATCAGCCTTATCCTGATCTCCCACGCGACAAGTTGAAGTCATTCTCCGATGTCTCCGGAGACCAGCCCATCGCCCATGATAATCTTTGGGGCGTCGTCGCCAACTTCATCCGACCAGGTGACATTGTGATGGGTGAGACGGGCACAGCAGGTTATGGAATTCGCGATACCCCCTTGCCGCCTCATTCCAGGTTCTTCGCCCCTATCACGTGGCTCTCTATCGGATACATGCTTGGCGCAGCACAGGGCGCGGCGCTAGCCCAGCAGGAACTCATAGAAACCTCCAGGTATCACGACATCAAGAAGGCCCGCACGATCCTTTTCATCGGCGATGGCAGTTTCCAAATGACGGTGCAAGAGCTGGGTACCATCATCCGGCTGAATCTCGACGTGGTCTTGTTCCTCATAAACAACGATGGCTACACAATCGAGCGCTGCATCCACGGCTTGAAACAGGGCTACAACGACGTTGCACCCTGGCGGTACCTGCAGGCGCCTAGTTTCTTCGGTGCCCGTGAGGACACTTACACGGCGCAGGTCAGGACTTACGATGACTTAGAAAAGGTGTTTGGTGATTTGTCAGCAAATGAGAGCCGGGGGCTTAAGATGGTAGAGGTGTTTATGGATCGCGAGGACGCGCCCAACGGACTACTGTCGGAAATTTTAAAGATCCAGAAAGCGCGGGATAAAGCAACGCAGGGATGAGTAGGTATATCATACGCTGTGGGTGGGTAGCTCTATGATTGAACAGAGAATTGTTTGAACTGTGATAGAAGATCGTATCTTGGTATATAAAACGTCTTAACATGAACATTCAGTCCACCTACTACATATACTCCATTACTAGTTAGACGTTCTGTCCTCATAAGATTTACCGTTAACGCATAGAGTTGTAATTACTGGTAATGAGTGTGTATCCCTTGCTTCTCTAGTTCCTGTAACAAGATGATTACATACATAGTGATATGTAGTTAGTGACTGCCAAGGAATTTAAAGTATTGTCTGCAAAGCAGTCATGAGTGGAGCTCTCCAACCTTGAGATATATCATACCAAATGCAGATTACCAATGAACTTTATTAATTCCAAACATCTTGTGTAGGTACACTAAGATTATCGTCTCAAATTAACCATTACATTCCTACATGTTCAGAACAGTAACCTCAATCCTGTTGTGCTGAAACTTTCTCTAAAGCTATTCAAGTGGGAGTAACAGTATCCCGTAACCGACACCAGCGGCGTCCTCGATACGACCACGTGAAAAGGCCATGGTGCGTCCGTCGGGGCTAACGACGGGGTTTCCCGCTTTATCGCCACGACTGTCCCCGAGGAAGGTCAAGCGGACAAAGTCGGTGCTATTGGGCTCTAGGCTCATACGCCAGAGATCGATAGCTCTAGTGCCGTTATTGGCCTGCCAGTTGTCCCTAGTAGACTCCACGAGAGTATAGCGGCCGCCGGGGTAAATGCCCTCTACCTCGTTATACTCCCCCACGACGTGACGGTATATTATCACCTCTCCAGTCTCGAGGTTAATGCCGCGGACATTGCCACCTGACGAAGTACCGCCGGTTGGGAAATCAGTGTCATCGTAACAGGTGTAAGTCAGCTCGGTGTCGTTGTTGCGGAAATCCTGAGGTTCCAGTTTACACTCAGGCTCCGTAGCCCGTAGCACCTCGCGCTCGTTGGCGAGGGCAGGCTGGCCGTCATCGTCATACACGATATCGGCAACGGAGATGGCATTCTCGTTCTCGGCGAACCTGTCGGGGTAGTTGCCGTGGGTGTTAGCCCAGGCGATCCGAGTCGTATTGGCGGAGATGGCCACGCCTTCCCAGATCTTGTGCCCGAGGGCTACGGGCTCTCGCTCGCCCTGTTTCAGTACCCACATCTCCATGTTGTTCTCGCGGGTCGTGGTGGCGTCCTCGAACGTGCGCGCCCCGATCAGGAAGTAGTCGCCGTTCGGCAGGTACTGGACGCGCAGGTACCCCGGGTTCGGGGTCCCCGTCAACAATTTGATATCCTTAGTCTCTAGGTCGATCTCGAAGGCATCGCCGTAGCTCTTCGACATGAACGCAATCTTTCCGCCATCGGGGGACCATGAGGGTCGCTCGCCGAAATACGTAAGGGAACCGGGAATCCTATGCGTCCCTGGGTATGCGCTCTCGACCGGGGCCGGAGCTGCCATCCCATGGAATGCCGTCGCCGTCAGCGATAGTGCCAGCATACGGCCGATGGATGGAATGATGTTCGTCATATTGTAACTCCTTAACGTCTCAAGAATCAGTCCAAATATAGCTCGCGATTCGTGTACTTGCAACAAGACAAGGTAGACTATATTGCACCTATGTTTCCCAATAGCTTCATACTGTTTATAACCCGACTCCGCGAGGAACGTGCCTCCAATTTATAGATATCAACCCCTCTTGGAAATATGCTTCTCCCTCTTGATGTGGTAGCCGGATACACACGTCATGGAAGATTTCTTAGCTATATGTTCTTCTTCTTGCTTTGGTAGCCTATTAGCCGAATGGACAATCACGAAAACACTACATCTTATTAATACCTTGTTAATCTAATAGCCGTGAACTACCGACGTCAAAAAAGCTACCCTATTCAGGCAGCCCCCCTAGCCCACCGCGATTTCTCCACGATTCCCCCGCATCTTCTCCAGGGATGTATCCCGAAGTCCCACATTTTCCGACCCATCAACAAGGTCGCCAACCAACACGGTGGATGCCTTGCTACCGTCATGAGCATTCAATCAAGAAGGGATATGTCTGATGCGGGAAGAGGAAGGAAAATAAAAGACTGGGAAAAGGAGACGGCGTCTCACAAAAGGAGGGAGCTAACATGTGGAAGCGGTTAGCATTGTATTCTATTGCGAGAAAAAGGGGCCAAGCAGAAAAACTTCGTGCCCTAAACAGGTCAGAGATTGGATGAGTTGGCGTCAGGTGGAAGAGACCAATAAGGAGGCACATTTGTGTATGCCTAATCTTGTAGGCCTACAGTTGGTCCAATGCGTTGCATTGGACCCTGGTGTACGAGCATCATTGGTGTGTTACAATTCGTGGGCACGGAACGCCACTTGTAGCGTTGCATGCGAAAGGGGGGCGAGAGTGAAGCAGATGTCAAAATGAAGCCATAAATAGAGATCGTGAACTTGGATACCACCCAAGCAAAGCGGTACCTATAGAAGCCCCAAGAGAACGGGATCCACTCCACCGTCTCCCACCCTCACCCCTGCTGCCAAAACGAAGTCTTCTTCCCCTCTAAACTACACCGATCAATCATCACAACATCCTCGTCTGAGAGCCGCCACCCGAGCGCCTCGGCCGCCTGTCTCGCCTGCTTGGCATCCTTGACGCCAACGACCGGCAGCGCGCCCTTGCAGAGGACATAGTTCAGCGCGACGGGGGCGGGACCGCTCTTACCCCTCCTCTCCGCGATTTCTCTCAGGACTGCCACGGCCGGCTCTATAGCCTCCATATCGTAGTTGGCGAAGCGACGCGCCGCGGGCGGCCGGTTGTCCTTGGAATCGTATTTTCCCGTCAGCCGGCCTTGCGCCAGCGGTGCGTATCTAGGAAATGCATTAGGGTGAGTGGCGAATTATTTAAACAGGCAAGGGTACTCAGGTAGAAATAAGAAACTCCATGAGGTTAGGTAATGAACCACTCACGCCTGGAATACAACGCCCATCTCATTTCTATAAGCCGCGATATCACCATCGAGCTCCGGCCGCCGCCTCAGCACGCCGTACTCGCACTGATTCACAGCGAGCGGGACTCCGTGAGACGAAAGCACCTCCTGCATTTTCCTACAGCCATCCGGCGAATAATTCGACACCCCGACGGCGCGCGTCAGACCGAGGCTCACGCACCGCGCCATCCCCTCGGCTACGGCTGCAATGCTCTGCGCGTGTACGTGCCCATGTACTAGATATACGTCGACGTATTCGAGACGCAGGCGCTTCAAGCTTTCCTTTAGGGCGCGCACCGGCGCCTCCGCTCCGAGGTGGAGGATGTTGTTTGGCGAAGTGGGCGAGACGTCCCACTTCGTCTGGACGATGACGTCCTTGCGCTGGATTTCACCGGCCGCGAAGAGCTCGGACAGAAGCTCGCCGACGACCTCCTCGGCGCGCCCGCCGCCGTACATCTGCGCCGTGTCGATGAAGTTGAGATTGAGCCCTTGATCGTGGTCGTGATCTAGTAGGAGGGTGCGCAGGGCCTCCCGGCGCAGCGGGAGCTGCGTCTCGTCGTCCCAGTGCCACACGGGATGGTCGCCCCAGGACCAGGTGCCGATGCAAATAGGTGGGACCTCAACTGCTGGTCCGCCACCAGGCACGTTGTCGGCCGTTGGGAGCTTGATCCGTGATGATATTGCAGCAGTGGGGGTGGATCCGAGGGGAAGTAGGGTGTTCTTCCCGTCAAGGGCCGGGTCCGGGTGCTTCGGCTTGTTCTTATCAAGCGCGGCTATGCCGGTCGCGAGCCCGGTTTGGAGCTTGTCCATGGTGGTAGTGGTTGTGGCGGTAGTGATTGATACTAGGTGCTAATGATAAATAGGTGATGATGGAGTAACCTTCCGGTGCGGCTGTTCACACAATATTGATTTGCCTAGTTTCGGGGCAAATATTTAATTTTCAAGCTCTATGCATTGCCTAAGTTGCAGGTATGTACATAGCATTTCCTATGAAGCGAATTGAATAGGAAATCTAATATCAACGATACGTAACGTACACAATGCGGCATACAGTCCGTGTGCTGTCTGTACAATATATAAATAATCTCCTGACTACTACCTCCTGGTGATATATATGTGTGTTTTCTTACTTGAGTGATTTAGATAGCCCCGAGAATGGTCATCTTGATGCCAGCCCCTTGAATTGATGATGGGTGGTATACTGGCAGTATAGTGCTATAACAACGTCTTTTATTACGTACTTCCTACCCCAACTACCCAGGCTCCAGATCGATGATCGTATCGCTGCGTCATAATTTGTAATGGACCTAAATACATCTAACGAATTAAACGTCACCGCCTTATGGAATGAGAGAACTGCCTGATAGACGCACTGCTGATGTTCTTTTCCTCTACGTATTGAGTAAATTATAACTAGTGCAAAAGTTGAATCTATCTGCATGTGTATTGCATTTGTTCTTGATCTGTTACGGAACTAAGTAACCTAAGGGTATGGGGGTTTCAACTTTCGGAGCGGACTCAAAACGGGCCGGGACACCGAATGGCTTTAATGATACTGACGCAGAAGACGGAGCGTCACTTGGTCGAATATACATAATGCTATTATCGGCTACCAGAATTTTGTAGATTTGAAAGAACATGAAAGCGCAAAATTATGGATTCTTTGAATATGTCGAGGACATTCCGGTGCTCTAAGTCATATTATGTAGACTCCATTAACCTGAAGGCAAACATTTCGCATTCGGCATCATCCTTATTAGCATGCACTCTTAAATACTAAACCTTACATTTGCCCCTTTTTTCTTTCTTGTCCTCTTTACTCCCCCCCCCATCTTTTATTTTACCATCTCTATTATTACCATTACTATCGTCCCCGTTATTCTAGATATCAAGGACGGACGAATACTAACCTCCCCACTGTGTTTGGGCAGAAGACGGCTGCCGAGCTGATGCGCAGTATGCGAAATAACCCGCCGTCGGCCCCGTCGATAACTACCGTAATAAAGTGGGAGCCCGTATGTTCGGGACCCCGGCAGCTGCCGGGACAGATAAGAGAGTGGGGTAGGCGGCAGCGAAGCCTCAGATAGCTGGCTAGCCCCTGATCCATGATGGGGTTACCCGCTTCAGACCATGGGGTCGACGACGTCGGCGATTTCAGTGAACACCACTCAGACAGACGGGTCGGACAATATTAAATAATGGGATGGGTTATTGATGAGCACGGCCCTGCATCCCCCAAATTAGCCCACGACACACAATCGTCAACTTGGATGTTCTCACAACAACAACAATAACAACCATGTCGGATCTGAAGATACCCATTATTGATATCTCCGGTCAGTGCATATTCTCGATTAGCTGGCCATGCGAGCTGACCAGAAACCTCCAGATTTCCACTCGGCCGATGCAGCCGCCCGTGGAAGAGTGGTGGACCAGATTCGAGATAGCTGTCTTTACAACGGCTTCTTTCAGATCACGGGCCATTCAATTCCCCTTGACGAACAGAAGGAAGTCATGGATGCGGCCAAGACTTTCTTCGCCCTCCCACAGGAAGAGAAAGACCGCGTCTCTAAAGACAACACCACCTGGCACCGGGGATACGAGCAGCTGAGGTCTCAGATTCTTGAAGAAGGCACGCGGCCGGAACTGAAGGAGGGCTTCTACATCGGAGCCGACATCCCTAGGACCCACCCCTACTTCGTCAACAAGAAGCTGAACAGTGGACCCAACCAGTGGCCTACCGGCCTTGGAGATGTCGAGGCCTTCAAGGTAGCGACTATGGCCTACTATAACTCAGCTCTTAGCCTGGCATCAGACCTAATGCGGGCCCTTGCCTTATCTCTCGACCTCGACGAGGATTACTTCGAGTCCTTCTTAGATGGCACCGTAGCAACCATGCGACTTCTTCACTACCCGACCCAACCTAAGGACGCCGATGAGAAGCTGACCCGTGGCATTGGGGCGCATACTGATTTTGGTGCTATTACTATGCTACTACAAGATGATGTTAACGGTCTGCAAGTATGGGATCAGAGAAACGAGACATGGATTGATGTAGGTTTCAGTCTAGCCCTCGGCCCTTAGCCATTTTACGCCTTCCCCCTTAACATGCCATAATGCCTATATGCATAAGCACTGAACTGACCTCCCCCGGGTGCAGGTCGAGCCAACTCGCGGTGCCCTCGTCGTGAATCTTGGCAACCTCATGGCGAGGTGGACCAATAACAAATACAAGAGCAACGTGCACCGCGTTATTAATAAGTCGGGCAAGGAACGGTATTCCATACCCATGTTCGTCTCGGGAAACCCAGACTACCTAGTAAAGTGCATCCCGACTTGCCAGTCGGCCGAGAACCCGGCCAAATACGAGCCCATCACCGTCGAACAGGCCGTCTCGTCCTCGTATGCGGAGTCGTACGGCCGCGCGCAGTTGTACAAGCAGGGCATGGGGAAGGCAATGGACGCAACAGCAAAGACACAGCCCGCGCAGGTTGCGGTCGCCTAAGAAAGACCTCACTAATATCAACCTGGGTACTATATTAGGCCGTGAGAAGATAAAAGTCAAGTCTACGGCTACACACCACATTGGTCCATCTATCCAGGAGAGTCTCCGTATATCACTAAATTAAGAAATGAATCTCATGTATTATCTCGTATATTATTGTGATTGGTCACTGGTAGGGTCGTAGCATGTTGCAAACTTCCAGGCACATTGCAAGTTTGGTATAGGTTATTTCATACGTGAACTTCCCCTTTCTCCTACTAAGGGAGTGTCTTCAACACTTCCTCCGGCCATTTGGGGGACGTTAAATTTCTGGAGTAGATATATGCTTAAGACGGGTGTCAGTCAAAATAATGCCAACATGGAATAATAACATTTATTTCAAAACTTTTACTAGTTCAACTGCGGATTGAAACCATCCTGGCTGAATGCATAGTGATCTCATGGCCGTCACCATAAATCCCCACTGGCGCCATAGTGTGTGTATCCTCTCCCCCACTCTTGGTGCAAGCCAACGTCGGGAGAAGTCGCATCTGTGCCACCAAGCTTAAGCTCCTGGTTGGCTCCCCATCTTCCCGGTCATCATTCCTACATAGGTATCTAACTCCTTATCGATTTTATCGGTCTTATCGTGATGCTTCAGCTCTCACCCCTGTGAAGCGCGAGCTTCTTTCTATTTACGCCAGGTGGGATTGCCCGATATAGTGATATGATAGGTAACTGATGTCAAGGGTCGCTATGTGCGCGTAGATATTATGGACAAGGTACGCATAATTTAAGTAGGGTTATGAACTTTAGGTGTTAATCTGGCTCATATATATATATTCTGCCCCATTCAGCGCCCCATACTAGCTAATTATGTAGGTATTCTCTGATAGAAGAGCTTGGTGACGGTTTCTCTCCGAAGACAGATTTATCACAATGGAGCTCGAGGGTCAACCAGAGTCGCTAAATGCCGAGAAGGGAGAGGAGGTAGTCAGAGTTGAGCCAGGAAGAGCCGTTGATGAGGTTCTTGAAAGGACAATTGTCCGCAAGACGGACATGTGGCTTCTGCCATTCACAAGCTTGATGTACTTCTTCAATGCCATCGACCGTGTAAGTAGTGACGCAACTTTCCCCCATGCCATATTGTGCTGGCCGTCGTCTACTGATATCTAACATTAAAATACACACACAGAGCAACCTAGGCAATGCCGAGACTGACGGGATGAGCAAGGACCTCAACTTCGTTGGCCAGCAGTTCTCTTTGCTGATCCTCCTGTTCTACATCCCGAATGGCCTGTGTGATCTCCCCCTCAACCTGTTGACCAAGCGATTCTCGGGCAAGATCATGCTGCCTACCCTCATGGTGGGCTGGGGAGCCATGGCTACCGTCCAAGCTGCCGCCAGAGATTTTGGTGGCATGTTAGCAATCCGTCTCATCTTAGGGTAAGTCACAGAGAGGAAGAAGAAGAATTCAATTATGACCGTCAGGTTCATGTGAAAAGAGTTTCGCCGGGTTTTTCATAATATACATACTGACATGCGAAACAAAATCTTGACAGTGTTTTCGAGGCCGGCTTCTTTGCTGGAGCCATATTCTATTTGACTCTTTTTTATACGCGCAATGAACTCGGCTTCCGTATCGCCCTATTTTTCGGGAGTGCACTTTTGGCCAGCGCATTCTCGGGTTTAATTTCATTTGGCGTGTTCCAGATACACCATCCTTTCGTCCAAGGGTGGAAGTGGTTATTCTTGATCGAAGGTATGGCACAATTGGTGATATCATATGTCCCCGTATACGGATTAGCCTGCTAACCTGAGCTATTTTAACACGGGCAGGCGCCATGACTGTGATATTTGGGGTGGTGGCTTTCTTTTGGCTGCCGGCCAACCCGCAGACGGCCTGGTTCTTGTCCCCTGCTGAACGGCAGGCCGCACCTCTGAGGTCGTTACGCGATGGCTCTTCCAAGATCGATGAAGCTTTCAACTTTAGAGAGTGCTTTCGGCAATGGAACAACTGGAAATTTCCGGTGTGGTGCATCATTAGCTTCACATACCCTGTGGCCTTCGCGACGACGGCGAACTTCCTGCCCATTGTTCTCAAGGCACTCGGCTACAGCACGGTTGTGACCAACCTGCTGACCATTCCCCCAAACGTGGCCGGATTTATTGTTCTCCTTGCGGTAACCTACAGTTCCGATAGAAACCGCGAGAGAACCTTCCATATCGTTGGTAGCCTCACATTGAGTCTGTCGGGGCTGGTCGTCTTGGCTGCCGTTGATGCTACTAAGAACACGGCCGTGGCTTACTTCGCCTGTTTTCTTCTGGCCTCTGGGGCTTACATCCCGAGTTGCCTTGTCCACAGCTGGCACAACAATAACAACCTCGGCGAAAACTCAAGGGCGGCCACAACGGGGCTGCTGGTCGGACTTGGGAACCTTGGAGGTATCCTGTCGGCGGCCACCTTTCGGAGCACCTATGCTCCTCGCTATGTTCCAACTTTAGTTGCCACAGCAGGTTGCAACGTGACATGTATCTGCTTCACGCTCTGGTTAGGTCTGTGGATGCGCCGCGAAAACGGCCGGAGGGATAAGCTTCAGCAGGTAGTTCTTCGAGCGGAGGATGTTGAGACACATACCCTCACCCAGGGCGAAGAGGACCCTCAGTGGAGATACTTCGTTTGACAAAGCTGAATTGAAAATAATTTGCATGTACCAGTGTCTGGGTCAGTGCCAACTATATAGGTACATATGTAGAGATCTTATGTGCTTGTGTAGACAGATGGCACATGTACCTCAAGTCATCAGGTAGTTTGAAGCCTGTGTCTGACCCTTAATAATCCGAAGCCGTCTTATTCAATGCTATCCCATCCCTTGGCATTTCCTGTGCAAAGGATCATCGAGGACATGAGAGTCTATCGCACTTCGAGTCACGTACAATTGAATTTTTAGACGCTTCAATCACTATACCCATGAAAAGCACTAGTTTTCCGTAAATTCTCGCGTAAGATATAATTACTACATAATTCTAATATTCAAGTCCATCCTCGAATATAGTAATACATATTGCATCACCACTTGGTTACCCCTCCGTCCACTAGAATATCTGAACCTGTACAGTAGCTAAAGGAAAATGAGGTAGAAATTAGTATTTGAATGAATCGTTTTCCGGTTGGTTCTGGTTCAGGTTTCGAGCGAGGCTCCAGAGCAAGAAATAGCTTTCAACTCTATTCATGAGTCGGAGCGACGGGTACAAGTAGTTTGGGGGGAAAAGGGAGAAGGGTGGGGGGTCTCACCTGCTAGCATCACTGGCCAAGAAGACGCAGGCTCCTTTTATATCATCGGGCTCCGCCACTCGCCCATTCATGATCTCATCTTTCCAGCTCTCCAGGAGATGCGGGAACGGTACCGTCATCTCTGTACGGACGTAGCCAGGACTAATGGAGTTTACCCGGATACCGTACTTATTGAGCTCAGCCGCAATAGGGGCAACCATAGCACGAACACCCCCCTTAGTACCACAGTAGGCGGATGAACACTGCGAGCGAATGGCCATGTGGGACGCGATACTCGCCACAAGTATTATGCTACCACACCTAGTGCCGTTGCTAATCATGGCCCTGGCGGCTAGCTGGGCCGAGAAATAGACGCCCTTGGAGTTGACGCCGGCTAGCCGGTCGAAGTCCGCCTCGGTAGTGTTGAGGAACTCGACATGCTTGTTCACGCCGGCGCAGGCCACGAAGATGTCCAGCTTCCCTGAAAAATCGTGCGACACAGCTGCGAAGCCCTTCTCGAGGCTAGCGAGCGACGTTACGTCGACAGTGTACGCACGAGCCTGAACGCCGTGTTCTGCCGGCAGCTGTGCAAAGGCTGGCGACGGGGGGATCACGTCAAATATTGCCACGTCGGCGCCTGCTTCGGCTAGGCCCTGGGCAAAAGCGAGACCACAGCCTCTGGCGCCACCCGTCACAATGGCGGCGCGCCCTTTGAGGGAGAACTAGATTCCCAGGAGTGAGCTTAATTAGCCCTCTAGTTTGACCAACCGTCCATGGGATATTAGGAATAGACCTACCTTAGACATTGTGAATATTGTTCGGCAGCTGTGCTTCTCCTCTGAACCTAGGTATTCTCGTATCCGATCTGACAGGAGAAGGACCAAGTCTTTCAATCGATGGAGCGCTCCTTCAAGGCCCCGGACGTCCGCTTAGCTAATATCCCCCATGACATCCCTAACATCGTGGCTTTGACACTCGAGGTCCTCGTCAAGTAGTCAAGGGATGCCCCGGGCGTACCCGGATGTACCTCCGAGGGAAATGTTAGTAACTTCCCTTATCGTCCAATCAGATGCGATCTATATTTCCTAAAGTGGGAAGAGTGGGGGTGGGGTAGAGTGGAGGAGACCGGTGAACCATCCACTCCAACTACTACACTTCCCATGCAACTTCACATGCAGGGGTCGAACATTATCTATCATGTTTATCTATCATGCCGGCACCTATGGGGATGGGGGGATGTCCAACAAGGACCACCCAATGGCTATCGGAAGCGGCCGCCGGTCATACGGGGAGCCGATGCGGGTTATGTCGCCCGGCAAGAGTGGTGCAACGAGGTAGTCCCTTCTTGCATAAAAATGGGCCCTCCTCATGAACCGGCCTGCTGCAAAAAATCCTGTTAACACCGCCGGCATCGAGAAGAGACCCATCCGCAAGCCTCCACGTCACATTATACCTCGGGCGATTCAGGTCAGAATGGGCAAGAAAAAGGTCTTGGTATGGTGGGTGCTCTACTACCCTGTCACCAATTTCCGAGGGATGGGCTAATTAGGAAATTGGAACATAGCTATGGTGTCGATATTGACGCCGTCTCGGGCTGGTTGGGTTCATACGGCGGCGAGGACAGCACCAGTGACATCAGCAGAGGTATGAGCTCCTCCGTTGCTCTGTGCGGCCAAAGTAGATGACTGATCGACTGCTGACTGCCGACTGCTTTACGTGTAGGCCTCTGGGCTGGCACCATCGGGACACGCCGCGTACTGAAACTATTTGACAAGTACAACATCAAAGCATCGTGGTTTATCCCCGGACACACCCTGGAGACGTTCCCGGAAGAATGCGCCATGGTGCGCGACGCCGGCCACGAGATCGGGTTGCACGGCTACACCCATGAGAACCCCGCAGACATGACCATGGAGCAGCAGAGAGACGTGCTCGACAAGACGTGGAAGCTCCTGACCGAGTTCTGCGGGAAGCCGCCGCGAGGGAGCGTCGCTCCGTGGTGGGAGACCAGCGAGGAGGGTACCGAGCTGCTGCTCAGCTACGGCATCGAGTACGACCATTCCATGTCGCATCACGATTGCCAGGCCTACTGGCTCCGCACCGGCGATTCCTGGACCAAGATTGACTACTCGAAGAAGGCCGAGGAATGGATGAAGCCCCTGGTTAAGGGGAAAGAAACGGGGCTCGTTGAGATCCCGGGGTCTTGGTATATTGATGACTTGCCACCCATGATGTTCATGAAGAACTCTGCCAATTCACATGGCTGGGTCAACCCTAGGTGAGCATAGCACAGGATGATCAGAGATCCCCCCACTTCGTTTCAAGGTGTTGATTAATGGATTACAGGGACGTGGAGGATATCTGGAGAGACCACTTTGACTATTTCTACAGAGAATATGGTATGCGTGTTTCTCACCCATCACCAGGTTTACGTGCGCGTGCTAATTGTGTCTCGGGTTAAGATGAGTTCATTTTCCCTATGACTATCCACCCGGACGTGTCAGGGAGACCACATGTTCTCCTGATGCACGAGCGCATTATTGAGCACATCAACAAGCACGAAGGGGTAGAATGGGTTACGATGGCCGAGGTGAGTGGAGACAGAACATAAATCTGGACCGGTAACACTGAGATAGACAGCTAACTTTCTGTGTGGTAGATGTGCGACTATTTCAAGAGCAAGAACACCCCGCCGCCTGATGCATTGATGCCGGTAGCGGCCGATGAGGTGATGAAAAGGTACAGAGATACCAAGGCGTAGAATAACTTCGTAGTATAATTAATCTTTTACATATGTAACCGGCCTTTCTTTTTTAACTTGCAATGTAGCATTTCTATACCTGCAGTTATTTGTGTGTATATATATCTGTGGTCACTGTAGTAGGATGTCCCCAAGGCTTGCCTGTGAGAAGGTGATAGATATTATCTTTTGGGGAGACTTATCGTGATCATGAATAGAAATACGACAAGAGAGCAGTAATTAGTTATCATGCAGAAGGCCATCGAGAACCTTTCCTGCAGCCAACACCTTCTCCTCCTCATACCTTCGTCCAATAAGTTGCACACCGACAGGGAGTTTCAGCTTAGCCATGTCTGTCTTGTTGTCCACCCAAAGCTTCTGATTCCACTCGTCCAGATCTCCTCTGGGGGGATATTCCCACGGCTCAGATACATCCCCTATTTCTACCTCACCTCCAGGTATCACCAAGGCAGGATAGTCAACGAAGTTCCAAACTTTCGTGTAGCCTACCCACCTGCACCCTCCGTGAGGCACCGCTGTATGTGGCATGGGCGGCATCAGGACAACATCGACTGGCTGCCCGGTCTCGGGGCAGCGAATCGAGTCCCACTTGTCCAAGTAGGCCTGCTGCAGTTCCCATTTCTGCTTGTTAAGCTGCCAGTACTCATATACGGAGATTGGCTGCCCGCGGTTGACGAGCCGCTCTACGTGAGGGATGAAGGGTTCGCCCCCCGCGGCGATAGCAGTCCGGATATCCTCGCCGCCGTCCGCCGTGTAGAAGCGATCCTATACAAGACGAATCAGAAAAACAGTGACGCATGTAAGTCAGGCGCACCAATTGGTTCGGACCCTTACCATAACCTCGATACACTCGGCATGGAGCCGCGCATCCCAATTGACGATGTGATGGCCGGCTGCCCGAAGGGCCTCGATGGCGGCCCGTAGTACGCGCGTAATGGGAGGATGTGGCCTCACTACACCGTCATCCAGCAGCACACCGATGGTCAGTGGCCTCGTACAGGTTGACGCGTATATGTCATCTCTCCACCCCATCGGAACACATCGTGCGTCAAAGTCCCACGGCCGTTTGCTAATGACAGATTCCACGGCAAGTTGAATCATGTCTAAGCTGCGAGCCATGGGCCCGACGGCCGACGGGACGTGTTCCTGGCCTTCTGTGGACACGGGGACGCCACGGTAGGGTAGACGTGCGCTCTTTTAATTTCGGGATCAGACTGGTTAGCAAGAGGGTGAGAGTGGGGGACAGTCACTTAAAATGCAGTGCAGAATTGACATACACTGGGCTTAAATCCGTAAAGTCCCATCATGTGAGATGGAATGCGAATGCTCCCACCTATGTCGGTGCCCCAGCCCAACATAGAGGCACCACAGAAGAGCATGGCTGACTCACCGCCGGTCGAGCCACCAGGTGTGTACCTTGGGTCTATGGGGTTTGTGGTCTGACCCCAAAGGGGGTTGTCGGTTTCGCACCACTGTAAAAGCGAGGGGACAATTCATGAGTTAGGCAGGCAGGGGGGGGTTAGGGCTACACACCATGATGCTCTGAGGGAGGTTTGTCTTGGCTATGACGACGGCCCCTAACGAATGTAGGAGTTTGACTAGAGCGCAGTCATCTTGAGCCGGCTGATATGCCCTGCCTACGTAGCCAATAGTCGAGTCAAACCCCTTCACGTTGAATTGGTCTTTGAGGGTGACAGGCACGCCGTGTAGAGGACCGATAGTAGTTCCATGACGCACAAAGTAACGGTCAAGCTCTTCTGCATCTTTGATCGCATCGTCAAACATAATCTCTGTTAAGCTACAAGTACTATGAGCGACAGCCGAGTCCCAAATGCGGATTAGGGGTATACCAGTTGGTCTAGATAAATACCCCCTTCAGTACGTTTCATTAACAGCAAGTACACCAGCGGAGTCCATACCTTTCTGTGAGTATCGCAAGCCCTGCTCCAAATATTGTGTCAATATGTAGTATCAACACCGGGGTAAAGGGCCATGCCGGCCTCGACATTACTGACTGGGCTATGTAGGCATGAACAACGGACTTGGCCGTGAGTTGGCCCGATGACACCTTGCGGATAACCTCTTGGGCCCCTAGGCTATTGCCATTCTCATTCGAATGAGTATCTGCGGTACTCAGTGCGGCTTCCAGGTGCGCGGCTTGCTCTTGCCTCTTTTGGGCGGCAATGGCCTCCCAGTTCCGTCTTCCCTGCATAATCGGCGAGATAGAAAGAGAGACAGACGAACGGACAGAAACGGCCTGGAACAGGTGTGAAGGGTTTAGTTGACTCGGACGAGGATGGTAAAGGCGATCTGAATGACCCAAGTACGACGCAACCGGGGGCCAATCACGCCAGCAGATAGTACCATTTTGGGGTAATATACTAAGTACTACTAGAGCTAGGTAGCTATAATCTCGAGTGGAACCTGCAAGAGTGGGGGTTTGGCCGGGAGCGACGCCAAGAATGGAGATGTGTTATCCTATCACATTGTATGGTATGAAGAAGCTCATAAACGACTATTATCCGTATTGTATCTACATCTTGGTGAGACTTGGCATCATATATCCAGATCCGCGACGACGATCCAACCTGCTATAGCATCTGTTCCTACAGAACTCACAAAGCAACAGCATGCCACACGCCTCTGTCGACGGTGAGAGGCACGATGTCTGCATCGTCGGGGCCGGGCCAGCCGGGCTGACATTGGCGTGAGTAAGGCCGGGCTCATTTTCAATCACCATACTGATACGACGCAGTGTCATACTAGCAAGGTTAGGACTCAAAATTCAAGTTCTAGACGAGCGGCCAGATCAGACGACGGTTGGCCGCGCAGACGGAATCCAACCAAAGACGATCGAGACACTCCAAATGCTCGGATTGGGCGACGAGCTTCTCCGAACAGGCGTTAAGGTCTACGACATCTGCATGTGGCGGCGCAGCAACGGGGGCGCGCTGGGGCGCATCAGCCGTCAGGTGCACTACCCGGCTTCTGTCGTTGACGTCTTGCAGCCCTATATCCTGCTATGCCACCAGGGCATGGTGGAGGGGACGCTGTTGGAAGATCTGCGCAGAAGCGGCACCGAGGTGCAGCGCGATAGCTTGTTCTCGAGCTACGACGATGTTGGTCGCTCCTCGGCCTTACAAGTCCACTTCACCCAGCCCGGCGATATCGAGGCGACGGCCAAAGCCGACTACCTCGTGGGTTGTGACGGCGCCCGGTCTCGGGTTAGAAAAGCCATCCCCAACACGCACGCCGACGCCGTGCCTCACGAGTCCTTCTGGGGAGTGCTGGACGGCGAACTGGATACCGACTTCCCGGACATTTGGAGTAAAACTGTCGTCTTCTCCGAGCAGTACGGTTCTATCCTCATCATCCCCCGTGAGCGGAACATGACGCGCTTCTACATCGAAATGAAGTCCTCCTCCTCGTCCAAGAACCTGGGCCAAGAGTTCGTGATGGAGCAGGCGCGTCTGATCCTCGCGCCGTATCGAGTGGAATGGCGCTCCGTCGAGTGGTTCGGTAACTACCAAGTTGCGCAGCGTGTGGCGGCCCGTTTCGCCAGCCCCGACCAGCGTGCCTTCATTGCCGGCGATGCGAGCCATTCACACAGCCCCAAGGCAGCACAAGGCATGAACACGAGCATGCACGATTCGTGGAATCTAGGGTGGAAGTTGAACCTGGCAGCTAGGGGTTTGGCCAGAGCCAGCCTCTTGGAGAGCTATGAGACGGAGCGGAAAAAGGTGGCCCACGACCTGATTGACTTCGACTTCGAGCATGCCAACGAGATTGCGGGGGGTGATATAGAGCGACTAGCGGAGAACTTCCGGACTAACACCCGTTTCATTTCCGGGGTGGGCATTGTCTATGGGAAGAGTGTACTCAACCAGGGGCGCGATGAGGAAGCTCTGGGAGAGGCCAAGCCAGGGAGCAACCTTCCTCCAGCTAAAGTAACGCGGTACATCGACGCCAACCCAGTCGATGTCCAGCTAGATGTGCCTATGCTTGGCCAGTTCCGCATCTACGTCGTGGTGGGCGATATCACCGGCACAGCAGAAACAACTTTCATCGACGCTCTGAGCCGAGGTATCGAATCCAAGTCGTCCCTCATCAGCCGCGTATCAAGGGCGGCTTCGATTTCTTATCAGAAAAAACCGAGACCAAAGAGGGAAGGCGACGAGTTTCTCCAGGTGCAACGCTACGAGACAGTAAGCCCACTGTTCACATTCGCTCTCATCAGTAAGTATCAGCCGAAGACCCGCACAATGGACTCCCTCTCTTGACGTACTAACTGTGTTGCCATCGTACAGCGTCTTCGGACAAGAGCAGTTTTGAAATTAGCTCGCTGCCTCACCTATTTTCCGAGAGCAGGTGGACGATCTATATTGATGACGTAGCTTATCTAGACACTAAGAAGTTATCCTGCACGGAGAAGTGGCTCGGGAGATTGGAGGCTGGTCAGGTCACCATTGTTAATGTTCGCCCGGACGGCTACGTCGGCTCTATTGGACGATGGAACGCGGCAGGGGGAGAATCCGGCGAGGCCGCGGCCGAGTGGCTTGATACGTATTACGGCGGATTTCTGCAAGCCGCATAATTCGGAGGTTTCAATACTTGACATTCTTACAAGAGATTTCCGAGACAAGCCACTCCGACTCCCCAGTTCCTATGAAACGACGAACACGTATAAGTCAGGCGCGGGTGATATTAATTAACCCACGTTACGGTATTTCTACTACCACTCAAGTATAGTAGTCTCAAGTATACGTAACCAACTAAAAGCAAATTTTAGAAGATTTTAGAATACCGCTTATCTCATACAAGATTTTTGTTACATCGTATAAAATAGGAGGCGCCCTACAATTAGCAACGACTTCGGGTTATCTAACATATTTTCAGAATGAAAATTAAATGAAATAGACAACGACCAGGTTTGTATGACTTATTATGCTTTCGATAGTCCACCTTGCAAAATTTGGACCACCACGCCACCAATGTGTTGATCTAATAGGCCAGCCATAGTAACTAGTGCGAGTCGTTTGGCTGGTTATCTAAGGGTGGGGGAGGAATCCAAGCTGATAAAGAAGAGATAGATAACGCCCGAGACAAGGGAGGTGATAGTGATGATGCGAACGCTTATGAATGACTTCAATGCTGTTCGATTAGCCAAGGAGGTATGTGACTATACCGAGCGCTGCGGAGCGCATGGAACTCTCTTTCTTTGTCTACCGATAATAAAAATCGCGAGAGCACAATTCGCTTCAACCTCGTAATCTTTTATCGAGTAACATCAGCCAGCGTCGATTGAGTAGAGCTATTCTTTTCACACTTTCGGAACCTCTTCGGACCATCATGTCGTCGTGCCAGAGTAAAAACGGTGATGCCATCCAGAAGGCACCCGGCATGGATCTAGAGAAAACACCGAGCCTTGCCGCCTCGGCCCTGAAGGAGGGCGAGACCAAGATTCTGGGCGACGAGGCAGTCCACGAATTTTACGCAGGTGCCGTCAGCGACACGTACCGACTCAAGTCGGAGCTCGTGGCACGTCATATTGCAGAGCTGGGCATGGGGAAGTGAGTAGTAAATAGTCTTAGTTACTTTATACATCATCAGGGTATAGCTGACTTTGCATTGTCGCTGGCACTAGATTCCAGTGCATGCTTTTCGTCGTCAGTGGCTTCGGCTGGCTGGTGGACAATTTCTGGTCTCAGGGGATCACAGCCATCCGCCCGGCCGTTGCGAATGAATTTACCGACATATCATATCTCAGCTTCAGCTCCGTCGCCTACTATGTCGGGTTGATCCTTGGTGCCTCGTTCTGGGGCACCTCCGCCGACCTTATCGGCCGCAAGCCCGCCTTCAACGCCACACTCTTCATCGGCGGCATCTTCGGGTGCGCTGTGGCTGGGACCCAGAATTTCGTCGGTTTTTGCTCGATCTGGGCCTGCATCGGCACCGCAGCCGGCGGCAACGTCCCGGTCGATAGCTGTATATTCCTAGAATTTGTACCGCAGACCCATCAGTGGTTATTGGTGAGCATGTCTGCTTGGTGGAGCCTCGGACAGCTCGTCGTGTCTCTCCTGTCGTGGGCTTTTCTGGCTACCAACTATTCTTGTTCTGCCAATGACGCGCCTTGTTCTATTCAGGACAACATGGGATGGTGAGTATTTGCACATCCCCAATTCCGCGCGAGAAGAACGAGAAGGATGACTTGTGTATGCTTACTGAATATGACTTCTCGGTTAGGCGTTACCTCATGATCACACTCGGTGGCATCGCCTTGGCCTTTGGCCTGATCCGCGTTTTCTGTTTCAAGATCCCCGAATCGCCCGCCTACCTGCTTTCCAAGGGCCGGGATGCTGATGCCGTGGAGGCGGTCAACTACATATGTCGCTATAACGGCAGGCCCGAGACTTTGACCCTAGAAATGCTCCAGTATATCGACCAACAGCAACAGGTAGGCCACCTGGCTGTCCAGCCAGCCGAGAACATCAATGCTCCTGCAGCTACCATAGCGGAGAGGAGCCCTCGTCTCATGTCATACATAGAAATATTACGCGAGAGCTTCAGGGACTACAATACGAACAGCTATCAGAAGCTTTTCGCGGGCCGGAAGATGGCACAGCATAGCAGCGTCACTTTCTTGATTTGGCTCACTGTCGGAATCGCTTACCCGCTATACTTCGCCTTCATCACGTCATACCTCGAGACTAAGTCATCCTACTCGGCGACATCGTCCTCAAACTACACATATATGGTCTACTGCATTGTGTCCGTCGTAGGGGTCCTGGGACCCATCGCGGCCGGGTTCGCCGTAGAGACGCGCTTCGGTCGTCGATGGATGATGGCCGCCTCGGCGATTCTTACCGGGGTGTTTCTGTTCGCTTACACCACGGTGGAAACTGGAGCGGCCGATATTGGGTTTCAATGTGCGACCGCTATTCTAGGCAATTTTGGTATGTAGATCCCCAGCATCAATAATGTGTATATCGTGTCTTGTACGCGACTTTGGACTAACGAGGCGCAACAAAACAGAGTATGCCATCATGTATGCCTTCACGCCCGAGTCGTTTCCTGGACCAGTGCGGGGTACGGGGACCGGCATGGCATCTACGCTTCTCAGGATCGGCGGTCTAGTGGCCTCGTTAATCTCAACTTACGGAGGATACACGACGGTGCCTATTTATGCAAGTGCCGGGCTGTGGATAGTCGTCGGTATCTTCTGCTTAGCCCTACCTTACGAAACACGAGGCCATGCATCTATTTGAGAGGCTCACATCAAGAGACAGAGTGACGTGAAAGTCGGACAAGATAATGATCAATAAACCCTTCCGAGTTATAAGCTTACTTTGGTGGTCTTTTGAGATGGGATATGAGGCGCTATAGACTTACACTTAGCTGTAGAGAAAGGTTTGCGCTAAAAGCCCCTAATATTATGCTTTAGAAATGTAAGGGATTCTATCTTCACTGCTTCACCCTCTGAATTCTACGACTATGTATAAAAAGTCGAAACCAATACCCTCACAGATTTGCCTTTCCCGGAAGAGCCTGACGACTGGCTAAATTTGTCTAGGCGGGGGCTGCTTATTCGATCGAATAACTTGGGGGTACCAATATCATAGATTAAGGAGCGATCGACACATCCCAGAGATGGAGCTAGTGCATGCTAGGAGGTTTGCCCCTGGCTAGCCAAGACTGGGGGTGGCCATGTGGGTTAACAGTCCAAGGCTGATGATGAAATGCCTCCCACGATAGGGCAACCCCCACTTACGACCAAACCACAAGCTAGGGGTGGGGATGATAGCCACACGGCATGCTCCCACCCACGGGAGTTGGAACGACGTATATATGGGCGCGCAAAGGTGGGACTCGGTCAGGGGTAGACGATGGTCTACAGCACCTTGGCTCTATTGCTTTCGGTATTTCAGGTAGATAAGATCGCATGTTACAAGAACATCTACCTACCTTCAGAACCGTGTCTCGAATAGAATAGCATAGATAATCTCGACTGAGCTTAGCCTTTCCTAGTCATCAAGATCAGTTTCTTCCGCCCCCACCACCCCCCAAGTCCTCGACCATGCCGGCAGCCACCACAACAACAACGTCGACGGCGCTCGCCGCTCTCAAAGAGACGCCCTTGTTCAGCGGCTTCAAGTTGGGAAACCTGAATCTTCTGCATCGAGTCGTACAGGTAAGTGCACTAGGCGAACCGATTACTCGCTCGGTCATGACTGAGACGACGTGTATATATAGGCACCAAACACTCGCATGCGCTGTGACTTTGAGTCCCGAGGTATTCACGTGCCCGGGCCCCCGGTAATAAAGTACTACGGGGACCGGGCAAGCGCTGGTGGCTTGCAGATATCCGAGGCCACCGACATCTGCCTCGATGCTAGCGCGTACCCTGGTGTGCCGGGTGTTTTCACCGACAGCCAGCTCCAGGGCTGGCGCAAGGTGACCGACGCTGTCCACGCCAAGGGCGGCTACATCTTCTGCCAGCTGTGGTATACGGGTAGGGCATCGTCTGTAGGCATGCGAGGCGGCAAGCAGCCCATTTCATCAACCGAAAAGCCGATGACTGGGAAGTACCTGGACGGGACCGACTGTGCAGAAAACCCGCCCCGTCCCATGACGGTCCCTGAGATCCACGAGTTGACTGATGAGTGGGCAGCTGCATCCAAGAGGGCGGTGGATGTTGCCGGTTTTGACGGCGTGGAGATCCATGGTATGTCTTTTCGCCTCATCCCCTTGTCCTTTTTCTCTTTCTCTTTCTCTTTTTCGGAGTTCAGTTGAAATTTATGACAAACTCTGACTTATTTAAAAAGGAGCAAATGGATACCTCTTGGAGCAGTTTCTCCATGACAATATCAACACTCGTTCGGATGACTATGGTGGCTCAGTCGACAACCGGTGTCGATTCTTGCTCGAGGTTGTCAAGGCCGTCAGTGATGCCATTGGACACGAGCGGGTTGGGCTCCGTCTGTCCCCGTACAACTTCTTTCAGGATACCAAGGACAGCGATCCGAACAGGCATTGGGCCTACCTGTGCGACAGACTCGCTAACCTCCCTTCGACCGAGCGCCCAATCTACGTACACATGTTAGTTCCCCCTTTTTGATGAGACGTGTAGAATCTGATTATGTACGCAGGGTCGAGCCACGCTTCGACGAGGTTCTTGACGAGGATCAGAAATTGGCAGCCCTGGCGGAGTATACATCGACCCCAGCGGCCAAGACACAGAAGAACTCACTGGTACCCTTCCGCAACATCTTGAAGCCGGCTGGCATCCACTTCCTCGCCTGTGGAAATTACCAGCGAGACAACGCCGTACCGAAGTTGAAGAGCGAAGCGGATCTGATTGTGTTTGGACGGTTCTTCATCGCCAACCCCGATCTCGTGGAGCGCTTGAAGAACGGGTGGCCTCTCAACCAATATGACCGCTCAACCTTCTACGGTGCGGAGCCACCAGAAAAGGGGTACAACGACTACCCCTTCTATGACCAGCTAAAGGCTGTAGAAAATGGGGCGTAATGAGCGATGGTACCGAATATTTCCTTAGAGATGGGTTATCTCAAGGATCTAGGTGCAGACACCAGACAGTCAATTGATGTATTAGAATAATAGTTCAGCTTAAAGTACTTTGCGTGTCGCACCAGAGGCCCGCAAACATCTCATTGAAAAATATAGACAGCGAATAGGGAGTGACCCAAACACTGACGTAGACCGACACTACCTGAATAATAACGGTCGTCAAACACATATAGATGTATGTAGCACTTACATACGAAAGTACACAAGAGAGCGATGGGATACCCAGGCTATCTCAAGCTACGGTGACTAACTACGGCTACTTGCACGGCTACCATGCTTATGGTCAGACCTTGTTGAAACGGAACTTAGTAAAGCTAATCACAAATTTCGCAGTGGCAAATAAAACTTCTTGTTTTTGATACATATGTTTAATAATACCACGTAAATAATTAAAGATTCGGCCTCGTCGGATGGGGATGATCAGAAACCGGCAGCGGCAGAGCGTACTGCGACCACCTTGCCTCGACATCCTTCCACATGTCATATGTCAGCAGCCACCGAGCGACGCCGTGATAGCGCCACGGAAAGGGATCATCACCCGTCTCCTGCGACTCGGGGAGCACGGGAGACCCTTCGGCCAACCACCGCTGATCCGACTCCCCGAAGGCGCGAAACCGCCTGTCGCGGTCCTCCTGCTCCGGTCCGTCGGGAAGGTGGTATATCCACTGGTTGTACGTTCCCCTCTCGACAACCTTCTCCGTCCTCTCCCGCCGGCACGCCTCGTACGCTCTCAGTGCACGTTGCTTCGATGTGGGCGACTTGTCGGCCAGCCTCCCGAGGCAGAGGCCCAGGACGCCGCCGTCCTCCAGCGACATGCCCGCCCCGCTGGCTAGGTACGGAAGCGTAGCGTGAACGGCATCGCCCAGCATTGTGAAGGCGCCCGATGGGTGCGACCAGGTGGGGTCCAGTCCCGGCCGGATGCACAGCCGCCACTTGAGGATTGTTGATTTCTCGCCGCTTCCCAGCAACGCCAGCTTGCGGAGGCGCGGGTCCCATCCCGCGAAATGCGCGCGCATCTCAGCCACGTCACCTGCAGCTGTGTTTGCGGCCACGTCAGGCGGCAGGTCGTCGGGGACGAGCAGGACCACGTTGAAAAACTCGCCGCCCCTGAGCACGTAGCTCACGGCGTGAGCGCCCGGGCCGACCCAGTAGTTCACTTGGGGGCTCTCCACCATGGGGCGCAGCTCTGGGTCATCAAGCATATCCGTCGTGTTAAGGAGGAGGCGGTAAGCTAAGTCTCCCGTCGGCTGTGGCGGGTCTTGTCTTCCCAGGAAGACCTCGCGCAAGGTCGAGTTAATGCCGTCGGCGCCGACGATGAGGTCAGCGACGAGCACGCGCCCATCAGCAAGCAGGACGCTAGCCGTGGTGTCGTCTTCGGATATAGCGAAGTTCTGCACTTGGGCATTGGTCATAATGTTGCCGCCCAGTTCGACGGCCCGGTCCAGCAGACAGCTATGCAGGTTGGCGCGGTGGAAATCGAGAAAAGGGGCACCGGCGGCACGCGCATAGCCGTGGTAGTCCATCTTGGACAGATGGTTGCCCTTCCAGCCGAGGAAGTTGCACTGACGCGGCCTTGTGGCGTGGCGGTTGAGCTGCTCCTCCACCCCCCAGGAGAAGAGGACCTTAGCGGCATTGGGGAGGACCTGGATGCCGGCACCAACCTCGCCAATCTCGCGCGCGGCTTCGAGGATGGTCACATTATGCCCCGCCAGAAGAATAGCGATCGCGGCGCCGAGACCGCCCAGACCGGCACCCACGATGATGACCTACTAATTGTCAGAGAACAAAGCTGCGGGAAGGAGGACAGGAGACTCACATTCAACTTGTTCTGGTCATCCCGTTCCATCTTCTCTTGGCCCTGGCGGGAGAACTCGGTATAGCTTGGTGAGGCCATGTGAAGAGGCGAAGGGTGTAGAGCTAAGACCGCCTACTCGAGATTCTCAAGACGCCTAACCGATCGCCTAATGCGTCCCCAATATACCTGAGTAGATGTGGACCTTGATATAATGAATAACTAGAAACCCGCCCCTGTGATCATTATAAATGTGTTCAACTTGAATAGTAAATTGACACCCCTATATAAGCAATTGAACAGGCTCAACTGTGTTATGTAGCAGCCCACTTATGCCAGGTGGTATGGCGCATAATATCCGGCCGAATACGTCACATTCGTCCTGGCACCACCCTTTTCATCTACTGGTTCGCATGTCTCACAACATATATCGGCGATATAAACCATATATAAGCCGACGTAGTCGGCACAACGGTTAACGCCCTAAGTTCGCTGCAATCTTGATATAACGGTTTATGTACATTATAAAAGGATATCCTATATAAACAGTTCATGAGATACTATCTTCGTTATAAAGCGGTTTAATTACCAGACTGGTCCTATCTGCTTGCTGTCCCGGCGCTGGGCCAGATAAAGAGATCTCTTATCATGTTCCGATGGATCGACACGGCACCGGCTTAACACTAAGTGGAACCTCTCACCCCACTCTTGACCCCTGAAAGTGCGGAAGGGTGGGGTTTATCGGAGATATCCCGGCGAGGATCACTGGGGCAAGCTCTGTGATTTACCCCCATTCCCCCTCCACCCTCGATGTTGTCCATCCCATTCTTTCAGGCTTCAGACACGCTTAGAATTAACCAGTGATTATCAGGTATGACGACCACTACTAGCACAATGGACACAGACCATGTCACAGAGAAGCGGTTTCCCTGCTCCTACCCCGGATGCAATAAACGCTTCACCCGGGCCGAGCACATGCACCGCCATGCCTTGAACCACACGTCGGGTGATTACACATGCCAGGAGTGCCGGGCCCACTTCAAGCGTCCAGACCTTTTGCGTATGTCTGTCTATAATCTTTGTATCGGTCATGACCCTACGTAAGCTGATGATAAGTTGACAGGCCGGCACGTGAACCGCCATCGCCAGAGGGATCTAGAGGCGAATCGAACCGGCGGCGTCGGTGCTCTAAACACTCGGAAACGGTCTTGGAAGACTATCGACGGCGCCATCGTTGAAACTCGGCCTTACGCCCCACTGGCAGCGGCGCCTAGCCGTGAGAGGGCTTCTTCTTCTCAACAGCAGCAGCAGCCAGGAACTTCCCCGACCCAAACTCGTCAAGGAGCTCGGGTTGAAGGGGAACAAGCCATTCCGCAACCACAACAACATATTTCAGTAGGAATTGACCGCTTTTCTGGAGTGCCAGCCATCTCTGATGAACCTGAGGACGCATACACAGCAAGAGACTCCCAGCAGCAACAACCTTGGGCAGCGGATAACAGCAGTTTTCACAACTTCGCCGCTCTCGAATATGATCAGATATTCCAACCAGATACAGCGAGCTCGTTTAATATGCCGTATACTACGGCACTTGATTACAACTGGTTATTCAACAACAATCTAGACGACACTTTGATACGTACGGGCGCGGTGCAAGAGACGTCGACCCTGCCGACAGATATATACGGTCAAGGCGTGTGCGATCCAGGACCCTTCATCACGGCTCCCACTCCCCCTGAATCACTGGACAGCGTTGCAGACCTGTGGGTACAGCAGCAGTGTCAGCAGACATTTGAAGAGGGTAACAGCAGCACGTTCGGATCCCAAACAAGCGAACCATCGTCATCTCCACTGCAATCCATGACCCCGTCCTCCGGCAGCAGGGTTCGACACGGCTTCGAAGCAGTGGCTCACCGAGTGAGTCCACAGACCCGGACGAGGGGGTCGCAGGGCTATGCTCCTGCTGCTACCACGACAACCCCCGGGCCTCGGCCGCCTCTAACCCCTGAGCGGGAGAGGCCGCTATCAATGCTCGATCGGTCCACTCGGATCCCTCAGATAGACCAAGAGATACGCGAACGCCTCATCAACGTCATTGAGATGGCCAATCCGCAGGTCCCCGGATCGTCCTGTCCGGTCCGGGAACACCCGCTCCTGTCACTCACCTCCCTCAACACCTATCTCGAGCTCTACTTCACTCAGTTCAACACGGCATACCCCCTGCTCCACCTCCCCACCTTCGACCTGCGGACCGTCGAGCCCCTGCTCCTGCTCTCGGCGCTGCTGCTAGGCGCCACCTACCTGTCGAAGGAAGCACACCAGCTCGCCGTCTGCGTCCACGACGTCATTCGGCCCAGCATCTTCGCGCACGCGGGGTTCTCGGCGCGCCCGGAACTCTGGACCCTGCAGACCATCCTGCTGGTCGAGTGCTTCGGCAAGTCACGCGCCGGCCAGACCCAGCATGACATGAGCCACCTGTTCCACGGTCTGCTGATCAACCTGATCCGGAGGTCGGACTGCCAGTCGGTGCGACCAGAAGGTCCTCCCCCCCTATCGAAAAGGGGTGTCGATGAGCAGCAGCAGCAGAAAGAGGAAGAGGAGAAGTCGTGGCGGCGCTGGGCGCAGGCTGAGCAGAAGAAGAGGCTCGCCCTCATCTGCTTCATGTGCGACACACAGCACGCTGTGCTCTTCTGCCAGAGCCTCTGCATGTCGGCCTTTGAGCTGCGCGTCGCCCTGCCCTGTAGCCAGAGCACTTGGGAAGCGCCCAACGCGGCATCGTGGGCCAGGAGATGGCGGCGAACAGCGGAAGCAGCAGCAGCAGCAGTGGTGACGAGAGGTAGTGGCGGCGGAGAATCACTACCATCGCCACCACCAATAACAGACAGCGACGACGATAGTAGCATCCCGTTCCTCGCGGCCCTCAAGTCGTACCTGACACCGCAGGTTCCCCGGCCGGCACGGCTGACGGGCCTGTCTCGCGTTCTGCTGCTCCACGGGCTAATGTCAGTGGCTTGGGACATGCAGCGGCGCGAGCAGACGGCCCTCGGCGTCGCGGGCCCATCAGCAACGGGAGGGAGATGGCGCCGGGTCATCAGCGCTGCCTATGATGTCTGGAAGACCGACTTTGACGCACACGTTCGCTCCCGGGAAGCTGTTTTGCCAGAGGATGGGAATATGGGAGAAGAGGAGGAGAAGGAGGACCTGGCAGCGCAGCGAAGGGAAATGGACGCCTTCGCCGCGGCCTACAGCACCGTATACCACGCGGCCCAGGCCCTTCTCCACATGGAGTTCCTCGACGTGCAGATCTACGCCGGGGCCCGCCACATCCTGGGCCGACCCGTCCAGCAGCGGGACTACCTGCGGTCAAGCCAGGTCATCAGACGCTGGGCTGCCGACTTATGGTCTGGTAATAAGGACAGTGATCATAACCACGATAACCCTAGTAATAATAATAACAATACTCGTGATGGAGGTAGTTCATGTCAAGAACAAGAAGATGATGGAAGAGACCTGGACCCGGCCCCTGCGGGGACCGCAGCTTGGCACGCGGCGCGGCTCCTGCTCGAAGCTATTAACCACGACCTGCTGGACTCTTCTGAGGCCATGGGCCTGTTCCACGTGCCCTGGTGTCTTTTCCTGGCCACGCTGACGTGCTGGGCAGTGCACCACGCACGGCCACGGCGACGAGGAGGGTATTCAGAAAGTAGTGGTAGTAGTAGTAGCGCACGAGGAATAATTGGGTTAGAAATGGACCAGGACGACGACATCATCTGGGATCCCGAAGCTGATATGCGCGGGCTGGTTGCGAGCATGGCGCGGACGCGGCGGCGCGACGAGTTCTTGGCCTTGGGAAAGCGGTCGACCGCCGGGCTCGTGTGGGTCATGGCCGATGAGCTGACCAAGGTGCGCTGGGGCATCATACATTCCGGTGTTGTTGTTCTGCGGGGTTTAGTACCGCAGCGGATGATTAACAGGTATGAGGAGCCTCTGTAAGTGTGATGGTATGACGAGGGAGAATGCCTAGCTAGCTATAGTCACAAGTATTTGTTTGTCTTCAGTCAAGACTTAGGAAACACGCCCGTGAAGGAAGTTCAATTCTGACTAGGTATTGTTGGGAATATGATCTACCACGCCAGTTGTTCTCTTTTGGCCGCACAGCCCGAGGCCTCAAGTCTCGCACAAAATTCCTCTTCCTCCTCCAGCTTCGCCGTCTTCATCTCCCCGACGACCTGGGCCTCGGCGGGCCAGATCTCCCTTCCCCCTTGCTGCTCCTCTTTCCTCCGGTGCTCCATGACGTCTCTCCGTACGATATTCTGGAAATGAATTGGGCCCTTTCAATGTTAGTGTACTCGACAAAAGTGGGTGGCCGCCAGCCTTCAACGTACCTTTTCTTTCTCCGGGTGCAGCTCCCCGTTGATGTATACTCGACTGCTCAGGTTCTGTTGCGCCCCCTCACAGAGCTGTTTGTCCTCATCCAGGACTTGCCGGTAGAAGGCATTGATGTTGGCGAACTCCTCATCTGTGGCGTTCTTATGGCGGTATACCTCGTTCTCTATGATGCTCCTCGTCGCCGTTACGGGGATCATGCGCTGAAAGTAGAAGAAGTTGTCACTGCGTCCATCGAAGATCATCATCAGCTTTAGGGTTAGGTCAGGGTTAGGGTTAACTTACGTTATCGTGACCGAGGTAGTCGGGTAGAAGAAAGTGATGGATCGCCGGAAGTTGTCGTCTTCCTTCTGCTCCTTGTTGACAATCTCGTGCTCGAGGCTCCCTTTGTTGGGCTCGACCTTGTACTTAGTCAGGTCAGACACGCCGGCGATGAGCGGGTGTGACGTCGGGCAGTGGTAGCACTCGTTGTAGTTGTCGATCAGGCCCTTCCAGTTAGCGTTCAGCTCCATGTCCCAGGTGTGATCGTAGGTGAACTCGTTAGCGAAATCGAACTTCAGTAGTCGCGGCCGCTGATCCAGGCCGCCCAGTTCGTCGTCCCACTTAATGTCAGGCTCACCGGCCTGTAAATTCACCCATACGAAGCCGGTCTTGTCGACATGCACGTGGATGGGCAGCAGACCGTGCTGGCTCTTGTCGAACCCCGGGACCGTGTCGAAGCGCGGGGCCTTAGCAAGATTGCCCTTGAAGCCGTACGACCAGCCGTGGTACTTGCAGCTCAGGATACTAGCTGTACCGCACTTCGCTTGCACGACGGGGTACGCACGGTGGCGGCACAGGTTATGGAAGCCACGGATGTCACCTTCGCGGCTCCGCACCAGGAACACGGGGAATCCCGCCAATGTGTATGACTGGAAGTCGCCGGCCTGGGCGAAGCGCATTGAGTGCGTTACGAGCATCCACCGGCGCGAGAAAATGGCACGTCGCTCCAGCTCGTACATTTCGGGCGACCGGTACCATGAGGCCGGGAGGCTCCGTGCAGGCTCCGGCTTGGCGCTTTTGTCAGCGGCAGGGCCGAATCCGAGGAAGCGCAGCATTGTGTCGGAATGTCATGAGACCTACTTTGTACGTAGCCTTGTGAGCAATAAGCAGAGCCCGATTCTACCAACGGTCCTTCGAATCGTTCATAATAACTACCAAAATGTATATAACTATCAGCATATATAACTGCCACTACTTAACTATACGAGGCGGCTATCAAGAGTGGGGGTGGGTCCAGTTATGATAGTATCGTACTGTGCAGGCTCCGTACTGTGGTACTTACCAAGAGCGGAGATGTGCCTGAGTGGAGTTGTTAGTGGTGGTCCGTTTGATAAGCTTAATATGGCACTTACAAGATGGCATCCCCCCTTATCCTGATTGGCTGTCGGCTTGAAGACGCTCGATTGTCTATTCCGTCCGCAGGGGGGAAAGCCCGGGTCATACTTATAATGCCGACAAGAAAAAATCGCCGGCCGACCTACCAGATGACACCGGACTCCGGGTTAGGTCTATAAGACGACGATATCATGTGATGGAATTACGCCGTAAGGTTCCCGAATTACCACCTAAACTGTAGAAAGTATCCGTATCGTCAGTAGGATATCATTTTTATTCTAAACTTCTACGGATACCTAACATTGAAGCTCCGTCAGCATTGGTTGGAACTTATACATGTTCAACTAGGCCGCGCTTCTTAACCTTCATACCCAGAGAGATATTCGGTGCATAGCCGATTTACTTGGTCTCACTCCTAAAGTTAACGCCCCGTTGGCACCAAGGGCTTTTAGACCAGCTCTGGGATAGGTTCATGCCAATGAATCAAGGGTCCGAAGTTATGTAGGCACTGCTTTACTGCTTGGATGTATACGTTGATGAGTGAGTCAGACCAAGTCGTATTAGATAGGGACTTGCTAGATGAGTAGTAGTACGAGATGTAAAGTAGAACTTCAATGTTACAGGCTAAATATCTCTTAAGCATGTCAATGGAATTTGAAATCTAATAAATGAATTGAACACGTTGTCATAATAGTGTATACAAATAGGGTGATATACCATACCATATAGAAGATTAAGACAAGACTACTTAGCGAGACACTCTAACTACCTATAGGTACGGTATATTAGTTCTAACTTAACACTCCTATTTGGGACCGAGTATAACTGGCGGCATTGGACACAAACCGCAGTGGTCAAAGACCGTGAAGAAAGATGGTATTTAAAAGTGAGTTGACTGTGCACTTCGAGTGCTAATTTTTGGTATGAGAAGCCTTTCTCTCATGAGTCATTCAGTCACCCGTGCTCCTTTGGGTTCTTAGATATTACATTTTTACTCTGGAGAGTATAAATACTCGTATAACCTTTCTAGCATATCATTGAGAATACTCCGCGCAGACCAAATTACCTCCGACGGTCATTACACCAGAAATAGTAAAGTTACTCATAATACCTGCAGATCAAAGCGTACGATTAAAACTTGTTATGTTTCCGCTATCATTGAAATTATTTGTGATAGCTGTGATGGGCGTACCACCAAGCCCAACCAAGTCAGCAGGATCGAACTGCATCAAGTCAATGCCAAGAAGCAAGCTCGGACTGTCTGGTATAGATATTAATAGTACCCCCAATCTCGGCCAGGCGTGCGGACAGGTCCCGAGATTACCACTCCCACCAAATCTTGTCGAGGCAAGTGTGGCGTAGGTAGAATAGGGGATCATCGGGGGCTAAGAGAGTGTTGACCATCTATACGGACGATCGGTGGTTAATTAGTTAGTTAAGACTCCCCTTCAGGTGTTATGAAACAAGCCACACAAGACTTAAAACGAATAGTTAGTCTTCGCTCACAAGTCTAGACACGCCACTGTTCCCGGCCGAATGCGAATATCCCTCAACGCAACGCCAAGGGGATGCGATACGAACGGGGTCTCTGCGAGGAAGGCGTCGATGTTTTCTTGGTCAGCTGCTGAAAACGTGATGTATTTCAGCTTGTGAGAAAAACAGTACTTTGAGACCGACAGGTCTGACTTGAAGCGTAGCGTAGCGTCAAGTTTACAAACAGGCCGTCCGAGGCGCAGCCGCTCGGGCCAACACCATCACCGCCATATCCGTGCACCAGATCGAAGACCGGAGAAGCGGCGAAGCCACTGAGATCGAGCGACTCGTCCCAGGACCTATAGAAGGTAACTTAGTCAGTGACGACGGTGTTCGTTCTTGATTCTAGATGTGAGACTGTTTACGGCAGAAGACCGGTGGTTATAATCACATTCATGCCTTAGGAGTCGTTCTTGTAGCGTAACGAATAATCGGTGGGAGCGTAACTATGTAGGAATGCTGCCTAGCAGGACTCAATTCTGTTCCCCTGACGTCATAAGAGACCTGGAACATGGTTACTTAACACACCGTAGATATAAGTAACTATGCCCCCTGGCAAATATGAGGAGGGTATTGGAGCTCGTCTTAGTACAAACTTACAGCCCCGGAGATCCCATGTTTCGCTGGCGGCGACATGCGGCATAGCTCCCCGTCAATATAGTCTAACCTTTGGGCATTAGTAAGGGTGTACCTAAAGACACGCGTTAATTGCAATTCCGTCGCCTCGAGGCAATGGGGCCCCTGACCATGCTAGCCGCTGAGACTTAGTTATCGGCACAGCCCGCTGATACAAGGACTACGGCTGCTAGGAATGTGCTTATCAGCTTTGACATAAGGGATCGCATTACCAGGGTTTCGGAAAACTCCTAAAGTAATAAAAAAAACCCCCATTTTGTTTGGGAACGATCACAATATGGAGCATCTAGTTGTCCCTTTCTTTGCCTAATATCCTATATAACCAGGTGCTTATTCACCTCACTGTGTTGCCGCCAGAGGAAACCTTGTTGTCGAAATCCTGCTTTTAGTCTACTATGACCCTCCGAAATATCTTACATTCTATGTAGTTACACGGACAATGCAAGCCTATGCATTTCTACTAGTATTTACGAGTCAATAGGTATTCTTGGCTACTATGCGGAGTAACTACCTACACCAGAGATCGAGGGAATGGGCTACTTCTAGAACGTATCATACAGTCGAGAGGCGCAGCAGAATAATTCCACAAATAAGCCTGACTCTAATCGGACATGGGTATTGATGTATGTCATTTTATATGTCAGTTCTTATTATCAGTTAGATATAGGTTAGTTTCAGTGACCTGCGCCAAGAAGGGTATGGTAATAATGATTGAACAAGTTGACAACGCTAAACGACTCGTACATCTCAGAACGCCTGGATACGCAGAACACAGATCTCTCATAATCGTCAAATCACCGTTATCATTCCCTACGCCGGAATCTTAAAGCCAGAGTGCCGTAGGTTCTGGAACACTCCATTCGGGTCATACTTCGAAGCAGCGGCCTTGATGGTGTCGATGGCATCGCTGCCGAAAGACGCGATGGGATCTTGATCCTTGTACGCATAGTTCAGGTAGCGCCAGTCGAGGTTAGCTCCAATCGACGTGGCGTATTCGTCCACCTCGTTCAGGAACTCCTTTGCGATCGGGATAGCCTTCGCTTCGTCCTCGGCGTTGTACACCTGCATGGTGAAAAGCCACATTTGGGTTGCGCCGTCTTGGACAAGAGGCTCGAGACCCATGACATTGCCGCCCTGGAGTTCACTGTGGTTGATAGCTGACTGCGTGAGGGGCTGGAATTGGCAAAGTGTCTCCACGATAGAGTCGGAAGGTAAAGCTGCCTCCATCTTGGCGACGTATTCCGAGTGCTTCTCGTCGACAAACTTCAGGACCTGAATATCGTTCTTGTACAGTCCAACGAACCAGTCGGCACTAAGAGTCGGGGGTTAGTTCCAAACTGAATAATCGAAACGAAAGGGGGAACGTACTAGATACCAACTGGCTGGTTACCACTGTTTTCGAGGGTAAGGTCCGAGATGTTGGTTGACCTTACCGTGGTCGACGTGCTTGGGATGGAAGTATATGCGTCGAAGGCGGGAGCATCGGCGACAGCTGCGCCGTTAGAAAATATGGTTTTGAGGAGGAACTCCCCACTTGCGTACGGCAGATGCAAAATGGACTGGCTGTCCTCGTCCTCCGCCGTGTTATCAGCAAAGTTGACGTATGCCTCAAAAACCGCATCCTTCTGGCTCAGGTCATAAAACGTGGCACCTCCCCAGATATCGATCGATTCAATGATGTCTTTTTTGTACCAGGTTAGCATTTGCTCGTCATGCAAGTAGAAAACAGAGAGTTGATATGATGCGCGTCTGTCAGTGGTCGCTACGTAGGTAGTTACTCACTCAGATCGAAACGAGTGACAAAGCCAAGGTTGCCAGAACTGCCTTTCAAGGCCTTCCATAGGTCGGCATTCTCGTTCGCGTTAGCATTGACTATCTGACCATCGGCGAGGACGACCTCGAAGTTCTGAACATTATCACAGGCGAACCCGTGAGCTCCATGGTAGAACGAATAACCACCGCCTGTGATGAAACCACCGACACCCACAAGGTCGGCTCGACCACCCGTAGTGGTTACGCCGTGTGGTGTCAGCGCATCATAAACATCCCTCCACTTAGCGCCAGGTTCAACTGATGCAAGTTTCGTGTCGGTGTCGTAGGAAGTAGCGTTCAAGTAACCTGTTGTAATCATTAATATTCTGTGATCGTTGTATATGGGTGTCATGTAGTGTGCTCTAAACGTACCTAAGTCAATGGTAACACCTTCATCTACGCTGCTGGAGCCGGCAAACTGACTATGTCCGCCGCTCCGGATGCCAAAGGGACATTGGTTCTCCTTTAGGGTCTTCACAACTGAGGAGACATCCTCTGCCGTCAAGGGTAGGGCCATACACCAGGGTGCTAGAGCTGCACTCTTAGACCAGTAGGAGTCTAGTCGGTCATCGTAGGTGTTGTTGTCGGGATATACAACCTTGCCAGTGAGGCTCTCGACTTGTGCCAATGCATCACACTGATGAAGTTGTTAGTCATGGATACGGGAGCTCGAGGAAGGGATCTTGGGTTAGTACGAACGCATAGGGCACTCTGTCTGGCTCGAACCGCGCAGGCGATCTGTGCTGCCGCCAAGGCGCCAATCGCAAGGTAGCCAGGCTGCTTCATTGTTTGTGGCTGAAGGATTCGAATATCGATTGGCCACTCAGACACCAAGAGTACAAGGAGATAGGGGTAAGCGCAAATGCGTGAGCTTTACAAATTCTCTTACAACAGGTGCGTCAAGACCGCAGAGTATCACTACCTACTCGAAATACAACCTCACAACGTGGCGATCGGCGGCATCTATAAGGGAATTGAGAAAGGCCTCGACGAGCTCCGCCCCCAACCAATAGATATTAGTTCTATGATATGCAGCTGCCCCTCCTCAGCCTCCCAGCCTCCTTTGCGTAAGCGACGTGGAGTTGCCGGGCACCTGTGTGCATATTTAGAAAGGTGAGCCGAACCAGACCTTCGCCACCGAGACCATCCGTCCTGACTAACTAATAACTGACTTCCGTACGATAAAAGCTGGCGTTTTCCGTGTATGATATGTCCCCTCAGCGGCCCGAAATTGAAGGATCATCGCTGGATTCGAAGAATATGGTTAGAGCACACGCAGTGGCCATGCAGCTAAACCGCCAATGGAAATCCCTCCCGCTATGTTACAAGCATGTAAACATTTATACATGGGTCTAGTTATAGTGGGCTATAAAGGCGAATGGAGGGGAGCGAAATACAGGAAAGGGTGCAACCGTACAGGGTGATACGAGCGGGTTGCTTGATGATATATATATAGATATACGTATCATATGTGGTCTAGATGTCTTCATCTTGGACACCAAGACCGCCGTGAGAGAAACCATGCCGATGCTATGAATATCGAACGGGGAGGAAAAGCCGCTTCGAAGAAATACTGCCAAGGTAGGTTTAGCAAGGGATCCCGGTTTCTGATTTAATGACCACCTTCCTCTTCAGATGACCTGCATATGGGGTGGGTTGCAGCCCAAAACGCGGGGACGGGTACGCTTCGGGTCGTCAAGCCACAAGCCGACCGACACTCCCGGAAAAGCTGGAGGAGCTCAATGGCTTTCAAACACTGATGATTGAGGCTGACTTCTTTTGTGTCTCTGGATACGTATGTGCTTATACTGAGACGAGAGTTTGAGCATCGCAGTTTTATAATACCAATGGTCTGTAACACTATCGGTTAATGCAATACTATTACAAATACAACGTATATATGACGATTTGTGCCTAGGCCAGTACTGCAATGCGGCCCCCCTTAACTAGAAGCGACTATACAAATCCCTTACTCATCGATTTCAAGACTATTGTGTGATCTTCAAGCATCCAATTCGTAGATAGTCGATCTTTCAGAATATATATTTGTATTCTATTTTCATATGTGGTTTAAAAATACTTGCTGTCCTCTACACTTAGTCTTCCAAGAAATTCCTGGAATACTATCATAGTACCTGCCGCGTCATCAGCTAAAAGTCAAGTATCGAAAACCCGGATTAATCAGGATATTGGAGTTTACAATTCCCCAAGTATATATAAATAAAGTCCGTATCTTCTTCTTAAAAGAGCATTCTCCGAAAGCCAAATGCTACTAACTAGAATCAGTTTTATTCGCGTTTTATTCAGCTCTGGAGGAGATCCGGTCGTTGTCTAAATTCAGGTCTTTGATGCCGCTACCTGCTCTTCAAGGCATGTTGGCTATTAAGCAATAGTCTAGAAAATACCGGGGGAGACCATGCCTACTTGTCAATGTTCAGGGTTCAAATGGGGCAGCGCTGTCGCCGATCATGCAAGTTCTAACTTCGCTTAACCGGGGTTCTCCAGCTGGCTGGTCATTATCACCGGAACCCTCCCGCAGCACTGACAGCGGGATCCCGTTAAACTGCATACGGGATCTAGCCAGCACAATACATGTAGCCAGCCCTAGGTAGCATTGTATAATGCTGCATGGAGGGTTACATGCTACCACCGTAACAGCGTCACGCGTCTAACTGCCGTTCGGACAATTAAACAGCGATGGCATAGATTGGAATATTAATGGTGGTTCTCGGAATCTTGGAGTATAACATCAATTATCTGCAATTTCGCGTCATTTAAATCATATATTTACCTAAACCGCCCACCTTATCTTCGGTCCGTTGGGGTCACGCACTTTTTTTAAGCGGGATCTAATGCACTTCGTCCGATGAACTATGGATTCAATTGGGTTCCGTGCCCGTGGATATTCCCATCAATGAACACGTTAGGTAAGCCTACATACTCGGATACTCCAAATTGTTCAGGGCCTAGTTGGTATGGTCCTCGTCGTATTGTGGAGAAAAATCCTAATAGATCGTAAAGCAAAACATTATTATTTGCACGTATTCTCTAGGGGTAGATCAAGCCGCTCGGCAAAGGGTTTCCCTTAACTGCCAAGTAAGAACCCTGATTGCTTCACTTCGCTTGTTTGCTATGCAAAGAACGCTAGGGTGTCAGGGTGTCAAGTCTTCATCTCATCTAACGTAAGTACTTTCTTAGATAGAGATAGAGATGGCCGCCTCATCTGAGACTTTACATAACATTCACCACGGGTTCCCTATTGCACAGACCATTCAGCTGCACCGTCACAGCGGCGCACCGACGATCGCTCACCTCCAATGGTCAAGAACTCAAATATATGGTCGTGTGTCCAGGTGGTCGGTTTTCTCAGTTCCACTCGATCTCGCCGAACCCACTTTACAACCTTAGCCAAACCAAGATGGCTGAGTTCCCAACGACGAATGGCGTCGTGACATTCAGTTCACCGCCGGAGGGCTACGAGGTCGATTTCGATAATCCACAAAGAAACCTGCATATTCAGCATTACTGGCTTTTCGCTATCGGGGGCTTTCTAGCATGTCTTGCTCTAGCACAGAGATTGTATACTAAACTGTGTCTGACGAAGGGACTGCAAATTGACGATGGTATGTAACTTATCTTACCTGAAAAAAACCTCAATTTCCCACCTTGTCTTCATGTACTCGAGTCCCTCTTGCTTCAATGTTTGGGATTGAAGACCAACCAGCTGACTTGTCGTAGCATTTTTAATTTTAGCATGGGTGAGTTTTCAGTCCCAACATACATATCGACTTTGGTCATACAAGAACACATCATTAATTCACACACCGGTCAGCTGTTTGCTATGGCGACACAAGGGATAAATACATGTAAGCTTTGCTCTTTACCAGAAATAATTACAAAGTGGCTTGAAGCTTACCTCGTTGCAGGGTCTCTGGGCTTCGACGGCCTAGGAGTGCATGCGTGGGAGATGCCAATAGAGAGATATAATCTCTTTACACTTGTAAGTGCTTGAAGTCAATGAGACAATGAATGGTGGAAATACTTACATAATACGATGTGTAAAGAGCATGTATTCGTCCGCACCAACATACGCAATGTGTAACGGGTTCGCGAAATTGTCCCTACTCACCTTTTATCTCCAAATATCGCCGCAAACATGGTTTCGATATTCGGTATGGGCCACCATTGGGGTTGTGGTCTGTTACTCGCCAATCATCAGTCTCTTGCTCATATTCGGCTGCCAGCCGATACAAAAGGCCTGGGATATGAGCATGATGGAGGGCTCCTGTATCGACCGCACCGCCTTATACATCGCTACCGCCGTTACGAATATCGTCACCGACCTTATAATGTGCGGCCTTCCGATCAAGATGGTTATGGGTCTCCGAATGAAATGGTCTCAAAAAGCCGTCGCGGTTTTCGTATTTGCTGTCGGGTCAATGTAGGAGGCATTATACCCCTATCTTGTCCAGGTCGCAACACACTGACATGATCCTAGGACCTTCGCAACATCTATTATTAGGCTTGTGTTGCTCTTGCCTCTTCTCTCTAGCACAGACCAACCGTGGGATACTGCCCCGGCGAGCCTGTGGGTGTAAGTACTCAGCCTCTCGTACTCCGTCACTGTACACAAGTGTTGGACTCTAACATACAGCTCCTTCACTGCAGTTTCGTAGAGGCAAACCTATTTATCATCTGTGGCTCCATTCCCACGATGCGCAGATTTTTCCGGCACGCGGCGCCGAAGCTCTGCGGCAGCGAAGCAGACACCGGACAAAGTTCAAACACCCACCCTAACTCCCACGGAGCCACGGCCAACTTGTATGGGCCTCGGAAGCATCGAAAACAGTACGAAAAATTCGGCGATAGTAACGAGCTATACGCGATGTCGGGGCGCGTACGGGCCAACGGCGAACGAGCGATGACTGTTGAGATCGCCACTGGGAGGGGAAGCGGAGACGACGACCGGAGCGACAAAGCGATCATGGAAAACTCGCAGATCGTTCAAACTAAGACTGTCACAGTGCAGTACGAATAATAGGGGAAATAATCAACTGGGGTGCACGGCAAAAGAAATATCGGAGTTCATGAGGGTGGGCATTGCAGGTCACGGATTACTGAACGGGGCAGGGTTCTGAGGATTGTACATTATCTGTAACGATAGAGGATCACGATACCCTTACGAAGATATGCTTATAATTTAAACTCTAATGAAAGCTGGAGATATGGCAAATGACATAGGGAGATCGAATCACGGATGATTAGTGGACAACTCATAATCAAAGAGCTAGTATCATGGCTTTATATTATTGGAGGCATAGAAGTGCCATGAGAGCTCATGACTACCGATAATTGAATCATCACTACTGAATGAGACGAATTCTTATAAGCGGGAGTGTCGGTAGATGCAAATAACTTTGATGTGTCCATTATTACAATCAGGTGGGCATCACTTCTACTAATCCGAAGAATATTGCTCTAGCTAGAAGAACCTATCATGGTCACCAGAACTAGCATTAATATTGCTTGTGGACACTGCCAAATCAACTTTGATTGGCTAGCATGATGTTAAACAACGCATCCAATTGTTAGCTAAGCTAAATATGCTAGCGATAGTTCCCTAAATGATCATTCTTCCCCTTTCCCCTTGCCAGAACTACCCGACTAATAGCAGTAGCAACCAACCAAGAAATCCCAGTCGACCTACGGGATAAATCAATCTTCCACGGCCTTTGCAACGGCCTATATCCCCTATTCATCCCTTACGTCATGACAAATTTCCTTCACACCATGCGAATTGTACAGTTGCTCAACGGCCTTACAATCCCCACTACCAGTGAAGAAGATAATCTTCCCATTCCCCTTGACTTTGCAGATGTACTCCAGGATCCTTATAAGTCGGCCGGGCTGTACAGTTCCCTCGTCTTTGAACGCTGCGTCGATGTCAACAAGACACAGCACTTTCGGGTTCCCGCTCCCAGCTCCTCCAATATACAGAAGTCTTTCTTCCATGGCACTGATGACACCATTGGTGAATGCGGGCATATTTTCGGCGGAGGGAATCACTGAATAAAAAGAAGAAAAGACGTGTTGGCCCAAGTTGAGAATAAAGTCGAGGTTCGTCGCTGTGGCCTGGGTTATTTTGAACATGCCTTCCACCGGGTCCGTCGAGCCAGTCCTGTTGGGTTGCTCGGTTGACAAGAGTACAACCGGGGGTTCGGGGTGTTGAGAGCCATGATTACCAGATTTTGGCCACGTTTTTCTCGTCAGCACCGCATGCATTGCCGTTACTGCATGTTCTGGGGCACTTGCTCGCCCTGTCGCTCGAAAAATTCCAACGTGGGAGTCTGCATCACACCAAAAGTCATTGATTGCATCCAGTTGCTGCTTCCAACCTCTGCTCGTTGCTAGCTCCTCACGACCCTCATTGCGGAAATTAGTCGTTGTTGTTGTCTCCATAGCGCCTTTAAAGATTTATATGTAAAAGAAAAGGTGTGTAAATGTCAGTATATGGAGATATTTGTGGGAATTAAAAAGACAAGGTTGGTTGAGAAATAGCTTGGTGGATATTTATATACTCTTGTTTGGCTCAAGTGTTACATTGACGGTTCTACTAAATTATGTCAATGAATAATTGAACTACAGCATATCATCAGTGTGAATCACAAGAAATTCGGTATGTGATTCAGTCAGGCCGAATCCAGAAAGCCTAGTAATGATAATGTCATATCAAGAATGAAGTGGATGGCATAGAATGCTGTGTGACCTGTGTGTGACGGGGCTAGCATGATTACCATGTTATGACAAAATCAACATTGCCCTTCTTGCAACATTTTGATAAGGGGTAATATGTGGACAAAATGGTCCTCCATAAAAATCAAACTCATGTAGAGAGGTAGAAAGGAGGAGAGAGTCGACATGGTTATTTTTCATTAAATTGTCAAAGGGTCACTCGCGATATCTATATCATGAACTTAAACATATTGTCTTTTGTATATATGTTACTACTACTTAACTAAACTACACTCGAATATTTACATCGTAGTCTAATTAATATTTTGTTTTGTAACCCCCAATTCCCACCCCCCTCCCCCCTTTCTTTTTTTTTTTTTTTTTTTTTGTGGCCTGGTTTGTAAAAATTAAACCTTAAAAGTTACCAATAACCCAACCGGTTATCCAATCCCTTCCACCTCATTATTCCGTCGCTAGGGGCTTGTGTGCCGATGTTCGTGGAAAATCGCATTCGAACCATGACAACTTCCATCATCATCATCATAAATCTGCACCACCTTATTCGCATCTCTCAGGCACTTAATGGCATCGGAGTTCTTGTTGCCGACGAATACCAGCTTTCCCTTCCCCTTAAGCACGAAGATATTCTCTAGGATCCTGATGAACATTCTAACAATTTGGGCTGTTTTTTCGGTGGCTGTCTTTGCGGTCATCACCAGATCGATTCCAATGACAAGGCATATCATCTTTGTTACGTTGTCCTCGTAGGGGAATGAGAGGGAATCTGACTGCCTTTCAAGCGCATATTCGAATGATCGGAGGATGGCGGTACGGTATTCTAGTTCCCGATCCAACTCTTCGGTCCCATCGGCAGGGGTATTGTTGTAGATGTAACTCTTTCCCATGATGCTGTAGCTGATGGCATCTCCGGCTTGCCCGATCATAGATGCTAGATTATGTTCGGGGGATTTGTGCAGGTCCTCCCTTCTACAGACAATACGGACGATCGGAGACCAGGGGGGGTGGTAGTAGCCTGCAGGGCCCGGAATCCTGACATTCCCCGGCGGCCCTAGCTTCTCAACTAATATATGACGAACGATGATTCCCGCTGCACTATTTGGATCCAATTTAGTGGTATGTATGACGCCAATAAGAGAGTCACGCTGGCACCAAAACCTGTCGAATGCATGTACTCTCCATGTAGCGTATGTATGATCTATTGGATCCTTGAAGAATTGCTTCAGGCTATTGCAGTAATCATTCGTACTCCACCTGGACCGTGGAATATCTGCCAGGTTTCGTTCAGAAGCCATAAGGCACTTTTCGCGGTTCTCGAGTCTTGTTTTCTCTCTGGTTGGCGCATATGTGGCCTATTGGGTGAAGTTGTACGCTCCTATTATCTGGTCTGCCTAGCCGTTCTCCTTCGATATAAACCCTCTGGGTCGGTGGCTGCGGTGGGATTAAAGGCTGACAAGATATTGGAAGACATGTTGAATGAGAAAAGCTCGAAACATTGGGATGATCAATTTGTACCGTCATTTGTACAACCTCTATCTGACTCATGGAAACCGCCGTTCTTTCTTGTTGTTTGCCATGTCACGTCGACAATATTATCGAAGAAGTGAGTCAGGGTTATTAAATCGAGTCCGTAGGCCAGCCCGAGTTCTTTGTTGCTCGCTCCTTATCGTTGGTCTCTGCGGACTGTTACTAAACTTAGTAACTTATTTGGTGTTACTTCGAGGCTCGGTCAAGACAAAGGGTTGAAATATGCTGGAATCTCCTGCGGTTCCGAATTATTTTCTGAGGAATGCGATAAGAATGACTAAGTAAAAGCCTTGTGCTCCCGATATTTGCGCTCCTCGCATTGCCAGCCCTAGGAATTATTAGGCATCCAGTATCTCGGCAATTCAACCTTTTGATTCGACTGTACGATCCACCACGTATAAATTTGCAACAATATACACAACCGCAAACAGTATTATTTCATTTCCCACTACTTTACCAACTATCACTCTTAAAATATAGTCGCCACTTCTAGAACATATCATAAGCGAGAACGAATGAACAGACATCAATCATAGATACCAATTACCGGACATCAAATCAAGAAGACTTGACAAAATCATGGCTTCCCGGCAAAGTAGTGAAAAGCCGTCACGAGGCATAGTCGATTCGCAAAGTCTCTTGAAACATCTTAAAGCATATCTTTTACATAACATAGATAGTTTTAGGGGAGGCACATTCCTGACAGCGTTGTCTATTGAACCTCTCCTAAACCGGGGATCTGAGCAGCTTAAGGCGTTCGATAACTTCTGGCATAATTCTACGGCCAGCATCGGTGTAGTCTCGACGTCACATCAAAATTCGAACAGCCAAGGAAACGCCATCTTGTTGTTGGTGCTACATGAGAGGCTGAAGCAGTGCGAGCTTCACATACCGGAGGATGATAGTCCTGTTCAGTTCGATATCCACACTCCCCTCAATCCGCTCATCTATGCCCGTTGGGATAACCAGGCTCCAGCAGAGGCCGCCCTGTCATCTATGATCCGACAAGCTCTCAGACCGCTCGAACTCTTCATTCCAAGCGGTCGTTTGCATTATCCAGCTGACCAGCCATCACCCAAGAAGGAAGGCATAGAAGATCTTCTCTGTGCTCTCAGAGGTGTCGTTTTCTACTTACAGGGGGGGAACGTACCTGTTCACAGTCTGAATAAGAAGGTATGTGTTATTGTCGGCATCGAACACGGCAATGACGATAGCGTAAGCCACTTCGTGGACGAATTTTTGCGATTGCTGGCTGTACTTTTTGTGGGGTCGCAGATGGGAAAGATGGTGTTCGTGGGTAACGGGGAGAACAACAGGGCTATCAAGAAGTTAGAAGAGAAAGTAAACGAACAGGGGCGTGTGTTGGTCCATATTTATGGAGACTAGTGTGAATGTAGAGCATCGAAGGGGTGAAGTTTAGGGGTACACCGGCTGATGGGTAGATTAGTTTAGTGTGGATAAATAGGCTTCGAAGAACGATGGTGTGGGCTGTGAAATTCAATACGATAAAGTTACACCCTAGAAAGTAACAGACAAATATATGAATTGTTTTATATGACTTATATTTCCTCGGAAGTCTCGTCAACGATATATATTACGAGAAGGCCTTCAATCAAACGATCTCACTGCACAGTAACTCGGTATTCTTCATCTAGAGAGCGTGTAGTGTAACTCAAGCAATTATAATCTCGTTGTTGTAGTGTGTAATGGTACTAACTGATAGGAGCTATCGGAGTTCACACTTGCTGTAATTAAATTAAATACATCTTTCTAATTCTTCTCTCTGGAACCTTGGGGATCTTCAAACTGCAGACCACTAGGTAAAGATGTCCCACCAGCCGATATATTGTACATTATCGTAGTCATTTGCGTTGTCCTCGTAGAGTACCTTTACTTCGTTTGTATCCAAATGCTCTAGACACTTGAGAGCCTCAGAATTCTTGTCGCCAACGAATATCATCTTGCCCTTCTTGTTCACCACGAATATATGCTCTAGAAGTCTGACAAAGCGCCACACCGTGTTGATAGTTTTGTCGTTAGTCACACGCTCAATACAGGTAATGATGCAAATCATTCCCCACTGATTGTCTTGACAGGGGAATGGAGTGTCCATAACATGTGGAATCGCATCTTGGATGGCGTCGAGGAGGTCCTCTGAGCCCCTGGAATGTAGACGAAGTGTCAATTTCTTTTCGAGGATCAATTCGAGTTGACAGAAAGTAGTCTCAATCATAGTTTGCAACGCAACTTCTTTAGCTACATCCTCGTCGTCCCAAGCAACGTAGATAACTGGATTATTCTTGGAATGTTTCTCGGCGTTGAGTAAAACATGGGAGTTGCTTTCGTTCAGCTCTTTAAGCTTCTCTCGTACCAGGGTGATATATGGAACAGATGCTGCGGACGGGTTTGACGAGGATATGACACCGATGCGTGATTCGGACTGTCCCGAAAGTCATCAAACGATTGTATTTGCTCTCGGGGTAGCTTTTCCCACACCATGTTCATATTCTGCAGGGTCGAGAGTTTTCCCGGTAGATTGTAGTACACATCCCTTCAAAACAGAGCTACACGGGAAACGAAGCCCCTACTTTTGATCTCGTCTCGTGGGGTCTTTCCTTGGATATCTGGTGAGTACCCTTCCCCATCTCTCCCGGGAGGCATTGTGTTTATAGAGCAGCTCTTAGAGTTAGACATCGGTAGTTTTTTTATAGGTGATTTGGTTTTCGGTATGCTCGGAACTTTTGGCACAAACTGTCGCACCGTATGCCTTTGCTTTCAAGACGGCATTTCTCACGGAAATAATAATTAGTAAGGAAATGGGAATAGCTAGAGTTTTGATGGCGAAGCACGCTCCTCATATACTAATTGCTTAGTAGAACAACAAAGGTTTGATCCACCGTGTTTTGTTGGTAAATCAATTTCTAGGGTTAGTTGTGTAATGGCTAGTTATTTGAGGCCACGGTTGTCACTTCTTGCATTCCTAGATATGCATTTGCTCGTTCAAGTTACTACCAGAGGCTTATAATAAGATATGCAGGTCTCTTTGTTCTACCAATCCTACCGTACCGAGAGGCAACACTGCCATAGCGTTGGATTTGATATTAATTACAGAAAGCAAGAGTTACCTAGAACAAAGGAAAGGACTTCCCAAGGCCCTTCAATTTGATAATACCAATCACTCAATTGCAAATAACTAGCCAACTGACTAATCAATCCTCACAGTCTTTCCAAAGATCCATTGTCTCGAGAAGATTGGTTACCTATCCATAGACTCCTAAGTCTTAAGCTGCAAATTTTCATGCTTGATTGCATAAAGTCTCCCGTCTCTCCATCCGCCCTTACACATTTCATCCATCAGAACATCAAGGATTATGTTGCCTTTCGTAGAGCCAACGAAGACAAACTTCCCTATCTTAGCGCCTATGAATATATGGCATAGGAGGCTCATAAAGGTATGTAATACTTCAGACATTGTCTTATCCTTAGTCTCATCGTCAATGACGAGATAGATGGCGACGAGCACACAGAGAAGCTGATCCTGATTGCCGTTAGATTTCAACTGAATTTTCGGCAGGTGGTTTATTAAGTCTTTGAGACTTTTCAGGACGTCGCTTGCAGATGCATCGGGACTTTTAAGGGGGTCGCCTGCAGGTGCATCGGATTTTTTACTGGCGTTGCTTGTAGATGCATCGGACTTTTTACCGGCGTTGCTTGTAGATGCATCGGACTTTTTACCGGCGTTGCTTGTAGATGCATCGGACTTTTTACCGGCGTCGCTTGTAGATGCATCGGTATTTTTAAGGGGGCCGCCTGTAGATGTATCGGACTTTTTACTGGCGTCGCCCGTAGGTGAATCGGAGGTTGGAACTTTTGGAGGTTTTGGAACTTCAAGACCTGGGAAGTGACGTCTGAGGACCACCATAGCGTCTCTAATCATGGTGGTCAATTGCTTTTCTGGGGAGAGACTCTCATCACGGGGTGAGCGTATTAAGATGACTGGGTTACAGGCTGGCCAAGCATCAAAGAAATCCGTAGTCGTAACTTCGTACTCAGTCGTGGCTGTAACCTTTTCCATCTTGTCTGCGAGGAGCGGGAATACAGCCATCCGCGCTAACCAGATTGGGTCCGAAGATGGTGTATGCATTACACCGATTTGGGTGTCAGATGACTTCCAGAAGCGTTTGAAATTCTCGAGTCTCCATTCAGGGAACTCTCCGAGGCGAGCTTTCAAATATGACAGCCCCGTTCTATCCCAGGGATGTTCAGAGGTGAGCTCGGAGGTCAGCTCGGGGGTGAGCTGTGAGGTCGCCTTTCTCTTTTGTCCGGAAGTCATGATTCTCTAGCGGGATGCTCTAAAGCCGGTATATGTTGTTAGGGTTAAGGTGTGTTTGGGGCTGCGTATATGCTGTTGCTTGTTATGTACCCAATCTCGGAAGTGGTGATGAGATGCGTGGAAGACGTTGATAGTAGAGTAAGAGATGAGTAAAGGCGGTCTAGGTTCGTTTCGTCGGATATAAATTCTTTGCTCCTTCACTATGTGATCATGCCACGCACATTTCGTGTAACCAAGTTGCATTTCAAGGAAACAAGTAGTCATTTTTAGGCATGTCGATCGGCATTCCTGGCAAGATATTTTGTTTGCTCAAGTTCTTACCTAGTGGCCTGTTAACTACACCGGTAAAGACCTTTACATTCTTGATTCAAACTCGATTTCAATATAAATATCTGGTAAGCGAGTTCACAGTTACCAAGTTAAACATACAATTTCTTCACATTAATTATGTACCAATGAATATTCATTATGTCTAGACACCTCCCGCCTGATTACAACCAAGTGCCAAGAAGAAAACGACGCATCATTACCAAAGAACCCCATCCATTAATGAATCTCTCAATCTCTCAAACCGCCCAAAAAACCCTAACCTCAACCCTCTCCACATGATTCGCCCAGCCGGGATACCTCGCGCGTCCCCAAACCGTAATGACATCGCCCAGCTTCAGATTGCGCACGAACTCGCCATCTCCGGTGGACGGGCCTCTTCCTATCGCTGCCAACTTCTCCTCTGCATCGGGGGTGTCGGGCACGATGTCGTCGTCTGCTCGCCATTCCACCCGGTGATGGCATGATGTGCGATCTGCTAGCTTGTTGAGCTGGATGCAGTGGTCCGGTGTTGGGTGTAGCACGTGGTCGTATTGCGCAGGTGCGGGAGCAGCAGTGGGCGCTTCGGGGCCAGCCACGCCGGCTACTGAGGGAGGCCAGAGGGGCCGGAGCGCGCATGTAGGAATGTTGCACGAGGCGTAGTCGGGGTCTTGGCGGTCGGGGCAGTCCTCTGGGCCTGGGTGATGAGTTAGTACGAATTTACTTATTTGAGTGGATGGATATACTCACATGTGATGGTGCGGTCGAAGCGCTCGAGGCCGGCATCGAACCACGTGTGCGAGTTGCGATACGCGATATCGCTTCTGGGTTCGCTACTCCACCCCTGATCACGACTCGTGATGTCGAACACGACCTTCCGGACCGGGCGCTCGAGGTCCGGCAGCGGCTCTTCGGCGAGCGCCTCGAGCGTCGCCTGCGGGTACTCGAAGTCAGATTCCTCGGCCGCTGGGTCGACGACTCGTGGTTTCGACTCCCGTCGCCAGAGCTCCTGGCTGGCCGGTTTCCAGTGAGCGAGCGCGATGGGTTCGGTGCGGAGCTAACATCTCATGTTAATCACGACCGTTCTCATTTAAAACCCAAACGTGGGGATGAAAGAAAGACTTACTAGGAATCGGTCCTCACCGGGCCGGCCGCCGCGGATGGTGAGATGACCTCCCTGCAGGCTGCGGTAGTCGGCGATGGTGGTGGTGCACGCCCAGTACTCGGCGTAATCGATGATCATATCCGCCACCTCTGGGGGAAAGTTCCCGGCTTCCTCTAGAATGAGCCTGACGTCGTATACATCTTTGGGATTCGGACCAAATTCTTCGCTCTCTGATGCACCCGATACGGAGGCTTCCGCCTCCTCCTTTTCCGCCTCCGGTGCCTTGGATTGCTCCTGGGGGTCAGGACGCGGAAAAGGTGGGACTACGGGGATTCTGCGATTAGGCAAGCGAGCGCCCCCACGACGGTTGATAATAAGAGGCATGTTGCTGTTGTTGTTGATTGGTCTAGTTGCTGTTCTAGTAAATCTGGTTATGGGGTCTAGGTAGAGGAGAAATAAAAAAAGGATTGTACAGAGGAAGAGGGGAAAAGAGCTGAGCTGCTCTAGAGATATAGACATTGGGGAGATTTGAGTTGCTTGACTTGGAATGGGTGTGTGTGGTGTTGACGTAGCGGATTCGTGGAATGACGTATGATTTGCTCGTTGTCTTGAACGGCTGCCTGGTGATCCAGAAACTTAATTCGAGGTTCTTTATGTAGTTACTACATGTACGTATCGCCAACCTGCCAATCTACTTCCTACTACCTTTACATAGTTATTCAATTATATATTCGTGCATAATCTACAGCTAACACATTGTGCAACTAGATACTCCATTAAGTTTTTGACTTGACTTGACGTGACATCATCCATTATTATTGTATACAAACCCTTGACTAACAGTTCAGACGATTACCTAAGGTGTAACTCGAAGAAGTTGTACTACATATCTGTATGTACCTAATGCCCTAGCGCCTTTCATCGGACCACTAACGAGTGGCCAAAATTGCGCCATACCCCTCCGACCGATCGGATCCGCTAATGATGCGGGAGCTCCCTCTAGTTAGTCAGTAAATTTTTCGAGAGAATATCCGGTGGTCGCTTACAAACCTCGAAAAACCATGGACCTAATAAATATCCATGAGTCCCAGCTGCGTCTTTGCTCCTACTCCTGGATGAGTAGACCCTCCAATCGCACTTGTATTTCACCATGAAGGCACAGGCTTATGGCACGAAAGCCTTGCGCCAGATCTCTTCCACCTTCGTCCGTCCGAACACCAGCGAGTTATTTCTGTATTCCCGAACACAGATAGCGACACCGACATCACTGTCACACCATCACCACCATGGTACTCGTAGACTACACTCACAACCCGCGCGACGCTCCGCCCAGTCGCAGACGGCAGCCGAAGCCTCGTCGAACCCCGCAATGGCATTTCCCTGCCTCGACGCAATCGAGACCAAGTCCGCGACACTAGAAGCTCGTTCCCTCTCGACGGGGCCGGAACCGACCTACACGACAGGAGCGACCGAAGTATACCGATGCTCAGAGCCACTCCAACTCGACTGGGGCGGCACGCTACCCGCCTTCGACATCGCGTACGAAACCTGGGGGACGCTGAACGCAGACGCCTCGAACGCGATCCTCCTCCACACGGGGCTCTCGGCATCATCGCACGCGCGGTCGACGCCGACGAACCCACAACCCGGGTGGTGGGAGAAGTTCATCGGGCCGGGGGGCTGCGTCGACACCGACAAGTACTTCGTGATCTGCACGAACGTGATCGGGGGGTGCTTCGGGTCGACGGGGCCCAGCAGCGTGGACCCGGCGGACGGGCAGCGGTACGCGACGCGGTTCCCGATCTTGACAATGGAGGACATGGTGCGCGGGCAGTTCCGGCTCCTGGACCACCTGGGGATCTCGCGGCTCTACGCCAGCGTGGGGTCCAGCATGGGCGGGATGCAGTCGCTGGCGGCGGGCGTGCTGTTCCCGGCGCGCGTCGGCCGCGTCGTCTCCATCAGCGGCTGCGCGCGGAGCCACCCCTACAGCATCGCCATGCGCCACACGCAGCGCCAGGTCCTGATGATGGACCCCAACTGGAACCGCGGGTTCTACTACGGCCGGGTCCCGCCCCACGCCGGCATGAAGCTCGCCCGCGAGATCGCCACCGTCACCTACCGCTCGGGCCCGGAGTGGGAGCAGCGCTTCGGCCGCCGGAGGGCCGACCCCGCCAAGCCGCCCGCGCTGTGCCCCGATTTCCTCATCGAGACCTACCTCGACCACGCCGGCGAGAAGTTCTGCCTCACGTACGACCCGAACAGTCTGCTGTACGTCAGCAAGGCGATGGATCTGTTCGATCTGGGGTTCGAGAACCAGCGCGCTGCGGCGGAGCGCAGGGCTTCCCAGCCTAAGGTCAGTGATGCCTCGTGTAGTCTGACGCTGCCTGATTTGCCGTATGCGGAGCAGCCTGGTTCTGATCAGGCGGGGGAGCTGGACGCTTCTTCGCCCGTAACGATCGACTCGCGGCCTCCCGAGGATCTGGTTAGGGGTCTGGCCGGCTTGCGGGATACCCCGACGCTCGTGATGGGTGTGGCTAGCGATATCCTGTTCCCTGCGTGGCAGCAGCGCGAGGTCGCGAACGCGCTTCGCCTGGCGGGTAACAGGAATGTCGCACATGTTGAGCTAAGTGAGGAGCAGAGCATGTTTGGCCATGACACGTTCTTGCTTGATTTGAAGAACGTGGGGGGCGCTGCCAATAACTTCCTGGGGTGATGAAAAGAATGGCTAGCTAGCTGGTTGATGGCTGGTTTGCATGTTACTGGGCGTTAGGGGAAGCATTGCGCATTTATATTATATGACATATTGAGTTAGGTAACCTTGGTATGTGAAAGTTAGCTACGAAAGTAAGTAGGTAGTTAGGCAGGTATTATTATATTGATATCTATCATATAAATAAGTATAAGTGCCACTTATAACTATCTTGACAACTGGTCCGATTTAACGAAGAAGCATTAGCCAAGATTCGTACGGTGGGTTTTGTCTAACGAATGTGAGTTGATTTGGCTTGCTGGCTGACTTGAGAAGACGGCACAGACGAGGAGGATAGCAGCGGTGACAGGGAAGTGGCACGAATAGCAGAAGGGAGGTAAGAGCAAAATTCAACGAGAGCCAGGCGACGATAGGGCTGAGCATCCGAGAATTCCTGTCAATAAACATATAAAGCGATGTTATAAACTATTCTACGGTAGGTAGTAGAATTGAACAACAAGCAATGATTCTCTTTGGTCTTAAGGGCCTTGGAAATTATCCGTCCTGGCTCCCGTCCTGGCTGCGGCAGCCCATATTTATAGACAAATTCTGGATACATTCTGAATAGATTCCATCCGTTCTAATCTCCGTACAAATATGTGTTGGCTATATTGCATATTATTGGGCATTCCTGCGTCTGCCAATGGCATCCCTAAATGCCGTTAATATCTGATACAAATAAGAAAACTTTTTAGTTTCTGCGCTACTTGCGAACTAATAAGTACAGATCAGGAAGTTCTCACAAGATAAACTTCGGATATAAGCATCCCTTGCTTCATGTTCTAAGTAAGAAGCTCGCTATAAATAGGGAGCCGCTTGCTGTAAGACGTATTAGCTTCCCGATCTATACATTAAACAAACTTAGGCATAGGCAACATCATTCTGCAATTGGCTTAGGGTATTTTTGAGAATGATGGGTTCGTGAGTTTAAGTACTGGTGCTTTGATTAAATTTATATTAACCTCATTTATAAGTTCCTTTGGCCGTTCTAACCTTTGAAAGCAAAATTTTCTAACTGAGGTTTCGGGTGGCAATCTGCAGTTTTATTTCGCTTCAATCATCATTAAACGACTGTAAACTCTATGTTATGTTCTAGTAAGGCCCCAGGCCATCGATCCAACCGAGAGACGGTTGTAAGTTGTATAGTTCTTGCCATAGATCCTGCTCTGGGAGTGTAGTGGTCGTATAAGACGATGTATCTGCGCCATGGTATTGCCCCGGGGACCAAGTTTCACTATATTCGCAGGATGTGCCCGCCAACACTTGGGATAAGAGACCTGTGCTGGAGGAAGCTGCAGCCTGTCTCTCTTCAGTCGCAACTGATTTGCTAGACATCATTTGACTGTGGCCCGTAGCTTCATTTCCAGGTGAAAGTTCAGACGATACACATACAACCTGTTTATCAATCAACGGCTTGCAAAGTGATACAAAGGCACTGAAAAGCTTTTGAACGCCACATATGGGTGAAGTTTCACCGCCAAACTTGAGCAACTCCCGAGAAACTGTTTGGATAAGCTCAAAATCTCGAATATCGGAAACTTGAACTACATGGCAAAATAGGACGAAGAATGGCGTGAGCGGGTAAAAAAGAAGGAGCCTAGAGAAACGTCAGTAATGGTCACGCCTCAGTGTGTTAAGGAGCACCTCACCATGACACAGAGACCTTGAATAAATGTAGGTCGGTTAACGACTTAGACAAATCAAGCATATCTTGAAGTGAAGATATAGAGCGTCGAGCATAACCCAACAGCTGCTCCTGGATCACGCTATCATCGGATTGGTTTGGATGAAGCCTCATTATAGAGGTCATTACTGAGTAGTAGCTGAAATCGGCCCCCATCTACTCACCACTCAAGTAGATTTCCTTGTTGTGAGGCTCTTGTGATCGTAACTGGAAAGCGGTTAGATGAGTAGAAAACTTCGCGTCACAGTAGGAAAATAACCTCTTTCATTTTGCCTCCGATCTGCCACATCATGCGCTGAAGCTCTTGGATTTTCTCGACTCGAACTGATGAAGTTGCCTGCGTTCCCATGCTCCGTAGGATTTGCTCTTGAACTTTGGCAATCTCCATGAAAGTATTCACGAGAGCCGTGAATGGCCTAGAAAGGTCGTTCGGCATGAGGAGAACCAAGTCAAGATCCATCTCTGGTAAGCATGGCGCTCTATCGATGCTCATGGAGATTGCTTTATCAAACATGTAGCTTAAAGATAGACAGTATCGAATTTCCATCGCTTCTTCGTGGTTGTCCTTCGAAGCGAGATCGGCTAAATATTGTCCTCCGAGGGCTATATACACGCCGCAGGCGGCAGCGCTTAAATTCCAGCACTTGTCGAGTCGTCCAGCTAGTAGCATAAACATTGCCTTCATAGGCCAGTCAGTATTTCATCGATAGCAGTTCCTAGCGAATGAAAAAAAGGAAAAAACACAGAATCCTTACCCCAGTTAGTAGTGCTTGAAATAGCGAGAAACTAGGCGGATCGAGAACGGAAATGTGGTTAAGGCTACCTAGAATATTCCGTTCGTACCGCCTTTACCTCTTAGTCAGTTGATTGTTCATTGGAGAAGTAGCTTCAGTGGTGTTCCGCCAATATGCATCCAAGCCACAAAGTTGACGTTGACCAAGTAATACAATCGCGTCGGGCCATGTACTCCATTCTCAAGAAGAGCAATACCTTGCCTTTCGAAAGTAGTTCTTGATATTAGGGAGCCCATATCGAGAAAGAACGACAACCCCACGCTTTGTCTCGGACCTATAAGAGGTCAGCAGGCATTACTGGGTTAGCAATCCTGTTAGCTCCCCCATTCATCCTATTAACCTATCTACTAGCATATTTGCCACGTGTGAAAAGATTTCCTACATTGGTGGTGCCTGGGCGAAAGCTTCCTTGATGAAAGCCTGAATCAACTCGCCGCTCTTCCCGTCGTCTGGCGGTAGTATCGCATTGGCATACAAGCCTCCAACACCCCTTTCCCGGTTGATGAACCAGACCAAGTTAGGCAGTCCTGTCATAGTCAAAGTACCGCCAGGGAATACTTCCGTGTCTTTCTTTATTAAGAAGGCGCCCATACCATGCCCGACCTTCTCCGGATCATACCTTTCCCAAGTCAACCTCCCGTACATGAGCTACATCTTTGTTACTACGAGAAAACTGAGCTGGGACGCCGGTGACTCACATAAGTATGCTCTAGTGCAAAGGCAGGCGGTGAGAATGGCTCGAACTGGGAACTGCATAGCTCCTCAATAGACTCTTTACTCAAGATCTTAGGCTGGTCTTGTAACAAGTCTATCGTAAGTTTTGTCATGTCCCCCAGCGTCGACGCCAGGCCCATAGCCCCGCTGTCGTCATCCGTCACTGTGGGGAAGAGCGGTATGCCGGGTACAAGCGTGCCGTCGGAGATTCGAGAGCTGACTTCCACAAGCCTCTCAGCGAGCATGGGATCTAAGTGAGGATGGAACGTCGTGCTACCCATGTCTAAGGGAGTAAATATGTACTTCTTCATATACTCTCCCAGTTTCATGCCATTCAATCTCTCGACGAGAATTCCAGCAAACTCCGCGCTCCCTCCATACGCCCATCCCTGACCAGGCTCAAATAGCAGAGGTGTACTGTATGCTTCTAAGGACTTGCCACAGAGAGCGCGGCAGGTTTCTCCGCGTTCCATCCTCCATGTCTGTAGGCGCGGATCGAACAAGTCCATGCCAATACCAGAAGTGTGAGACAGTAATCGGCGTAGTGTAATCTTCTGAGTCGGTGGAGCAAACCTCATCTTACCATCCTTACCCATAGCCAGAACCGAGAGAGTCTTCAGCTCTGGTACAAGGTCGTAGACTTTATCCTCATCATCAAGGGTGATCTGACCACGCTGGACGCACTGTAGTGCCGAGATGGCTGTCAGCGTCTTTGTGATGGAGTAGATCCACCAAAGGCTGTTCTCGTCGACATTGTCATCCGAGACGGTAGAGCGTCGGCCCGCAGTTTTGTAGATCAACTGTTCCCCTGGGGAAATTTAGAACTGCACGTTTGCGACGTAGTAGAGAGTTGATGCATACCTGACCTTGCTACAGCGAGAAGCGCCACAGAAGTTATTCCGTCTACGTCAGAGGCTGTTTCCTTAGCTATTAAGTCATCAAAGAAAAGAGATGTGTCCATGATTGAAAGCACTACCTAATTTAGCGAACTTTGGGCTTCTCGAAAGGGAGTTGCGATAGACGCGAACGCAACTCGCAGATAATAGCCTAAGACCACAGGCTTATAGCCAACGACAATACCACAAGGTCCACATTGCGGTTTAAGGCTCTTCTGTCATAATCAGCTACACTGTACATAGTACTTCTGGTTGCCGGAAGTCGCTGAATCGGGCTTTTCGGAAACCCGGAAAAATTGGGTCTGTTGCTCAGCCATTTCCGAAATCTGGTTACAATAGATTGGGCCGATGACGATCAACGGAACGCGGCAAGAGATTCTCTACTGATGTTTATGCTTGTTTGGCGGGGTCTAAATGGTTTGACATATCAATGAATGTATTGTATTATAAATCAATGTTGTATGGTTAGCTCTCTGAAGATCTCTTTGACGCAGCAGTTCTGTACAACTGCAAAACCACTGCCAAACTGCAACATCGCATATCAAATTTCATTTTCGTTCTACACTGTCACAGGAGACCAAACCTAATGGAGCAGATAGCAAGCAGAAGACGCACCAGCACCCCTCAAGATGTCGTTCTTAATCCGCTGAAGGACAAGGTCGCTCTGATCACGGGTTCCTGCTCTGGAATTGGTGCAGCAATCGCGCGAGAATTGTCTATCCGTGGCGCCAGCGTGATCATCAACTATCCTTTCGCACATCTCAAGGGTGACGCTGAAAAGGCTGGCGAGTCTCTCAAGTCCGATTGGTTCGCCGTGGAGGCAGACATCTCTACGGCGGATGGCCCGGCAGCACTCGTTAAGGCGGCGGTCAAAATATAGGGCAGACTTGATATCATAGTACACAACGCAGGTCTTGCGCAGCTCGCGCCCGTTGAGGAGACCACCGCGGAGCTATTCGAGAAGACCATGAATACCAACGTGCGCGGCGCTCTCCTAGTCACGCAAGCTGCCTTGCCGCACTTGCCCAAGAAGAGCGAGGGCGGCGGCGGTCGTATCATCTCTATAACTTCGGCGGTGGGCACAAATCCCCAGGAGCTGCAGGCCGCATATGCTACATCAAACGGTGCCCTGGCGACCTTGACTCGCATCTTGGCAAAGGAGCTGCCGCCAAAATACGGATGCACAGTGAATGCTGTGTCGCCGGGCATCGTCAAAACGCCGCAATTTCTGCACGAGCTGCAACGCACGGTGCCACCGTTCCTGCCACAGGTCTTTGATAGCATGACGCCGCTGGATGACGGGCTGGGTCTACCGGAGGATGTTGCGTTCGCTGTTGCATTTCTGGCTGAGGAAAGGGCAAGTTGGATTATAATGGAGCTAGCATCAATGTTTCGGGAGGTATGTTCGTAGATTGAATACAAACTAAAGAGGGATAAGTTAGACGTTCGCTACTATTTCACGCCTCGTGAATTCAAAGTGGCATGTTTTCCTGTAGGGCGATGCGTCGATGAGCATCATCACTAGGTACTTATGTAGTATATGAATTATAACGTAAATATAAGCTTGATTTACGGGGTTCTTTCTTATATAAGCAGGTTGAGTGATGCCTAGTATTAGTCCAAATGTTGAATTTAAAGAGCTTTTCTCGGATGTGCTGTTAAGTCAGGAAGCATGGTAGGCTTTTTGAAATTGCTTGAATCGTGGGGAGAGGAGGTTACTTCGTGATTTTTCAAGATGGGTCTCCACATCTCCATAACCTATAAGAGGTGTCCGTTCGGAAAATGAAGGAACTAATCAAATAGCTTAGCGGCCCGGATACTTTCACAAGCCCATGATTACCAACCATGATGACATGATAACTGCTAATAGCAGAGTTTATATATTGGAACTTTCTTGTTCCTACTCCCGGATCTCTTGTTCCAGCCATGTTTCTATCTAGTCTTCATTACACATATTGGTCGACATTTACATGACAATTTATATCAAATCCCCGATGTTAAGAGGTGATCTTCCTATAATTTATATTCGCCATGCTTCCTACAATTCTCATTGTGGGGGCCACCGGAAACACGGGAAAACATGTCGTCCATAGACTGTCTAAGCTCCTCGAATCCAGCCCCGTGGATTATCGTATCCTTGGTCTTACAAGATCCCTCGCTAGCCGTGCCTCCAAAGACCTAGCAGAGATACCCCGGGTTGAAATGGTCGAGATGGACTGGACTTGTATCAATACCGATTGGCTTAGAGGCCATAATGTTACAAAGGCCTTCGTGGCGCCGCATAACTTGCCACACCATTTCTCCGATGAGTCCGACCTTCTTGTCGCTATGCTCAATGCGAATGTAAAGTATGTCGTCAAGCTATCGACGATGCTGGAATTCATCGGGCCTGCCAACCCGGTCTATTATGGCCGCACGCATTGGGCTATCGAGAATCTCCTTAGCCAGCCCGAGTTTGGAGAACTTCAATGGACATCGTTGCGACCGAACGTCTTCACTAGTGCCTACCTTGCTCCTGCTGTAGAATGGATCAAGAAGTACCAGGATACTGGCCATCAGGATACGCTGCAGCTCATTCCAGCAGCTGATGTCCCCTTCTCTTTAATCGACCCAGCTGACATTGGTCGAGCCGCCGCTGCACTGCTCGCACTCGAAGACCCATCTGCCCACAACAAGGCCTTGTACGTTTTGAGGGGTGCTGATGATATCACCGGCAATGACATCGTCAGAATGGTGGAGGAACGAATAGGTACCAAGGTTGCCAACGTCGAATTCAAAGCCAAGGAGATGCTGAACGCTCTTGAAGTGCATGGCATCTATCCCGCTAAATGCATTCCCTCAATCAAAGCCGGTTGTGATTTTGTATGGGCGGGGCAATGTACTACCTATGGGATACCGACGTCAGAGGCAATCATGAAGTTGGCACCGCCGAATATTACGGCTCAAGAAGGATTTGAACGTTTACTAGAGGAAAAATGAATTGAGGGCCCAATGTTCTGAAGGTGATCGATTAGAGCAGAAGCCAATATGAATCGTAATTAGTGGAAGGCCAGAATGGCAATACAAAGCTATATTATCTTCGCTGACTTCTCAGCACAAATGAGTGGGAAAATGAAAACTCCATATTGTTGAGCTATATTCTTGAGATATTATTCTACCTACTTGTGATTCGGCTATGCTCCGAAGAAATTTTTTATGCGTTTGATCATTGGTTGAAAAGGTTGTGGTTCAGGGGTAAACGGGATTTGAAGCAATGACCCCACTCCTGTTGAAAGCACTTAAAAATTTCTACCAATATCCGTCGTATAGAACGTCCTAATCTTGAATCGAGCCGTCAGCATTAATATCCTCCCGCTTTATCCGCCTCAGTAGTACCGGCATTATAGTATTCGGGGAGACCTAAAGTTGTGTTAGTTCTAGGCAAGTGTCGCAGTATAAATAGCGTTATTGCCACTAGAGCAATAACGGTTCCGTTTTTGTACGCAATAGCAAGAAACGCGTCTTGAACGAGATCTCAAGAGGTGAGGTGGTCTCCAGCCTACATACGTACCTGGTTCTCGAACTCGGAGTGTTCGTGTCTCTCCTGCCCTGGCGGATTCTTCAAATCGTAGTTCAATAGAATGTAAGCGACAATCAACTTGATCTCGATATCAGCCAGGAACCGCCCAGGACAAGCCGACTTCCCCACCCCCCAGCCCAGGTAGTCTTTGCGTGCGGTGACGTAGTGATGCTTAGCTTCCTTGTCCTTCTCGCGCATTCTCAGGAACCGGAAACCATCAAACTGCTCGGCGTTCTCGAAGAAGTCCTCGTCATGGTGAATGGCGTGCGTGGCAAATTCGAGCTTGGTGCCCTTCGGAAGGAACATGCCGTTGGAGAGCTTCGTATCGCGTATCACTTGACGTTGAAGGGTCGTTGAGGGCTGTTAGATAGAGTCTGTGGGTAAATATAGATTTTGAAACACGGGCGGCACTTACTTAGATTGGGCGAATTCAGGCGATGCGTCTCCCGAATGAAGTTATCAAGCTTTACCATATCCCAGAGCGTCGCTTTATCGAGCTGCCAATTGCACTTCTCAGCAGCCTCGAGAGCCTCCTTGCGTAGCGCTGGGATGTACTCTGGCTGGGCAGCAAGCTCGAACAGCGTTTGAGTTAACATGCTAGACTTCGTATGTATCCCCCCCCCCACCGCTAGATTCATCTGCTCTCTCAGATGGCTCTCAATAGCCCGGGGAGTTTTGTCCTTGGGCATGCGCGTCATAGCCCACATAAATGTGGGTGGTTCCTGAAATACCATCCCGGCTGCCTCCTTTTCGTCGTTCTCCTTGATTGTCTTGTTTATCATTCCCCGACCATCATTGAGTTGCTTATTTACCGACTGATAGCTAGGCATAAAACGATATACAAGAGGCCGCATGAAAACAGGCCAGGCCTTGAGCTCACGTGCGTATTGAATAGCAGATAGCACGTAGTCTATGGTGAGGGTTACCCATGTAGAGTCATGAGGCGCGGATGGGCTCATCATGACTCGGGCCGTAAGTATTGCAAGGGATTGAAGCATTATAGGGTGCAAGTTCTTTGGTGTCCAATCTACAAGAATTAGTATCAAGCTAGCGAAGAATTCACCTATCCACTTACCTTCCGAATCGCCCAGCTGCTCGTGAATACGCTCTTCGATGGGGTCTCTGAAATCGGGAATATATTTGGCTGCTAAGGATGAGCTTAGAAATCACAACGCTATGTTGACATGGAAATCCCACCCAAATTGGTTATAATGTGTTTTTTGAACAAGCTCAGCACCACCGGCTTGACTCCTCCAACAAACGTGTAGTCAACTAGCATGTCCTATATGCCGTGTGTTAATTCGCCGCTTACTCGTGAACTCGTTTGAACTAACCTCGTCAAGCGATGACTGAAAGCTCATATCTTGGTTGTTCGCGATCTCCTCGATAAAGTTAGGCGGTAAGATAAGTTTGACGCCTTGTCAGTCAGTAAAACGCAGACCATCATCACCTTGGTTGCGACTAACCGTGACTAGAGTCAACCCCGAAGATTTGGTTTCTGAACTAAAATATAGTTAACAAAAAAGAGACTGTGAGAGGTTATGGGTCGCTTCAAGTTATCTAACCTTTTTGTATCCATCTGTCAAAAGATGTCGGGCATCGTATGAGTACTGCTGTTTCCGCTTGTTCATATCTTTGACCTCAAACCCATGTAGGGGCACCGTTGGACCCTTGGGCCACAACAAGAACAGCCCTAGCGTCGCAACGAGAGGAATACATGACAAGAGTACGAACAACATCGCTGTTACAGTTGTACAATAAATGAGGAAGAGTGCGAATAATTTGGTTGATAATTCTATGAAGACAAACTTGGGAGTTTAATTACACATATATTTATACACATTACTCTTCTATATATCTCTGTCACTGAAGACGGAACATTGTAGCGCAGCAATACTAATGTCATAACCAGTACTCGGAAAAGCATGATTGGTTACAGCGTGAGCCTTGTAGACATGTATAGGCTGCATGGGTATGTGAGGGCACTTGCTTCTTAGTCCGAAATCCGAACCCGAACCGGAATCCGGAATCCGGATCCAGACAGGGCCCACACAGAGCCCCATGGTCCATCTTCCGCTGTTGTTAGATGCCTATCGCTGTCAATGCCTGGATGAGGGTCATCTATACCTGAGGAAGTAACATCTGAAACCTCTTAGCATGATGATCTTCACATATCGCCGCCTCGCCAAGAGACTATTAAATGGAAATGGTTGATTTCCCGTACGTTTCTTCACCGTCTGCAGAGATATTGTCCCTAGGGGCACCACCTCCGTTGCCGTTATCTTTGGGATATGTATTGTACTTACTTACCTAAACTGCTACATCAACTCCAGTGCGACCTAAACTAGTCCTCTCCTTCCGTGCTGGCTTAGCCTCGGGAATGCATGCCTGCGGCAATGCTTTAATGATACAACACGTAACTACATTGGCGGGGTCGAACACGTTTGCTGAACATCCGAGAATATGGGTTTCGACATGGACGGGGTTGACAGTCTTCCCAATCCATATACATATATACTTAATATATGCAGAGTATCTTCAGTCAAGTCACATCATTCCCCTATAGTCTAATTTTGCACTACCCCATACTCGTTAAGGCCTCGCTGAATATCTATTACTTTGACATGACCCATCCATCCGTCACAAAACTGTTGATCATATTTACCCCTCCCATATTGATATCTATCAGGCTCTCCGGAAACCAGATAGCCTCTAAAGTGATCGCAACCTTGTATAAAGACATGACTTTCTAGTTCACCTTCATCACATATTAACTGTAACGTATATTAGTGTCGCCGTTCCTGTCCTTATACCTCACGATCAATACACACTATCACTCGCCGCCATCTTCTCCATCCAATCCGACAGGATAGGTAGTTCTATACACCCACATCACGAAACTACTCGGTGAAAGCCTACCGGTCACATTTCTTGCCATACAAACCTGGGCGTCCGACTATCATATACGACACATGACAATATTCTTCCCCCTCGTCTTCCGAGACAGCTTCTTCTTGTATAGCACATGGATCCCTACCCTACTATAACTAACTCTGTTACTCAAAATGGTGTTGCCGTGCCCGGCCATACTATATAGCTTTGTGTGTTCCATATGTCTCGGGGCCATCATAGCAAAATCGAGGTTAAAGTTAGCAACGTTCCTTCTAGACACGCTGTCCAGCGGAATCACTCTGGTTTTATTTGCTTCATACACGCACTCGAGGAGGTTCCTCTGCTGAGGATACATGACCGTAGCCTCAGCCTTCAAAGGAAGGATGAATCAAAGTTGTAATTACATATATTCGAAAATGAAGTAACCTCGTCGAGGCCCCAATGAGATGGTGTTGAATGTCTCCAAGTGGAAACCATTGAAGCTAAAGTTTGAGGAATGTGGCTCTGAATATCCCGATATCTGCTATACAAGTGTTTACCAAAACCGGCTAGAGTATCTAACTAGCCCACGAAGAAGAGTTGTAAGCATATGTGTTACTTTGGGCTGCATTGTCCCGAGAGTCTGTAGGCTACAGCCACCTAGGTGATGAAGCTTTTATCACCTTTAAAGCGGAGACGTGGCTTAAATGAAACCTTTTGATTGGGTATCTAAGTCATTATTGTGCTTATTAATCCGGCGTCCTATAACCCCGAGTGCATACGAAATGTACCTATTCACAAGGGTTCTGGAGGACTTCGGACTCTGAAGTGATAGATTAAAAGTATGGAAAGAAATTTATTCAACAGTTACTTGAATCCTAAAATACAATATAAGTTCTTGTAATTTACCCACTCCCTAAGATTCCGTATCCCCACCTCATTGCCTCTATTGCCGGAAAAGAAGGTTTTATCTTTAAGAATAAGTTTAAATGCGATAAAACGATGGAGGGACCGGGGGGTATATGAAAACAAATAAAACCCGGTCATTATAATAACCCTGGTAAAAAAAGATTCAGGCAACGTAAAAAAGAAATGTTTTCTTAAGAAGTAACTCAATGTAGCAACGTGAATGCAAAACAAGAAACCGGCTTCCATTTACGGGTGGCGACGCTAGCGCTTCAGTGCTACCTAATTCTATTATGTTCCTAAGTACCTGCTTAACTGCGCTCTTCATCCCCTCACGCTTTCAGTTTAACATTGCCCATACTTATCATTCCTATCTCTCCATATTATCAAACTCCCATTCTTGAAAGTGTGTTGTTTCATGCAGTTTCAAATTACTACATTGTCCAAAGTTTCGACTGCTTAGTAATAGCTTAGTAATAAGGGAGACTGTTAGATTATGGAGAACGGAAATGTGGAACCGGCGGAGGAGACTATTGAGATCCTCTACGTTCCGCCGAACCCCCAGCTCCGGCGTGACGCCATAAAGACGGGCATCAGGAACTTGTCCGCCATCGCGCTACGGAGCCGTAGGGATGGCTGCATCCCCACGGGGGACGAGTTCCAGCGGCGCTTCAAATCTGCCAGGATGTTCCTCGATTGGCTGGCGACGGACCTGGAAGTGACGCCCGAGTGGAAAAGCAAGATCCATCTCGATATGAGCCTCGAGACCGCCTTCAACAAGCCCGACATGCACTTCCCGGCAGACATACGGAATAAAGCCCGGCTACTGCACGACAGGTGGACGGAGGAAAACTGGGGCGCCAGCGCCGTCGCTGATGAAGAAGACAACAGCAGCGAAGATGACCAGCAGGGCACCACAACCACCGCCGCCACCACCACTACTAATACTACTAACGGCGAGACGCCAACAGCGCAAATAGCCCTCCCCTCACGCAACGACCCGATCTTCGGGGAGCGGGGCATGATGCACGGCGTGCTCAGGACGCGCGGACCCAAAGGCGGGATCGTGTACATGGTGAACCCGCAGGTGCCGAAGGTCGACTGCAAGGTATGGGGCGACAACGGGATCGAGCCGGGGACGTGGTACGCGCTGCAGATCGTGGCGCTGGCGCGGGGCGCGCACGGGGCCATGAACGCGGGGATAGCGGGCCACACGGCGCTCGGCGCGTACTCGATCGTCGTGTCCGACAAGTACGAGGACCTGGACCGCGACCGGGGCGGGACGCTGTTCTATTCGGGCTCCAACAGCCACAAGAACGAGGACCCGCACCACCCCGCGCCGTCGTCGACCGGGACCAAGGCCCTCAAGGCGTCGTTGCACACGCAGAATCCCGTGCGCGTGCTGAGGTCTGCTGGGTCTGGCTCCGGCTCGAGGAATAAGAAATGGGCCCCCGATAGGGGCATTCGGTATGATGGGTTGTATCGCGTCGTCAATATGGTGACGCCGCCCAATACGAGAGGTATGTTGTTACTTGTTTCAGGCGCGGAATAATTACTCTAACCCCTCTTGACACGTAATTCCGCCTGTCTTTATATCTTTCATTGGTCCGTATTAGTTGGGATAGTCGAGGGGAAGATTCGATCAATGACCCCCCTTTTTCTCCATCTGATGACTTAATTTGATGCGTGCCTTGGTTGTGTAACGACCAAATGATCCTTGGCTGACAAACCCCAGGTGGCATGTATGAGCAATTTGAACTACAACGCCTCCCCAACCAGCGCTCGTTGAAAGAGATCTGTAGGGTATCACCTACATCTCAACAGAAGTTAGATTGGGAGGCAATGCAACGGGGAAACTGAAGTTGTTCCACCAGACTAAGTTTTTTGAAAATATTTTGCCAACGCGGGATGCGGTAGTTTGGCGTTATATTCACATGAAAAGGGGTGGGTTTATCTGAGATTGGAATGGGACAACTCCTATCGTCGTGAGCGGTCAATTAACTGTGTAGAACTTTCTCTCCTATATAATAAGCGACCAGACATAATAGAATGTTATGTGTTTTAGTACCCACGCTAGCTCCTTCAAATACTATCTGCTGCTACGAGGGTATATCCCCATGATATCAATGATTTACATTAGTGATAGCCGTATTTGTTTTCTTTAAGAATAGATCTACATTATAGCATATTTGCAGTGTTGTAGATTGAATCCTTTCATGGTCAAGTGTCATGCAGAATATGACAAAAGATATTGAAATAAATAGTACCTATAGAACGAACGTATAATAAGGTCTTTGTCAAGGACCGCCGCAGCAACATATGAAGCAACAACATATGAATCAACTCTATAACTTGTATAAATGAAGCTGCAAAACAAGTGACTACCGTGCACTTCGCCACCAACCTTGTCGTCTCTTGATATATCAACCTGGGACTACACATTCACCGAGTATAAAAGGAATTCCTTAATATGTTAATCAATAAATTACAAGTGCCATTTTACGTTATTATATTCTGTAACTTGAAGGAGACGGAATACTAAGCGCCAACTCCATGGCTTGTAATTATTACTGGATTATGTGCCGAGAGGGTTGGTGGAAGAATTAGGTAGGATACAAGAAAATATGTGTTTACAACATGCCTGTATTGAAAGTGTATACATTTTATCTCAAACCTACTTAGCTTTTCGGTGTAATAAGGCTAGATTAAAAATATGGTTATAATAATATCCTGTAGCACTCATAGATAGATTATTTAGGTAAGCTGGTAGGTGTATGTCGGTAGAATTTGATCTTTGGGCAGCATGGGCACTGTCCTAGCGGGTGCAAACGCTGATAGAGTGTTGTTGTAACTCAGCTACAAATTCATGTACAATCCACTCAGAAACTCATATCTCTGATACAAGCCTAAGTATACAAGTAACCTATCTTCTCCGAAATTTAGGGCTAGATGAGGGTTCACGTGACAAAAGAAAGGACTCTTGTAGGTACTTAGTCTAGTAACCAATTTTCCAGTCTTCCTCCAACCCCCCTTTTAAACCTTTGCCCGTCGATACAACCACTCTTTCTTTTTCTTTTCATTGTATTAGTACCTTTCACACAAAATTTCCTGACAAAGTTCTGTATCAGATGCTTGCCTAATTTATTTTTTGAATGGAAAATCTGCACAAGTACCTTGTATAGTGTGCAATAACCGAATAACAGGCTAGGTACGTATTTATTTTCTTATTTTTTCTTCTTCCGCGTTCGACGCGGTTCTCACGTGCACGCCTAAATTCCTGTCGCCTAATTACCCCGCACGGTGTTGTTATTATTATTACGAACCCTTATCTTCCAGACATTAATCATTGTCACTCTCTAACAATTTTGTTTTGCTGACTTGTCTTACCTACATTGTTCTATCAACCAGAGGCTGTTCAACTTGGAGACCTGCTGCGGTTACTACTTGATGATAAGGCCATCATATTGAAGCTGAATTTCATCTGGGGCAATGGCACCTCACCCAGCGGAAAGCACCCGCCCATCTAAGAGTAGACCCGCGCGCATCTGTGGAGCAAGAACAATGCCTCCCGAATTAGGACGATGGGAGTGCCGAATGCTCCCGCCAGTCGGTTTCAGGTATGTTAAAGATGATTTAAACATGATAGAAGACGTGAAGCTCTTTCATCCGACCATCAAGAGTCTTCCTTTCCGGTATTCCGTCCTAAATAACCAAAGAATAATATCCGTCATATCCGCAAAGATGTCGACGTGGACAACAATGGCTATAAGCTACTTACTTGATGCAATTACTGACAAGGTAGAGTTCAACAGACTGGTTAACGACTGAAACACCAGCCAAGCCGATTCCAGGGCCGTTAACCATCAAAAAGAAAAGAAAATTCTTCCTGGACGCAGTCGACACGGTTCGTATATGGCACCCTTTTGAATAACGGGATCTTGGACTAATTATATACTGGTTAAGATCATCTTGATCATCGATCAGCATGTCCTTTCAAGGCTACATTGATTGTCAAATTGTCTAAAGCAACCCTGTTCCGCCGATGAACCACCATTGCACCCGCCATTCCTGGTAGAGACCACTACGGCTCCAGCCGTCCAGCTAGAGTTTTGCGGGATTTCTCATATAGTCAACGGACTACGGCGCCGGCCAATAGTTTTGATGTCGTCGTATATCGTCTCAAAGACGAAAAATGGCGGGTGCCGCCCTGTACCCAGGCCATTTCAACACCAACGAAGGTGGTTCCGTATATATGAAGGGCATTGAACAAGACATGAGGCGGAACCATCATGGACACCTCATATCTCTCCTATTATGGTCATCGGACCAGTGGCGGTCCGTCGATGGATCAGAGTATCCATCCCCAGATAGAGGGTGGCTCAAGGGCCCTTTCTCTGTTTTTTTTGTACAGAGGCATGGGGCCTCAAAGTTTGAGCCCCTGTGTTTTGGGGAGAAAGGAGGGTCCCGATACACGGAGGAGCACAAGGCAAAGAAAGGTATCTACTTCTGCATACAACATTGAAGAACTTCTTGCATACTAATCTCTATTAGACAACGCCGGCGAATCAGTGAAACAATTCATCAAGAAGTGCGATGAATGGGTGGCAATCCCTGCTACAGGCAGCTCTGCTCACCTGGCAAGCTGTCCACACGGACATGGCAAGCCAAGGTGGCCCCTTCTCAGACAAGGGGCTCGGGAGTGAGTCTCACACTTCTGTCACTGCCTTTCCCTTTTCATTCCTAAAGCCATACCATGTCGTAGATGAATATGCTTTCTAACCGTTTCCTTAGGGCTCAGTGGAGCGGCCTGGCCAGAGGTGACGATGAACTACATCCCTCCCGGCCATGCCACTCGAGCTTCTGTAAAGAAGAATAAGGGACAAAACGGTCCTCCAAAGGCATCCAAGATGCCGCCTCCCATTGTGGATGATCCCAACAGCGCCGATGGACTGGAGCACATCTTGGTATCGAAGGTAAGATACACCGTCTTTCATTCCGATGTATATGGTATAATAACCTATCATATAGACTGAAGAGCTCAACAAGCTGAAGGTCGAACTCGCGGAGGAAAGGCTGAATTGCACGGAATACATATTGAACGCCGTGTCCGGGCATGGCCACATGCCGCCGTCCCTGCTAGCACCAGACCTGGTGCCCGTTAACGAGGGCCTACTCGCGAACGCGAAGGCAAATACCTCCTCGGATGGTAGTAACAGGGACGGTGGCAAGAACAAATCTTGAACTACAGCAGGAAGCTGTGTGCTAGCTAGCACACAAAGCTGAAGAAGGCCGGAAACTTCAACAATATGGAAGATCGACGCGACTAGATTACCCCACTCACTTGGGTATCGCTGACCGCCGGGTCCTAGATACACCAATCTGAAATGGCGAGAATTCCTAGTCGACGTCACCGAACCATTCACAGTTCGGCCAGCGAGTGCCAGCCACTCAACAGGAGTTGGATAGTGGCTCTGTCACTGAGATCAAGCTTGATAGCTTGGGTCTATATGAGAACCACCTAGGGGGTTACTCCGTTCCTGAGAGACATGTGGAGCAAAGGCTTTGTGGTCGTGGCTCGATTGAAGAAGATCGATGATGGGTATATGGGTCACGGCCGACGGGCCCCTTCACACCATCAATTCCCACCAGATCAGCTCCTGCTCTTGCTCTTGCTCTTGCTTTGCTCTTGCTTTGCTTTTTGCTTTGCTTTTGCTTTTGCTTTTGCTTTTGCTTTTGCTAGAATCCATCAGGATCGGTCGATGATGTACTGAAAAGGGGCCCTAGCCTCCATTCGAATCCTCGGATTCTTGTACGACTTCGAAACACAGTTGTCGCTGGTCCTCGTACATGCCGAACATGCCGAATTCCAATTCTTCGGCCCGAAGCGCTTCGATCGGGCAGCAATCCTCAGTTGCTTCCTCGCTACACAGCTAGCTCTAGCTTTAAAAGCACCTATGACCGTCTACTGAAGACGTCGGGTAGTTCGCTTCAGCGAGACCTTGGTCAAGGCGAGACCACCTTAGGAAAGGGGGTCATTAACGGCGCCAAGCCTGCTCAGACCGGCCGCCTGCCACGCAGCGCAACGGCAACTAAAGCCGGAAACACTGGGAGGGATATGACAGAAGAGGACAGAGATGCGGCTTGTCAACAGCTTATGGAGGATACTCTGTTGGAAAAACTTCCTCTTCCAAAGCAGATCCCGGTCGGCCCCACACCCCCAATTCCGTCTAAGCCGGCCGGGACTCTGCCACGGAGTGCCACACCGATGAACTTCTACGCCCCGTCCCCTACACGGGGCCATCGGTCGTCGAACGGACTGTCCATCTCGTCGTAGCCAGCCGGTCCGTCTGGCGGCAAGGCAGCGGACGACGATGGCTGCTCTTTGGCATCGTCTTTTACGGAGACTTTGAACTATAAGCCTCCTCGTGGACAAGTCGATCCTGCGAGTAGCAACTGCCTCTGTTTACCCGAGCAGCGGTATTCTGCCTCTCGTTGCTCGCCACATCCTCGTCCTACCCAGAAATGCCTGGTTCGAAGTCCCTCGGGCCGAGCAGCTAATGGAGCGGGCCGAGCAGCTGATGGAGAGAGACCACGCGTCAATCAAAGAAGCGATTCGAACCGGGCAGTGGAGTTAATCCCTGGGCCCGGCTCAATCTTCCGAGCAACGCAAGACCAGGAGAATGAAGGTAGGCCGGCGAGCTTAACCCGGTCCATAAGTGCCGGGTCTGCGGCTGCAGCTACTATGCAGCCCAGAACAACCACCTGGGCTCTGGGCTCTGGGCTGCAGCCACCACCCAGGTAAGCTAACCTCCCTTGGCCCCTTCCTATTATATAAATAATTAGTTTCTATACGGAAAGCACGACTGACCAGATCTGCTATATATAGGTGGCATCGTCGTTGACCGAGAGCCTGGCCACCGGGTCCTGATGACTACCGAGTCTCTGATGACTACCGGGTCTCCGATGGCCACCGGGCCTCCGATGAGCTGGTTGCCTACAGCATCTATCGTGATGCATTGGAGCTCTGTGGACGGTACAGCTGCGGCTTTTGCGAATTAAGAATGGATATTGGGTTTGCCCATCCCTCCCCGCTGAAATCTTCTTCTTCTTCCATAGACCAGAGGCCGCCGCCGCCCGCTACCCAATCCGACTTCATGGCCTGGCTCCTTTCGCAAAACGTAAGCGACGCTTACACAATGGTCGAGGCCATAGAGCCCTCCAATTCATTTGCATGGGCCTCCGGTTATCCCAGCACCGATATAGATACTCCCTATACGGTAATCTCTATCCGGGATATTTCCGGGATTCACCTGTCTTGCCTTGTCTGCAGGAGGGGGCCCTTTTCAGATGCTGGCGGGTTAAACCGCCACAACAAGCAACATCACATAGGGACCCGATGTCACTAAGCCAACCGAAACTAAGCTTGGCCGCTCAGGACTTGGAAATGCAAGCCCACCTGTTAGTCCACAACGGGTGGGCTCAGGCCAACAATCTGGTTGCCGGTGTCTTGGCTATTGGTCAAGACTGATCGATACTGCCACCACCCCTGGTGTGGCCACCCGCACCGCAAGCGCAACACAAACGCGCCACGCAGTGCGGAAGAGCTTAAGCGGCACCTACGGGAGGCCCAAAAAGCTGAGAATGGTCTATGGAGTATTTATGGTGATGGTGGGTACGATCCCTATTGGTACGGCTCTATCTAGCCACGGTGAGAATGAGAAGACGCTTTCGCCGCTACCTAGTCGACGCACGTCAGATGCAAGCCTGCCTCCGTTCACTTTCATTATACATGTGCGTTTAACATGCAATCTGCTAGCAGACACTTTCGACCACCGGGTCCGTTTTTTAAGATGGCTCGTTGATAACCATTACGCCAGCATCCTTGCAGAAGTGCGAACCTTCATCTCCGTAAGACCTTGGCGATTTCGCTAAACAGTTCTCGCCGGAGACGTTTATCGAGGGCAATTTCAGGGAGGGGATATCCAAACCCATTTCGGCTGCGTTAAAGGTTTGCTACCTATAGTGGAAAGCATGGGCACCATACCAAGGTCGTACCCATCGGGGTCCTGGTCCACAAGGGGCTAGAGGAGAAGAATGTGCCAACAACACGAGCGTACCGGACATGATCCGAACACTCGTCGCCGTCGCATTTCATCTTGCGGCGGTGGCGGGTGCTTCGGCATCAGCACCGGTGGCGGCACCCTGGTACAAGTTCCAGTGCAAGGAATGCGAGAAAGGGTCAGCCGGCCTCCCGCCTCAGATGGTGGAGAGTATCTCGCTCCCATTGAGGCTGCTAAGTTTTCAACATGGGACAGGCGGGCAAGGAGTTTGATGCCATACGCCAGACGGGCATAGTCCTGTTGTCGATTTGGATGATACCATCGAGGTAGAGGCATCAAAAGGGCATGATTCAGTCATCAAGAACGATGACGACGACAAGAACGATGACGACGACATTTTTATGCCGACGATGAAAATCACCTAGGGTCGCTGCGAGTACCTTAAGTGGTACCTCGAGACTGGACACGGCGCGGAAGGATACTGTCATGAGACCAGTACTTAAGAATGACATTGGGGTTTCTACCTGGTCCTCATTTCATAGCAGGTGCATGCAAGCATGTCTACTTAACTTTCTTTTGTAGAAGAGTAAAAACAAAAAAGAAAAACCCAGGAAAAAGGGGGATGGTGGGGACTCCGATGGAACATCAAGCACTAGTGATTTTAAGAAATCCGAAGCAGCAGCGATAACGACGTCGATAAAGCCGAACCAAAAGCCCTAGAGGCTAGATGGCGGTTTCGTAGATTCCGACTCGGATTAGAACTCAGACTCCTCTAATGATCCCAAGGAATACGAGGCGGGCAGCACGATGGTCTAGTGTAGCTGGCACCGGCCTTCACGCTACGGGGGTATATGATCGCTCGCAACCCACCACCTCCCACGCCGTTGTCCTACACGCCGGTACCCTACCGCGCATTATAACCACCGCTCCCAACGGTTTGCTACGGGATTGTCCGTATAGGGCTCCACCGATCCAGGTATCTCGCCCGCTCTTTTCTCTGAGCAAATTAGTCATGAGCAACTATTCCCACCAATAGGTATTGGCTGGCAGCCCACCTCTCGACCCTCTGGCCACTCCGGGGTGGCTCAACATGAACGCCAAGGAGGCAGCGGCCTGGGCGTGTCCCGAAATCAACAGCGACGAAGATGGCGGACATTACTGCAGTGCCACGGAGGCGTGGCTGCACTGCCCCGGGCATGGGATGGATCCTTAGGCAATCCAAATCGCCTGTATATACTAGACTTTAGATCTGGCCTCGGCGTGTTGTACTATTTAGCCTCTGTTCGAATAAGGCGGGTGCAAACGAGGATATTCGTCGATAAGACTCTGAATGTGTCTCGCGGTTGTATCGTCGACGAGAACCGAGACCAAGTCGAGTGAGCCACCCATGGGGTCAGATCTTAACGAGCATGTTAAGGAAGAGGGCAGGGGCCTCAAGCCCCAGGATATAATACTGTCACCTCCCAACCCAAGTAGCTGGACATATCATCCGATAAGTTCTAGGACAGCATGAAAGTGATGGTTCCTGAACTATCAGTTAAGGACCAAAAAGTTACCAAGGAGGTGGTGTCTTTCCCACCAAATCGCGCTAGTGATTACCTCCCTCAGAGGACATTTAGTTACCTTCCCACAGCCATAGTAGCTTGATTCATTTGCTAAAGCCCCGATTGCATTCCCTCTAAGGGCGGCTGCTTCGGCCAGCCATGCCAAAAAGGGTCCGGGACCTATCACCAAGGCCTCCCGATTGATGGATCAAAAATGCAACAACGAAAAATATGGAAACCAAGGGGTTAATACGAAAAAATAAAAGAAATAAAAATGATAAAAAATAATAAAAAATAATAAAAGAAAAGAAAGAAAAAAATAAAAAGAAAAAACAAGGAAAACAAGGAAAAGAAAGAAAAGCCTCCCGTTTTTACGGTGATATTAATCACACGTACTTTAAGAGTTAAAGTAACTATCGCATGGACCAGATTCCAGGCATGCTCCAGCGTATGGCCAAGCAGAAGAGATCTTCTAAGAGCTATGCTGCCTTAAGCCAGTTCGGATAAGTTCGTTATCTTTATTATTCCCTAAAAACCATTAATAGAAGTTAATTAATGTCGAAATAGATGGGTGACTATCCGGGTACTCTTCACGGCCAACCAGCTAAAGCGCACCTCCCCCGCCCCTAAAGAAGACAAAGGCAAGGCTGGGACCAACAGAGGAGTGGGACTTCCCACACACGAAGCAGCACTAAGAACCGTAAGGTGCATCCTTCCGGTGGCGAACTATCGCTACTGGTCGACCCTTCCAGGTCAGTCTGAATGCCTCACTGAGCCATCCAACGGCAGTAGCGACGGGTGGTGTGTACAAAGGGCAGGGACTACGGACTCCGTATGTCCCATATAGGGGCTACCGGCCGCCGGGCTGGTGCTCTTTTTCCAGCACCGAATGCCCTTCCCGGGCTAGAAGCTCGTTCTTACTTCTTAGGATCACTATTGAATTGATCCCGGCCAACCACATGCACATTGTGTGTGTAGGGAGTCAATCCCGACCAACTACATGCACACGGTGTATGTAGAGAGCTTTCCTGGTGCTCAAACTTCTAGTCGACTACGCCCTATCAGTCCTCGCGCCACGGGGTCGCTCTGAATAGAGAAGACAAGGATTTCGAGTCGCTTCCCAATGACTCTCCGCCGACAAGCTCTCTTCCGCACAAGCCGAACAGTCTCAAGGTAGACTGGAAGGGCACCCCAATCGACCTTGGTGGTGATCCCCATGTTACAGACTAGAGGGGACGCGTTAGGATGATTCCAAACACTAGGTTTGGCTGAAAATGGAGGTGAATACAAGGAAGGAAGTCAGAAGTAATAGCTCTGGCAAGCTATTATATATAGACGAATAGGGGGCAATGGCCTATTGTCCTGTATAGCCACTTAAGGGGGTGGGTCTTAACACATTGCCCGACATTACCTACACTCGGGTGAAGACCGCACCCTCCGATGCCTATTCCTAGAGTACGTCCTTGACCCGGACGATGAACTTGTCGAAGCGGTAGAGGCGTTCTCGAAGTTACGCTCGGTAATACTTCGATATGGCCGGACGGCCTATTCTAACGATAAGGCCAAGTCCATTCTAAACAGGATGGCCTGGACGTTGCCTGCCACTTACTGGTAGCTAATCTTCGGCTCGACTGCGCTACTTAGCTGATGGGCAAGAGACGCATGTTTGTTAGACGGGATGGACTGGAACGCTCATCCATTTATACGCCACGATTCCTGACATTTGTTAGTTTGCGGTATTTCAGAACTATGGCGTGCTTTCACTGTGTCGAGTACTTCGTGGTTTAACAGGCTACAAGAAAAGTACAAATAAAACTAAAAAATAAAAAACTATAAAACAAAAATAAAAACAAATAAAAAAGATAAAAACTTAAAATGAATAAAAGAAAAGAAAAGAAAAGAAAAGAAAAAAAAAAGAAAGAAAAAAGAAAAAAAAAAGAAAAAAAAAGAAAAAGGGAAGTTGAAGAGTCACCTTGTGTGGAATTTTCCTAAATCAGCAAATATAAGAGAAGCACCAACAAGCTACCAGAGGCAAAAGAGAGGAAGGAGGTTAAAGGTTACGCAACGACCTCGATATAAGTGGTAGAAGCTCTTGATGTGAAGCTAGCACGAAGAAGTTCTCAAATCTAAACCTGCATGACAGTTGATCGCTACTATCCGGGCACCCAGTTACCGAACCAGTGTGTCGTCACGAGTATCGGGCAATGGCAAACAATACCCCTAATACTGTCTCTAATGGAGTGGCACGAAAGACGGAGAGGGAGCATCCTTACGCGAATGCATAATACAATATCCCCTCATCGTTGCCTTTGTTTTCATCTATAATGTCTTTAATCACACCCCATCATTCTCCATCTCATCCTGCAAGATATTCCAGCATGTCATCAAGGCAGCACATATATCAAATCACCCAGATATTTGCAGCCTGGAACCATGACGCTCCTTAAGAGCTGCTAGCCACGCGGTACCGAAGACCTGGTGACCAGGACACCAAAAGCGCCATGGAAGATGTTATAGATCTAGCTATTAGCGAAGGGGACATTTGGTGTGGGGACCGATTGCAGTGATATTTTCGAGAGTCCACAGCATCCCATCCTAGTCTGCTGCGTATGACTTCTAGCCTTAGTGGCATGGTGCCTTAAGATTTTAAATTCAATTTCATCGCTAGTCCTAATAAATAATTCATGATCTTTTTCACCAAATCGTAATATTAATTATCTAAATTTATATAACTATGAAATGCTTGTAGCCCCCTAAATACAGTGAGTATTATAGGAGGATTTACAATTGACTTAGTGCTTAGTTCTAATGATATACAAATACACTTCAGGTAATTAGACGTCGTATGTCCACGTACATTATTTGGTCTCAAGTCACGAATAAAATATCAAATTTAACGTTTTCAGGCACACACCCTCTAGAACAAGGGAAAATATAAAATAAGAAGCACCCTTTAACTGCGTATGGATTTCGTGCCGGTTTAGTTTCATGTCAGCGATATAAGCTACTATTTGGTACATATGGCAATCTAAACGTATACAAACTATGCCACTTAGCCGCTAAATCATATCAACACTTCCAAATATCCCCCTTGCAACTGGGAACGTAAGCCCCCGGTAATTTCATCATCTTGTTTGGTTCCTGTACCTCTCTATAGCCTCTGTCGATCAGCCACGCAATTATTCCTCTGGGGTCGTGTAACTCACATGACTTGAAGAGAGCTTGAGGGTGATACCGTCATCTGGTCAACTCGACGACAGGAGATACATACACCAGTAATTATTACTAAGACTGCAGCGGTGGAATGTACGGTGTTCAAATGTTGATGATATCAACTACAGTGGAATACGTTGCAACTATGATCTATTATTTCAATCTCACGCGAAGAATCATGGCTATAATTCAATCTAACTAGGCACGACAGGCACCAAATACGCAATGCTATTAACTTAAAGTATATATACGCCTATCTGGATCTTATCATGGAATAAAGTTTTAACCAATACAGAAAAACAAGGTAACCCATACACAAAACTAAGTGATAGCCGGGATGTATTGACCCGAAATATCATAATCTATTAAATAAAACAATGTTGTGATGTCTATTGTCTATCCGATCCCCCCCTCCCAGTTCGAGGATCAATGGATCATGATGTCCATTCCTAAGCTAAATGCTTTCTATTAACCCGCTATTTCTTAAGCACACAGTTGTGGACGGGGCCGGAGTTGTCGTCCTTGGACTTGGTGCCGATACCGCAGAACTTCAGCTTGTCGGTGTAGTACACCCGCATCTGGCCCGGGTTGTTCTCGTCGGGCTTGCCCTTGTTGATCTTCTTGTTGATGTCGAAGGGCTTGTTGCTGGAGAGGACCGGCAGCTCCCAGACGTTGCTGGTAGTGCACCCCGAGGCGAACTTGAGCGCGTTGCCGTTGTTGTAGAACTGCTTGGGGTACCCGCTCGCCGTGCCCTTCTTGGTCCCTGCCGCGCGGAAGTAGCCGATCGCCTTGTCCTGCGAGATGTCTCCCAGGAAGGCGCCGTCGTTCTTATCACCCTTCTTGCAGGTGTAAGACTTTTTTTTTTTCAAAGCTGGTTAGCAGATGGCTTTTATGAGACTTGGTATGAATTGAACTCTTACCTGACCAGCACGAGCCTCAAGTGCAGAGGGCTCGACGGGAGTCACGGCCGGGAGGGCTGCAGCAGTCGCTGCGAAGACTGTAAGGAAGTAACCGATGTTGACCATTTTGAAGATGATAATGAGAGACTGAAGTTTATAAACGAGAGTGGATGGGTTTGCGGGATATCTGTTGATTTGGATACTCTATTTCTTTGCTTTCGAAGGCCTTCCAAAGCCCTTATATATAGACGTGTTGTGTTGTTGGTTGGAGACTCCTTAGTGTTGACATCTCGACTATAATCCTCTTGCTACGTAGTATCATCTAGTAGCCTCATCGGCTTCTACCGTTTCTCCTTCCCCTTTTAGTAGGCTATAGAGTTGCTGACTTCGCCTAATATCAAGGTAATGTTGATCAGTTACAGGTATTTTTACGTCGCCTTCGAATCTTGGAAAGGAAACGTGATGATCTGGGGATTCAGCAACCCGAAATGTGGTCTGTCTTAGTCATGTCAGATATTAGGGCTTCTGCAGCAGCGTACTTCGACACCGTCTAAAGTGCGAATCTCGCAACGCATTTATTCAAAGCCGTGAATTACTATTAGATTCAATTCCTATTCTGTTAACGTTGGTAAGGCTGTTGTCGATCTTTGCCAAACATGCATTCTTCGTGACTATTAACGGTAAAAGAGCCTTCCTCTTTAGGTAACCCTTATAGTAACTAAGTGGCCCATTATGGATATTCTGCAATTTTGGCAAGACCTTCATGTCAGCATCAGCCCCATTGCGACATCTGACGGGAATCTCCGCATTTGCAACCCCATATAATGTTTCCGGTAACACGTATTCAGGTACGAAATTTGAAACAATTGTCAATTACAGCCCCGAAACTCCTCGCCCCCACCTCCGATTTATAGCAAGCGTGTGTCTTTTCCGGCGTGACGTCAGCTGAAATCGCCACACTTCAAATGCTGCCATGGACAACCCAGGAACTAGGAAATAAATGTTCTTCATCAAGGCCAGACTATATCGCTTGCTACTGTAGTAGTAACCGCCTCTCTTCTATTTTACAACTTATCTTTTTAAGACTGTCTACACATCTAATCGATCACATTGACACGCCCCGCTATAACCAGTGAGCTTAATCTTACTATCTTCATGGACTCACCACTACGAATCGAGGACGAGCACGCGGTCGAATTTGCGCCGCACATCGTAGAAATCCTCAACTCGACCCTGCAAAGGGATGCAAAGCTCTCTCCAGCAGATGCAGCCCTTGCCTTGAACGCCTTATATCCGGACCAGCGCCAAGGGGACGAACTGGGAGAGCGAGAGACGGGTGGGGCCTTCCTCTGGTGGTTCTGGGATCTCTTCCACGACCTCGCGCGGCAGGTTCCTCACGACAACCCCGCGAGCGAGCGCCTAGCCGAAGTCGTGAAGGCGCTCAGGGATCTCCCCCCGAGGACCGTCGATTTAGACAGTTGGGGCGAGGCGCAACTGTGGAGCGAACTGCCGCTGTTCGGGCCTACCCTCCGCGAGAAATGGGATTGTGAGTGTGGTCTTCTATACTACGGCGGCGTGAATGAATCCCTCATGTTAACTAATCGTGATCATAAGCGGAACCGAGGGTTCCCGCGGAGGCTGATGAGAAACGTCGCATCCTCAACCTACAGACATATGCAGCCCGCATAGCCGGGCTCGGCCTCGCTCCGCTAGAAGCGTTTGCGATTTGGGCCTTCACAGATGCTCTCGAGGGGGAGATGACCCCTATCCGGGGCGCGCCCGACGAGGTCAATCCGGACCCGGCCGCCGTAGAGGATCTTCCTTTCAAGGTTGCCGTTGCCGCCTCCTGGGCGGTTTATTTCGGGCACATTCTGTACGGGCGCGATGAGGAGATCCGTGCTACACTAGGCGGGCCATTGTGGAGGTTAGATAAGAAGGAAGGGCTCAGGCTCAAGCGGAAGTACCGCGGAACCCAAGGTTTGTGTCCGGAGCGCTGGGAGCTGTGGAAGTCGCGGTTTGGGGTCATTCGAGATAGCGAGAAGGTTGACGAGGAGACGCGGAGACGGGCTGGAGAGGCGGCCGATGCTATGGAAAGAGTTGAAAAGGGGACACAGTAGGACTCGGATTATATTTTCCGCGAATGGCCCTTCAATAATATAACGAGGCCCATTAATATTTACTTCATTCATATTGAACACCACCCGTTCGGACCCACTGCGACTGTCATACGTGTTCTAATCTCAACAATTATTATACGAAAGACCACACCTATTTCTCAACCGTTTAATGTCCTTGAATGACTCGATCTCACCCACCAAAATTTCACGAATGGCCCACCAGCTCATGCGGTTCGATGCTCGTATCGCCATGTAACTCGGCAACTCCAACTTTCGAAGTCTTCTTCCATTTCCCGTACTTCATCCAAAGAACTACAAGCGCTGCCCAGCTCGCCACCAGTAGTCCAGAGAGGATAGATACTACTGCTATCGCAGCGCTTGAAAATCCAGAGTTTCTTGGAGCCATGTCTGGGGTAATGTCGTCACTACCACTTGTGTCATTCTGCGAAGGTGCCTCCTGATTCGTACATGATCCTGTTATGGTGGTTGATGCTTGTAATATTACTGACGTAGTCCTACCGCTCTCATTACTGGTTGATATTGTTGATATTGGGGTATAATCAGCATGCCCCAATCGGTCGAGTCCACTGTCATTGAGGGCAGCCTGGACCCAGCCTGGTTTGAAATCAAACCACGTATCCGTGTCATTGCAGCACGAATCTGATCCAGGCTCAATGCAACATCCTTTTCCCATACCCATTCTGCATGTCTCTATCCAGACGCCAACGTTTAGCATTCCTAATAACATTAGCCCCAGGTTAGTATCTATGTCAGAGTCAGTTCGAAATGTAAAGACTACATACCATCTCTGAGGCACATTTTAGGACAAGCAGGATCCCTAAATGTCGGATCCGTACATCCTTGTCGATACATAACGCCCGACCAATCTTGATAGCACGCGCCGCTCTTGAAGCATAGATCATTGGCGTAGCAACATGCGCTGGCGCCGCCGTTTTGCGCAGCCGTGACATTGCATGCAAATGACTTTAGATCGAGGGATTTGTCAGGGAAGTATCAGGAGTATTGATCGGAGCCTTGTACCGTTGCTGCCACCATTAGTATGCCTACAAAAAGAACCGACCCTAGGGGCAGAAGCATTGCGAGGCAAGATGGTGACATAGCAACATAACTTGCGAGAAAAGAATGAGGGAAACTTTGCCACTAATATGACAAGGCTCTACTGTATTTATTAGGAGTTGCCCTCTATCACAAAAATTGCATATATCCAAGTAGCCACTGGTCTAATGGATCTAATTACTACAAGCCTGAGATGCACTTGGGTTGCATTCGAGGATTGAAAGGTATGTACCAGCACGACCCAAAAATTCCTTTGAAGGTATCAATGGTGTCGCTGTGTAACTCTGATGACGCTGTGAGTGGCTATAGGGACATGTGGCTGACGCCTGCTGGTTTTTTGAAACGCAATAATTACTACACGGCGTTTCCCTGAGGTGGATGGCTTGCATTTTTGAGGGAGCCACACATCTTGTCGGCCTACTTCCGATGGGGAGGAGCCATCACTCCTTAACTCTAACAATTGGGTGCATGGGCCCTCTCGGGGGTTATTGTGCCAGTTACCTTGTTATCTCCGATTTATAATGTGCTGGAGACTCGGTGCTTCATTCTCACATGGGTACCTATACTACCCCCTATCTTGGCTGAGAAAGGACGCTCCCAATATGTATATACATGTTTTCGGGTCTTGAATAATAATTGACCGGTTATCAAGTACTTATTATGATGCTTAAGTAAAGATATTTAGTAACTCCGCTTCACTTTCCACGAAGCCCCAGTGCTTCATTCCTAGGTTCCGAAGAGTAGGAGTTGGGCTATATCTTGTTCTAAAGGGGACAATGCCGGTAGTAGACAGCTATCCGGCCTCCTGGACAGGCCGGTGGAAGGCCGATTCTAGTCTTACAGCCTCTTAGATAGGGATAGCCCAGTGCTTTCGATATCACTGTCGAACGTGACATTGAGCGCAGCTTCATCGTTTTCGGGATCGTAGTCGGTCAGCACAATGTTATTTCCTGCAACCCAACAATTCAGCATCACCGCTTTGAGTTTTACGAAGTCGAACCTAGGAGTATTTTTCCTCCATCGCGTCCTGAGGTCCTCCTCGGTGAATATCACAGTTACCAGGATATTTATGTCGATGACCCCATATATGTAGCTGGGTCCGCCAAGGACAAAATTCCGCGTTTGGAACATTGCCTGGGACTCCTGGATCCCTTCTAGCACCACCATTTGCGCTGCCGAGCAGGCCTCCAAGATTTTGTCAATCATGGAATGGATGGCTGTGGACACTCCTCGCATAGTAGCCTCCTTACCGGTCCCATTCACTCTAGCAACGTTGGCGATATTGTTCATGAGTGTATCGCCGAGAAAGGATGTCCATTGGGTCATTATAAACATTCCGGCATACATGCCCAGCTTCCCTACACCGCCCCTAGTCGATTCAATACTGTTATTAAATGGGCGAATCCGGAGCGTAGTGTTACGAACTGTATTGGAGTGTTGCACTTGCCTATTAGCAAACAAACTAGCATAATCGTTGGGCGAAACAGTCAAAACATGTCAATACAACACGGCTCGCTGACTCCTTACAACTAGTACTATGACACTACGGGCAGGTATTGTAATGCAAAGTCTTAATGAGTCCACTGATAAACAGTGACTATGTCAACGTAATTAAGGTAACACAAGGATAGAGATTAGAAACTAGGATTATAAATATATCTATCAGGTCAAACACGAATCATAAAACATATTCTATCTTCAGGTTTATTTCCGTCATTCTTCGTGAATAATTTTCTACAAACCATAATATCGTACAAAATGAAGCTCTTGGCATTATTTTCCTCCCTCTCCTTCCTCATTATCGGCACTACCGGCGCCATCTACAAGGTGTATGAGCACGGCAACTGCACGGGGCAAGAGTGGGAGAGGAACGTCTATGTGGGCACCTGTGCGGTTCCGAACGATGTGGGCTTCTCCTCCATGCGCCTCGTATCAGAGGGGGATTGTGCACCTGTCAAGGTTTTCAATCACGGCTGGTGTGCCGGGATACACAAAGCAAAGTTTAGGGGAAAAGACACGGACTGCCTGGGGAACTTCGGGTTCACTGCTCGTGCCATTATGTGCAATATATAAATGCACCACTATGTCGTATAGTATAAGGGATGGACTGGGTCAAGTCTCCTAGTGTTAACTGCATTCTTCCTCGAGTGTCAACTTCGAGATACCATCGTTATCTTATCACACAAAACCGATGAATGAACAGCAGACGATTTCTTGCGAGGCCTTTAGTAATCAAGCCGGAAAGAAGGGAAGATCATGCGAAGTCTTTGCATATGCAATGTAACCAATCCATATGCAACGCAGGTGATCGTGATGCCGAAAGTTATTAAAAGCATTGAAAATTACCAAAACCATTGAATTAGATATAATGTATATATAATATATACATAAGTGAAGGTCTTTATGTCCTTACATACGTATATTAGTTTTATTTCTCCAATAATTGAACTTCGAATCCAGGTTTAGCTGATGTTTTGGTTCATAAATTAGGTTCACCTTGCAGCTGGGATTAGATAAAAAAGAGGCAATTTTCAAGGAAAGTTTCGTCTGACCACTTGTCTCACTATGGTTTAGGTCATTGTGGCTCATGTCCTCACCACATTTCCTGGGTTACATGATGTGTACAAAAAAATGACCTATCAAGGGCTTGGTGGTGGAGCTACTCCGCCACCTAATTACTTGTATATAAGGTATAATCACCATTCGGGGCCTTAAATAACTCCCTTTCCTTCCTTTCTCTATTTGGAGCCATAACGGAGCAAATATCGGGCTATTTGAATGCACCACTAGGCTTATAAAATCTATGTCTGACTTAAAATAACAAGGATATACATGAATCGTTCCAATCACGCACCTTAACAGTCATATTATCCAGGCGACTTAGTCTCTACAGGTTTCGAGACTTATTTTTATTTTTATTTCATAGTCTTCCGTGAGCAAGACGATACCTCCCTCCTCTTGAAGGAAGATATCAGGCAAATATTTACCCTCTGAAACGCCAGAGTCTTGAAGGACAGCATGGCGCCAGATGAATCTCCCATCCTCTGTCGACTTTGTCAAAAATTCACCAGTGACTTAATCCGCTTCAACTTCAAATGGCCGAGTGCTTGTCCGTCGGGGTGGAACCCTAAACCAGAAGGAGAATTTGAAGAACATTGGGGTCCCAGCTTCAGACACCACGAGTCTCTGGAGGATCTTGCCACAAGTGCGAACCAATGTCATTTGTGTCATGTTCTTCATAATCAGCTGAAGGATGTTATAGAAGTTTATATTTGTGAAGGCCACCTTGGGCTTCACCCTTGGTGGGACGTGGAATGGGATGACGAGGACCCTAAGGAACTCCTCTCAAATGGTCTAGCTTTTATAGTCAGCAATTTGTTGTTTTTGTCGGGTAGCCATGAGCCAGAGTCCGATGAAGAGGGTAATCTAAACGTCATTCCGATATTGGATATCTGCTCGCGACGTCCCTTCGGCGAAGAGGGGATTGGCAGAATGCTTCGGGCCACCGATGACTCACAGGGGCTTTTCAAAACAGCACGCAAGTGGATCGACGACTGTAGCAAACATACCGAGTGTCAGAAGAGCAGAAAAAGAAGCTCGGCCATCAACGATATGCCGGAAACAATGTTGCTATGCATTGGAGACTGTTCTGAGCATGATGCATGTATGCAAGCCAGGAAAACAAGGAGTGGTCCAAGTCGAATGATCAATATTAATAGCACAACAAACACCCCCGTCCTCTGCTCATGGACAACAGAAAACCATCAGCCTTATGTGGCACTGAGCCATTGCTGGGGTGGTCAGATTCCAGGACAGACAACAAAGGCCAACAAGGCTCAAAGACAACAACAGATGACCATGGAAGAACTTCCCAAGACCTTCACTGACGCCATACAAATTACTGCAGAGCTAGGGTGCAAGTATATCTGGATTGATGCTCTATGTATCGTACAAGATGATGTGGATGATTGGGGTATAGAGGCCACAAAGATGGCGTCAATATATGCTGGTTGTGCCGTGATGATATCGGCCTTGGAAGCAAAGTCAAGCTCCGCAGGTATCCTTGGCAGTGAAAGAGATGTATATGTATCCTTTGGGGAGGATTTCATAATACAGAATCATCTTGAGGGCTTCGAAAGCTATGTAGACAAGTGTCCATTGAGTCGACGTGGATGGTGTCTCCAGGAAAGGCTCCTTGCTCCAGCTATCCTCCATTTCGGCAAACAACAAATATACTGGGAGTGCCGCACTGGATATGCCTGTGAAGATGGAACAACCGGTACGGATGGCCTTTATGTCGGAAACTCAATTTCAATGCGAAGGACGATAGATCAACCTCCAAAGGATGGATGGCTAGAATGGTACCAAATTGTGACAAACTATAGTCGAAGGACGGTGACATACTCATCGGACAAGTTTCCGGCGCTGGCTGCCGCTGCTGAGTTGTTCAAGCAAAACATGGGCAAGGCCTCATATATTGCCGGCCTATGGAAAGAAGATATTGCGCGAGGGATCGTGTGGATTGCCATGCACCTGGGAAACGGCAAACATCCCATTCTTTCTCCTCTACCAATAGACCGCGCACCTAGCTGGAGTTGGGCTGCTGTTGATGGTGAGGTATATTTCCCACATTGGGCTAGCGAGCTGCTGTTTGAAGTTTTGGCCATTGAGGGAGATACGTCGGAGAACTTCTATGGTGCCAATCCTAACGTTAAACTAAAGATTCGAGGCACCCTCGGTCACATGCGGTATGTGCCACCTGAGGGTGAGAAAGATGAGGGAACTTTGATGTTTGATTCAGGCTGGAAGTGGCCAGAATGCGTTTTGGATAACAATCGTCAAGACCCATGCAGCTGTTGGGTTATGCCGGCCGCTTACGGCATTTCTGGGTTTCTCTTAGTATTCAGAAAGGGAGACGATGGCTACTTTAGGAGAATTGGTATGGCTGGGCCAATACCTTGGGGGGGTTCGGTGGAGCAAGCGATCTCAGCTGGGAAACTCACCCGAAACATTACATTCACAGTCATTTAGGGTATTTGTTGACGTTATCACGATCTATGTGGTGGCGGATATGTACAATATATTCCTCAGGGGTTTAGTCCTCAGGTGAGATGAGATGACAACGAGAAGGGGTTCAGGCAATGTGTCACACGGGGAATGGAGACAAGTGTTGTTGGCTGCAGAATATCTGCAAAGGACAGCCAACCCATCAACCCTTGGAGGTCATGCGACGATCTCAGGAATGCATAGATGCTTAATAAGAGCCAATAGATATTATTAGCGGCTTCGAAGGCATAAGGACATTACAGATACGTATTTTTATTTTGTGTATAGATGGTAGACGACTTTACAGGTTTTATAGAGCAGACAAAGGGACTTCATGGACTTTAGGACCAAAATAAAATTTTTAGTTGAATAGAACCCTAGTTTCAAGCCTTCACATCCTTGTTACATAATGGGTTGCGTATATCGACAATAGGGGCCTAGGATGAGCCAGATAATGCATCTTGGCTATATGAAAGTACATCAGCCGAACTAAGTTTTGACAATAAATCCAGGCATTAAGTGATAATAAGCTAACAAAAATAAACACATCGGTGTCCAGGATATACTATATATAATATTGTCAGCAGGTGCGGTGCCCGTAATGCATGTGTCACAAAACGTTCCACAAAGAGATTCGGGTTAATTATTAAGTGCCTAAATGCTTATATACCATGTCCACGTAATTATCATACTTGTTATGGAAAATAAATAGCATAATCCGGTCGTGCGAGAGTGCAGATCAAATATTCATGGTCCCCTTTTCTTCTTGCTCTACTTGTGGTGCCCTCTTGGTGGTAATCCAGGAGCATGCCAATGCCAGGAAGAAAGCTATGACTGGCGATGCGGCCGTGATGTACTTAAAGGGGGTTTGTTAGATCACGATACAATTATAGATGGAAGGGAACACTCGAAGCTTATGAGCTAGCGGAGAATAACTTACGAATACTTGAGTTACCGACTTTCCGTAGGCTTGAATCACAGCAGGTAAGTCCGCCATGTCAACAACGGAATGAAGGTTAGTCGCGCCGGCTGAGATGACCCTATCCGCCACTTCTTGAGACACAGCACCAGAAAGATTGTTCAAGATGGACCGCTGGAAGACTAGCTGTCCAATGGCGAGGAAGATAGAGCAGCTGGTCGAGATTACCGTCAACAGGTTCGTCGCACCGATAGGGACAAGCTCCATCGGTAGCGACGCTTGTGTGCCGATATGTGCCTATCCAGTTTGACTGCCATTAGCAACGACCTAAATAGATTGACGGTAGCTTCCTAGGTATGTCACTTACCATGTTAGTAGTTAGGCAGTAGCCAACGCCGCCCAAAATCTGAAAGCCAATGATCTTGGAAAATGCCACTCCGGGGGAGAGGAGGCTCAAAGTTCCTCCCCCGAGGCTCACCAGGACTGTCCCAAGTACGAGGAACGGGTTCCAGTAGCCTATTAGCATCGCGATGCCAGAGCCTACGAAGGACGTAACGGTATCTGATATCACCGTAGGCAGGTAATGGATGCCGCTTTGCTCGGGCGAATCACCAAGGACGGCTTGGAACCACACCGGGAGCCAGTAGATGACCGCCTGGAACGGTCCATTGACGAAAAAGGCAACGCCGCAGAGGAGGCCCACGTTCCGATGCGTCTTGAAGAGCCTAGGGGGTATGAGAGCCGTGTCTTGCAAACGCAGCTGCCAGGGGATGAATAACCCCGCGAAGATGACGACGAAACCGACGAGGAGGCCGATGATCACCGACGAATTCCAAGCATATTCCACCCCACCCCATTGTAGCGCGAGAAGGAGCATAGTCATCGAGCCTACAAACAATGTGAATCCGACGCCATCTAATCCCCTGAGCTTGTCTGTAAGCGGGACCATCTCGGTCTCGGCAGTCCTGATTCGCAGCAGCACGACGCAAAGGACAGCCGCGAAACCACCAATAGGAAGATTTATGTAGAAGCACCAGCGCCAAGTCAGATTCTGAGTGAGCGCGCCCCCGATGACCGGTCCGACAATAGTAGCGATAGCAAAGGTTGAACCCCAGGCACCTGTCCAGATAGGCCGCTTGTAGAGGGGTATGATAGTGGTCAGAATGACAAGCCCCCCAGCGAATAGTCCAGATGCGCCTAGGCCGGCGATGGCTCTTCCCACGATCAGAGCGTTAGATGTCGGGGCTAGCGCACAGACTAAGCTCCCTGCTTCGAATATCGCCAGGTATATCAAGAAGACGATCTTCTTAGAGAACAGCACGTATGTCTTGCCGGCAAGCGGCTGTGTCGAGCACCTAGCGACGTCAGCTTCACCATCTCTCAAATATACCACGCCACCCGCAGTGAAACCCAGTCGAACTTACAAGGCGAGCTGAAAGGCAACCCCATACCAGCCCACATCTCTAATCGAGTTAAACTCGGAGGTGATGACCGGGATAGCCGTCGATATCAAGTTGAAATCCTGAAGGAAACGGTCAACTCTATCAGCTGTTTTGTCGTCTATGTCATAGGTAACTACATTGACCAACTTACCAACCCAACCAGAAACGTGCAGAGTGCGATAGAGACAAATATAAGCAGAAGCTTGATCCCCTGTACTTCATTTTCTGGGTCGATCGAGCCTAGGTTGTAGTTGTCGCCCACTTGAGTCTCTGCGTCCGTCGGTTCGGTCACCTGGTTCACGTGTTGGAGAGACTCGCTCTTTTGCGGTGCCTGAGCATCATATGTGCTCGAACTACTCGTGTCCATATTTAAAATACTCGTCTGAGAGTTCGTACAGAAAAATTCAATAGCTGGAGAAAATTCCACCGTCGAATTCGAGAAGTCGCCTTTTTAATGGCGGCAATCAAGGGATATGAGCCTGGCTGTTGGTGGATAGTGTAACACTGAAGAGCCCCCAACATTGACAAGGACTTTGGTTAAGGTCCAAAAATGCGGACCAATAGGCAAAGAAGAAGAAAAGAGAGGCATGCGCAAACAATACCAACCGGCAGTCGGGTTGTACACGTGCCGCATTGTTTGTGGTACGAGATTGCGCATATCATCTTAGAATGACCTAATAGTCGGATTTTACGTAGCTGCAATAAGTGTCATGATGATACCATTCAGGTCACTGAAAGGATTATGAACTCGACTACCACTTACGAAAGACAGGATGAGGCGGACTGGAAGACAGGAAACTAAACGGTGTCCATGTTTGCATATATGACATAAACGCACATCGGCTACGTTTACCAGAAGCCAGTTTGTACAATTCGTAAAGACTATCCCTTACGTCCCATCCTAATGTACCTCAACAGGGGAGGCCTAGCCACCACCACTATCGTATCGAAACTATCGTGTTGTTGGACCTGACAAAGTCTCTCATGGATAGTTCTGCCTACCTAGGCAGCTTGGAAGACTTCTCCCAGGGGATTCTTTTAGCATGCTTGATATGTCGGTACGGCTAGAATAATGGACATGAATGTGTTTTAGTCCCGTGGGAGAGGGATCTGCGCGACTTTAAACAAGCTTCATTGAGTAAACGCTCCATGTGTCATTATTTGGTCATAGGTTCGAAAGACATGTGTCGGTGCCGACATAGGACAGGACAGAGCTTGGGATCAACCATATTGGTTAATTTGACAACCACGCATGACTGCGCAACAGAACTCGGCTATACCTAGGTTCGAAAGACAGGTATCCTATTTCATAGTGGCATTAAGAAACATAAGTTGACAACAATGGATATAGGTTGTTGTTTGTTCAGCCACAATAGAGACGGTCCTGTTGAGTTGGAGTGAAGACCTGTAATATCTATCTGACTTGCCTCTTAATCAAGAGCATCATAGGATAGGGAAGGTCTACTATGACCTCTACTGGGATTCGGATGACAGTACACTCGATTCTTCTTCAACTACGTATAAATCTAGGTAACAAGGGTACATTCTCAATAGGGTTGCATGCCATCTACAAACACCACGAGTACAGTTGTGGACTGGGAATGACCCGTTTCTCTTCGTGTAGAAGTGTAGAATATTATGTGAGAAAGAAAAAAAGAGGGTAGCAAGCCCAGTCAGCAGAAATAAATTAGAAAAACCTGGGATATTTTGATAGTGAAAGGGCCTGATTGGGATGCGATAGGTTGGGACTTCATCACAACTTATGAATGAGAGTAATAATATATGATTGTGGTACTAGGTCATAATTATGACACTATGCGTTGTTGAGAAAAGCATTACCGACTTAAACTTGCCACGACACATGGTGATTAATTCTCACTCTTAGCTGAAGCATCATCTTGTTTTCAATACGTAGTTCTGAATAGAAAGCTGAATCCCAAGCGGACACATATGGATTCATATGATAGGAACCACGCCCGGACTGCAGCATAGATGTTGATTAGACTAAAAAATAATAGATAGAAAGTATGATATACATACCCCTGATGAGATGAAGCTCGCACGTATTTCGCAGCAATATTTTTACTTTTACAACAGTTCATATTGACATTGGGGAATTAACATCGCAATACTAAAGGCGAAAGAGTGTAGATAATTTAGGGCTTGGATAGAGGGTTTTCTGGTGTCGAATGAGATACGCCGTGCCTTATTCATGGGTGGCGGGAGGGAGTGACTTGAGGAGGTGCATAGGTCTAGTAGCCTGTTCATTCCGAGGAATGGTATTTCATACCTAACTTGTTGGGAACTTTGTCAGTTGCTGTTGCCTTAAACATAGTTCGGGAGTTCTATGAGTAATTAGGGAAACAGACTCACTGTATCAAAGACTGTTAACACCTCCGAAAACTGTATAATACTAGATTATAATTTGGAGGCCATAACAAGATGGTGGGAAGTAGATTCATAGGAATACACCAAATTGCATGAGAAGATGGGGATTTACCAGACAAATCAAAGCCTGAACATAGTCCTTCAACCACGGATGAGGATATCTAGCTCTATCTAAGCTCTTAGTTAGCTTGTCAGCAGCCTTCTAGCATGATGAAGTCCTCGTTAGACCAAGAGTATTGAAACAACCTAAATAAGGCAGTTTGGCCATGAGCAAGAATCACCTGATCGATTGAATTTAATATCTCACTACCACTGGCAATGCGCGCGCCTAGACTTGGCTTCACGAGGTCTGGATCGATCTAGCGGATTCTGGAGGCCCGAGACTAAAGACTCGTTTCACCTTACCCAGCCGGCAAACAAAAGACGCTATTAAATCGACTAGTCCAAAGACTAGATAGGTCCCTTTTCCCAACTCCGACATCAGATGGAGGAACAATATTATTGAGAGCAGCCGTGCTATCAAAAAGATAATCGTCAAAGGATGACGGGACAAGATCCAGCCATAATATCCGCCGCTAGGCAACGTATCGCCAGTGTTTCCCAGCCTAACTTGGAAATGCAGCACGTGCGGCTCAAGCGATGCGATGCGGTGTGCCTGCCAAGCGGCAAAGGGAAAAAAATTAAGCATCGGTTCGCATGCCCAGAATAACTACACATATGCTTAGCACAGACGGGTAAGCTACCTACGTACAATACGTATTTCCAAGCAAAGCTGCCAGGCGAGTTTTGTGCCTCATTGTCGCAAATCCTTCTATTTTTAAGGATTTTCACAAAGTCGCACAGAGACTTTTCCCGTGTTTTAGACTGTACGAAGTAGTACATAACTATGGTAGGTATACGTACGTGAGTGCCCGGATCCTTGGTTCAGATGAACCTAAAGGAAACGATCTCAGTCTTGGCTATAATAAAAAATTGCTTGCGGTAATTAATATCTTGCGTCTCATTGACTTTTCTTTTTCTTCTTCTTCTTTTCACGTGGGTTGGCTGGTTGGTTGGCCTGAGCCGCCCTTAAACCCCTGGGGCTGAAACAACATCATGAGACAGACGGCCGAGCCGGCGAATGCAGAATCGCATCGAGATAAGATGACCAAAAAAACCGACAGCTGCTATAAATAGATGCGAGAGACATATGTAGCTTCAGATATACATAATGATCTGTTACAGGGACGATGAATCAAAATCAAGTTTAAAGCAGTGCGACATGGTCGTGTTAAGAGGAAAGAGAGTGTAAGTAAGAGAACCGAAACAACGATGATGGTCGACAGGATGTCAGCGGGATGTTCAATAGCTAGTTAAGGGGTTGATTGATTATTAACATCAGAGGAAGACCGGAGCATTTCTATTCAGCACAATACCGTGCTCTTTAATCAACCCCGCGGCACTCATAAAACTCTTTATGTACGTAATGGAGCCAGTAATTTGATAATCTCGGTGTAAGTGGGTAGATGAAAATGCTTGTTGTTAAGCTTGTTTTCCTCTTCTTCTTGAGTGATAGAGCACTTGGCGATCAGTAGAAAAGATACCCACGATGTTAATTATTTCATTTTTTTTAGTACTGGAGAAGAGAACCACGAGGAGGGGAATCTGGGGATGAGACGAATGTCGTTAGCGTTTAGCGTCCTGCCAACCCGCTAAACGTTGGAGAAGTTTAGTGCATGTGGGTAATAAGGCCATTTAAGCTACACTAACCCGCCAGCTAAAGCAACGACGTTTATGATAAGCGCCAAGCGGCCTGTATACGGTTAGCTATGGTCTTGTCTATTCAACTACCCATACCCGCCCGCCGCGAAGCTTTTCTACCTATGTATGTAAGATGAACTGGATCAAGAAACAGGTTCCTCTCGCCAAGCGGTTTTCGGGAGGATGTCGGGTTTGATTAGAAATGATATTTCCCGTTATGCTCCGAGGTAGTAGTCAACTGTTGCTCTATTGCCGGTGGGGGTGTTACAACACCCGGAGCTTCGTCCGATGTGCATGGCCATCCGATGCAAATACCTATACCGCGAGAATTTGAGGATTTAACAGATCGAAGTTCTAATAATAAGCAACTATTTCCATTTCAACTACGCATGCAAAGGTAGTTAGTTAGCTGCATCGCTGCGGCTGATTCCGTATATTCCAACTGATGTGCCTTATGTAGCTGAGACTAGCAGTAGTCAAAATACATCCTTTGGAGAGGCGCACTTTCGTAGGAATGTAGGCATCAAATTCCAAAGAAGGAATCGGTGACGAGTGACAAGACGCAGTAAGGTCCCTGATCCGGCGAAGATGAACTATGTCCTAACGGTTAACTCAACCGTTCCTTAGGGGGCGAGCCCAGCCCTTGGCGATGAAATTTCGCGTTTCGCCCGCTAGCGCCGAATCCATATGGCGAACGGGGCATGTATGGATATACGTACGTGGATAATTAATACATAATCTGGGGTGTAATAAAATGGTCATATCTAGCTATGTAGAGATAACTTGTTACCTGCGCAAACGTGGGATTTCACGACGTATATCGTGTTGTTATACGTGTATTATAGGTAAACGTCACCATAAGGTTTTTTTTTTTTTTTTTGCGGCTGAAAACGAAATGTCCAAATCGGAAGCTCAGAAGAAGCTTTCCCTCATCGTTCATCTTACATAAAATTAATAATACCCGCCCAGCGTTTTACCAGGGGAGGCTGACAGCCCTTGTACTACTTGTAAGTGCGGATTGCGACGACCTGGTTTGAAGTCTCAATGTAACAATGTAACGGGCGTGCCAGGGGAGGGGCCGCCGAAACCTGAGCCAAGAGAAAAAGTATAGAAAAGGGCACCAATCCCCTAACTTCCAAGACTCTTGGTGATTTCGTGCGCCGGCCTTGGCGATTTGCCCATGTGGGAAAGAAAGTGTCAAGCTTTTTTCTTTTGGTCTCTTTTTTTGTTTTTTTTGCTTTTCGCTGACCTTTTTGGTGGCAACTCCCCATAGAAACACGATTTGTCAGTGCGGCGTCCCGTTGCTTAGTGCTTGTTAGTTACTATGTACGTGCTAGCTAGCTGGCGGGTGACATTGATTCCTTCGTGGCCCTTACCCATCCTACTACCACTCCCCTTGGCTACCAAGACTTCTTTATGTTTTCCCAGCGTAAGAAGGGGCCGCGTATTGTAGTCAGCCCGTTGTTGGTTGGAAAGGTAAGTCCCGGAGCGTCTAGTAATTATGAGGCTGACTTTCTTACGGGGGGCGCAACAACAAAACAGCAACCCAATTAAGTCATGCCACCTATAGGGCGAAATTGCCTCCTCTTCAGTTAGGCGTGCCCGGTTGAGCATTGCATGCATGGGTGTTGCTCCTGATCTTTTGGAGCCAAGAAGCCAAGACGATACAGATCCCATGCATTTCAGGAAAGTAGAGGTAGGCGTTGGGTTTTCCCCTATATTACGTTGCTTAGTATAGCAGTTATACATGCAGCCCGAGTTTTTGCATCCCCGAATGGCAGATCGACATATATCATAACCGACGTAAACATCGCTGCGTTCCTCGGTAGTCCCGTTTTCCTTCCTGTTCTTTTTCTTTATTTTATATATAATTTCCGATTCCCGATATCTGCCTTCCGTTTTCCTTCCCCTTCTCCGCTGGTCGGGTTTTGCTGTCTTTTCTCGTTTATAATATTCTATTCTACAGGGTCCGGGTTACCTTCGTTTTTCATTCATTCTTTCTTTCATCCTCCCTTTAGTTTTAGCATCGTTGTTTATCATTCGGTCGTTTCTTATCTTACATTATCATTATGTCTTCCAGCATTGCTAGACTTCTCCTCTTAGCCGCGTCTGCGACGCCGGCCCTGAGTTTCTGTGGTGCCCACACGCATCTTGACCGGAGGCAAGAAGGCGAGGTTGAGGTTAACGAGTTCGGATATGCTGGTACAATAGTGAGTTTCCGATCCCACCTCGTTGGTTCGTAAGCGAGAGTGATCTTATTGGATGACTAACCCTCGTCACTCAGGGGCCTCTCCTGTGGACGTCGCTGGATCCCGAGGTCAACGTGGCCTGCTCAACGGGTTCCCGGCAGTCGCCCATCGACATGGTGGAAGGCCACTTCAACATGATGTCCGGAAACAGCATCGCCCTGACAATCCCCGATGTACCAGAGGGAGCGGAGTTTGAGAACCTGGGCACGACGGTGGAGGTGGTGATGGAGGGCCTTGGCGGCGGCATAACCCTTGGCGACGGAACGCAGTACAACCTGTCGCAGTTCCACTTCCACCACCCTAGCGAGCACATCGACAACGGCGTCAGCATGCCCATGGAGATGCACATGGTGTTCCAGAGCGAGGCTAACGAAGTCGCCGTCATCGGCGTGTACATCGACACTGAGGGAGGCGAGGCGGCAGTGGAGGAGGGCGAAGCTGCGCTGGATCTCAACGCCACCGTGTCCGCCCGAAATGTGCAGCGCCGCGCGCCCACCACCATGCTCGAGACCGTCTTCGCGTCCGTGGGCGAGATCTCGGAGCCGGGTAGCCACACGACCACGGCCCCACTCGTCATGTCGGAGATCGTCGATGCCCTGACCTCGGGCGGCTTCCAGGCCTACCACGGCTCGCTGACCACGCCCCCCTGCACCGAGGACGTCAGCTGGCTCGTCGCTACCCAGAAGCTCGTCCTCTCGCAAGCGACTTTCGCCAGTGCCCGCGCTGCCGTCGGCTTCAACTCCCGGTATCCCCAGAACACTCCGGGAGAGTCCAACCTCCTCCAGATGTTCGTCGGGGCGTGATTTCCTCACTAGCCCCGTTCGCGTGCGCGTGAGAGAAAGGGGGGATGTGTGTGTGTATATGTACGGAGAAGATCGGTCGCTCGCGGCGTCAATGACGCTTGCGCGGTTATACAGCCCGGCATGTCAAGTCAAGTCAAGTCAAATCATACATACCGGAGGGAGACGAGTCAAGCAAAGAGCACTCATGCAAAGGACGTGAGACACGATGGTTCGGGGCCGAGCCCTAGTGGCCGCCGCGCGTTGATGTCCCTTAAAATTCCCTGCGCGCGGTGTAGGAATCAGCGTGTTGGTGCATACACTAGGATACCAGGTTGCAAGGCAGCGCCCGCCGTTTGGTATTTGTAATGTTAATACGGTCTTGTACAGCGTCGTCGACGTTTTGTCTTTTTTTACATAGTGCGTGAGAGGAACGATCGATAATGAATAATACAAGACGGTCAACCCCAATTTCTAAGTTGCTAGCCTCTAGGTAGGTATTATGTGAGGTCTTATCGAAATGCTGCTGCTTTTGTGGCTCAATGAAATTGGTGTAGTATGTCTACAACCTTCCCATTTGAACGGCTCCCCCCTACAGATATCTGTATTACCTATATCATAGAATATTGATCGCGGAGTAAAATGACTTGAGCATAGTGACAGTGAGTAATTGGTTTGATGGTTGTGAAGAGACATACATGTATGTATGCTGCTGAGAATGGTGGGGTCGAACAGGTACAGAGGCCACAACGGTCGGCCGACGAAATTTCGTCATCGCCTCCAATAAATTTCCCAGAGCTAAAAAGATTTCAACCCACCAAGCCAAGTCCCAAGATAATTATTTGCGTACATGACTTAAGCTCAAAGCTCACAAGTGTTACCTGCAATTGAGTTGAGAATGAGGAAATACTTTCATTCCTCTTTCCTTAAGATGTATACTGAAAAGCCATAGGTCTAGTAATTGCTTTTTTTATATTAATATAGCAATTGATCAAATCCAACTGTCATCATGGCATCTTCATTCATAGAACGAGCCTCCTCGAACTCTCGCGTCCAGCTCGCTGCGACGGCCATTGCATCTGGTGCTGTTGTCGCAGGTGCTATATTAGGATACCAACACCTGCAGCACCAGGAGCGTGTATCTCAGCTTAAAGACTCAATACACCTACGCAACGACGGACAAAAGGTGAGTGAGCCGAGCAACATCGACCCGACCCCCCTTCTGTCCCCCCTTCTCGACTACACTACACTAGCTACACACAACAGCGCACCACCACCCACCCACTAACTGCCTCAAATCACGAACATAGGTAACGACCAAAATAAACGGCGCCACAACGACCACCGACAAAGAAGACCTCCGAAACGAGCAGCTCGCGCGACGCGCGCAGACCGGCGACTACGACGAGGAGCTGATTCTGGAACAGCTAGCGCGGAACCGGGTGTTCCTGGGGCCGGAGGGGTTCGAGAAGCTACGGAACGCCTTCGTGGTCGTGGTGGGCTGCGGCGGCGTGGGCTCGCACTGTGCGGCGGCCCTGGCACGGTCGGGAGTCGCGCGCCTGCGCCTCGTCGACTTCGACCAGGTCACGCTGAGCTCGCTGAACCGACACGCCGTCGCCACGCTCGCCGACGTCGGCACAGCGAAGGTCCAGTGCCTGCGGCGGCGGCTGCTCGCCATCGCGCCGTGGGTGCGCTTCGATCTGCGCCAGGAGAAATACTGGGACGAGGCGGCCGATCGGCTACTGGAGTCATGGGGGGAGGAAGACATTAATGGAGATGCGATGGAAAATTCTGGTGACCGAAAGCCCGATTTCGTCGTCGACGCTATTGACAATATAGACACCAAGGTCTCGCTGCTCAAGTACTGCCACGACCACGGGCTGCCGGTCATCTCGGCCATGGGGGCCGGGTGCAAAAGCGACCCCACCCGCATGATGGTGGGCGACATCTCGACGACGACCGACGACGGGCTCTCGAGGGCGACGCGGCGCCGGCTCAAGCTGCGCGGCATCACGCAGGGCGTCCCGACGGTGTTCTCGACCGAGCAGGCGGGCGACGGGAAGGCGCAGCTGCTACCGCTGCCCGAGGACGAGTTCCAGAAGGGCCCCGTGGGCGACCTGGGCGTCCTGCCGGATTTCCGCGTGCGCATATTGCCCGTCCTGGGCACGATGCCGGCTGTTTTCGGCTACACGGTGGCGAACCACGTTATCCTCTCCATCACAGGTGGGTAATTTCTCGCCTCGACAATAAAACCGGCGATTGTTGTGTTTTTTTTATTTAACTTTGTTCTAATTAACTGGCCGATCTAGGATACCCACATGATTACGTGCAGGCGAAAGGCCGCGACAAGATGTACGACGGGATCCTCGCCGCGGTCCAGGGAGGCGAGGAGCGGATCCTGCGCCACATGACGGGAGGCGACGTCGCGATAACACAGGGGCTGAAGACGCCCATCGCCATCAGCGACCTGGCCTTCCTCGTCGAGGAGATCTTCAAGGGCCGAAGCGCCATAACGGGGTTGCCGACGCGCCTCACGCTGGTGAGGTGGCGGAAGCCGACCGAGAGCCCCCTGGTCCGGATCGGGGAGGGAGCGGACGAGCAGAAGTCTTCGAACCTGAAGCTGAGCGACCTCGTCTGCATGACGAAGGAAGAAGCCATTAGACACGATAAAGCGATCCTGCGTGGGCAGAAGACCCACGAGGAGGTTTACGATGCGGCTGCGATTGAGAAGGTCGAGAAGCTTGTTAAGGAAGTCGAGATCTACGAGGGGTATCGGTAGCAATGATAATACAGTTGATGCAAATACATGACGAGTCTGTGTAGCTCTTCACGTGTCTAACTATTGTGTGTAAAATATCGTGATAGCTCATTTAACTCCTGTAGTGGCCCGAACGGAGTCTATAACTGACACGTAACATATCCCGCTCTCATGAACTCCATGTAAAACGATGTTCAATCAATGAGTTCTCGTCCGCCTGCCTACCTGCCTGATTTTCTGCTTGGGCATCTATCTGTCTAACCCCCACATGCAACAAGAAGACCTAGCATAAATAACGCCTGCTTGCTTCCTTCGTAAACCAACATTGAACTCACACCAACAAACCTCCGAAACCTAGGGAAACCTACCCCATACATCATACAAGTAGCTATGTACAGCTACCTACCTACCTACCTACCTACCTACCTACCTACCTACCTACCTAACATAGGTACCTAGCCTCCCCTCCCTCTTCAGCCCCTCCCAAAGCGCCACGGCAGCAAGACACTTGGCGTCGCGTGCGCCCTCGCGCCAGAGGTCGCGCATGCGCACCAGCTTCAGGGTGATCTTCTCGCCTTCGTCGCGCAGCCCCGTGTGCTTCCCCATCCACTCTTTCAGCGTGTCCCGCGGCACCCGCTTCTCGTGCATGTAGATCGGGATGTACTCGTCGCAGCCGCCCGGGGAGGGGTACATGGCGTTTGGTAACGGTGGGTCTGGGATACCAGCACTACTGCTGTCAGTGTTACCACCAACGGGGGTGAGATCTGGTTGCTGTTGCTGTGTGTCCTCCGGAGAAGTGGTGTTGCTTGTAATAGAAGAAGGAGGAGCAGCAGCCATGTCGCTCAGACACTTCAACTCCGAAGCCGGGATCACCATTCCAAGCTCCTCCTCGATCTCGCGGGCCGCCGTGCCCGCGAACCTACCGGGACCATCGCCATCCCCATCACCATCATCCACCATACCAGCAGGCAACTCGACGAAGTCAAGGCTACCGGCCGCGACGCGCGGCTGCACCGTGAGGACGACGTAGCGCTCGTCATAATAATAAGCAGCATCATCACCGTCACCATCATTTCTCCCACCGCCTGCACCACCAGGCACGGGAACGTCGTCGGGAATCAGCATAACGAGCATGGCGACGCTGGATCCGCGCAGAAACACGCCGCCCGGCAGGCTCTCGCCTCCGCTGTTGGAGACGTCGGCGCGCAGCTTCAGGAACCCCACGCGCGATGTGCTGGGGTTGCTCCCCCAGACGTCGTAGCTCTGCACTGCGATTGACCGGAGCGAATACGGGTCCCTGTGGAATGGGTGCGCTTTGTCGCTGTGTTGGCGCGTTAGTGCGTGGGTTAGGGTTGTGAGCCAGTCCTGTGGAATGGGGGGTGTTAGTTGGTTGGCTGGTTGGTTGGTTGGTTGGTAGGCAGGTAGGTAGGTAGGTATGACGTCGATGTTGTGAGTGGGTGAGTGAGTGAGCAAGTGGTTGAGTCAATGCATGCATATACGGGAATGGGGAGAAAACATACGTTAAATGGCTTGAAGGCCAGGAGTTTCTCTTTCGGTAGACCATCAGGGAGCTGTACGGGGATGTCTCCCTTGACGGTCATGGTTGCTCGTGATGGTGATGGTGATGTTGCCATTGTGCGTTTGGTGATTATCTTTACTGTGGAAGGGAAGGGGAAGGCAAAGGGAAAAAGGCCTTGTGTTTGATGAAATGTAGTAGCACGTTTTATAGTGCGTTGGATTGTTCTACAAGCTACGCTCATTCTTGTATGAGCAGGGACCCGGTGAATCATTAGGTCACGTTAGAAAGTTATTCACCTGTTGGATTCCAGTTTACAAAACGACTATGATACAAGAGTTACTACCTCTAGAACGTCATAGTACGTACAACCAGTAAACCCCATTTATACTACGAGTAAATAAAACGAATGTATGAAGATAAAGCTTTGGGCTTTTTTACTACAAAAATAAAATATGAAAATATGATTTACATACAACCAAAAATAGAAATAGAAATAAAAATGTGAAAAAAATAAGCTCCGAATCGGGGAGTCGAACCCCGCGCTACCCGGTTTACATCTCAATCAGATATGAAAGCGGATGATGTTAGCCGATACACCAATTCGGAATGCCTTTATCGGAGGTTGAATGGTGTGCTATTATATTTTAAAAGCATTTATATAGTGGTATAGGTAGTTGGTTAACACCTAAGCAAATACGTAGTTGCGGAAACGCACGTCCTCGATTTCTGGGTCTGGCGGGATTGTTCCGACTGGGTGGGCGCTTATAGATTATGTAAGCAGCGCGCTAGGCTTAGGTAATACCCGACCTAACTATTGTACTTGGTGGTTTCTGATATAAAGTTACGCAAACTACCTACATACCTAGTTACTGGATAGACAATCGCGATTCTAAAGATAGGCTCACGAGTATTATGTTGCTTCATTTTACACAGCCGATATATGCGGTGCAAGGATAAAACATGACTTGGAGTATATTTACTTTTGGAATATGGAACTACCACACTACGTAAGTACTATGCCGCTCAAGTTCAAGAGGCTAGGTATGTTGCATTTGTCGGAACTCCAAGCGGCATGTATCCAGATAGGTATAAGTTCGGGAGGATTATTTACCTACCAGGTCAAACCTTAGTTGTACCACTTCAACGTTACCATTCAAGCCAGTGCCAAATTAAATGATACGCACCCTCAGATATTGCGATTCGAATAATACCTTCTTACTTAATGAAAACAAGTAGTTATTCTAAAGAACTAATGTGAACATTTGCTTATTCAAATTATACGACATATAAATCCCGGTTACTACTTATGCATATATATATATATAAATAATCTACCTACTACCAGAGGGTCACATCTATTATTTTGACATCAACTTGACATTCACCTAGTTATCGATCCAGAGTGACCCATCTGGAACATTATGCTCTAGACTCGACTGGTAAAGGTTCTGTCTAGAGTCTGCCCCTATGTCTGCCCCTATGTTCTCGTAAAGGCGAGTTTCTGCGCGGGGATAAAAACAGGACCTTTCATAAGCCCAATTTAGATATCACGGTCCTGGTTTTCATCGTAATCTAATGTCCTCCGACTTAAAGCTGGTTTATGCCCAAAGTGAAGGATCGTACTTTTCACTTTCAATGATTCATAATATTCATCGACAATTACATTTTAGGTGAACTATGATTAGGTAGGTAAGGTTGGTTACAGCTATGGAATAAATTACAAAAGCATATAAGACACGTAGTCGCGAGGTACTTACTGATGACCGCCCAGGCTAGACGGGGCGGATCTTCAGCTCGATCCAGCGGCATGGCAAATACAACAAAGCAGCGAGCACAAGAGCAACCTCGAAGCCAATATCACCCGTTGTCTCCGCAATCGGCCCTGTATACCAAACCTGAGACATACACGGTACCGCCAACCCGAACGACAAACCCATAGCCATAATGGCAGCAACGCCAGTAGGCAGCCTGCTCGGCTGGTCCCAGCTGCTCGTGTCATACGAAGCGCAGTCCGCCCTCCGGAAGACAAAGTGCTCCATACCCACGACGGCCACGAACGCGGCAGACCAGTACGCGATGAGGTAGATGAAGTTCTCGAGGCTGGAGAAGAAGGTCCGCGCCGCGCTGATCGACACCGGGATCGCGACGACGGTGTAGATTATGGCGAAGACGTTGCGCGGGACGCGTAGGAACAATGGGACCAGCAGCTGGAAGTTCAGAGTGATGGAGTACATGGCCGCCGCTAGGTTTCCGACGACGGAGAGCGACAGGAGAACGGCGACGAACTTCCCGAACCCCCCCGCTGGGGTTAACATCGCCTGCAGTACGCCTCCTACGATGTGCTCGTCGTACCCCTGCGCCCAGGCTTCGTTGTTGGCCGTTGCGCCGCCGATCGCGGCACCCAGGACCATGAGGGGCACAGTTGGGAAGCAGAGACCGGCGTAGGTGTAAGCGAAGATGCGGAACGTTGAGACGGTGGAGTCGCAGTAGACGGAGAAGTCGGCCGCCATCGCGGCCCACGGGATCAGAAAGCCGGCTACGACGCCTCCGTAGCTCACGATGGTAGCGGCGGATGCCGGCTCCACCTCGACCTGGTTGAAGAGTTCCTTGCCGCCGACACCCGTCGTGATGATGATGGCGATCAGAGACACGATCCACGAGTATCGTTCATATTGGTGCAGGAACCGGTATCCGCCGAACGAGACTACCATGGCGATAATGGCGATGATGACGATCCCGGCAGTACTGTCGATCTTGCCGCCGGAAACTGCGGCTAGGGTTGAGCCACCTAAGACGCAGTCGATGATTCCGAAACCGGAAATTGTGCATAGGTTGAGTATGACGATGATAGAAATCAAGTAATACCTGGACGATAGTTTGAGGTTAGCATCGTCAGCCTGCTCATATGGTTATATAGAGGTATCCATACCCGAATGTATATCTCGCGTGCAGCATCTGCCGTAGACCGGTGCGAGAGCCGAAGGTACTGAAGTAGGCTGGGAAAATGGTGCAAAAAATGCTAAAGAATAGAATCAAGAGAGAGCAGTCACGGAGACTGAGACCGAATGAGAATGTACCGACCATCCCGGTGATGATCCTGGGGATTCAATACACAATTAGCCATCGAATTTATAGAAAGATACGTAGTTAGAAACTGAGAGGATAAGGTGAGGGGGAAAGGGGGTTACTCCTGACTAATGCATGACACTTACGGCAATAGGTTGGTACTCATAGCAAACCACACGAAGAAGACATTGATGAAACGCTTATCGACCCTCTCTTCGAGAGGCACAGGCGTGATACCTCGTAGCTCAACGCCCCATGTCGACACCTTGCTCAGCCACTTGTTCACAGGCTTAGTATTGTAGGTCTGAGACTCGGCGGCGGCAACGTCGACGTCGCTGTCCACCACCGGACTCGGCGAGGTCTTCTCATCTCTACCCATTCCCCGAGACTGGGGTCGTGAGTCGCTGGTCTTTTCCGAAGTCATCGAAAAGTACCAGGGGGGAAGGAGATGAAGTAACGAACAACTGACTTTTTTCTCAATGTGAATTTTCCGGGTTGCTGTGGAGGATGAGAGGACCATGGACATTGGAAACGTACGACGTCGAACGTGGGTATGTTATTATACACGCATGCGCCTTCACCAACGCGACACCAGGTACCCGGTTGCCATGTCCATTGCGTTTAAGATGATTGGTTATCTCTCAGAGATATAACTATGTATGTACGGATGTTCTACCCATGTGAGATGCTGAAGCCAAGATTCTCTTATCCTGACCTTTAGTCCCACCATTTCGTTGATAATAGTGGACTGTTTTACCGGCCGGCAAGATAAAGTTTTCCAGAAAATGAATCAACTATCCACTTATCTACGAGATAATTGAGCTGACCTCGGCCTAAAACGATGGTAGTCTAATAGATAAGGGATGGATGGCGAGTCAGAGAAATTTGGCCCAGCTCTAATCTCACAACTTGTGTGAGATGAACTCATACCTGTTCATCCAACAGGTTCAATATGAATGTGAATACTGAGATTCACGGAACGGATATCGAGCAACGTCTATCTATAAACATACATTCCTATATAGGTCTGTAATTGAAAAAGAAAATACTATATAATAACTTTAGTATGTTCTATGCATACACTACGCAAACAAATTCATGACATGAAGCGTCCTGGAAACAACATATAAGTGTTTGAGAAAGGAAAATAAGGCATGTAGTACTTTACTTTAAGGACTTATTCAAAGCACACTTGACGAAGTTGATCATTCACTTTCAGTCAATAAACGGAACCTCTGTATATACAATTTCTAGCTCCTAATTATATACATAACATTTCAGGAGACCAAAGCATCTTCATAACTACTTATGTAGAGAATCACCATTTCCATTCTTCATGATACCGTTCATCTTGATCCCATTCTGGCTGGGTGTAGAAGCGCCTTTGGAGGGCAAAGAACCACCACGGTCTAGTGCCGGAAGCCCAGCCGCCGCCAAATCCTCTCGCACCTGGTCGATATGATCCAGAAACCCGGGCTTAAAGCCCTGCCACATGTCGGCTTGGATAGGCTGAAGCGCGCCGCTGCGCTCCAACGCGTACTTCGTCAGCGACACATGGCCCGAGATGTGCATCATGAAAGCCATGGCGCCCTCGCCGACCCGCTCGGGCCGCAGATCCGCGGCGGTGGCCTCCTTCCAGCGCTCGTACGACTCGCCGTGGGGCATGTAGCTCGGCTCGTAGGTCAGGCCGCCGGGCGCGAGCACGGTCGCGGAGCCGTGCCACGTCCCGTACATCATGCCCATGATCTCGGTCGCCACGTTGCGGTGGTAGTACGGGGGCCGGAACGTGTTGCGCGTGACGCTCCACTTGGGCGTGAAGACGAGGAAGTCGCTGAGCGCCACGCCCGGGATCTTCGACCGCGCCGTCAGCACGCAGTAGATGGACGGGTCGCTCTGATCCCGGTCGACCGTCGCCGACGCGACGAACTTCTCCATCGCGTACTTGTACGGCGCGTAGTTGCCGTGCCACGCCACCACGTCGTACGGCGTGTGGTCCTGCGAGTAGGCGAAGAGCTGCCCCGCCAGCTTCACTACCATCTCCCAGGGCGATAGATCCACGTCGAAGCTGGCGACGGGGATCTCGAAGTCCCGCGGCAGCGCCATGCCGTTCGAGCCCACGGGCCCTAGCTCTGGCAGTTCGTAGTGGCTGCCGTAGATCTCCTGGATGTAGCCACGCCCGACGCCGTCGGGCAGGGTAACTGTGAATCGCATCCCGGCTTGTATGACAACAAGCTCGCCCGGCCGGGCCATGAGCCGACCAAACTCCGTCTGGATGTCGAGGCGTCCCTCCTGTGGTAGGATTAACATGTCGCCATCATTGTTGCAAAACGCCCTGTTCCGCATGGGCGCATTGGCCAAATAGACGTGCACGGCGAGACCTTCCTTCACCGTGGGATCGCCATGACCCCCGATTGTTTTCAGGCCATCAACAAAGTCAATCTCGTCTCCTTCTGCGCTACTCGGGATGGAAAACTGGTCCCAGCCCAAATCCTGAGGCGAGAACTCTACATTCGGATTTAAGGGGGAGAAGGTAGCTTCCAGATCTGGCTGCTTAGGAAGCCGCTTGAAAGGTCTGTGTGCTACGGACGGATGGATCCGGTAAAACCAGGCGTGAAGCAGCGATGCGCGCGGCGAGACGAAGGGGGTCCCGTTGAGCTGTTCTGAGATCAGGTCGTACTTGCATCGCTGTGGTGTATTGCAGGCCTGAGGTAAGACGCCCGGGATGGCCTCTGTCGCGAATCTGTTGCCGAACCCGGGTTGGTACCTATACGGATCTGTGGTCGTTGGCTCCGTTGTGAACGGCCCCCTTGCGGACGCGCCGGCTAATGGTGACGCTATTGGTGCAATCATTGCCCTAGTGAAATGGAAATGCCCAGAGTCGGCGATGATGATGGTGATGACTTCTTGTTTGAAATTCTTAGGTTGAGAGAATAAATAAAAAAACGCGGGGTACAACGACTCACGGGGACTTCAAATCTCGGAGAGGCTTTCTAATAATCAATGGTTCACTGACTGGAATCGGGTCACAAGAACTATGTGCTACCCGGATCCCAACCTTAGAGAATCCCATCAACCCTCTAACCTGGTTGATTGCCGGCCGGCAGCGCGCTAAACTAATCTACTGGTTGAAGATAGCAGCTCGATAGTAGTACGCATTGGGATGACACCAACTTCCGCGATTGGCTGATAATGCCTGTGTCGTTGGTGTTACGTGATCCAGTATTATCGTGGGGTAAGAAGTAATTAGTCTCTCCACTCCCCTATCATGAGCGTATCTTGCCGGCCGGCAAGTCTAGTCAGGGCGATTGGTGATAGGTAGGTAAGTAGCTATCAAGGTGACACAGGCAGGTCCACGAATCGCATGTCTTGAATTACCATTTGTAAGGCCAACTAACAATCCACCTCTGGAATTCAAGTATAGCAAGTTCATTAAAATGTATATCATGTGCGTATGATGCATGCAAGTTGATGGTTGAGGATTTCCCATTGCTAAAGACTCCTGACGAAGGCATATTGGTTTATGCGACACGCTAAGCCACACACGTCAAGATGTTGTTCAATAACACGAACATATATATATGCATCACAATAGCAATATTCGCATGTCTCCTCCCCTTATTTAAAAAGCTCAGCCGTCGACAGGGGCTTCCTTTGCCTCCCGGCCCTCCAGCCGAGCCATTGCTGGGTCACCTGCGCGTCATTCCCGCCGACCACCCGGAGTACTTCTACACGCAATGGGGCAAGGAATGCGACTCGGACATCCTCCATTTCTCCATGCTAGGCCGGTCCATCGTCGTGCTCAACAGCGTGGAAGCGGCCCGGGCTCTGATGGACAAGCGAGGGGCCAACTTCGCGGACCGCCCCTCGTTCGCCCTGTTCGAGGTCATGGGCTGGGGCGTCACGCTGACGTTCCTGCGCTGGTCTCCCCGCTTCAAGCTGCACCGCAAGCTGCTCCAGCAGTCTTTCACCCAGTCGGCCTGCAAGGCGTACCGCCCGATCCAGGTCGAAGAGGCGCGCCGCGCGGCGAGGGCCATCGCCCGGGACCCGCAGAACTGGGAGCTGCTCCTGCGGCAGTTCTCGCAGGCCGTGGTGCTCCGCATCGGGTTCGGCATCGAGGTGCAGGAGGAAAACGACCCCTACGTCAAGATGGCCATCGACGTGGAAGAGGCCACGGGCGAAGGCGGCGTCCCGGCTGCCTCTTTGGTCGATTTCTTCCCCATCTTGCGCTACATACCAGATTGTGTGTCTAGTCTCACCAGCGCCCTTAAGCCCCTAGTCCATGCGCGCCGCACGAAGCCCTTCATTCAGCGCTTGCACGATAAGCCTTGGGATGCGGTCGAACCGTCTATCCGGGCCGGGAAGGCCTCTAATCCTTCCTTCGTACATACCCACTTCGGCCGGTATCTGGCGAATGAAGCGGCGGGAAAGCCAAATGAGACGACCATTGCCGACTTGAAAGGGGCAGCAGGTGCCATCTCGATCGCCGGCGGGAACACGACGTGGTCCACGATCATCGTGTGCGTGCTGAATCTGATCCTCGAGCCGGAGGTCCAGTCCAAAGCGCGCGCCGAGCTCGAAGCTGTCCTGGGTCTAGACGAGAACGGCGACATCCTCAGGCTACCGACATTCGAGGACCGGCCACAGCTCGGATACCTCGAGTACGTCATCCAGGAGACGACGCGGTGGGCGCCGCTCTCGCCCCTCGGCGTGCCCCACGCCTCTATCAGCGACGACGAGTACCGAGGCTATCGGATCCCCGCGGGGTCGGTGGTATACGCCAATGCGTGGGCTATGTCGCGCGACGAGCGGTACTATAGCTCGCCTGAGGACTTCAACCCCGAGCGTTACGTCCCTGTGTCTGAAGGGGGGAAGGGCGAGCCGTTGCCCGATGGGGCGTTTGGGTTCGGTAGGCGGGTTTGTCCCGGGCAGTATCTCGCGCTGTCTGGTGTATATATCATCATCGCGACCATGCTGGCTACTATGGACCTTAAGTGTCCTACCGATCACGAAGGACGGGAGATGAAGCCTAAAGTATCGTTCACGAATGGACTGTCCGGGGTGCCTGATAGCTTTGGATGCATAATAACGCCTCGGTCAAAACGAGCGGAGCAATTGTTACAGGCTGTATAGGTTGGACTTGTTGGATAAGGGGAAATGGTTTCTGGGTTAGGTATGGATGACATAGATTATTTGCGTTGTAACCATGGGATACATTAATAGGACTCTTGGGGAGGACATTGGGACCATTTATAGCCTAAAGAATATAATATTAAAACATCTAAAACATCTAAAACTTTAACACTCATGTTTCATTATAGTCCGTAACAAGTATCGACCTTTGCCTTACTTTACTTCACCCCTGTTTTATTTCAAAATCTAAACGTAACTCATCATCTTAGAAATATTCGGCCTCCCCATAGCATTATAGCGCTTACGAGTTTGGACATGTTCCAACTTATTAAATTATGAATTGTTTCATTCAAACCATCGAGCAGCCTGATCCGCCGTATCCTGCAACAGCTGCTGGCCCTTCGACAACACCCCTGACATAGAAAGGATAGAATGAGTCGACCCCTCATAGCTCTTCACTTCCACCAATTTGCTGCCATCAAGAGCCCCCTCGGGTGCCTGTTCCTTCCAAGCCTCCTCCAACTGCGTCGCAAACAACCTCGCCTCGGGAGCCAGGAGATCCTGTTCAGCGACCGCGATCCACGTCCTCGGGCTCTTCGCAAGAACCTCCTTCGGAGCCCGATTGGGGGAAACCTCCCACGGCAACCTCCTCTTCACTCCCTCCTCGTCAGCAAGCCACATGCGTCGATACCACGTCATCCTGGCGGGCGTCAACCACGGCGCGTTTCGATTCCCCGCCCACACGCCCTCGACCGTCGCCGCATTGTCGACAACAGGAAGCACGAGCAGCTGGAACGCAATCTGCACCGGCGGCTGGATCCGCGTCGCAGCCTCGAGCGACAGCACAGCGGCGAGGTGTCCGCCCGCCGACGTTCCGCCCACCGCAATGCGGGCCCCATCGACGTCCAGCTCGCGCGCGCCGCCCTCCGCGCTACGCACCCACTTCAGCGCATCGACAGCGTCGTCCACGGCCGCCGGGAAGACGTGCTCGGGCGCGAGGCGGTAGCCGACGGTGACGACGACGCAGCGGGCGCGCTGGCAGATCAGCGCGCAGAGGTCGTTTCCCGCGGAGACGTCGCCGACGGCCCACCCGCCGCCGTGAAACCAGAGGAATACGGGCCACCCTTGCGCCGGTTTTGCCCCCTCCGGCGTGAAGGCGCGGATCGTGTAGGCCCCCAAGTCGAGGTCGCGCACGGATCCGACGGACACGGGCGTGGACTCTGTCGGTGGGAGCCAGGCGGGCCGGGTGCGCGCGGAGCCGTCCCAGGGTTTTTGGTCGTCCGGGAGTACGTATTGGAAGTACTGGTCGTGGAAGGCGACGTACTCTGGGTCTAGGAGGGAACGGACATCTGGGTGGATTGGCTGGCGTATTGGTCTGTCGCTGGCTGATGCCATTTTCGACGGATTTTCCTATCTCCACGGGATTTTACACTCCCGAGATTGTGTTCACGCTTTGATTTTAATAGATGATAGATAGGGATTGAATTGGCCTCCTAGTTAGTCGTCTACTTGAATATACTTGAAAAATCCACCTGATGTCTAAACTGAATATTCATTCCATGCGTAAACTACATCCTTCAGCCCGGAGCATGTGACTGACACAGACTGGGGTGATAGTGAGTGATAATGGGGTCCCCGTTATTGCGACAGATCGGGTACTCTTCTTGCCGGCCCCTATCTTGAGTCAAGACTTGCCGGCCGCCCCAAAATTCTACTGGACCCCACCTATAGCCCTAAGTATGTAATTGGACACAGATAGCTTCAATACTCCCCGGCTTGATTGCTCGAGAATAACAATCGCGGAGAAGCTACGAACCAACCAGCCAGATTAGTTACCTGCTTACATCCTTAGCAAGTGAATTTGAGAAAAGCAAATATACCACATCCCATCTAAAATAAGGGGTAATTAACTAAATCCCCCCTTTTCTCGACCTATCTGATCCCACTCTTTTCATCATACTTAGATTGGAGTACATAGTTAGTTATGCTCATCGAAAGCGCATCATCCGCCTCATACGCCCGATCCGGCTTCGCGAACCGGATGGGCTGGGGCACGCGGCCGGCTCTCCTGATCATCGACGTCTGCACGGCGTACTGGACCGAGTCGTCGCCCCTATCGCTCCTCGGCAACCCGGCGGCCGAGGCAGCTCCGGACTCGATGCGACGGCTCCTCGCCGCCGCGCGGGCGGGCGCGGGCGTTCCCGTGATCTGGAGCCAGGTCGAGTACACGTCCCCGGATATGGCGGATGCGGGCCTCTTCTGGCGCAAGGCGAAGGTGCTGGACGTGTGGAAGCGCGGGGATGGGAGGGGCCTTGCGAATTGCCTCGATGGCTTGGAGCCCGATGATCGCGATACGGTGGTCACCAAGAAGTATGCTAGTGCTTTCTTTGGGACGGCCTTGGCAACCGAACTTCAGGTATGTTGGGCGCCAGGATAAACCAACTACAAGCAGGGCAGGCAGGCAGACAAGCCTTTTAAGAGAATTATTAGATGTTTTGAGTAGTGCTGACCTTGAACATTCGCCTATAGGTGCTTAATGTCGATACTTTGGTCATCTGTGGTGTGAGTACTTCGGGGTGTGTGCGGGCTACGACCCTAGATGCCATGCAACATGGATTCCGGCCCATGGTGAGTCTATCTGTAATGAAGTTTGGCCCCCTCCCATTCATGCTCAGTCTGCTAATAGCACCTTAATCTCCACTAGGTTGTCGGGTCCGCTTGTGGAGATCGTACTCCCGAGATCCAGAATGCCAATCTTTTCGATCTTGATGCGAAGTATGCGGATGTCGTGTCGGAAGAGGAGGCGGTGGAGAAGCTGCGTGGGGGGTGGTGAAGTGGTAGCGACTATCTAACATTTTGTATGCATTTGGCACCTCTAAAGCTAACATATAAAGCTCCTTTTCAGCCACCATTCACCAGGCGCTCTCCAGTGTTTCACCACATGAGCCTCTACCGTTGTTGTTGAACGTAGTGTTACTCCACATGTATGCATCAAATGCTTCGAACATAGAATCAGAAAAGAAAGGAACATTAAACTGCGCGTCCATCATAGAACGGTCAATAGCTCCGACATCGTCACTGGGAAGCTGAGTGTGAGCTATAACCCCTCCGTCGTTGTCTGTGACCGACGTCTGGTTGTGTTGCGGTTCAACCGGTGCCGCGGGGGTTTCCAGGCGAACGTTCTCGCTAGCTTTGCACAGGGCTAGGTACCAATGGCGAGCAAGTGGCCAGGCACTCTGAAGGTCGCCGAGGCCCTTGATCGAGCTCCGCGCCACACGAGCTGCATGCGGGGCTACCCTCGGACATATCTGCGGCTGTTGGTGCAGGTGATTTGCTAGAGAACCGCATACGTAGACACAAAATACAATTATAGCCGGGTATCCTCGGTATTCGTGTTCTACTGAGCGGTATTCGAGGAAAGCGGCGATCTGCTCGTCCAGCACAAGCATGTTGTCGAAAAGTTCCTCTGCAATTGCCGACCACGTATTGGTGGAAGGGGGCCGATCGAGGGTGGTAACGTTTTCCTGCTGGTGCCGAGCGCTCAAGATATCATGAAGAAAGCTGCGCCGAAGGATGATGTTGCTTAACCGCAAGACCATAGTCACGGACAGGTAGGCTAGATCAAGTCCCTCGATCTTGAATCCTCGGATATTCCAACCAGACCAGCAGTGCTGCTGAGGAAGGCCGGTCTCGAAATCCCGCAGGGCCTGGGACAGCCGGCCGTAATCTCCGGCACTGACACGTGCTTCTATGGGCGAGCTCAGCTGCACCGCATCCGCACTAACGAGCCTTGCCACTTGGCCCCAGAGATTATGTGTTTGCAGTAGCGTGGCAAATAGCGAGCGGGACGGCAAACAAGCCAGGTCCGGGTTCTGTGTCGCTGGCGGTGTGCCCATGAGGGCAGCACGTTGCACAGGGCGGACACCGAACGTGAACTCGCGCTCGTCGCAAGGAAGCAGGACAGAAATACCGCTATACGAAAACGCGCCCGGCGAGTCGGAGCCCGAATGGAGGTTCTCGAAGGTCTCGAGCATCCAGAAGGTGCGCCGCGCAACCTCGGAGCGGACGACCTCCTCGTTCGTGGCGCCGCGGGGAAGCTGGTACGCCTCCTCGCGGTGCATCTTGAGGATGCCGGCGAGCCGGATGGCGATGCCCATGTACACCAGGCTGCGGTTCTTGTCGCCGTTGCCCCACTCGGCGATGCTCATGAGGAAGAAGCCCTGGATGGAGTCGAGGGTCGGGGCGAACATGTGGTCCGGCACCAGGTACGACGCCCGGTCCAGGAACGTCTGCGTCGCCTTCGTGCCGCCCTGGTAGCGCCTCACGAGGCTCGGCGTGAACCGCGCCGAGACGCTGAGGATGCCGAACAGGAGGAACACGCTGACCGCGCTCCGGTCCCTCCTCAGCTCCTCGAAGAACAGTGACTTCGGTAGGAAGCCCAGCTGGAAGAACGACGTGGTTAGGGCTTTGACGCCGTCGACTACTTCTTCGAAGGGCGGCAGCGACTCCCAGCCGGGCCCGGTCTGCCGGGGCAATGACGGGGTGTCTAATAACAACACTTCGCGCTGGGAAGGAGATGCCCCGAGAGGAATCCCCGTAACCCCGGAGACGATGCTCCGTGACTCACCCGACGAAGCCGGTGTTCCGGGAGAAGCTGCGGCGCCGGCGGTGGCGACAACGCCAGGAATGCCGTGACCATTCTGATTGGTCTGCGGTGCGGCAGAAGCCCGTCTATCGCCTCTAGGGTGCCGGTACGTGCGATCTTGATCAACTTCGCCACGACGCAGAAACGTGCACTCCTGGTTCGTCTCCCGGCAAGAATCGCAGGGGGGCTTAGCGCCCTGATTGGTGCATTTGATGCGCAGTCGCCGGCATCGCCGGCAAGCCTTAGAGGCACGCGTCGTTGATCGGATGGCTGATGCCGGAGTTTGTGCCGGCTCGGCCACCACGGGTACTTGTTCCATCAATTGAGAGATTTTTTTTTTTTTTTTTTTTTTTTTGGTCAGTAGCTAGTGATTGCAAATTGTTGATAGTTGACAGGCCTATCGGGTTGGGATTTTGCCGGATTGGAGTGAAATAAAGGTCGAATGACTAGGGTGAGTTCCTAGATCCGATAAACTGCTTACATACTTATCTACATATAATTAATGTCCTCTGCCGGCCGGCATCTAGCGTATACTTATTACGGAGTTTGCTCCACTTACCTTAGCGAGGGTCCTAGGGAGTTTACAAGCCTTGTGCGAGGATTGCAAGGCTTGTACGAAGATTACAAGGTTTAGCGTTTTAATAAGGATTGCTAAATTTGCAAGGTTTGTTAAGGATATATATATCCCCGTTAAATTTATATAAAAGATATATAAGCTTCGAGTTTAAAGTATAATTAACGTATTATCGCTGGATAATTATTATAATTTATTTATTAATTTTTTAAAAATAATTATTTAAAACTTATAATTATAATAAAATTTAATATTTCGTATTATAATTTTATAATATATTATTTATATTTATAATAATATTAACTTTTATTATTTTAATATTTATTTAATAAAAATAAAAAAATTAATAAAAACTTATTTTAAAATACGATTAAAATTTTAAGCCGTTTATATAATATATCTTTTTTACTTAAGTATTTTTTTTAATTTAACTTTTTAAAATATATTTTTATTTTCGTAAAATACGTTTTTAAATTAATACGATATAATCTTTTATATAATGTTTTATTATATTTTAATATATTTTAATATATTTTAATATATTTAATTTTAATACTTTTTATCGTAATTTAAGCGTTTTGCTTAATTACGTTATTTAATTTTATTTAAATATAAATAATTTTAATAAGTTTTTTATTTATTTACGTTAATGTTAATATTAACGTTAAATAACTTATTTAAAAAGCGATTCGTTTTGTATTATTAAAGTAAAAAAAGACTTAAATCGAATATATTTAAACGTATAATCTTTAATTAATGTATACGTAAACGTAAAAGTTAAGTTATATATTAAAGGTTTATATTTAAATATCGTAATATATTAATTACTTTTATTAAAGGTAGCATTTTTATCGAATTTTCTTTAACGTTAACGATATTAAAAAGTAATATAATTATAATTAAAAGCTTTTTTTATAAATTATTAAAAACGATTAAAAAAAAAACCGTTATTATTATTATTACGTTAACGTTAATAATTAAGTATTTTAATAAGCTTTTTATTAAACGAAGATATAATATTAAAAAAAAAATATCGTAAATTATTTTAATATTTATTTAAAAGATCGAAAAGTACTTTATTATATTATACGTTTTTATTTAAAGTTATATTTATTTTGTTTATTTTACGACGCTTAATAATAATTTTTTTTTATTTAAAAATATCTTTATTAATATTTTTAAATTATTATTTAAAAGTTAACATTTAATACGTATTTATAATATTTATTTTTAAGTTTTTATTATTATAATTTTTCGTTTTAATATTTACGTATTTAAATATAAAAAGCATTAATATTATAAATATAAAATAAATAAAAAAAGTAATTAATATTTTTTCGTTATTAAATATTTATTCGTATTTAATAAGATTTATAAATAACTTTTAAATAATATTAAAAGTTAACTTATTAAGTTATAATTTTATAATTTTTTAATATTTATCGTATATATTTTTACGAATATTATTTTTTAATGTATCGTTAATTATGTTTTATATAAAGTTAAAGATATTTAAGTTTAATTTTATAAATTTTTTATATTATTAATATAATTTATTAATTTATATAAATTTATATTATTAATTATTATATTAATTAAAATATAATTGTTATAATTTTTTAATATTAAATGCTTTTATATTATATTTATTAAAAACCTTATAAATAACATCGAAAATAAAGTATTTATTATAAAATACGAATTAATTTTTATAACATTTTATATTAAGTTTATTTATAAGTTATGTTTTTAACGTATTATTTATTAAAGTTAATATAATTTAAGTAAAAATAATTATTTTAAAACTTATTTTAATTATATTTATATTATTAATAATAATACGATATATTTAAATTTTAATTTAATTTTTTAAAAAATTTTAAATAATTTTAATTATTACGATATTTTTTTATATAAATATAATAAATTTATATATTTTAAAAAATAAATATAAAAACCGTTTTTTAATTATTTTAAATTTTAACGTTATTTTAATATAATAACATAAAGTTAAAATAAAAAAGTTTATATTTAAAAAAAAAGATATATAAAGGCTTTAATATAAAATTAATATATATATTAAGCGAAATTAAAAGATTAAATATTAATACTTATACGTTATTTTCGCTTTTTAAATACTTAAGAACTTTTTTAAAAGCTTATTTAAAAGCTTTTTTAAAAACTTTTTTAAAAGTTTTAAAACTTTAATTTTTTAAATTTACTTTAATAATAAAGTTATTAATAAATAAATAATTTTTTTAATATATTATTATAATTATTATTAAAACTTAAAAATGTATTTAATAAATTAAATTATATATTATAAAATCGTTAAATTATTAATTATAAAAGTTAAAGATTAATATTAAACTTTTTATTAAATAAATTAAATAATAAGTTATAATTATATTAAAGTATTAATTAAAATAACGATAACTTGCTTTTTATATATTTAAGTATATTTAAAATATAAAAAAGAAAAACTTACGATTATTATTAATTATTAAACGAAATTATTAAATTAAAAATATTATTATAATTACGGCTTTTATTATTAAAATTATCGCGATTATTACGGTTATTATTATTAATATTACGATCGTTAATGTTATTAAGTTTCGGTTAATTTTTTTCGTTATAATTACGAAACGAAAACGATTACGTTTAACGTTTTTTAAAATTAATTATAATATTAAATTCGAAAACGAATTATTTAATATTAAAGAAAGATATAATTATTTATAATAATATAACGATATTAAAAATTTAATAAAAAAGTTTAAAATTAATAAAAAAATTAAATAATAAAAAAAAAAAAAATAAAAAAAAAATAAATAAAAGTAAAAATTTTAAATTATAAAGTTTAAATGCGTAATATATAATATATAATGTATAAATTAATTTAAAAAAGTAAATATTTAAATATTAACTTATTTTATATTTTTTTTCTTTTACGAATAAATATATTTAAAAATATATATTTTTTATTTATAAATTTTTAAATTAATTATATATTAATTTTTTTAAATTAAAAAGTTATATTATTATTATATTATTTTAATATTTTTAAAAAATCTAAATCTTTTAAATAATAAAACTCGAAAAGTATTAATTAAACGATTAAAGTAATTACTTTTAAATTTAAAAAGCATTAATTAATATTTCTTTTATATTTTAATAAATATATAATAAAATTAAATTAAAAATTTACTTAATAAATGCTTAAAATTTTCGTTTAAAGTTAATTATAAAAAAATTTCCTTTTATTATTTTTATTATAATTTTAATTTAATTATTTATAAATTTTATTTTAATGTTTTTTTATTAATAAAATTAATTTCTTTTTTTTTAAAATTAATTTATTTTTAAATTAATTATTATAAATTAACTTAAAATATCGTTAATTCGCATAATATATTATAATTATATCGAAAAAACGTAATTCGATTTAATTTAATAAATAAAAATTAAACATTAACTTATTACGTCGTTTATATCGTTAAGTTCGTTAATAAAAATAAAAACGCCGTTATTAAAAAATTAACGTATTAAAAATCCCTTTTAATAAGCTTTTTAATAATAATAACGATAATAATAATATTAAAAAGTAAATAAATAACTTTATAAACATTAATAACGATAACTTTTAAAATAATTTTATTAAAATTTAAATTAACGATTTTAATAACGAAATTAAAAATAAAAACATTTTTTTTTAAAATATAAATAATATATTATTTAATAATATTAATTTAAATATTATTAATTTTAAAAATTTTAACTTAAATATCGTTAAAGTTATAAATCGTAATCTTTTATTTATTAATTTCGATTAATAAAAACTTAATATAATATATAATTATAATAAAATTAATAATAAACTTTAATTTTTTATTATTATTATAATATTTAATAAAAAGTAAAATTAACCTTTTTATATTAATATTAAAGCTTTTATAATTAATAAAGCCTTTTTTATTTAAGTTATTAATTTTTAATAACTTATTAATAATAACTTTTTAAAATTATAACTTTATTATTAAAATTAATTTTTAAACTTTTTTAAATTTAAACTTACTTTTAATATATATACTTATATTTTCGGCATTAATAAAACTAAATATATTACGCTTTAAAAGATATTATTATTAATTCGAATCGAATAAAATTAATAAAATAATAAACTTTTTATCGTTATTTAAAATTTACTTAATTAATTAATAATTTTAAAAGTTTATATATCGAAGCGTTTTTTATTATTAAATATACGTAAAGTTAAAGTGCTTTTTATCGTTAAAAAGCTTTTTATAAAAAAAGCTTTTTAAAAAATAAAATAATGTAAAAAATTTAATTAAATTATTATTATATTTAACTTTTACGTTATCGATTTTATTAACTTATTTATAACTTTTTTATTTTTTAATATAACGAAAGAAAAAATATATATTAATTTAACGTTTTTCGTAAACGATTTAACGAAACTTTATTATTTTTATAATTAAGCTTTATTTACGCGTATTATATTTAAAAAATTCTTTTATATATATAATGCAAAAAACTATAAAGTAAATATTATTCTTTTTTTTAATATTATATTATATCGATATATAAATATAAGTTATATTTATTATATTATAACCTTAAACGATATATTTATAATACATTTAAATCGTATTTATAAAATAAATCGCGATTATCGTAATAAACATTATATTAAAAAGCTTAAAAAAATCGCTTTATAAATTTAAAAAGCTTTTAATTCGATTTATAAACGACTTTACGATATATATTTTAATTATTTATTTATAACGTTAAACGATTAAAAGATTAATTTTTTTTAAAACGATAACGAATTAATTTTAAATTTTAAAATAAATTTCATTTCGAAAATATATATTCTTTATATATTTAATAATAACATTATTATTTATAACTATTAATAAAAAAAAAATATAAAAAATTTAAATTTTATTATAAAATTCGGTTTTAAAAAGAAAAAAAATTACTTTAAATATATTTATTACCTTTAATCGAATAAAAAATTAATATTTATTCGTAAAATCATCGATTAATACGGCGTATTTTTTCTTTATTATATACATTTTATTTAAATAAAAATAAAAATTTAAATTTATAATCGTAATATATTTTTTAAATAAAACGAAGTTAACGTAATGTTTTGTTTTATATTAATCTTTATTAATAAATTTAATATTTATCGTAACTTTTATTGCTTTTTTATTAATATATATATTATTTTAATTAAGCTTTTTAACGAAAATCGTTATCGACTTATTAATATCTTTTTAATTATATTAAGTTTTTATAACTTAAACTTTAATAATGTTATTTACGCTTTATAATCTTTAAAAGTTATTAATAACGATATTAAAATAATTATTAAAAATAAAAAAGTAATAATATATATATTACCGTTATATTATATTAAAAATATATTATAATAAAACAAAAACTTTAATTTTCGTAATTTTAAAACGTATAAATTTTATCGATTTTATTATATTAAATAATAAACGATAAAATTTAATAACTTTAATAACGTTTTAAACTTTAATATCGTAATTTATAAACGTTATTATTATTAAGTTTTAAAAATACGTAAAAAAATAAATAATAAAAAAATAAATATAAATATTAAAATATATATAATTTAATAAAGTTTTAAAAAGATTAAATTAATATTATTAATAATTAATTTTACTTTTAATTTTATTTTATTATGCTTTTTAAATTTAATTTATTTTAAATATTAAAGTATAACGAAACTTATATATACTTTATTAATAAACGATATATTAATTAAAGTTAATAAATAAATATATATACGAATATTTTAAATATAACCTTTTTTATCGAATTAAAAACGATTTTAATTTTTTATTTATTATTTAAAAAGTTATTTATTATTCGATTATATTCGTTAATTAGTTATTATTTTAACTTTATTTCGATTTTAATTTAAGCTTTATTTTATTTATTTTAATTTTTTAATTAAAATATAAAAACAATTATAAAATAACGATTAAAATATCGTTAATTTTATCGTATAATTATTTATAAAGTTAATAAAGTTAAATAACGTTTTAATAAATATAAATGTTTTTACGAAAAATTAAATTAATTTTATAAATATAATTCGAGTTATTCGTAATACGTTTTAATAACTTTATAACTTCGCGTTATAAGTTATTATTAATAATCTTCGTATTTATAATTATTTTAATACTTTAATTATTAATAATAATCGTAATTATAATCGTAATCGTAATGTTTAAAAGCATATATAAAGTGTAAATAAAAGTTAAAGTTAAAGTTAAAAACTTTAAAATAATATATTTTTTATAAGTTAAATATTATTATCGTTTATTTTATACGTTAATATATTAATTTCGTTTATTAAATAATTATAAAAAGTTGTTTTTAAACGTATAATTTAATATATATATAATATAACGAAATTTAACGTTTATATTAATATTTACTTTTTTATTATCGTAAAAAAATATATATTATTAATTAACGTTAACGTATTATTAAATAAAAATTAATATTAATAAATTAACTTTTTTCTTTAATATTTTTTTTATTTATTAATTATAATATATTAATTAATTTAAGAAAAAAGTATACGAAACGAATTATTTTAATATTAAAAAGCTTTTTTTAAAAAAAGTTAATATATAAATTACGACGCGTTTTCTTTTACGTAAAGCTTTTATTAATCGTAACTTAAAGCTTATTACTTAAATAAATAACTTTTACGATAAATGCTTTACGTTATTCGATTCGATTTTATTACGAATTAATTGTTAAAACATAACGTTTAAAAATAAATTAAACTTTAAAATAAACGTTAATATTAACGAAGATGCTTTTTATCGTCGAATTATTATTATTAATTAAGTTAATATAATAAACGTTATTTATTTAATTAACGATAATTTAACGTTATTTATTTAATACGTTAATATATTAAATAATTTTAAAATAACATTACGTTAAACGTATATTAAGAAATATAATTAATTAACGATATATATTTTTTCGAATCGTTTTTAATACTTTAATAAGTTTAAATTTACGAATAAATAAATAATATTTTATTAATTAATTATTAATAAATTTTTCGATTTCGAATTAATATATATGAATTTATAACGTAAATATTTACGATAATAACTTGCTTTATTATAATCTTTTATTAAATAATAAATTTATTTTTTATTTAAAAAAAAATAAAAATAATTAAAAAGTTATAATAATAAGCTTAATTATAATAATAAAAATTTAAATTTATTAATAATTTAATGTATTTTAATATATTTATTAAAAAAAAAAAAATTTATTTTTATAATTTAAAAGCTTTTAAGTTATATTATTTATAACATTACGTATAATATACGCAATATATAAAATAAAATACGAAATTTAAATAAACTTTTTTTAATAATAATATTAAATATATTTTACTTTTATTTAAAATATTCGAAATTTAAAATTATTTCGAAATTACTTAATTATATTTTAAATTATTCGTATATTTTCGATATAATTTAAGTTATAACTTATTAATTATTAATAAAGTTAAATTTTAATAATAAACTTAAATTAATATATTATTTCGTTTTATTAAAGTTATAAATTAATTATATCGTTTTAAAAATTTCCATTATTATATTTTTATACGAAAATAATACATTTATTATTATAACGATAATATAAACTTAATTAATTATATTTTTATTTACGAATTAAACGATAAGTAATATATTTTTATTATTTTAATATTAATAAAGGTTTTCGATAAAATAAACGATTTTTTACGCTTACGTAAAATACGATATTATTATAATTCGTTTATTTTCGTTAATATTAACGCGATTTAATTTAATAAACTTTACGTCGTTAAAGTTAACGATAACATTATTATTTAAGTTAATTAATAAATTAAATAACTTTAAGTATATTTATAACGATTTTATAATTTTAAATAAATATTCGAAATTAAAATATTAACTTATAAAATAACTTTTATTTAAAAAAAATAATAAATTATAAAAATTAATATTATTTTATATATTCGATTATATATAAGCTTTAAAATTATATATAAAAAAGTATATAATTATTAATAATATATATAATTTTTACATTAAAAATATATACGTAATATTTAATAATTACTTATATATAATTTTTAACATTTTAATTTTTATACTTTAATTTTAAAAATTAAAATATAAATATAATAATATCTTTATTAAATATAAAAAGTTAATACGTATAATTAAATTAACTTTTAATATAAGTTTTTATTAAATAATATAAAGGAAAAATAAAGTTATAAAAGTTTCGAAATAATAAATAATTCTTTTATATTATCGTTAAAATTAAAAATAATAAATTAAAAAATAATAATAATAAAAAAAAATAATAATAAATAATGTTAAAAATATAATTTATAAATTATAATATTATAATAAATATAATAACATTATAATATTATAACTTTTAACAATTTTAATAATTAATACACGTAAATTTAACGTATTTTACGGGCATTTAATAATTATGCTCTATAATAATATCTAGTGCTTTATAGCATAACCCGATAAATATCTAATGAATCATTACAACGGTCGTTATAAGGCTTATTTCACAAGGCTTGGCGTCCCAGCAAAGGTTAGCGTCTCAACAAGGCTTGGTATCCTCGCACAAAGGTTGGCACCTATTTATACTTTACAAACGAAGCGTGACTTGCTAACCCACAAGCCCTGCGCAAGCCTTGTAAGCCGCCTAGCACTCCCGCTAAGGTAATTTAAGGACAAGACCCCCTTAGTTATACCTAGATTCTCTCCACACCCCAGCAAACCAGGGATGAATTCTTATCTACTTCCTACACATGTATGGCCGGCATATTCATGTATGAGTTACTAAGTAAGTGGTCGAGGAGTGATAATCCACTCTTCATGATGCAGGGGGACTTACCTATGTATGTTTTCCCATTGAATAGGGCTATAGTTATGGGTGACCTAGTAGCGGTGGTTCATTGATTGTGATCCACTAAGTTAATGGTCGTCTACTATGCATCCCCAGTTGCCGGGAACTTACCGGCCTGCATAGACCGTGGACGACCTTCAGAGTGAAAACATTTCAATGGCGAGGAGTGACTTCAGTTTCTAGTTCTTTTCAGTTTCTTTCACCAGCTTGCGATGGTATCCAACGATGCGGAGAGTAACCTGTCCAATGTTCAGGGCGAGGTTGAGAAACAGGCCGTCTCGTCTAAAATCTTAGATCCGCTAAACGACACCCCGGCTTCTGGAATTTTATCACCTCCATCGACATCACCTGCCCCGTTTAGCATCTTCACCCGGAAAGAGAAATGGCTGCTTGTAGGAATGGTGGGAGTAGCGGGCTTGTTCAGCCCGCTCCCGGCCAACATCTACTTCCCGGCTATTCCCACCCTCTCGGTCGTGTTCGGGAGGCCGGTCGAAGACGTTAACCTGACGGTGACCGTCTACCTGGCAATGCAGGGGTGCTCACCAATGCTCTGGGGTCCGCTCTCCGATCGTTACGGGCGGAGGCCGCTGTTCCTCCTATGTCTGCTGATCCTGATCGCGTCCAGCCTCGGCCTGGCGCTCTGTCCATCTTCGGCGTTTTGGCTACTACTCCTACTGCGGGCGTTGCAGGCTGGGGGCTGCGCGAGCACCATCGCGCTTGGATCCGGTGTTATTGGGGATATTGCTACCGGCGAGGAGCGTGGTGGTTTCTTCGGCATGTTTAACCTCGGGCCTATGCTGGCTCCTTGTCTCGGCCCGGCGATTGGAGGCGTTCTGTCTGAGAACCTTGGATGGAGGAGTATCTTTTGGTTTCTCGTTATCTTCTCTTGCGCTTGCTTTGCCATGATCCTTTTGTTCTTACCTGAGACGATGAGGTCGTTGGTTGGCAATGGGAGTCTGAGACCCGATAAGTTCATTTACAAGCCACTTATCCCTGTCGTTGGCAAGAAAAACTTCCCCATAGTCAGTGTTGCAATCGTGCCTAGCAGCAATCGGGTGATGAATCGGCCAAGCATCAATCCATTTCGGCTTCTAGTTCACCCGGACATCATACTTACCTTAACCTATACTGGAATTGTGTATGCTGTTAACTACACGATCACCTCGACGATCTCTTCCTCTTTCGCGGCAACATACCCCTATCTCTCCGAGACACTACTTGGCATATGCTACCTCTCCACCGGTGTCGGCATGATGCTCGGGTCCACCATCAACGGGAAACTCTTGGACTACGACTATGCTCGCATCAAGCAAAAACGGCAAGCGAATGCCTCCCTAAGTGCAGAGGAAGAGGACGACAAGAGTGATGCTAAGTTCCCTATCGAGTACGCTCGACTTCGAATGATTCCAGTTCTCTTGGTAGTGTTCGTCGGCAGTGTCATCGGCTGGGGCTGGTGCATCCAGCTTCAGACATCAATTGCCGGGCCGTTGGTTCTTCAAGTAATACGTAAGTTCAACCATCCCTACTATGCCTGAGTAAATGTTCCTAACACTCGAACTAGTGGGATATACTTCTATCGCTATTCTAAATTCCACCATGACCCTAATGATAGATCTCATCAAAGATCAGAGTTCGGGTGTTATTGCTTGTGTAAGCCCATCGCCCCTCCCCGCACTATCAGTCCACTTAAGGAATTATATCCTAACTTACCAAGACGAATCTCGTTCGGTGCTCCTTAGCTGCTATGCTTGTAGCACTTATTGATCGGGCAACCGGAAGGTTAGGATATGGCTGGACATACACCATTCTCGGGTTCATATGCATTGCGCTTCTAGCGCTCATTTATGCAGAAATGCACTGGGGACCAAGATGGCGACGAAAACGAGAGGAAGAAAAGCTTGGAATGGAAGGCGATGACGGAAATCTTCGGTAGATTCAACTAAATTTACGGGAAATTCTCATAGGAGAGTGAATGGGCTTTAGTCTTACAGACTACCGCCGTAGCCCCATGCATTCCTACTCATATTAGGACGCCTATATTGCGTTCTTGTTTAACAGGGACAGCACCGCTTGCACACTCTAAAGGTGTCAGGATGAATCGTGAATCCATATTTAGGCACATCATATTAGAATCTTCGCATTTTCATGCGTACGTGAGGCATCGGACCTTCTATTTGCCTTATTTGGTGTCTATTGCAAAACTGAGCTGCTTCAAGTAAAAGTCGAGACCATCGGAATGGTCTTTTAATAAAAGTAAAAACGGCTTGAAACTACTCCCAGTGATATGGTACTTGTAAGTAGGAGGTGGGAAGTGGGCAGTAACTGCTTACACCTAATCACTTTAGGAAGCATCAAACTGTAAACTTAATAAGTAGGAGGGAGGTGCATCTGTTGGTTCAACACCTTATCTACATACGAAGAGGCGGGGTTCCCAAAGGTAGCATTATTTGTGTCACTTAGCAAACTATTACGGACAACAGAATCTCGGCTGTCGATGAAGACCCGTCTATAACTATCCACAGAACCATACTAACTTGATAACTAAAACTATATTTTGAGGCCCATTGAAACCCTTCACCCTTCGAAAGCATCATGGCTGCAGTTGCGGCTCCAATTGTGCTGACGCCTGGTGTGGCTGTTGTAGCGGAATCAGCAGCCGCTAGGGTTGAGCAAGAGAAATGCGAGGGTGAATGGCCGTCCGACGTGAAGAAAGTGCCCATCCCCGTCTTCGACACGGGCGTGTTCGTCACCGAGCTGATCAACGAAAACATCCTCCCCAAGAAGTTCGAGACAACCCTCACCGACGAGGAGCACACGGCTTTCCACCAGAACCCGGAAAGCCTATTAGGGAAAGCGAAGCAACAGGCGGAGGATCGAGCTGACCGACTAGTCGTGGGGACATATCGCGGTACTCAGCTAGCCCTAACGAAGATCTACGATCTCATCGAGAGGAAGTAAGCTAGGTGGCCCTTCATTCTTATAATAGACTACACTGATCTGACCGACCTGGCTAAGGTATGGATCCTTCATGGACACAGCCAATTTTGAGCCGACAATCCCATCGCCTCTTACCCTTGATCAGAAGAAGAAATTTTTCGTCTTCACGGATCCAGCCACGGACAGGTTTCCTCCGCACCTGAACCTAGCAGCGAACAAACCTGCGAATGCCGATGTGTCCAAGGCCCAAGGGTCAACGCTATCTGCAGCCGACTTGTTCAACAAACTAAGACTCGCCCAACTTACTACTCTACTTCCCACTGTTATCCCCAAGACTTTCATTGGGAAAGTGGGAACCGAGATCGGGCAGGCCGCGGCATGGACTGCCTATGGAGGTATGGGCCGACCCGATCAAGGAACCACCTTGGCCGATGTCGAGGCATACAACAACAAGGAATCAAGTAAATGGTGCTATCAAAAGGATATCTTCGATTTGCCCAATATTGGGTATGTATTGGACATCCGGCACTATAACTTCAAAAATATGTTTGAGGGTTGGGTAACTAACTAGAAAATAGTACGCATGACTGGGTGACTTTACCTATATCTTTTCTACATTCTCTGACACGAACTGCATAATTGCCTACTCCGAACCAACTAGTATTCAATATTTGGCTTCACATCATGCTAACTAGATCCAGGGAACTTGCCTGATTGGTACTCGGACGACCGCTTCGCGCAGCAGTACTTTACCGGCACGAACCCCACGACAATCCATCATGCTAATGAATGGATTCAAGTCTTCATTGATGCGGCGACGGACCCCGAGGACGTCGGAATGAAGGGCAAGATCAGTGGGAGAGCAGCGGAGTCTCCAGATTCTCTCTATGTTCAGGACTACAGCTATTTCCGAAAGGCCGCAGGGACGGATGATCTCCGTTGCGCCTTTACGGAGTCAGCTCAAGAGGAAGGAGAGGCGGATAAAACTCTCTACCGGTACGGCGTAGCGTCGGTATGCTTGTTCAACCTAGCCGATGACGGCAAGCTCGAACCCCTCGCTATCATCATCGATTGGCGCAGCAACATCAAATATTCGGTTTTCATATACAATCGTGAACTAGACACCACCAAGCAGAAGGAAGACTGGCCATGGCGATACGGTAAGATCTCAGTATCTCTCTCGCATGGTTATTGCTAACTGTGCACACCAGCCAAAACCTGCATCCAGGTTAGCGATTGGACCCAGCACAACGTCACTGTGCATCTATGTCGAACGCACCTAGTTGAAGAATCTGTCATAGTCGCCGCCAATCGAACTCTACCTCAAGATCATGAAGTCTTCCAACTTCTCTACCCACATTGGCAGAAGACGCTGTCTCTCAATGCCGCAGCGCGGAGCGTTCTCGTGCCTTTTGTCATAGCTCCCCTCATACCTATGAAGGAGGACAACGCGTACCAGTTCCTCAGGTCGGAGTACGAGTCCTTCGATTTCAAGGGCTGTTACATCCCGGAAGATCTGCGCAGTCGTGGCTTTCCGCCAGAGGAGATCAACGACTACAAGTACCACAACTACGCCTGGGCGCGCTGCATCCTCAGCATGTGGTACAAGATCCGCAGTTACGTCAAGAGCATGCTACTCCTGAGGTACTGCGGCGAGGATCCAGACCTCCGGGTACGCCAAGACCAGGACGTTCAGAACTGGTCCCAGGAGATGCGGGCATCGGTGCAAGACAAGGGCGCGAACATGAAGACCTTCCCGGAATTCCAGACGCTCGACGATCTCATCGACGCCATCACGATGTGCATCCACATCGCGTCGCCGCAGCACACGTCGGTGAACTACCTGCAGAACTACTACCAGGCCTTCGTGGTGAACAAGCCGCCGTGCTTCTACACGGCCCCGCCGACGTCGAGGGAGCAGCTGCAGGCGTACACGGAGCCGGACCTCGTGGCGGCGCTGCCGATGAACCACCCGCACGAGTGGCTCCTCGCGTCGCACGTCCCGTACCTGCTGTCCTTCAAGCCCGGCGACAAGGAGTCCCTGATCATCTACGCGGCCTCCAAGTACCAGATCTACAAGTTTAAGGCGGGCACCCGGAACGAGGCCGTCGCCGACGCGGCCGCCCGCTTCTACCGCGACCTCGCGGAGAGCGAGGGCGAGTTCAAGGCGTACGGGGAGGATACCGATGATGGCACGGTTGTCTATAATGTTCTGAGCCCGAGTTGGAACGCTGTGAGTATTTTAATCTGAGTTGCTAGGTAAGTATTTACATAATTATGTCGTGTGTTCACTGTAGGTAATGGGTTCGAGGTGGTTGGGAATCAGGATTAGGCGTGATGGCTTGATGGAGACAAAATAGGTATTTTGGTAGAACCCCTAATTAGAGGCTAGGTACAGAGCGTGATGCTGCGTGGTTGCGTCTATGCAGCTAACGCTCTTAAACACTAGCTGTAATTAAGATATCTCCCTGTATAGTTATCATCCCAAGGCTATTTTAACAGAGGTTCCTTACCCGTTAGTCATACAGCTTGGTTCCTTGATGAGCCTCTAGTTAGAAAGTACCTATAGTTAGAGTCAAGGACGAATGGGAAAACATCAAATTCAGGTTACAGCGGCTAAAGTACCCGAGATTAAATGCCACCCTCACTATCGATAAGCGTGATAAGTAAAACCTGCCCCACTATCAGCCGCTGAGCCTCAAATCAGTCCACTACAGATGATGTAACAAGTGCGACAGTGCGCCTACTAGAGCTAGGCATACATACATCCTAATCTCAACATCACAGAGAGTTTACTATTTTAAACCATGGCTATCTCCTAGGCTACACTCTCAAAGAAAGGCACAGTCACTTCCTAACTCCTTTACGAATGGTGAGGTCTTAGTCAAACTCTGTCGAACGTCCCCGCAGCGTCCCCATTCAAGAGAATATATATATACCTACATATCGTCCTGTGGTCATCCAACTTTACTACCTAACTTACAGACAGACGTTACCAAAGCTTATCTCAATCAACAACAACCCACGCTTATACTTTCATCTCACGAATTCGCAAACATAGGTCGCAGAAGAAGATCCCGTCATCAAAAGAAAGGCGCTAGTAACGACAATCGAAACGGGTCGTCATCTTCGTGGTCGAGCCGCAAGATGGGTCAACAAAATTCACAACTGATCGATCCCGACACGCCACCGGAGACCCTATCCGAGCGCAGCCTTGACGCTGTCGCTAAGCTCATCAATGATGGAGAAGTTAAGCGCATTGTCGTCTTAACCGGTGCTGGAATCTCCACCTCGGCTGGAAGTAAGTGATGTTTCCCACTATCCCTTCAACCTTCAACCCCATCCTAGCTTTTCGCTCATACAATATGAAATATCTTGAATCTAATCCATCAACCCTTTTTTTTTTTCCACCCGATCTAGTCCCCGACTTCCGCTCCCCAGGCACAGGCCTCTACAACAACCTCGCGCGCCTCAAGCTCCCGCACCCGGAGGCCGTGTTCGACATCGACTTCTTCGAGGAGAACCCCTACCCGTTCTACCTGCTCGCGAAGGAGCTGTACCCGGGCAACTTCCAGCCGACGATCTCGCACGTGTTCGTGGCGCTGCTGGCGAGAAAGAACCTGCTCCGGCTGCTCTTCACGCAGAACATCGACTGCCTGGAGCGGACGGCGGGCGTGCCGGCGGACCTGATCGTCGAGGCGCACGGCAGCTTCGCGACGCAGCGGTGCGTGGACTGCAAGACGCCGTTCCCCGACGCCGACATGCGCGAGCACGTGGCCAAGGGGGAGCCGGCCGCCTGCCCCGTCGAGGGCTGCATGGGCATCGTGAAGCCCGACATCGTGTTCTTCGGCGAGCAGCTGCCCGCCGCCTTCTTCGAGAACAAGGCCGTGCCCGCCGCCGCCGACCTGCTGCTGGTCCTCGGCACGAGCCTGAGCGTCCAGCCCTTCGCCAGCCTGCCCCTCGCCGCCCGCGACGGCGTCCCCCGCGTCCTCTTCAACCTCCAGCGCGTTGGCGATCTCGGCTCCCGCCCCGACGACGTCCTCTGCCTGGGCGACTGCGACTCCGGCGTGCGGCAGCTCGCGGACGCGCTCGGCTGGCGCGAGGAGCTGGAGAGCATGTGGGAGGATCTCATCGGCAAGGAAGAGGCGGACAAGCAGCGCAGTCGGATCCAGACCGGCAATCCGACAACGGCAGCCGATTTGGACAACGAGGTCCAGGCGATGGCGAACCAGTTGCTGGATAAGTTGAAGTTGGGCCCCACATCATCATCATCATCATCACTACCACCACCACGGCCTCTACCTACACAGGACTGGGCGACACTGGATATCGGAACTGATCATCACCGGGGACAGGGACAGGGACCGGACGATGTCAAACCAGGACAAGGAAAAGAAAAAGAACAAAAAGAAGAACTGGGCAGAAGCGAAAATCACGACGAAGACAGTCGAGACCCTCACGCGCCACATGCACCGGAACGTGCTGCGCCTAGCGTTGCGTCGGGGAGTGGCGAAGCTAGTGCGCCGACAGGCGGCAGTGGCGGCGTGGCAGGAGGGTTTGAGGCGGAGGATCCGGGCGCTAAGACGGACGAGGCGGCGCCGTCGTCGGGCGCAGTAGCACCACCACCCCAACCACCGCCAAAGAAGAAAGTCATGATCGCCACGGAGAACAATACGGTGATCGAACCACCTCCGGCAGAGATAAGGGGGGGAGAGGAAGAGGTATCTTCGCCATCACCACCACTGATGCCGCATCTGGTGCCGGACGACGCGGTGGCGCCTACTTGTTATGCATCCCCTGCTGCTGCGAACACCCACTCGGCGTCGAGTGATGGGGCGGCTCAGCCGCTGGAGACTTTGCCTGCGTTGAATGATCCGCCGAGGGAGGTTAAGAGGAGTGGAGAGGGCGGTATTGATGCTGGGGGCGGTGGTGATACCTCTTAGATGATCTGTAAAGTATTTACTCACGTTTTTTTTTACTGCGTTACTACATATGGATGGATGCCGTGGATGGGATTGTCATGGATGGATATCATTAGACTTTCGTTATCATAAAGGGGAAATGAGAAGTGTTTGGATTATCTAGATAGTCTGTCTGTCTGTTTAATTCAATAAACGGAATGCTGCCTTGGTAGGCAAATAGTAAACGATATAACCGTGTAGTGTACGACGTACCTGTGATGACCAAGTAAACATTTCGATTGCTTAAGTCTGACGTGGTTCTGCATACACGGGCTGCTTAACTTCTTGCTATGTTCCTAGTTGGTGTTCAAGGTGGTTGAGTGTCGCTGCAGTAAGGGTGCAAAAGAGAAAGATAAAAGAAGAAAATGAAAAGTGAAAAAATGACAAACGCTAACTAACGAAAGTAGTAGAGAAGGAGTAAAGGTTGGCAAAAAAATATATTGGAACATTGGCCGATGGGGAAGAGAGAATCGGAATTTCAACTTACGGATTGGTGTAATGAAGCCAAGTTTACAGGGGGCACTGAAGGTTGGGCGCCCCCTCCAGTGCCCCCTGCAGGGGGAGTGGGAGAGCCGGAAACCCCTGTCTCCCCCCGGGGGTGCACTACTGCCTTCCCATCATAGTTAACGTGTTCTGTCTGGGTTTTAGCTCGAATTCAATTTCTTAAAGAGATAAGAAAAGAGGGTAAGATAAGGCAGGCAATTGCATATGTGGGTTGGATAGGGGGATCGAATGGTGATGCTCTAGATTTGAAAGTTAGCTTCCAAGTTTTCATGAAGAGAAAGAGAGTGCTCAACCCATTCGGCCACGTGTTCCTGTTGTATGGTATGCATGTTATTTTGATATATATACCATCATACCTACATACCTACATACATACCTACCTAGATACATGCATTGTATGTATGGTTACCCTTGAGACCAAGGCCATGTACTTACACAGTGGCATTTTATTAATTACTGGAGGCTATCACGGTTTTATTCTACATGATTATGGCTCTTGTACCAGCCCAGTGATTGACACACCCATAACCTCTCTTATTCCTCAGAGAGTTCACAAACTTAGCCAGGTAGGTAGTCATGCATGAATTTCTCAATGCCACATATATACATACCTACCTACCTAGCCTACATACAACCTTAGGCCACTGGAACTCTACACTCTCTTTAATGTTGTCCAGTTGTTGACTCTTGTATGTACATGCCTAGACTGATAAGACTTCAGAGCATTACACTTTTTCCATTCATTCCCGCACACGATCGTGGCCGTAGATGGTGGTTTTTAGGCGCTTCTAGCCTTAAAACCCCTATTACATTACATTCCTGGCCTTCCATTTCTGACCTACCGTAGCAAGCCAACACCTAACGTTGTTTCCTGCATCACATCTACTCAATATATCCTTTCCTTTCCTTGACTGTGCTCTTACTTGCCATTAGTCCTTTTTCCTCTTGTCTTATCTTGACTTTTGGAAAGTGCTTCTTCGTTTTTATTATTATCCCTAGGCATATTGACAAGGCTACCACCACCTATGTTCACTTACCTGTCATGGTACAAAATATAAATATTTTGGTTAAGTCACTTGCTTATGTGATTTAGCTTGGTCCCGTTAGCAAATACAAAGTTGATAGAAAGACTTGCGTGTATTTATAAGGATTGAACTGAGCTACCTTCCGGCCTGTATTGGCTATTTATACATACATGTTATTTACCCTGAACTCCTTAAAATACCCAGTCTATTTAACATATAACAACATACAGTAAAGAAATGTTGCAGAATAATTATTATCATATTAAAGAATAGATTCATTAAAAGTCCAAAACGTAAGATCAAAAAAGATCAAAAAATAAATAGAAACATTGGCTGATTTGGAAGAGGGGCCGATAATGAAATCAAGCTTACCTTGTTGGTCTTGTTAGGACCATCGTCCGCCTTGCTGAAGCTCTTGCTGGCTTGTTAGCACTATCGTGCTCCTCTCAGGCACTAACGTGCGCATCAGCACTCCGGGTGCAGGAAGGCTCCGAATGGGGCACCCCAGTCCTATTGGACACTTCTGACGATGTTGTTGTTGCTGTTGCAGTTGCCGTTGCCGTCAAATGTCAAATGTACTTGCTAGCCAGCAAAGTGTTTCAGTTTTTGACAGCTGTTGTATCCTTTCTCCAATCCAACATTTGTCTTGTAGGAGTGGTCCAAATGTCAACATAGCTGAATATATGCTGTCCGTTCTTTTTCTTTGATATCTTTTTTCTTTTCTTTTCCTTTTCACCGGGGCTTATTAACAGTTCCTATAATCTTACTCTTACACCTACCACCGTAGTTGCTACGGTGTTACGGCACTGGTTGATCGCCTGTGTACGTATCCAGATATTCCACTATGACTTGAAATTATGTTAGCTTTGTTCACTTGTATCCTTTGGCTCCAGTGCAGGTGACATGATGATGTAGTGCTTTGTGGATTGGACTTGCCGGAATACACCCCCAGTCTGCTACTATTGAGATAGCTTTACTCCCAGAGCAGACGAGATACCGTGAGATGCTTGGACTTTATAGGCCTTTAAATTTCAGCGAGGACTTCAGCATAGCATACACATTGATTATATATGTTCTATGAAGAGTTAGGGGTCATTTTACCGGTCTCAGACAGCTTAATGTATTATCAGGAATCTAGCTCGGAAATCTCTAATTACATAGGTGACATTCCGGCGTTTACAGCAGGAATGGTAACGTCTGACACGGAATCCCTCCGTTTAACCTGGTGGCTCCAAGCCACTACTTTGCTATTCCACCAAATATCCGACATGTTCAAAAATAAAACTTAAGTAATATATTTAAGTAATTGCATAATGGGGAGGTTAAGCTATGGACAACCCGTGGGTACTTGGCATTACCCAGGGGCCGCCGGTGTGTTAAAAAGGAAAAACAGAAAGAAAAGAAAAAAAAAAAGGCCCATGGGTCTGTGGGTATTTTATCATTGGCGGACTTTTCCTATCCTTAGGATGGTCTCGTAGCCGGCCGGTGACAGTGGCGTTGTTGTCGATACTGGCCTCGCTGACGGAGTACAACTCGTGGACGGCGTCACGGTCATTGGTGTTCCCGAGGAAGCAGTATCCAAGTAAGTACCTTCTGTTGACGGAACCCTGAACCTGAATTTCGCAAGGTAATTATAACGGAGGTGATTGAGGTATGAAAGGACTGGCAGCTAGAGAACCCCCGTGAGAGCTGAGCTGGAGGTAAACATATTATGTCGCAATCCATGAAAATTATCGATAGCTACAAAGCGGATAAACTTGACTGATAAATATCATCCCATAGTGTTTGAGCATATATTCATCTGCATCCTAGCTCCACTATTACACTCTCTTCTTCATAGTTAGTACTACTAGTCTTGAACAGAAGGGGAATGAACAACAAACCGAGATTGCCATATGCCATAACGAACTCCCGCGGCGGGTGTGTGTCAAATAGTGAGATTGGACAATTGTGCCGACAAAATATCGTTCATCATTTGGTAGTACGGCACCACCGGCACAACAGCGGCGGCATCCAGGGCTTCGTTGCAATGCCTATCTGGGAGGTAGTTTTTCTCTCTGGGAACCCAGATATAATTCAATTCGCCGAGTTTCGCAAGCTGGTCTTCCAGATGCCCAGCCTTCCGGATTAGATCCTGGTTTTTCACCGGATCCCCGTTCACGGTGCTCCACCCAGATCGCCGCCACTGATGAATCCAGTCGGACATACATGTGATGGCGTATCTCGAGTCCGAATGTATGTTTATAATCAGGTAAGGCCTTGTAAAGAGGTCCTTGTCCTTGTCCAACGCCCATTCGAGCGCCATGATGATAGCGTGGAGCTCTGCCCGTTGGTTGGTGCAAACATAACCTTCTTCATATAGAGGTAGAAGCTCTGTCCAACTGTTGTAGCCTCCCCGTGGTTTCATTAAGCAAGCGGCGGCAGCTCCAGTTGAGCCCGGTCGACCGTTTCCCCGACAGGCCCCGTCAACATAGAATTCCATTATATAAGGCATGGTGGCGATGTATACCACAGAAATTGAGTGCTGAGGATGGACATCCATGGCGGGAGCCTAGCTTAGCCCAGATAATTAGTAATTGGATGAACCGTTGAGAGGTTGGTGTTGTCAGGTGCATGTCTCCAGTTGTGCGGGCATCTAGTCTTAGATGCCGATGAAAACTGACATTAATAACAACTAACCATATTCTGTTAACTCCACTTCTGCCGAAGTTCAACAGACACGTCATACGAGTCCAGCGGAGCTGCTTCCAGTCTGGCCAGCCTAGGTTACAAAAGCAGTAAGGCCTGTGTCCACTGTCCGTGCAGCTAATTGTTTTTGAGGACTCCATGTCGCTTTAGTGTCCCCAGTGGTAGAGTGCTCCACGGCGTCAGAAATAAGTTCAACTGAATAAATAGATTTGCTTCCATCCGATCCGAGTGTCAAATATACATTGAGGCGCAAATCGTATTCATGTTCAAGCTCTTGGGTTGATTTGACCTTTTGTCAATCTAGGCCTGCCAAAGATACAGAATGCAGTCCGGGTTCGGTGCGTAAAAGGATTCCTTGAAAGAAACATAAACGAAGTTGTAACTTGTCTCGGGCGACATCTAAGGCTGCCACTTGTGTCAAAGTTGAAGGGTGTTGCCGGCAAGCTATCAAAGATGGATATCAGTGTGTCTAGTTAGACATATGTTGCATCGACAAATCTAGTAGTGCCGAGCTTTCAGGGGCTATCAATTCAATATATAATTGGTAACAAGAACCAAAGATTTGCTACGTCTATTTGATCGATGTATCTCCTGGTAATTGCCACGACGAGCTAGATTCGAAATTCTGTCAAAGCGGTTGGTGTACAAGGGGATAGACCCTTTAGCAACAGTGCCCGATAGGAGGTGCCCGATAGGAGGTAATGAAGAAAGGAGAGGCGGGGTAGCAGAAAATACCACCATCGGTACAGCACAAGTGGGTTGCATATGCTTGACTGTATTATCGAATTTATAATACAAGATGGCAAGCAGTTCGACATCTATTGTGCAGTGATGTAGTATAATAACCATTGTAAATAAAGCCTTTAGCTAAATGATGGTAGGTACATGGTGGTAAATGTATCTCTCAATGGGTGCATAGCGCAAATATCAAGGTTGAAGCGTGTTATTTATTTATAGATATATAATCCTATTATTGGGCAATCTTCCTTCATAATTAAGAAGAAGAAAAACGTCGTAAAAATGAATGGAATTATTAGTTTAAATTAAAAAGAATGTTGGGCCGAAAGAAAGAAGAAAAAAATATGGAACATTGGCCAACTGGGAAGAGAGGCTAGGAATCATGGTAGTACTTACTGAAGCTGTTGTTGGGTAGAACTATTGTCGATTTGTCGCCAGTATTTATGCGGACCGCATGATGCTGCTGCGGTCGCATTGGTTTGTCGCCAGTATCTATGGTTCAGTTCCATTAATTTGTTGCCAATATTTATGGTCCGGTTCCATGGAAGACTTGGTGAAGGATATTACTCGGCTTAAGAATCGAATGGTAGGTCTACACTTGTTGGTCAGCTTGTTTGAGTTCCCAATTGAAGAGAGTGCTCAACCCAGTTGGCCAAATGTTCCTGTTGCTGGGTAAACTTCTTATTTCGCTTTAAAGCCTTACCACGCGCAGGGCCATTACTACACGCATGGTTATTACAACATACAGGGCTATGGTTTCAATTATGGTCTCTAGGCAGCCAACCTACCTAGTGAAGTGGTTATCTTATGACATTTCTACCCAAATTAGTACGCTCGGCATGTTAATATTGATAGTTGATTGCCTGCTAGAAGTTGTTAAAAAGTGTTAGAATACCGCACAACTAATGGAACTCCAAGTGGCCTAGGCAGATTTCCCAAAGCATATAGACCATATCATCAAATAGCCTTGCCTTTCTTTGACATATTCATTTATGGAAAATGTGAAATGCAAGATGCTATCTGTTCATCAAACATTAGGAAGTTTCTCACACCCTAACTTCAACGCACGATCCTCATACTACAATTTCTCATATAGTCGGTCATCATATATAAAATGCCGGTTCAGCAGGTTCTCACAAAAAGCCCTTTCGCATATCTAGTACTTCAATAAAACGTCTCAACAGGCCTAAGAATTAAAGTTCCACGTAATGTAAAGTAGCATTCGTCTAGGACGAAGAATATAAGATTAACAAATTGTGAGCTCTTAGCTATAATTTCCCTCCAGGGATGGTTTTTCTATCGAATGCTAATGTAGGGCCGCTTTTGCTGGCAGTCATCGGGCAAGGTACAATCTGATCGCAGCCCTAGAAATCTCCCAACAGCAGACGAAGTTTGGTACAATCACCACAAGAACGGTTGGAAAGCTAGCTTGCATCATGACACCAAGGATGATTCCGGCGAAAACAGGCGGCGCCTGGTCCATGAACATCTTGTACCGCCTTTTCCTGACAATAACAGAAAGCACAACCAAGAATCCCAACATTGAACCCCAGACAATTAGTTTCCGAGTATAAGACAGGCTTCGATGGAAGCAGAGGAGATCGGATAATGAATCTCGGGTCCCGTCCTATTCCGGCATACTATTAGCAAGATGACGTGAGATATTAGCAGGCAACTTACCTCTGATACAACTCCAGTACACTGGCTGGGAAGCTCGGTGTCTGAGCCCAGGAACCCGTAAGTGGCAAAAAGAGACATAACAGTAAGTGCCAATTCCAGCTCAGCTTCTTCCCATATCACGGTATAGAATCGCCGTGTGTCTAGAGGTTGAATTACGTTAGGTTTGCATTTTGTTTATCCAGCTGGGAATCATACCTAATCTGGCATTATCGGGATGCTGGTCGGACATTTCGTTGTGGTTTGCGCGCGGCCATTCACTTGGAGAATGGGCACTTCCTCTGTTGGTGGTATGGGCCATATTTTCGGTACTGCTATTGGGTCAGGACCTATTCGCGCAATAAATCTTTCACAAATTGTACTGGGATTAGGGTTGGGTGTCAAGTGTGAAATTTCTGGGACAACCGAGTTTAAGTAGTTTGAAATATTGACTAAGTGATAATTCTGTAGGGCATGATAGTCTCAAATTATGCAAAGGAGAATGCGGAATTACGTAGCCATAGTATGGATGGAATGAAGGATGCTTCTAAGAATGCCGTATTGACAAACACCAACAGTTAGCTTCGCTGGGTGTAACATCTTGGGTCGCATAGGCGAGGCTGTTTCATTAGCCATTCATAGAGAAAAAAAGAGATCATATGCTTAGATATTAACATTCCGCTTATAGCAAGAAAATCAGTATATCGCCCGTTGTGACAAAGGCTGTAGGGCTTGGAACTGAGGTTCTACTCAACTAATAATTTTCTTCGGTTCTAAGGTCCATGATGTCTATTGATCTCCTTCGACGTCTGTAGGGACGTCGACTATTTATGTATAAATAAAGGTATGTATCTTTATTATTATTATTTTCATCCTAGTCGCTGATGATACGTGTTGGCTTTTATTAGGCATTTATGCATTCCAGTATGGTCGTATGACTTTCGAAATGTTGGCATGTTGGTTGTATTTGCAGATATCCTGCAGTTAACAGGACTTGGGTCCATTCCCCGTGTGACAGAGGTGTCACAACACATCTGGTGACTAGATAACACAACCGTGAACTATTTTTTCGAATATGTGCATATATTAAACATGTCTGTTATTTGGGGTGGGGGGGCATGGAAACAGTACTGTCTTGCTGCTCATGTACTTCCTCAGGGAAGATAGACTATATTGTTTGTGTCGCCACTAATCCAAAGAACTATCAGATAGGGCGGTAATTGTGTCTGAGAACTAATCATGCTTTGTCTTTGGATCTCAATCGCCATAAATATATATACATATACATATATACCTCAACCCCTGAATGCCCCCCTCCCCTACCACCTGTGGCAGTCTCCTGACTCCCTAGCCTTTTCAGCATTGAGTGAAGAGACTTGGTAGTTCGTGCTACACCACCTGAAACATAAGAACGAGTTAATCTTACATACCAACACCACATTTAAGTAAGTTCATTCGCGTTGTTTTATCAACGCTACTGTGTTGATAGCTATTCTCGATTCGCAATGACGGAATTGTCATCTATATCCTGACCACTAGCTACCCAGCAGGAGTTGCTTAACACCATCTGAGACGGTTCGCGTGTCATTGACTACAGCCGGCGTCTGCAAGAGACTCAGTTATTTTACTAGAAACATCGGTGTTGGTCCACTACTCAATCCTACCGTGACCGACTACGTTATAGAGCCTCGAAAAGACGCAGGTGAGGTCATCCCTCAACCCAGAAGTCACAACAAAACAAGTCTAGCTCTCTGAGTCCTACGAATTCACTATTATATATATAGAGAGAGAGAGAGAGAGAGATACTGTATCCCCTGAGACTTGTTGTTTTAGCACGTTTAACACACGTTTCTTGTTCCTCAAGGGAGGGGTGTGACGGGGCCATTAGAATCGTGAGCATACAGGCAGGCACTGTTCGTGGGCGTCAATTATAGACGTCGACCATGTGCAACAGGACCAGTTCATTAGTAATAAATAATAGAACTTTAAGCATTTCTATGGGCGTTAGTCATGGACATCTAAATTAAGCTTTTGGTAGGTAAAATATCTTCATCAGCTTCTAAATTGTTCTTTCCAAATTGTTATTGCACCAACACTTAATACTCCACCATCGTAGCATTTAAAACAACCCCCACTGCTCCCCCCCGCGTCAAAACCACCATTGAATCACTGCTAAGCGATATAAGATGTTTCTTGACTTGCTATTTTTAGAGTTGCTGCTCTGTTGCTCTGTATCATTACCGCTTGGGCTGTTTCGTGAGGACCATCTATTAATAAACCCCTTAAAGGTAATGGGGGTCGTCTCTAGATGGAAGAAGAGTGTCACGATGAACACGAGCCCATACTTTACAACCGGCCTTTTCTGTAAAAACGGCTACCTGCTTGCGAGTATCAGAAGAGTTAGATCTCAACACGCTAGCGGCTGAGGCGCCAATCTTAGACTGTCATTGAAGTGGGCGGCAATTCACGAATCAGAAGCAGTGCAGAACGGCATAATACGTCACTATACTCTGGTACAATGCCCCCAGCCATGCTATAATTAAATGCGTCACTCGTGAATCCAACCGTACGTAAATAGAAGAGCGGACCCTCACGACACGCTTGTGTTACACGAACGTAGTAGTGACCGCAACGATCGACTTCAGCTGCGCACACTTGTCACGGTTCGTTTACTTGGCTAGCTGGGCAACTGCTTGGAGGCTTACCGCTTCCTCTCTCTAGAGGCTAGTATACAGAAGTGCCGAGCCCGGGGCCACGGGAGGCCGGTGGGTTTGCTGCCCAACTCTAATTGCGCGGCCCACCACACGAAGGGCACAGGCAAAAAGAAACATCGCCAAGGCGCGGCGACTGCTTAGCAGGGAGTGGCGCATATTACGCGCGGTCATTAAAACATCCCGACTCCCTGCGCCTGCCCGTTCATCCACCCGGCTGAATTAGACTATCGTCGTATAATCCCGCATGTCCGGGCGGACCGTGATTTCTTTTAATCTCCTTCCTGAACCCGGCCTCCACGGCTCTAGTTCTTAACAGGACTGCGCAGGGGCGGATTTCTTCGCGGCAGCCTCTCCCCCATGATATATATCTCCAATCTTGAGGCATAGGACAGGATATGAAATGGGTAGGAACATGAAACGAAAAAGTAAACGCTGATGATAAGAATAGAGCAAATCCGTGCCAAGGCCGCTTGGCATGTTGATAATTCGCCGTGGCGTTGGCATTGGCATTCTTAGTGTCATGGATAGATCCCCGGGTTGATTATAGTATCCGCTTAGATCGCAGATCTGAAAGCTTGGCTGTGATACTATTTCGCCTTGGCTTTTGATGCACGGGGGTTACACTACGTAAGGTTGGCTAGCCTTATAGGGGAACAAAACACAATATATAAACATCGATATCTCGGAAGATCGATATGGCCACAGTTTTTAATTCTAACTCCGGTCCATCGTCCTCTTCATATCGAGATCTTCACCTCTCCGAGTTTCCTTCTATTCGCCCTTAAGGAGACTTCTTCGAGCAACACACGCACGCACGCACACACACACACACACACACACACACACACACACACACACACACGCTCAAATCCGTCACTTCATCGCTAATCCATCGAGTCGTTTAACCATTCATCGTCTTAACCCGAAACCGACGCCGCAACAATGCAATTCCGATCAGTCATCACCCTTATCGCTTTGACAGCCCTGTCGGCACCTCTAGCCACCGCCGCTCCAACAGAGGGTCTAGACGTATCAGAGAGGGCAGCGGAAGCGGGACGACTAGACGTTCGCCAGTTCTACGACGGGCCCTGCTCCAACGAGGAGTGTGGCGTCAACAGGGTCAATTGTCGCTCCACCTCCAAGTGGTGCGTGCCATACCCATCGGTTAGTGAGCCCCAGGGGTGCACTTGCAGCAGCCTATGATGGTGAGAGGAGAAAAGTACGCCTGGGAGAAGGAAAGGGATATGCTTCATAGTGTAGCAAAGAGTCGACAGCAAACATAAGAAGATCGAAAACCCCTATACACCAAAAAAAAAACTAAGAACTTCGGATGGAATGGGAATAGCAAGATATTTCAGGGGGTAGCTGGATTCTGAGGCTCAAGAGAAGAGTAAAGGGGGTCCACAATATCCCGCAGCTTCAGCCCACTTCAACGGATCGGCTATGAGATACGAAATATAACGGTTCGAACCAAGCGTGTACCTTCATTAAGCTTTACATGGATAGTCAATAAGCCCCGGTGCGCTTTCACAGCATTACTCTCCTACCCCATCGCGTGTGACAGTATGCAAACAACAACACCTCGGGTGCCTGCTGTTTACAGTCGGGACCTGAGACATTTTGACAGGTTGTTAACAAGGCTGCATTATTGTCGTCAAAAATAGCACTGCTGAAAGTTAGCTTCTTCAGCCCTGCAGGTTCGACAGCCATTATGTTAGTTTGTTTATCGTAGTTACTATGCTGTGTTTCTTCGTTGGTACTACCAGACTGGCATTATAAGACATTTAGTCACGGCCTACCGAGGTGGGCAGGTGGGTTCTAGTGTCTCAAGCTCGTCATTGTCTTCATATCTGAATTAGCCAATGAGTGTTTGGGGTGTTCAGAATTGGACCCCGAGCTCCGGGGTATCATAAGCAGAGGTGAGGCTTCTGGCAACCCATTCAAGGACATTGTGTAGACATAGATGAGTGCCTTCACTCATAGCCCCTTCATATAATTTCGGTGTAGTATTTGTGTAGCTCCCCGTAGAAGATATTAATAGTACTGAAGAAGCTAACGACATTCTGAAAGGCATTCTAGGCTTTCAATGTATCATGCCAATATCCTTGCCGTAATGTATATTCTCTCCTAATTTTGGTGCTTTTGTGCGACTATTTTTCGGGAACCATGACCATAGTGCATTGCTATTTAGTTGCAATCTATCTCACTTAGATTACTGTACGTTCTCATTACTTTCATTGTCCTCCTGTCCTCATATGTAATCCTCACTTGTTATATTCTCTTGCGCTGTTTATCCAAGTCCACCAACCTGCATTATGAGCTTCGCATCTCGAGCCGCAGACTTCCCCTATCCTGTCTATCTAGGGGTATGGACAAATTGGTCGTATGGCAAGGTCATAGGATCTACCCTCACTCTCACCCAGAACAGCGCGACCCTACTTGTATCCTTCGTTGCATTATACTCTGCGTTCGTCACAAGCCACATCTAAAAAATCGCTTGTTTTAGGATTCACACGTACTATTCAACCCCCAAATCTCGAGACGTCCTTCACCACCAACGTCAAGCGATTCTCCGCAATAATTCTGGAGCGGCTTCCAGTGCTTTCGCACTGATTGAGCTCTGGTGGGCCTGGCGCAGAGTACGGCAGTCGTGCTGGAAACTACTACCCTTACTCGCGTGCTCCTTGATATTAGCGATATTGCTCGGTCTTGCTAGCGGGTTCTCCTCTATGGTTGCTAGCAGCAATGAAGTATTACTATCGGGCACAAACTGTGGAATGTCAACTTATCCTGGGGATGGAGACGTCGATACAGAATTAAAGGTGCTCAATCCCTACGTGGCAGGTATCGCGTCCACATCAGCAATACAAGCCACAAATTGCTACTCAAATGCGTCCGCGATAACACCAGGGTGTGAGTTTCTCACGAAACCACGCCTAAGAAGTTCCGTAGATCGGAATGCGACCTGTCCCTTCGGAGACATGTGCCGCAACCAGCACGGCAATCTTTTATTCGACTCGGGGCTTATAAATAGCCACGAAGACCTAGGGATAAACGCGCCTATGGCCGAAAGGCTTCTTATGCGGATAGTCCACCATTGTGCGCCCCCTTAAGACTGAGGGCCATCGAGTGAATGTCAACGTCTCTCACGATCGGTCTTATACGCAGTACTACTACGGGAGAACTCCTGTCTTCGACTATACGTACGTGGCGTCAAATGATGCTATTTACGAGTCAAAAGCCACAAACCGGACAGGAGCAGCCTCGGATTACAACATCAAGTGAGTAATATTATATCCATATCATATCATGTGTTAGCCATCCCAGTCTCTCACATTCGCATTAGGGTTCTTCCGGCTTTCCAATATAACGGGACTATCGTGGAAGAAGACAGTAATTTTGCACCTATACCTCAGCTGAGCGACACTGGTGGGGATATTTACCTATTCGTCCTTTCAGCAGGCGCTGTGATATGTACAGAGAAGACATTAGACCCCTGGTACCAAGCGACATGTGTGGCAGGCTAGATATATTTCTCCTGATTCAACGGCGAAAACAGAATGATTCTGTGGATGTTTATAGTCAAGACGAGCCGGCATCGACGATAGCCTGCACACGTCTCTTTTAGCGTGTTTGGTCTTGCCTTTATCCTTGTGGCCGGCTTCTGTATTGTAGCTGTGTCCGTATCTATCGAAGTGCTGGCTGGTGTGTTCCAGCGATTGGCCAAGCGCGATCAGTACAGCCGACTCGAGTGGAACACGAATGGTACACTACACAGCTGCAACGCATTGCTTATGAAGAGTTGGGTATTGGGGACTGGGCTGGATGCGACGAGAGGGTCCCGTTCGGCCAGACTCACACTGACCTCCCACCCCTGGACCTCTCAGATGCGAAACATCCTATAATCCAATCACCTCAGAAATCCAATGGCAACGACGGAGTTGATGGGTCTCTTCGGAGTAAGATCAAACTGAAGTGGAGAGAGGCTATGATAAAGTATGCTGACTCTTGACAGCTATGACGGGAAACGCCAATGTACCGGTAATCAACCTCATCAACCATTTCGATGGCCGTAAGGAAGGACTGTTACTGGTGCCTAGAAGTGCAAACACACTATCTCAACACACCCAAATCCCAACGGCCAATATTACCGACGAGGTACAGCCAGAATATGCTATACACGAGAGACCGAACACTCCTTCCATGAAGCCAACTACATTAAACGAAGTGGAGCTCGCTGAAGTTAATATACCGGTGTCCCCAATCTGATATGAACAAGACTGTTGTAAAGAGCATTACCCTTCTTTCACACAAAGTTTCAGCGACCAAGCGAAACCGGGGGTTGATGGAAGGGGGCATTTACTTTCACAATATCAATGTCGCGAGTTCCTGTACCTACAATCTGAACTCGATAGCTGGATTTTGATTTCACGAGAAGTTAACTTGACTGATAGTCGCCGCAATATCAGTTTAAGCATCAAGCCTTGCGTTCAATATGACTACGTATTTTCGATGATAACTTCATTTATATTGCGAGCAGGTTAGTGTTGGCATCTCATGCCTCGTACGTATGTAGTCAGAACCATATATCTCCGAAATGGTCAATTTATGGCCCGAGCTTTGAAAAAGCGATCGATCCTCCGGAGCGGCACTAACTAAACTAAATCGCAGGAGCCCAGCTCCTTCCGTGTGGCTGATGAGATGAACCAATGAACCGGGCTCAATTTTGAGATCGCATGCAAGCAACAGGGGATTCATTACTCTGACAGGACGTCAGAACCTTGTTGATAGGTAAATAGGTAGTTAAGTTATATTAACGCATATACCTGCCTCAATATTCCCAGTTCAACCTGTTCAGTGCTCCCAGGTTTCGTTTGCTTGTTCTAGACCAACTTCATCTCACATGAGCTTGACGATCTTTCTACGTGGTATTGGAAATCACGTACGTACGGTACATACATACATACATACATACATACATACATACATACATACATACATACATACATACATACATACATACATACATACATACATACATACATACATACATACATACATACATACATACATACATACATACATACATACATACATACATACATACATACATACATACATACATACATACATACATACATACATACATAGGCATTCAAATCAAAACAACCAATTAGCCGAAAATTTACTTGGGTTTCCCTTGGGGACGATCGTCAAGATGGTATCACGAACTGGCCATTGCTTAAAGTATCATCCACGTTGTCAGATTATGGAAATGGGCAACTACGTACTTATGTAGTTAATTACATAGTTACTCAAGAGTTTGTCTTCTTCACATGAACACAAGCACGAGCACATTGGCGTTGGGTTGACCTGGCTGTTGGTAGCATTCATCAAACATATAACAATCACAATTAACTAACTAGTTATGGGGCGGAGCATTGCAAATGACAGGACCCCTAAAATATCCCCCCCTTCAAACGTAATTATGGTTGATGTTTCAACGGTGGCGTCTGTCGTGAACGATGTCCGACTTGCAATTATTGATGCGCCGGCCATGTTTGCCGACCACCCACTAAATTAGTGGAGGCCATCTGATACCTAGCACTACCTACTGGAGTCAGGCTCCCTGGCCCCAAAGCTAACCCTTACCCATCGTTGAAAGGAACTCGAATCCATCTCAGTTATCCGTAAAACATAAAATATGTCGGCAGTTCATTTATTGACTCGCTTATTTTTACTTCTACTAAGCAACATTACCTTATTTCGTCTACCAATACAACGTCGTCGGGATTGGCTTACTACGATGAGAGCAACTTGTGGGTATCAAGCTTTCATCGCAGAGATGCGTATCCCTGTTTGATACAGTAATGATTATTGAATTGAGGTTCCGAGTAACCAAACCCCATGCACCACGCGGGAATCCTCAACGGGGAGACTTGGCGCGTTCGTGGATCCCCACCCATCTCAAGACGTAAGGATGTCTCTCCTCGTTATCAACTTATCGGGCCCCCTGAGTCCAGTTGGCCCCTCCCCCTGCAGGGGGGCTATACCGCATTCTGCCCCTAACACAACGCCTGCGCGCGCAGACAGACAATAGTTATTTAGTTTAACTGTTAACCAAACTAACTAATGGGGGCCCGTTGGGTAGTTGGGGGGCTTCTGGAAATTGTGTCAGGCTTAGCGCTTTCCCTATTCGGATTCATCCGAACTTCTTGCTGTCGCCGTTTGGCGAATGGCAAACGAGACGAGGTTTTTGCTAATCTCCTTGTCAAGGGTTCCCCTCCCTGGTTCAACAAACCTGGTCAATGATGATGGATTCAGTTACTTCGTACATAGTTAGCTAACGTCTGTCCTCTTTCTTTTTTTTTCTTCCCCCGCGACGCGTGCATTCGGCTATTTCCATCATGCATCTTCGCTGTCGACCCTCAATATCGGGATGACAAGCCTTTTTCTGTCTTTTCCCATCATCGCGGCTCTTTAACCCGCTTTGCTTGTATTGTTGTTTGTGAATGTGTCCGCTCTCCACGCTCCTTAACCTCTCTTATTAAATCGTATTGTTGTTGTTCTTGAGCTACTTCGTACTTACTACCACTATTTTTCGTTGTTGTAAATTTTTCTTCTCATCAAACGAATTTACGGAGACGTTCAAGGAAAACGCTGCAATTCTGTCTGTCTGTCTGTCTGTCTGTCTGTCCATCCTTACATTTTTTTGACGTTTGACAGCAAAAAACATAACATTGAATTGATTCTCGGGTCGGGGAATCATGCGACTTGAGGTTATAAAATTTCCCGTAGCAGGATCATGTTAGCATCTTAGTTTCCAGGATCTATTGCGATCGACATAGACCGCTTTTAAATACTACTATTCAAACCCCCGCGTTACTATTCCCATCCTAACAGGGATACCTACTTTCTCTTATCTCGTATAGAGATCCAAACTCTCAACTTCATCCATTCACTCTTTACTGAATAGCTTCTAACTCTACCGGCGAGAGAGTTCACGATCGGAGTTCGTGGGAGTCCCGCGTCTTTGAAACCCAGTGGATTGAGACTTTGGTGGTATTTATCTTCAAGATGGTGTCGTTCTTCGGGCTGAGAATTGGCGGTGAGAGGAAGAAGTGAGTACTACTACTACTACGACCAACTCGCTGCCTATCAGACTTCCCATGCTAAGAAATGTCAGGAAACCCGACAAGACGGCAGCGATCGTCGCGCCGCAGAAGTGTCAGACCTTCGATCAGGCTGAGACGCGAGACGAGAAGGCCTCGGGTAAGGATAGCGATGGAGCCAGCGCAGATGCTGCGCGGCCGAGCTCCTCCCGCTCGCATAAAGTGAGGAAGCGACGGCCGACGGATCTGCCTTTCGGCTTCGACGACACGCTGAACGCCATCACTCTTCCCAGCCCGCACAAATTCATCGACTCGAGCTACCCTAGCTTGAGAGGTAGCTCGTCGAACCCGATCCTGGGAGCGGACTGGAAGAACGGGTCAACGCCTAACCTGGGACCGCTGAAACCCGCTGAGCCAGCTGCGCGGTCAAGCACTTCGAGCAAGGGAAAGCCGCGGCTCGATTCCATTAGCACCTCCGTTACCAGAGAAGCGTCGCCCGTCACATCACCCAAATCATCGATATCGGCTACTTCGAAGTCGCCATTGGGCCAGTTCGAACTCACCCTGAACCTGCCTAACGAAGGGACCTCCCTATTTGGAGAAGGCGAGGACGTGTTGAAACCACCGGAGCCTCTACGCATCATCAAGAAATCGCCAACGATGGAGAACCTGACATCGAACCCGCCCGCGGGCAAGCCGCCCTCCCCCCCGCAATCCATCAGGACCGACGAGCTAGACCGGAGCGCGGTTCTAGCGCAGGTGAGCTCCGCGGACGCGGACCGAACGTCGAGCACGACCTCGACATCCCAGCGCATCATATCGGCCGATCTGGACAACGAATTCCGCGAGCTGAGCGAGGAGCTAAACTACGGCCCGAAGTCCATCCCGTCGCCGCCGGCCTCCGTGCGTCATTTCGGGAACGAAGGCATCGACCACGACGACCACGACGACGATGATCCCCTCCTCGATGATTCTCTGCTGTTCGGCGGCCTGGGGGCGCCGATCATCCGGACCGTCGGGGCGAAGCGCGACACGCTCACCTCCACCATCAGCACGCCGCGGAGGGCGAGCATCGAGACGCTGGTGGAGAAGCACGAGGCAGCCGCAGCCGCAGCCGCAACAGCAGCGCCGTCGTCGCCGTCATTATCGATTTTCTCCGGGTCTTCCCCGCCCCCGAAGTCGAGCGCCAGGGCCGCGCGCCCAGCCGCCCTCAACCTGAACCTGGGCCTGCGACCCGCAGCCGCTGACATGAGCGGCCCGCGCAGCGCTCCGTTCCCAGTGAGCCGGCCGCCGTGGACGCCAACGCTAGGCCAGAGCCCGCTCGCGCCGACCTACCGGGCCCCGTCGGCAGCCTCCGGTAGCCGTCTCATCCCTATACGGTTATCGCGGGATAGTATAGATTTCGAGCTGTCGTCGCCACAATCGCCCGAGAGTCCCATGTTGCCGCTCTCCGGACCCCTAGCTAGTCAGATCGGCTCTCCTATTTCTATTGCTGCTGGCGCCGGTTCGGGCTCAACAACAACAGCAACACGCATGACGCCGGCCCGGCGCAACACGGAGCCCGAGAAGGACATGGGTAAGGACATAGATGGGGATGGGGATGAGGACCCCGAGGAGCGGATGCGGAATTTCCGCTTCCCGAATTTCGCGCCTTCGACTTCGATGCCGTCGCCTGCGTTTGAGAAATTCCCCACGCTGGGAGGGTTCCAACAGCGACAATACGAAGACGAGGCAGTCTCTACTACTACTACTACTACTACTACAACTACGATAGTAACAGCAACCCAAGCGCCCTCCTCTTCCTCAACCCCAACGACACCGTCCTCGCCGCCCGCAGAGCCATTCCCGTGCTTCTCGCCCCTGAAGCGCGTAGCCACGGCCCCCAACGACCACCTCTCGAACTGGCCTCTGCCCTCTCCCACCACAACAACAACAACATCATCATCATCATCATCAACGACAAAGAAGGCAATGACGTTCCCGCTACTGCCCTCCCTGGAGGAGCCCCTGGAGCCCCTCGAACCCCCGCGCATGCCCGCCGCGCTCGCCGAGTCCAAGACCTCTCGCGTGCGCTCGTTCAGTCGACCCTGGACGCCGACTAACGAGCCGCTTAAGTTCGAGATTACCAATACTGCTGCGGCTACGACGACGATGAAGAAACCACCGATTAGGTCGCAGACCGTCACGTCGCCACAGTCCTCCGCCACCGCCGTCTCGTCGCCCAGGAGCAGGGGCCAGTCCCCCCGGACGATAGCAGCAGCGGCGCCGCCGCCGAGGTCCCCGCCCGTTGCTACGGTTGTCGATAGGGGGTTGAGGAGCCCGGGGATCGTGGGGGATGATTTTGGAGGTGGATTTATCTAAGGAAGCAAGCAGAGACTAAATCAGTCAGTGCAGTAAGTAGACGGAGAGAAAAGGGGGACCTGGAAGGAACATATTTTTTTTTTTTTTTTTTTTTTGCATGGAGAGAACCCTGGCGTTAGGCTGTTGAATATTCTATTTCGGATACCCCATATTATTTTTTTGTTTTCCCTGGAGCGAATTGGTTCGTCATTCTTTCGCTCTTTTCTTCCTTTGAGGCTTTTGGAGTGGCGCGCGATGCATATCATTGTCTTCTATTTTGTTTGTTTTGGTTTTGTTTTCTATGTAGCCTTTTGCATCTACCAGCATGTTCCTTCGTTTGTTATCGTCGACTTTGGACGTCTTTTTCAGTCGAGTCGAGAGTATTCAAAAATTCATTTGTATATATATGTTATAGTGTCAGGAGATAGTTGAAAGTTAGTCATGTAACAATCAAACTTGTTTATCAACTTAGATGACTAGTCTAGCCTCAGCCGCTCGAAACCACTATAAAAGAGGCAATGGATACACTTGGAGGTAATGCTAAGAGTGCTACTTTGTTTAAACTGATCGATTAATTCTCATATCACAGGCTTATACTAATATAGCATGTAGTTAAGTAGGGCATAATGTCTGCATTCCAATTGGGGAAATTAGATTCCTCCACGGCATAAGGTGTAGGTAGACCAAGCCTTGAAGAGGGTTTAAGGTGAAAAGTACGAAGCTTCGGTAGTGTAGTTCTAGCAATTTATAAAAGAGGGCGAAGGTCCCTTGAGTTGTAGTGCCACAAACATCATTGATAATAAATTAATTATATGTGCAGAGTTAATGGTCATTTTACCGGTCTCAGGAAGCTTGATGTATTGTTAGGAACCTAGGTCGGAAATTCTAGTTACATATGTGCCATTCGGCTACAAACGCCGGAATGGTAACGTCCGACACCGCATTCCTCTGTTTGACCTGGTGGCTCTCAGCCACTACTTTGTTATCCCACCAAATATCCCACATTGTGTAATAATTGTGTTCTAATGTTAAATAAGAAGCAATTATTTAGATCCCGATATTGATTAGCGTGCGTCCGAAGAAGGACCAACATCGACCATATCTCCCTCAATCCCACCAAAACCAGCACATCGATCGTCTCTTAGAGAAACCTGTTCGCCGTCACATTCGCAAGTGCAGGCTGGGTTGACTGTGCCGCTGTAGGAAAAATGGCATTCAGCACTAGTGGAGAACGTGATCAGTACTTCATCTGGAATGGGCTGCAGATACTCGCATAAAACTCACGATAGAATGCAGTCCGAGTTCGGTGCGCGATAGGATTCCTTGGAGGAAACATCGACGAAGTAGTCGTAGTCGTCTCCTATATAGCCGATGTCGTAGACTGGAAGACCGTCCTCGTCGGTACCTATCTCCTCCATGTTGATGGGTATCCCGATGTCGCCGTTCTTTTCTATCTCTGCCCAGATTTCGTCGCTTGTCACGTCAAACTCGCTCGGGCCTGGATCTTCCTCTACCTCTTCCTCTTCCACTGGGATTTTTCTCTTGAACACGCCACTCTCTTCCCAATTCCAGTGGTTATGAAACCACTTGTAGGCGAAGTACCAAGCGTAGTTTTCAGCTTCGCACACAATCGATTAGTTCGGTACTCCTTTATCTGCCTTTGTGAGAGCTTAGGGTAATTACCATTTCGTGCCACAGCGGGGTTCACAGACGGCGTAACACGGCCCATATACTTCCAGGCGAACTTGTCTATAAAAATCCACAGTATTAGTAATTATAACATCGACATTTGTGAGACAGCGGATCGTAGCCATTCTTAGGCAAGGGGCTACTTGAGATATGCCCACAAATGGCAACTCTTGCCCTTATGGCGGGCCAGAGGGGGGAGAAATTAACTCTAAGGATTACTTACGGCTATCACGATCACCATAGACTTTGAATCCATTATCGCTATCTGTGACGTCGTCGACTACAATCCGGTGTTAATCGCATGCAGAGGCGAGAAAGGACAGCAAGACTTACTATACTCTCTGTATCCAAACTTCTTGACGTGCATCCACTCATCTATAACAACAACAATTGGAATCAGCACCCGACATCTAAGGATCCGGTGTTTTGGTTGACAGGAGGCGCCTCTTCGGTGGGATTGTTCGCAGAGGGCAGAAAAGAAAAAAAAAGACAAAAAATGATACTGACGTATGAGTAATTGCTCAAATGTAACGAGATTCATTACTTCTTCTGCGGGTACGGGGGGTTGCTCAAATGTACGCTCGTTGATGTAATAGTTATATCTTGGGTCCTCAAAGAATTTCGGGCAGAAGGTAATAGACCAGAATGCTTAATAAGAGTAGAGTTAGTAAAAGGTCTTCTGCCGATGGGAGTAGAGAGAGTCACATTGTTCATGGTGGCTTGCTTTTGTTGTATAGGCGCTCCTGTTTAAACATGTCAGCAAAGCTACTGAAGAAGTGTGTGTGTGGCTTGTTGTTCGTTTCACTCACGGCCCCCTGTATGTTCCCACCTCGTCCGGATCCCTCACACATTTTGATGTGCGCTGTAGGGGCGTGTCGTCATAACGGTATTCCACCTTATCTAAATCTCTATATTTCCCGTTCTTACCCAGTTTCCCCTCGCGTGGGAAGTGCCTGACCTGGTACATATTATCTGGCATATTGTTAGAAGGGGTTCGAAGGTGAATGAAGAAGTACTGATGATTTACTGTCGATGTCTGCATAAGCATTGCGATTATCCGTGTTGGATCCCTATTTCTGAATTAACCAAGGCTTTGAGTATGGAACATAATACCGGTATCTATGACTTACAAACCAGCCACTGGTTGGGTGATAATTGTCAACAAAATATCGATGAAATGCTGGGTTGTTCCGTGTTCGAGCAAAGTCGTAATTAACGACTTCGAAGGCCATTCGGGTTGCCTCGGCAAGGAGCTCGGTGCGTACGCTTCCGCACGTTTCGTATGCACGTTTCCAATTAATACCAGGCCAAGATTCCTCAAGCATGTCTTGCCGCTTTACAATATCATCTTGCTGCTTTAAAGGGGACGTGACTACCGAAGCCACAAGAAGGCTGAATAAAAATAGCCTAGCCATAATGATAATGTGACTCGCCATGGAAGAGAAGAGAATAGGAAAACAGAGGAAGAGGTAAACTCGCCGAGCTACTTATAATTCAAATGCTGCAAATAGGCCATCAGATGAATTACTTCCAACCTGGTGCTGACACCGACTTGGGCCCTTGCAAACACCTGTGCCTCGTGGGGTCTCGTTTAGGGTATCCCAATCTCTAAAAATAACCATGACCAACCGTATGGCTACATCTCATGACAAGGTGCTCAAGCCGGTTGTTGATGTTTGCCAGAAATTTGGGCAAGCTGCTGCCAAATAAAATGATACACTTTAATATCATGATTCGAATAATTGCTGGTTATCCAACAACAAGGCGAAATTATTTAGGGATACATAATTATTGTTTTGATTATTCAAATTTTAATTACAATATATAAACCATATAATTTTCGTGAGATTTAACAACTGGCTATGGTATTTCAAAACCTCAGCATCCACTTGTTTGAGTGCTTGCAACTTGGACAAGTGAAAGCTCGATGACACCAACAGAGTTCCTACTTCCTTGAGCCTTCCTTCAGCCAAGGCGAGAGACTTCTTTCACAGATGATCTTCCAAACGGTTGCCTCCGGCTGGAAGATCAGCGAATAATCAGCAAACTTGGAACTAACAACTTATAAGCTACTGTTATCTATCCACTAAACAAAAGTTCATCGCATGGACAGGCGACTCTACACGAGCGTATAAACAAAGGTTCATCGTTCATCGCATGAATAAGCAACGTTACACGAACATATAAACAAAAGTTTATTGCATGGACAGACGACGCTACACGAGCGTATAAATTTGACGTTCTAGCTTTTGGCAGGCGTTGTTGTTGCTTAAAATAGTATCCCCCTGAGAATCCTGGTGTCTATATACGAGTGGTTGTTACTAGACGAAAGTAGCTTTACTCTTACGCTTGGCGTTGGACGGAGTACCTATGTTGGTGATTACTTACCAACCTACATTATCTTGGCGGCACACAAAGTTATCGTTTGAAAGCCACTCTCTCTCTCTCTCTCTTTTGAACATCGCTGTCCTGCCATTGCGAATTACACCTCCCCACCATCTCACGTTAGCACATCATATTATCGTGGAACAGATTCAATATGTCACCACTATGGAAGCTTTCGTTTATCTACTTATTGATTTTGTCTGTGCAAGCGAGCCTCAAACTTGGGCCTAACTGTAAGCTCTGTATCATTTCTGGTCATTTGGAAACGTATTTTTAACCACCACTTGAAGCTGTGGCCGTCGAATTGGGACCTGGCTACATGTGAGTGCCTCCGGAAATCCGTAACATCGGAATGGTTGATATTGACAAAACATAACGTCTAGAACTGCCGTATCTATTCCGAAACATGACAATCCAGCCGTCGTTGCAAGTGTCGCAGGGGACGAAACGTACCGTGAATTGATGGACGATTCAATCATCCACGAAGGCGCCAAGGTGTAAGCTACTTAATGCCTATTTACTCTCAACGAAACGAGCTAATGTTGTGTTGTCGCAGTCAAAAATTTGGAGAATGGTACTTACGCGTCGGAGATAACCTAGAACCAACGACGCCCAATCTACAGGATGAACAATCTGCGCGGAACGTACTATCGACAGCTCTAGAAACCATCTCTGATCAAATCAGACCGAAATTGCCACAATTTGACATTGCTTGGGTAATCGTGCCACATCACTTCAACGAGACCCTCACTCAACTCGTCCGCGATGTCGTTTCGGAGCACGATTGGGATCCCTGGGGCGTCCGATACAACTATCATGTTATTCGCTTTGCATACAATTTGACCTCCTGCGAAGGGTACGGCTTAACTTCGTCAACTTGCGATATGGACGAAGGGCCGCATCTCCTCCTGTTCCTCAACTTCAACGAGCTGTATCTCGAGTTTGTGGTCGTTGACACCCAGGAACTCGCTATCGTATTCGACGGGAAGGATAGACAAAGGCATCTCGGCTTCAGAAACCTGGCCAGCCCCGGCGAGGTTCGTCATCCCCTCCCATAACGCGCAGACGTTTGGCTACCTATTAACGTTGTCGACCTTAGGACGTGGACCAGTACTGGGAAGATATAAGTGCCTCTCTTCAAACATTCACCGACCGAATGCTCATCACGGGCGAGAATCCACGTTACGCGAAATATCTTCGTGCGATTGTGTTTGTTGGAGACGCACCGTCACACGCTTTCCAACGCTTGCACGATATCATATCGGATATTTTCCCAAACGCAGAAGACTTGGTCCGTTCATCGATCGAGCCACGCCACTTGGGCGCCGTCGGAGCTGCACGGTGGGCAACCTTTGTCGAGCGGCTGTGGGAGATCGAAGGAGACATACCCGCCCATGATGAGTTGTGAGGGCTTGGAAATTGAACGGAAACATGCCGTGTTACGAATCAAGCAAAACATTATTATATACATGATACGCCGGGTTTTTTGCTTATGTATTCTTCTTTCGGATATTGGGTGGGATAGCAAAGTGGTGGCTCAGGTCAAACGAAGATCTACGTCGCCATTCGGCGTTTGTAGCCGGAATGGCACCCATATAGCTAGATTCCCGACCTAGATATTCCTGACAATACACAAGCTTCCTGAGACCGGTAAAATGACCCCTAACTCTTCACATCTTCATATCAACCCAGTACCTTTCCTAGCACCCATTAAAAGGTCAACTCTTCTCGTGCTCAAACGAGCGTAATCTGGTCCAGTTCACTTTCATCTTCTGGCCATAGTTCACCCTTCATAACTCCATGTATAGATGCAGGTGCAACAATCCGGAAGGCGTCTCCTTTTGGTCGTAGGATGAAGGGCCAATCCGATCCCGCCAGTAAGTAGACCTGGTCGCCCTCCTGACAAGTATGGTATGCCATCCCCATATAGCCGTTATCGAGGAAGAAAAATGCATAATTGGCGGCCTTGTTGATGTGTGTCTGTACACCATATGTTATTCGTAACATAGTTCTCGTAAACTGCCAATTTCTGGAACATATGAATTCAACTATATCAGTCATGTTAGTCCCGCCTTTGTTGAATTCAGCATCGAGTAACTCTTTAGAAACCCAACTACAGTCCGGGTATAACATCGCATCAAACCAGAGTATAAAATCTTCCGAAAAATTGGAAGTTATGCTTATAGGGGTAAAGGTCATGTATGCGGCGTAGCGGGGATCTTCGCCTGTTGGGTAACTGGGCAATGCTGCCACTTCCCGACACCAGTGTTGGCATACATAGTTAAAGTTCCTGAATTTTCCGAAATACGTAAATTTTTGTGAGTCCATAGGTAAAGCAGCTCTTCTAGACGTCAGTCTCCCTAGATGTTTCGCTCGAACAACCAAAAAGCCGGGGCTAGATGAGTCTACAAACGTGTGCCGCGAACTTCCACTGGCAGAATAGGAGTTCCATCTATCAATGCCACCAAACATTCCCGTCATCTCTGTCTCGAAAGGGGTTTTCACAATATGTGTTTGCCAATCTGGCACCCACGACGGAAAAGTATCAGTATCGGGAGAAGGAAGCATGGCCATCAAAATATGAAGCTTTCTTCTGTCGCGTATGTATGATGTGGATACATCTTCGAAGACCTGGGCGATTGATTTACCATAATCGGGTGGAGGTATGTGAATACCACTTGCGCGTATAATGGAATAAATGGCGTAAATTTTATCATGTGGCAAGCTTGATTCAAATGAACTAATCGAATTAATAAGGCTGAAATCTGTCTTCTTCGCAATATAGCTTAGGTCATCCCAAGACCGAGCCTGAGGTATATGATCGGGATCAAGGGAGAGATCATATTCCCTGATAAGGTCGAATACGCTTATCCGAACATTTAGGAGTGCCCGATGTGAGTCTTTATTATACCTGTAATAAGCTTCTCTATCCAATTGAGCGAAACCTTCCCAGCTCAGGGAGGAATTTCCACACATCAAAGTGCATCTGCGCGAGGCAGCAAATTCCTGGATTGTCCATGCCCTGGAAAACCAAGGTTGACTTAGAAGCCTCTTTGTAGTTTCATCCACTATATGAAGTTAGAAGTTCAATTTTCTTAAAATAATGATGGTGTGGGATAGTGTGAGGTTTCCTAATTCGATGAACGGCAGGCGTGCTTACTTTTATTCATGAGGCCTACCAGTAGTCGGTGTCTTAGCTTCCATTGGATCCTTAGCAGTACGTGGGTTATTACACGTGAAAGGCGAAATAATCGAATTATCGGTTTATCAGCAATTCCTAGCCAGACTATCACGCAAGATGCCTTATGATAGATATGGCCCATATACTTAATCTGCTCATTCCGTTCCAGCGTCCCGGTATCGCTCTGGTCAATGCAGATTGCATCTATCCAGAGCGTCCGAGTGCGATACGAGGATCGTAGCTGGAGTAATGCATCGCGGCAGTTTGGAGTGACAAGCATCTCTTGGCCATTACAGGAAATGGGACATGTGCCGACCCGTTCTCCCCAGACATAGGATATAGCCTTGTACGGCTCATGAGGGTCGCCAAGTGCAATCTCCCGGGTTTTGCACTCCAAGGGAGCATTGCGCTTACGGGATGGTAGTAGGTCTAGCACGCGGATTCCTCGGTGGAGTGTGAGGGGTGTGTGCTGGAAGCCTTGCGCCATTATTAAATGATGTTACATGGACTTGGGTCAGGCTAGATATATATGGATAAAGTGAGTAATGCTACTCAAGTGCATTCAGTCGTCGATGATGAAACCAAGATAGGTAAGGACAATGATATCGCTAGCTGACTATAACTGAGGACGGCGGGAAAGAAATTGAAGGAGGGAGAAGGAAAGAAGGAGGGGATGAGCTGGTCTTTAGGCGCTTAGGCAAGCAATTAATGAGGCCCTTTCACATTCAACCTTGGGGGAGGACAGACGCTGGTGGCTGAATGCCTGCATCATCAATGGACCAATAAGGCCATGCTCGACGCAGGACATCATCCAAGCCTGTGACATTTGAAAGTGGCTGTGTAGAGAGTGTCCTGTATATATACCCTCACAGCCCTCGCTGACCTGCGCGTGGGGTAGTGACGATGCAACATGAAGCAACCTATCGTGCATTATGCACATTCCCCTCAGTACCTATTTCTATGCAGGCTCGGCATTCTTATGTATTTGATCTCATTATTGGTAGAATAGCTTACAGCGTTTGATGAATTTAGTTAGGTACGTATTTTGTCGCTCTCTGTGGTGTGCCCAATCTATTGTTGCGCCATACTCAAAGCCTGTGTTGGATCGACGCCAGCATGAACAGCTCCCAACCCTCCAGTAGAGCACACTGGTCGCATATAAGAGCACCTATTTGGGATTTGAATAGTAATAAACATACTTGTTTCTCATTATTCAGGTATTATTCAAAATCTTATTCAGGAGTGTCATACATAAGTAGGTAGGCTTCGCAGACGTAATGGCTCTAAAAAATATGGAGCTCAATCAGCCTGCCAGACAAACACCAATCTCCCTCCCACCATCCAGAATCCCCAAACAAAACTCCCTTCAAACGTTGTTCTCCACAGCCAAGCCCTGCTTCTTAACCAGGTTCAGGGCCTTGCGCTTGGCGGTGCCGACGCCGGCAATGCCGTGCTCCTGATTCTCGCCGAGCCAGGGCTTCTCGGACTCGCCGAGCATGCTCCCGGCGAGGAAGTAGACGACGAGCCCGAGGATGATGCAGACGAAGGCGACGGGGTACAGGTAGTGGATGACGTAGCCGAAGACCTGGATGCCGATGATGGTGCCCCAGAAGTTGCCCGTGAGCAGCGAGATGTTGAAGAAGGCGGCCGACGCGATGCGCAGCAGGAAGGGCACGATGGAGTAGAAGAGGAACAGCGCGACGGTGAACCCGGCGAAGTACCCGCCCACCTCCCCGTTCCACGTCGCCTGCTGGAAGCTCTCCCGGTCGAAGATCGCCGCCTGCACCCCGTTGATGAGCATCCCGAACAGCCCCAGGAACGAGAGCACCTCGTACATGGGCCGCTTGCTGACGAGCCACTCCTCGAACGTGTTGGTCAGGCCGTAGCAGGTGGCGCCGAGGAGGGCGAACAGGTCGCCCTTCAGCATGTTCTCGGCGTCGTAGTCGTTGATGCCCTGGAGGTAGTCACTGGCGAGCAAGATACCCATACCACCGCAGGCGATCAAGATTCCCAAAACCTGAAACAGCTTGTACCGCACGCGCAGCAGCAAGAAGGATAGGACGACAACTACCACGATAGCCCAGAAGTTGATGAGCTGCGCAGAAAGCTGATTCGTGTAGCGGTAGGCCAACACGGTGAAGTAGTTGCCCTCGACATCGATGAAGCTAAGAATGAAGTACTTCCAGCCATCGCGCCACAGGATGCCGAACCACTTCCTGGGTCCATACGTGTACAGGGTGTACGAGAGGTAAAAGATCGACAACAGAACGTAGTTGAAGACAGACTGGAAGGCCGGGATGGAGGTCCCATAATTAGCGAGCAAGCTCGAGAACGTATTCGTCGCAGTCTGGCACAGCGCAAGGACCTGGCCGACGAGGAGGGCGATCCAGAATTCCCTGGTTGTGAAGTACGAATACCAGTGCGTCTTCTGGGCCTGGATCTGATGAAGTCCCTGCCCAACTGCTTCGTTAGTCGCGACATCGTGGGGGCCAGCATAATCGTTGCTGTTGCTGCCGCCGGTGATTTGAACATCCACGGATGGGACGACGACGCCGGGCGTCTTTCTGTAGTCGTCCATCTCGAATTGCTGAAGTGCGCTATACCCCTCTTCTTGTCGATCCTTTTAGAACTGGTCGTTCAATGTCTGAAAAGTCGATGCGATAATAGAAGAGTCAAAATATCTCATTCAACCCTTTGTTGATATCGTCGCAATGTGCTCAGTATCACAATATCAATGTCGATACCCGGTCGCGATGATAAGTATGCAATATAGCACAGATTATAGGTAATACAAAGTCTTTCTGTCACCTACGCAAGCGCAAAGACTCGGAAGTCGCCTGCCGTGGAAATTACCGATGTTGGTAAAAGAGCATCTGAGGTATTAAGAATATTGATTGAGGTTGAGCGACCATAGCACCCTCTCTAGCGAAAAGGAGGAGGAATCAAAAACTCTATGCTAAAAGTTCGCGCAACCGCAAAATTCAATGCGACGAGGTGAGCTTTAAACCCTCTCCTCTCCTACAGCCCGGGCGGGATAGCAAGTAAAAAAAGAGAAAAAAAAAGCTTTTAGCTGCCAAGAGCCTAGATCGACCGTAGTCCGAAGCTTCGGGGGGGCTAATCTCAAGGCCAGTGAACCCCCACAAGGGCCCTTATAGAATACGCTATGACCACTATGGCATTGCGGAGGTGGCCGTTCAACCGCAACGCCTGCCTTTAGTGGTATTTCCAGCGTCTCCAGCGCGCAACTGGATCCCCGAATAGGTAAGTATGTGACGAGGCATTGGGCCGGCCGTGACAGGCCGTAGTCTAGCTCCCGATCTTTGGTTACCTGAAGTTATCGGGCTTGCAATACCTACATGTAGCTTGCTTTCCTTCATTGGCCCCGACGGGGAGTTAGCACGGGTCTTACAACACCCTCATGTCCATCGGCGTGGGTTTGAGTCGCACCAACTTGAGTATCCATCTGTCAAGTCTTTTACATACATACACACTTACCTAGATCTCGATACACCAGATTCAAGTGCCACAGAACACAATCACATAGGAAGAAGTGCCTGCGCTTAGAAAGGTCTATGATTGGACTATGAAAAAAACAATTGTTCAACAGCATCAGGTGAGAGATCAATACTTGGCACAACTGCAACTGTCAATTCTCACGAAATATCCAATATTGTGTGATATGTACGATAGTAGATACTTCGCATATTCGCACTACACCCAGATTTTTCCTACCATGCGTGTACTAAACTTGTTACAATTACTCGGTGCCACCGATTGTTTGGCACCATCTCGGGCGCTAATCTAGCTGTGCCCTAAGTATTCATAGCTCAACTCATCATCAACTAATTTTTTTCTTCAACCACGACTCATGCGAACTTGTAGATTCATGTCGAGAAATGAATGGCATAGGGATATTTCGCGTCAACATAGGCCTATTACCTACTATCTACTACTCTTAACCAGGTCTGCTCAGTGTGCTCTATATATGACCGCCCTATAAGTAATTATCGCAGCATAATATCTCCTATCTGCTTGGCCTTAACAGCCGTGTTTTACAATCTATAATGTGATCAAAAACTTGAGGGGTTGAAGTAAACACGACATGTAGGTGTAAGTAACCACGGTCTACAGCACCTTATAGACAAGGGGATGTATCATCTCGGCTGTAGTCTCACCGAGAGATATCATCACATATTTATAGCTGAGGTCGTCTTGAGGCTAATGTCCCATTGGCCTGTCTTGACAGGACATCTAGGCGTAGGGGTCTATCTTGAGACATCACTCATAATCAGCTCAGAAAAAACGTGCCGGCTCAGGCATTATCTCGGGAAAGTTAACACCAAAAACGTCATTGCCTAATACAATGCGGACCAGTATTTTATGTTTTTAGCTATTGTTGAACGAGAGCTCGGTAGACAGATAGTTTTATGGTGATACGGTAACGAACGTGGGATATGTTTATAATTAACTTCTTCTATGAGCCGAAGGTAATTGTTTTCAACCCTACATCATTCTCGGCAGTTAATTTGCTGAGTGATACTCCCTGTTACGAGAATGAAGCGATTGGATATGTCATATTCCTATATATAATAAATTAGCCGTGCCAATTGACATAAACGACATCTGGTATCAAGTTGATGCCAAAAAGGGCTCCTATTGACACTAGCTTTCAGTCTTTAAGCTTGAGGCTCTTGTGCCCATTAATCCTAAGTCCCGTACAACAACCATCGATCTATGTCCACGTTGAGCCGGAAGGCTAGAGCACTATCGGAACGGCAGGCGGTGGATATTTGGACACCCGATCAAGGACCCCGGGCACCTCTACTTTTATGGGGTTTCCTAACCAAGGCCATCCGTGAAATCGGCTACATGGGTGGTAGCAAATACGTACATGTGTGGCGTACGGGAGTAGATCCTGGAAGACTGCCATTGACTACGGGGCCGACGGTATATCTTGGTACGTAGGTAAAAGGTTGGCAAGATAACCGGCACTGTCGCTGTCCGGTGCACCTTGGTGGGCCATGCGGGAAGCACGCGCCCGGTGGCCACAGGCACGAGTCTCGGGCCGAGGAAGTGAGACGGCGCACCATCGTGGTTGAAGCCTGTAGTATATGACTGTTTTAGCGTACGAGGTGTAGTGTCATGATATGGGTATGCTGCACGACGACTATGATCGGATGAGAATTGACCAAGCGCTGAGCTGTATGGTGCCTATGTTATTCCTTTTATCGGAGGGTCTTGGGACATAGGGAGGGGTGGGATGTGAGTGGCATATACGACAATGTTTGGTGCTCATGAGTGCTAAAACTTTTCGCAACACTTACAATATGAACTCTTAGACTTTTCGTAGAGATATGATAGTCAAGTGAGATCTTGAGTGAGCCCACATCAGCGGAGTATCGCCAAAAACTAGATACCTTGCTCCGATATCCTTATTTTAGTGAATTTAATATAGCCATGAAGTCCAATCCAACGTAGTGATGTCCAGTGGACAGGCAACATATAAGGGCGTCTAGATCGTATTTCGTATACTCATTCCTTCATTCCACCAAACAGAAGAGCGGGCAGAGTAGCAAGCTCTCGGGGAAACTAGCAGCCAGCTGAAGCTAGAAGTTAAGCAAACTAGGAAGCACGCATTCCATATCAAGCTTAGACCTCAGTTTAATTGGTCTTACAATGCATCTTCGTTCAGCCCTAGAGCCCAACGTCAACACGCTTTATTCACATCACGACATGGGGAATTACGTTCTACGATGGGTTTCCAACAGTTATCGCTTGGATGCTGGTGTCAGCCATTTCAATGGCTTGGCTTAGCTCATCTGTTCGTCCCACAATATCGGTGCCACAGAAAGCTGATAAGGCTAGACATTGATGTGCTAACCAGGGGGGGTTCCAGGGCTGTAGTTTATGTAAGCCTAGTCTCGGTGCCATTTTCCCGCAAAGCTGACGAATGAGGGGCCTTGATTTCCCATCTCGCTGCTCACTCAGCAACCTTTGGGTGGAAACTCCTGTGGGCCCTGATTATAAAGATACTATGTAGCTAGATGCTTACGGGGGAACAAGGGGGGGATTGCTTCAACGACACGATATCACCCACTAATGGGGACTATAGATGAGGAATCATATTTACCCGATCTTGCGAGGGTTTGCTAACTAAGCATGATGGATATCATGTAATTATTCAATATGCTCGTTTGTTTGGAAATTACATAAAGAGCTCGTCAGCTCACCCTTTAGAGATGTTGTTTCCCAGGACTCATCAGCAGCGATAGCAGTAGTAACTTGTTCTATCAGTACTCAGTCAACATGTACAAGTTTATCGTGGCACTCAGTTTGGCCTTTGGCGCCCTTGCCAGGCCATATCCTACATTGCCAGTATGCGAGGAAGTTCAAATTCCTGTCTCGGTATCGGTACCGCGCTTTATCATCAATGGTAAGTGAATATCAACTTATTACCAGGGTCTCAATGATTCTCTCTTCCCGCAAGTTCTAAAAGCTAACACTTTGACAGTATGCTTCTCCCCTTCCTCTCTGAGCAGTGATGCTACAGTCTAAATTAAGTTGAGGCAAGACACTGACATATCTGGGCAGGCGACAGTAAACGATGACTGGGATGCCGCATCGCTCACGTTTAACCTCACACGCCGCGATTCTGGGTTCCCCGACGCCCCACTCCCAATCGCTGGAACGACGTCTGGGCCCGTAAACAGCACCTATATGATAGGAGCCACTCTATGCGGGACCGGGGGTCCAACCCTCGTCCTAACACACGGTATCATCGAGTCTAAACTGTACGCTATTACCCAGGCCATCACTCGTTTTTTTCCCCCAAGAGTCCCCTAACCATCCTCATAGATACTGGCGTCCCACCTTCGAAGGTGCGGAGAAGTACAGCTTCGTCGACGCAGCAGTAAGCGCCGGGTACTCGGTCCTAAGCTACGACCGTATCGGTGTAGGCTCATCTTCCAAGTACGTAGAGAACCCCGCCGCTTTGAACACACACTGCAAATCCAAGTCAGCCTAATTGACTAACAACCTACGCAGAATCGACGCCCTCAACGACGCGCAATTCCAAGTCGAGACAGCGGTCCTCGACTCGCTAATCGACTACGCGCGGCACGCGCGCAACGCAAGCAAGATCGCGCTCGTGGGCCACAGCTACGGGGCGTACATCTCAGCGCAGACGGCGGGATCGCCAGCCTCCGCATCCGCAGTAGACGCGGTGGTGCTGACGGGCTTCAGCGGCAACTTCTCGTACTTCGGGCCGTTCGTGGCGGGGTCGGGGTTCCGCGTGGCGCGGCTCCAGGACCCCGCGCGGTGGGGCTCCCTCGACCCGGGGTACCTGGCGTCCTCGGACCTCTACGCCGAGACGTACGCGTACTTCGCGGCCGGCTACTTCGAGCGCCGCGTCGCCGAGTGGGCCCACGCCGTGGGCAGCGAGCCGTTCGCCGTCGGCGAGCTGCCGTCCCTGCTGGGCACCACGGTGCACTTCGAGCGCGTCGAGGCCCCCGTGCTGGTGCTGCAGGGCCAGTTCGACGTCTCGGCCTGCGGGGGCAACTGCGTGGGTGTCTTGGACGCCACGAGGGATCTGTTCTCGGGCGCTCGGGCTGTCGAGATCGTGGATGACCTTCCCGCTGGGTGAGTTTCTATATATGTTTTCCTTTTATTCTCTTATTTTTGTTCTCAAGACGGATGATATCAAGGAAACATGGTTCTAACCTTCTTGTTACAGACATGACCTCAACTTGCACGAGGTCGCTCCGCAGGCTTTTGAGATGGTTTTCGATTTCCTGAAGGCGCAGGGAGTATAGAACGGAAGGGTTGTATAGAAGCATACCGGATATAAAGCTAGAGAAAACCGGCTCTAAAAATTATTTAGGTGTTCAATTTCTAGATAAAAGTGTTTCCTTTTTTTTATTAACTTATTAACGAACTCCAAGCTTTGGGTTCAGTTTTGTATTAATCTAAATAATGCAACTTTTCACTTCTACCTTGTTCTTGCACCTATCGGAGTTTACTTGTCCAAGTTGCAATTATGTATCTAATGTCTTCGCTAGGAAGGTCTTCAGGTATAACAAAATAAGCAGGACATATAGTGCCTTGTCCTTTAGGTTTTGCCGGTGAGTTTCGAAACTCTCGTTCAAAGTAAATATGCTACCACTATCCAGATGCCTTCACTACAAGGAAACCTCCAAAATATAGAAGATGTGGTGTGCAAGAAGAGGCAAACAGAATGTTAGTAAACTGGTTAAGGCTATTTGCGGGAACGTTACTATTTACGTAGTTTCGTGACTTAGTAATGCTAGACATTGGATAATACTAGTGTGCCTACTTACCAAACTATAGGGCTGCACAACTACTATCCCAACCTATCTTGGCCGCAAGGTAGTTAGAACTATTAGGGAGTTAAAGGGAGCAGGTAGTTTCTCTTTGAACTAACATCAGTGTCGGAATGGTTGAGGAGTTACCATACGAACCCCCTTCATATAAGGCTTCAGAACATAGAACCTACAGCAAGGACTACGCTCCTCTCGTGCTTTCCGTGCTTTCCCTCTCGCAGCAGCGGCGTTTTCAACTTCTAGGAAGGAAGTTCCACTGCTTGCAAACTGTGTCCTCACTAGCACATCCTAGGCATTCTCAGGTTAGGGTATAATCAGAGAACCGTACCACGGCAACGACGCTCTTCGGAGTCCAGGTGATCCTCTGCTATCCTGTCTTTTCGATATCTTGCCCTTATTACTTTTCATTCTTAGACCACATCAACCAACCCCTTTGAAATGGGCGAGGAACACAAGGGCGTATATGAGAGGAGAAAGGGGAGCCGACGGGACACCGCATAGTTACAGCTCGTGTTTGTATAATATCCCTCCGTTGAGGAGCAAGGTTACGATGTGTTTGTTTAAATGGGACAGGTCCAGGATGGAAATACCGGCGGCGACAGCATTCAACAGTTTCAGGTATTGATCTTAATGAAAGCTTGAAGTTACGATTGAACATAATTTTTACTCGATCCTTTCGTTTCACGGCGGCAAGGCCGGCTGTATCTATCATCATGGCTGACGGTGCAATTACCTTTATTATTCTATCGATCATTACGGACAGTAAACCATCTGTGTTGGCCTAAGGCGGAGTGAGTAACCGGACGAAGACCTGAAAAGGGGATTGATGGAATATCAGGGAGAATCATGATGTCTAGAAGGCAGCGAAAGGGAGAGATCAAGTAAGTAGTCGATTTTACAGTGGCATTAAAAGTACTATCTATAAAACGTGCGGTTTGCCTTTTATCTCGTTTGTTGGAACAAGCAACCTACTCTTCGATATGTGTGACCTACATGCCTGAGAACTGGGATAACACGATTGTTTACAATATACCACATATATCCTATAAGCATTATAAATAACATATGACATTAAGATATACCTAATAGTCAAATCTTAAGAGCAACATCAAATTATCAACACTTGGTTTGTTGGACAGTACAATACAACACGTGAATGCAACACTTTTTACTTACTAATCATTACGCTGGTATGTACGTTGATACGCTGGGCCGACATCAAGCAAAGCAGCTCGAACCCATCTTCTGCCGAAGAAACCGTACGTAGGTAGTATACTTAACTACATTATGTAGGTAGACATTCAGCCAAGAATCGCATGCAGGCGAAAATCGTCTATGTCATCGCTGCAGCATGAGCACCCTGGTTGGCACCCAAAGCAACGAAAGACAGGCATAAGGCAACAAAGAAGAAGAAAAAAAAGGGCCGGATCGGGGCCCCACCCAGTCTAATCCTTTCGAACGCGGGGTCACTCACTCGTACGTAGCCACACCACACCACACTACACTATACTACACCAAATCCATGGAAGGATAGATTGATTGATGGATGAATGGATGGGTGGATGGATGGAGTGTAGCGGTGACCAGTAGGTAGCAACCAGCGGAGCCATAACGAACGACGACGCAAGCTTTACGACGATGGTGGTGGTGGCGATAGCAGTGATGGTGGTGGTAGTGGTAGAAAAAGTAGTACTGGTTGTGGGGATAAGGGGGGGGACCGCCACTCCTCTCCTGCTTGCTGGTAATGGAATTGTTCTAGCAATTCTGCAAGGAGGGCGGGATGTGAGTGGTCGGACGGGTACAAGCGCTTACAAGTTACTGGACCCCTCTTCACCTCATCTGCCTATGCTTTCCCTCCGCTCCCCTCCCCCTCATCACACCCCTTCGTGCATGATGCGAGCAGCACATCCATCTGCATGGTAATACATACATACATACCTAAGTACCCAGCTGCCTATATATTCCCATATGCAGACCTATGCAAACTAAGCTGCGGCTACAAAACAATAGACCAAGCTCTAACTATGTATAGGTAGGTCGTGGCACGTTTTTTTCCCTCCCGACTGCAGCAATAGCAGCAGACGCAGTCTGGAAGGCAAAGAAAAGAAAGGGGGATAAAGGGAGATGACACTTGCCACACCTTGAACCGGTCGGTGGCACCAGGGAGAAGTTCGTTCTGGTGTTCCGGTGCCACCGGGGAACAAAAAAAGACGTAGGAAAAAAAATAAAAAAGTTTGGTAATGTCACTGTGTTCGCCCGTAGCTTGGAAGACCTCGACTATTAACTTGGAAAAAATTTGTCACTCTGGACATAGGTACGCCATACATAACTGGGAGATGACCGATTCGAGGGTAAGGTAGCATTTCGTCCCGGCTCCCGAGATGACAGGCAAGCAGCAAACGTCCAATTGTACTCCTTCCTGTCTGGAGTTGGGGATGTGTGTGTGTGTGTGTGTGAACACCCATCGGCTTGCTGTCTGTGTGGCCACTGGGCGAGCTAGCCGACCCGGGCGTACGAAATGAACGTTCCGGGGGAATACGGACGGCAGGGTTCTAGCTCTGGAGAAAAGAAGAAGAAAAATAGAGAACCTCCGGTCGGTCTTGACGTATGCCTACCTTGAGAAGACAGGTTTCAAAAGGGATATACATATAAATAAGATTGTAGAAGGACAGCAGCGCCAATCATCACACGGGAAATAGCGGCCGGTAGGTAAAGCTTTTGAAGACGCAACACAGCTAACACTCGAATTTGGTTTGTTTTCTTATGAAAGGGATTATCGTGACTCAATAATAGTCGGTGGTGGATCTTTATTGGCCGAGTGTCCATCAAGGGAACAACCATGGATCACCGTACGGCCGTGAAGAAATAAAGATTCGAGGCCGACAAAAAGAGTCGTCGATGACGACAACCAATATAATTTAGCCCTGAGCTCGGAGCTTCTCGGACCATGCGAGGCGCTGCCGTATTTTTGGTACCTACAGATGCCACAGTCGCAGGGTGACAGAGCGCCGGTAATCGAGTGCGTCGTGTAAACTACGGTAGGTCAAATAATCGGGGATTTTTCCCTCTCTCTTTTTGGGTTGAGGCTCCCCTCCACCCTCGTCTTCGAACGGCAGTATTGCGGGGATCCCCTTTCTCTCTCTTGTCGTCCTCTTGAGATGGAGACCGTGATAGGGAGGTAGTTATAATTGACTTGCAGGTCTGAACTCACTCAAACGATGCAAACCATGTAATTAGATACTCCGCTCAGGATCTCGGGAGATGTAAAATCGCGGCGGCCAATCAGGTGCTCGGAGCGCCATTTCTTACTTCTTTTCCCTTCTTACATACGGGTCAGCATTGCATACATAGCATACATTACATGATGGAGTGGAGTCGGAGTAGACTGATTTGAAAGCCATTTCGATCAATGTGGTAAAAGGTGCGGGGGATCGGGGTGCGTTAGGGAAAGGAGTAGGTTACCGGTTTGGGAAGCTCATGATGAAATAGGTTGGATTGGACGGCCAGTCAAGTGAACCTTAGCACTGGCAGCAATATCGACCAGTATAAAAAATGGTACTGTAGATACATAGGATGTAGTTATATGTATGAGGACAGCCAAGATTGTGTGTCCTGTATGATTGGCTCGGCAACTTGACGAGCGATTTGGGTAATATCTCGGCCTACAGTAGATATGTATATTTGAAAGCTGTGGGTGGGCGCGTCGGTCGAGTTATGTACTATGTATGCACGTATTAGCAAAGCAATGGTCTATCATGACGGTGGAGAATATAAAGGTAGGTACTCGTCGTGTAGAACCGGTTGATCGGAGATACTCACCACGATCCGTCTCTCTCTATCAGCAGTTAGTTAACGTTAGTTAGCAGGTTAGTTAGGCGTTTGCCGAATTCAATTAGACGCCGCTAACTGCGCTTGAGAGAAAAAACAGGGGTATTGTACGAATAGCTCTGATCATTTTGCCTCTTGTACCTACGTAGAAACTTTTATTATTATTATTATTATAATTCTATGGTTTGTACGTAGAGCGAAACAACAACTGACGAGGGTATTGTTCGGAGTTGTATGATAATCGTGATAGTGGTGGGCATGATGCCCGGTATGCATCCCGAAATACACCACCACTACGAAGTATACATAAGTATGTATCTACCTACATAGTTAGGATGTATACTTACATACATAAGTTAGGCTATGGCGGGCAAAGATAGCCTGGTGAGATAGAGTTGGGTCTGACCGTCAAGGCCCACGCCTAGACTATCCATTCCGTGCTCTCGGATCTTTCCCGATCTTACTTGCAGTAGACTCCTGAAAGAACTATTATCACCGTTGGTACTGGCTAGCACTTGTTTATTTCTATAATGTAACTATTCGAGACATCGTTTGTGGGTAAGGGTTTGTCTTCTGTATTACCCCAGGATGTGTACGAAGGTGTAAGTTGCGAGTTGCATGCAGCCGTTTAACTCCTAGTTGCCTGCCTAGTTCCTAACTCGGAGCACAATGCATCTTGCGCCGAACCCGGTGGCTGTAGCCAAGTGGTATAATTCCTATAGTGTTTGGGTCCTCAGGTGACGTTCCAAAGTCGGAGCTCCACAATGGGAGAATCTACTGTAAGCCGGCCCAAGCTACCAAGAGGTGGTTATGTAGCTTCTCGGACATGATTCTAACCTTTAGGTACGATGGAGCACGGAAATAAGCCGTTGAACCATCCGAAGAATATAACTGTAAATCCATGGCATGTAGGAATAGTTCCAGCGTCCCATCTAGGAACATAGTGGTGAGCGAATTGGCAATATCGTGAATATGCCCGCTTGTCACTTGATTATTTAACCCCGGAAGCCGGAATCAATTGGCGACCATCCAGCGCTTGAGACGGACATTGAGCCGAGGGCATTGGACGTGATGTGCATGCATACATGCATGCATGGCCGTCTATGGCCGGGTCGTTTGGATGGTATAAGAGAGACCTGAACATGCGGGCAAAGGTTTTTTGTCGGGCCTGGGGGAGGGAAGGGGGGACATTTCTACATATATTTGATGGCCGGAATTTATCCCGTCTCATTGAACCGAAGCGCCTTTCGCAATGTACCCCCACGCGGCCGTAGCTTGCTTCTGCCGAATCATTTCTTTAGGCTTTGTATGAACTGCATATGACTTTGACCTTTGACGGACGGCTGCAAAAATGTTTGCGTCAAGGATTGCGTCAAGCCCTGCATCAAGTACATGTGAATCAATCTGGATGGCCATATTGAAAGCTCGTTACTACATACATTCGAGAGGATCACAGATCATACAACCTCACATCCTTGGCGATGAACTGCGAGACGGAAAATGACAACTGCTTTGTGACTTCGTGGTGATCGATGAGATTGATTGTTACCTAATAGCTATACGTGGTATAGAGAATGGAGTGTGTATGTAGTAGGGTTAGGTAATAACTATGTACATACACACATAGGAGTAATAGGAGGTACTACCTTAAGGCACGAAGGAATCTCCCAAGCATAAAGTGTTTCGAGAAAGGTGCCTATTAGAGAATAAATGGCCCAAGCTCCCGGCTGATGGCCTATGGGCTTGTCGTGGCGGCATGGGTGAGTGGGGACCACATGAGCGAGTCCCTTCCTTGTCTTTCCCCAAAACGTTGTTGTTTAATCATAGTCCCGTGGAATTAGAAATCGGACCATGGTACAGTACAGGCAGACCATCGTCAGCCAAGCGTTGGGAAAGCTACAAGACTTCCCTTTCTTAGTGGTGAGCTAGGAAATTGGCATGGGAGGGGAAAAGGGGGTTCACTATCACCATTACCGAATTCAACTACTGCAAGGTAGGTAGGTGTAGGTAGGTATTTGTTGAACCAGTCTGTCATTCATATAAACGCTACACCCAAGGGCTCTGTGAGGGTCATCATAAGGAACAGTACAATCCATCACAGTAATGTGATCCGAGGAATGTCGTTTTGACAGACCGTGATTGAGGCTGAAACGAGCCTCAATTGTAACAAGAGTGCGACAGGTGAAGGAGTCGGCACTGAATCCAAACAAAAAGGATTTTACCTTTCTACCGAGTTCAACGGTATAATCTAAAACATGGGGTTCGTGGAGAATAGGAGGTGGATATAGCAATTTAAAGGGACAGAAGAAAAAACAGTCCGCTAAATCAATGACCGACACGCGACACCGGGCACCTATCCGTCTTGGGTAAGCAGATAGCGAAATCCCCTAACTCAAGCAGCAATAGGGAACGATCTCGCCGAGGTACCGCATCGCAACTCGGGTAAGACCGAACCAACACCTAATAAATATGTAAAATAGGTAGGGAGATATAAAACCCGGTCACTGTGATATACGATGTTATTCAATGCCATGTTATATTATATGTTGTACATGCGACATGTTATTCTCGTAAGTCAGTTAATATGCGGAAGGTCTCGAGATTTACCGTGATCTGTTGGTGCTGGAGTTTCATGTAAGATAAGAGCTTGTGTGGCCCGGCGCCTTGGAGATAGGATGTTTAATTTGTAAGAAGGAAAGGAATAATAAGAGAAGAAAGGAAAGAATTGTGAGGTATCTGCTGCACAGTGACGAAAGCTTCGATGGCGACGTTACTGGATGGAGATATCGGGCCCCATCGTCAACAACGCACAGAACCAATGGTGATCCAACTTACCCGCTCCCTAGCGTTTCCACCGCCAACTGGGTAGGCCCTTGTCTTCCAACGAACCGAGCGAGCTCTTATTCCTTAGTGAGATCGGACCATTGTGTAGGTATAAGCAACTGAATGTAGCTGGTACATCCAACAATTGCATGGTGACCTGGAGAATGCCATGTGCAGCGCGCATCGCAAGGTCGAGTTGACAACGTCGCTTTCTCTTAATAAAGCAGAAACCAACCTTACTATATACCCCCAGGGTTCTGAAAGACAAATGTCTTAAAAACTTCCGAAACCCAATATCGAACCTCATACCCATGGGGGGGTTATTACCGACAGCGCGGAAAGGAAAGAAAAGGCAGTGAGTTGATCGCTGTACGTTGTTGGTTTCCGACTTGTGAGCACCGAATTGCTGTCGTGGGGGACCTCTTGAGGTGAAACGTTGAGCCGGTGTGAGACGCACAGTTATGCCGTTATTCCGTTAATCCGTTTGAGAATCACAACCAAGGGTAGGTCAGGTATGTAGTAATGTTTTGCTGGTCTGCAATAAGTAAAATCAATATATTCATGTCTAGATGGGAGCATCCAATATGTAAAAGAGGTATTGAGGTTGAGCATGAAAGGCTCCCTCGAACAAAACCTATTCTATTTCGGAAGAACAGTACGATATTCAGGGCTAATACCTTGCAAGTGGACAAGATGATACGTAACAGTAGAACATGGAAGGGCGGTCACCTCAACACATAACAACAGTGTTACCAAAACCCGAAATATGATAAAACATAAGTGATAATGATAAGAATAAGATAGCAATAAAGAATATGTTGTTATTTAAATTGAGCAATGACCTATTACTGTAACCTAGAACAAGATGAGGGTAACACCACAACACCGACCACATGTACCTACCTCTGAGGATAGGTATATAAGGTAGGAGGGTGTATGTACAATTTCTAATAGTTAAGGCCTAAGGAGATGGAAAAGATAATAATGAGATGTATTAGGTACTTCCAATCCTTCCCATTTTTCTCCACGTGCAAATTACCTTCCCCTTTCCAATTTTGCTACCTAAAACGTGGTAGGAAAAGGAAAATAAAGCTCCAGATGAAGTATCTACCCAGTTACCGGAGCGGAATTCTACATAGGTATGTACATAGTTACCTATATTACATTAAATTATTCTCAATTTGCGCCGTGTTGCCATCAGTTACATCCGTAGATCCATGATATTTAAACGACTTAACTTTCAGTCCATAACTACAGTACCTACGCACCTAGTACCTACGCACCTACAGTGACCAAGTTCTATGAGGTAGTATGCTTGATGTATGCATATATATATATATATATATAGTTAACTAATCTGGAAATCTGGTAACCGATCATTAACGGCAAAAGAAACACATCCAAGTGAATTCCTCAGATGTATGTAGCATGTAAGTATGTACAAAGATACATTCGGAATGCGTATCCGTCCCCGTTCCCACCTACACCCCTCCGACATTTCCCTGCCCATCACCTGGGCATTGATACAACTCGACTACCTATTCGTACATGTACTTAACAAATACTGGGGACTTGGGTCTCTGGCAAGAAACGAACTTTTTTTTTTCTTTTCGTCTCTGGCCTTTTTATCCATCCCCCCCAAAAAAGGACCGGCTTCCTATCGTCGACCGACTCCCATTTACTTTAATTCTCCTACCATACCAACCTTAGCATATTCTCCATCTCATATACCATCCCCTCCAATCCCTCAATTCCCGATACATTTGAGTGCGCGCGTTTCTGTGCTGCCGTCCCTTCCTTTTTTCTTTTTGATTCCTGTAGCATCCCGTGTCTGAAACATTATCAGACTAAAGAATTTCCGGGCATTTTTGTTACGAGGTAAGTCATAGCCGAAAAGACAAACACTGTCTGTCAGTCTGTCAATCTGTTGTCTATTATTTTATTATTTTATTTTTTTAAGTCCCCCCCTGTTCTACCGTTGGACTGTAACTTTGCCAAAATCAACACGCTTTACTGGATCAAGCTGAACCTGCAACTGCATTTATTTATATTTTCCCTATTTGCGCCTTGTTATTTTCTTATTCAATAAGTCAATCAAACAATCGTGAATGGATTAGAAAGTGGTGCTCCGGATTTGCTTGACGAATCCAATTTAAACTGTTGAGACGGTCTGGCGCGAAATTAAAAAGTCCAACCAACCTGGCGGAGAAAGTCGCAAAAGTCCATTTCAAATACACCACCATCTTTTTTCACCGCACAAACAGCATGTCCAATCTAATGCCCCTCCATGGTTGCGATTCCATTCTCTCAGGTCATTATTGATCTTTTATGTTACTCACCATTCTATTCTTCATTCTTTTACTCTCAATTAATTGACTAAGAGCTAATCACAACCAATTCATAGACTGAAAGAAGTAACGACGGAAAATACACAGTAGTCTCATTGTCCTGTACATTGTTGGACAAAGCCACACCTCCTGTCATCCCCTACGAGCAGCACACGTTCAGACTCTTTTGCGACAACCGTTTCCAACCTCTCTTCAATACCGAGAAAAAATAATAGTTCGAGACAACAATGTCGCAGTACTACGGAGAATCTCAATGGCCAACTGCCGGTCCTGGTCAGGCTACGTGGGATCACCAGACTCCCCCTCCACCTCCCCCTCCTGCTCGGTCCGGTTAGTATAAAATACCACCACTTGAACCAATCCGGACTTTCCAATTGACTGTGCTTTGTAGGTGCTAGCTCTGCGATTCCTCGCGAAGAATCGACCGCCTTTTCCTATCAGATTGAGGGTACGTTAGAATCAGGGGTTGGGTGGAATTTGTGGACAAGCGCATGCTCGACAAATGCATACATTAAAGAGGATGCCTTCTGATACGTGTGTTGGAAGGCTTGACAGCACATGCTTTTAGAATACGCATTCCAGCGATGCCACTGCTGCCGAGCCCACATCTATCAAGGTCGGATCGCTAACAAATATTGCTAATAGAGGTCGAGCGTGCTATCGACAACCTCGTCAAGAGCGGGAAGATGTTTGGCGGACTGCCGCGTCGTGAGTTTGCCCCTTATCCGCCTCTCTTCCGGAAAGGGGAGTTTATATACACCATTCACCCGGAAGGCTTGTAATATAGGGGTTAAGGACTAACATTTCGATAGATGGTCGAGGTGTATCCGGCCATGGCGGTCCTCGAAACCACTCGGTAACCGATTTCGGTGACCCGCGGGCCGGCGGTCACTCTGGCCCGAACCTGCAGAACTTCTACGCGGCGCAACGCCACCAGAGCTCGCGCGGTTCCAACGAGGCGGAGCAGATGATGCAGGCCAAGCGGAGGATGGCGGCTCAGCGGGAGCGAGAGCTTCGCAACTATCATCAAGAGCAGCAATACAACCGAAGTAGGCCGCCCTCTTCTGTATAGCACCAGATTTCCATTGCAAAATCAAACAAAAAGATACCAACGAGTTCTCTCGGCGGAGCCATCATGTTCAATGTCCTTGGATTCTGTACAAAGGCCCGCGATGCTTCTTCTTCCTCATGATCCACCGTGCAAAACACTCACTCCATATGCCGTGACCAGTTGTCACCCACTCCATTGCCACGTCTTCCATCTGTTTCAACGAGACATGCTAACTCTTGGTTTCCCTAGATGCCCTGTCAGATAGTTCTTCCTATAACGGCAAGCCCGATCGCACTCTGAGTCCCGGTGGTATGTCGGAAGGTGACCGTCGCGACTTGATTGCTCGCCAACGTAGTGCTCTGTATGGTGGTGAAGGCCAGTACGTCGATGAGAATAGCGCCCCGCGTTCGGGTGCTCCTGGTCTACCACCGGCTTCCTCGTCTCTTCGTGGCCCTTCTCCGCTCGCCTACGACTATGCCCGAGGCGGTGCACCTGGCGCCGGACCGCAAGCCGGCGAGGGACAATCACGTGCTGACAATGCCAGCCCGCAATCCAACCCGACCACTAACCTGGGTGCCTTCGAAGGTGCTATTGGTCAGCAAGCTAATCGCACGAGCAACTCGTCCCCGACTGGCGGCTCTCCCCCGCGGCAGGGCCTGTCTTCAGAGAAGCCAGCCCAATCTGGCAATGCGGTAGCCCCGATCGGTACTCGTCCGTCCGCAACATCCCAGGCGCCGAATCCTGCTCTCAACAAGCGCTCTACAACCCCGTTACCTTCACCACTAAGCCATGGCTTCACAGCGTCAAATGGCGGCGAGGAGAACGCGCAGGGCAACCAGACTTCCGGTGCGCCTTCCAACCCACCGAGCGCCGCTGCCGATGGTTATAATGGATGGGGCAACCGCTCCGGCGTCTGGGGTAACAAATCCAGTCTGGGAGTTCAGGCCAGTGTTTGGGGTTAGGGACCCGAAGAACTCCAGGCGCGGTACACCAATACGGTTGAAGATTAGGAGTTCTTGTATCAGCAAAAATTTGGTGTTTGGGGCGGTTGGTAATTACGGCGAGGAATCAGTGCCATCTCAGCATCAGCATTGGTGTTCAGGCCTTTGACGACACGGAAACATGAGGCTTTCGGCAAAAAAAACTTTTACAAGGGGTGTATCTTTTTCGGCGTTACCCCTCCGTTTGTTTGTTTGTTTTTACATTTCTTCTCTCGAACGAACCAGGACCGATTTCTCACCTGGACGCATATCGTCATCCATGCACACAACAACACATACACAACAACACATCGTTATATATGAGGTCTTTGTTTTCTCCGGTCTGGAAAGGGGAAGGGTTTTTTTTTTTTCCTAAAGGGGGGGAGGGGGATAACAAACAACAGGGTTAAAGGAAAGAAACGGAAACGGTCGGAAATACTTTGAATTGTGACGGCATTAAAGAAAGGCATTTGTGGGCGATCGATTTAACTACTGTGTTTTTTTAACGTCTTTTTATGTTCCCCTGATATGCTTTGCGCGCGCGGTTGGGTACCCCTTGGTAAACGGAGTTTTGCTTTTCTCTTTTTTTTCATTCTACATTACCCCCTATTTGATGCAACACGGAAGAGACAACAGGGAGGGAAGGGAAGGGGAGTTGGTGTTGTCATGTCATATTGTGTTTTTATTGTTATTCCCCCCAATGCTTTTTTACATCCATCATTCCCCCAAAACATTGTTCAAATCCCGGGGCGGTCGGTCAGTCATAGGTTGGTTGGTTGATGGTGGTGGTTGGTGGTTATGGTGGTCGGTAATGATTCATTTAGGAGAACGAAGATAAAGAAAAAATGAGAAAGGAGGGGTTTTTTTTCCCCGCGGCGACAAGAAAGGATGACATGACAGACAGACAATACAGACAAGAGAACAGAACAGAACAGAAAAGAAAAGAGCACAGCACAGCACAACACAACAACAGAACGTTAGGTCTTTGCGCGCGTGTTTTTTCTTTCCCTCCTTCGCAGGGGTAGGGCCTCGTGGGTTCCAACTTCTCCTGTTTCAAATACATGTTTATGTGTACGTGTGTGTGTGTGTCTTTATCTATCGCATCCAGGGGGGAGGGGAATTTCTCACGTGGCTCGGCCGATTGGTTCCTTGGTCTTCTTTTTTGGTGTTCGTTTTTCTAGGACATAGGGGCAGGAGTCTTTTCCTCCGAGGGTAGGAGCAGTTAAGGGGTCAAGGGTACCTGTGTAGGCAGGCAGGCAGGCAGGCAGGCAGGCAGGCATTTATGGGTTGTTCGAGGAAGTAGAATAAGAAAAGAATGGAAGAAAGATCAATCAATGCTTGGAAGGGGGATAAGGAAGGATATGAATAGGAATGCGGATGGGGATGGTTGGGGTTAGGGATAAACATAAGCACAAGCACAAGCACAAGCATTAGCGGAAATCTGATATACCCCCTTTTTTTTTCTTCCGGAGTACACAACTAAGTTACCTGCATTCTTGTGTCCAGCGGTTGGCTGGCTGGCTGGGTATAACGATCAGCTAAATATGTGATTAAGTGAGCGAGGATGTGCGCGTATGGTTTGATGATAATGATTATGATAGTGAGCAAACGGGAAAGAAGGCATGGCGGAAGGAGGAATTATCGAGCAGAGCATTAGATACAGTTGGTATATAGAGTATTGTTAGTACCAGAGAGAAATACGGTTGAAAGGGGGTAATTGCTTGGTGCTACGCGGGTATGTAGGCTAGGGGTACGTGAGTATAGATCTTGAGTAGGTATAGTTAAGTTAGTTACTGATCACCTAAGTTGTGTGTATATAGTAAGTAGATATCTTCAACTTCTTTAATGAATGAATAGACGGAAAAGTTACTACATACATAGAACAGAGTCCTAGGAAAGATCTTGGTTCTATTTGGGAAAATGAGGTTAATATGGGAACTTGGGAGGCTAAGAATGGGTTTCTGCCTGTCTTATCCATGTGTCGATGTGAATATTGCTTTATATATAAAAGGGCGTACTGCCTAATCGGCTCTACCTATGATTTGTTCGTTGCTCTCCTTTATATCGGACACGAGAAGGGAGTGTCCCTTTCTCACCATGCGTGTACGCATGTCTAGTTTTAAATGTCCTCCATCTCTAAAAACACAATTAATAAACTCATCTAGATATATCACAGGGCTTCTTGGATACCAGATACATCATTGATATCTTCTTTCTTCTTTTGCCTGTTCGATTACCCTCTTGAGAGCAAGCTAATTAATCACCTAGACGGTACAAAGTTTGATGAATGGATGAGTAGACGGACAACATCGTGACAATTATTTTTAAGATATGAATATAGTTATATGATCAGCTTATTTGGTTTGATTACCCTTCTAGCTGCTGAAGAACCAACCCTGTCTACTCATCTGCGTAAAAAGTTAGTTGCTTGATTACTCGGGTTTGATCTTACTACTACTGCTGCTACTAAGAGCCCAACTATCTACGGGCAGCTGGCTTAAATAGCTGGAGAGATGCGCTTAGACAACATCAACCCACTGCTTGCTCGTTGGCTGCCTTCTATAAAAGCTCGATCTAAGTCTGCGGTGGTAATTAGTAGGGTGCTGTTACTAGAATCTCCCTTTAATGCTTACTTTATGATGTACATATGAATGTACGAGTCCGCACCTTCGTAACCAGGTGCAGGCTGGACTGGGAACCATATGTTGAGGCTATTCCTATCCCTTCATGTGATTAACTAGTTGTTCATACGTTAGACACATACTATGGTGCAAGCTCTATGGATTGTTGAACTGGCTATCTGAGTACGGGGGCTGGTGATATTCCACGTCGATCTAACCTCGATATATATTCAGTAGTAATTTCGTTTGGTACGAGTGATCAAAGCGAAAGATACCCAGACGCGGATGCTAAATACCCCAGAGTTATCGTTGAGCTTGCTATGTGGTGACGACATGATGGGGTTATTATTATATTCAGTCGACAGCTTAGGCTGTGGTCAGGCATTTTGGCCTGTCGAACATGTGAAAAAGCAAATATAAAAATGAGGAAAATAAAATAAAAATAAAATATATTGTACATTCTATATGACCCTCCAAGGTGGGTATGCTCATATGTATCATATCAACTAGTTAGTCATCGATTCTAATCATAGTAGGTACCTGGATATATCTATCTATCTGCCGAAGTATTATTAAAAGTCTAGACCCTACCTACCTACCTATCTACACACTTACTGAGGTAGCTAAGCCCTCTGCCAAGCCCAATGATGTGCATGAGGACGGTGCCCAGCCGGCTAACCACCTAATGCTAGGTCATTGCGCATACATACTTACATAGTAGGACATCATCAACACGTGCACATGCCAGCTAGCTAGGTAATTAGTAAGGCGGGAGGGTAGGGTAGGGTAGGTGCGCTGAAAAAGAAAGAAAGAAAAAAAAGATCCGACTGACCGATGGCACGTCATGGCAGAAGTAAGTATGTAGCATCACACAGGGCACGGCACGGCGCGGTGCGGCGCGGTGCAATGCAGTACGGCTACGGCTAGTGAAGTAACCGAGAGGCAAGATCCCATCTCGTCTCGTCTCGACTCGTCTTATAGGTAGGTAGGTACTAAGTAGGTAGGTAAATAGTCAAGCAAGGCCAAGGCAGGGGGAGTTGCACGGCATAAGGCAAGGCAAGGCCGCTGCAGCTACCCGTGGTGGCGTCGTGCGATTGACAGGCACACGCACGTACACTGTGACACCTACCTTCCTACTTACTTATTTGCATTTCCTTTTCCGTCGAAGCAGAAGCATGTATGCATGGGGGATGTCTGTCTGTCTGTCATGTCATGTCATGTCAGCTCGCGTATTCTTCCTCTCCTTGACTGGGGGATGGCATGGCATTGTATGATATGTTACATTAGGTATGTACGTAGATACTATGTACGCAAGTATGCACACATATATATGTAGGTAGGAATGCGGCTTGGCTACATAAGAGGTTCAATATTGGCAGATGGACTGGATACCCACCTACACACCTATAGGTATGTATATATGAAGGTATGTAGGTAGTTATGTTCCCATGCATGTGGGTGTACAGACTGGACCGTGCTGCTAGATTACGTGCTTGCGCGCTTCGATCGTCGAGGTCACACATGCGCTCGTGCTTGAGGTATTGCGACGTGTGCGTGTCATTCATCATGTGTATGTGCGCCTAACTATGTGTATAGGAGTATTATGTCGGCAAAAACTGCTGCCATAGCTGGCTGGCTGGCTGGCTGGCTGGCGGGCCGGTGGTTGACTGACGGGTGTTTATAGTAACAAATGCATTCCCTGATATGGTTCCATCTCGTTCGCAGCATAAGTAGTTATAAGGTCTCGGAAAAAGTGATATACTATGGCATTTACATACATGTAGCCAGCACCCATTCCTTCTCTTATCAGCCAGCTTTTACGCTGGAAGCTTTGACCGTGAAGCGATCTGCGCCACGATGGAATGCTACCGGGCGGTTGAACATGATGGCGAAAACGGCACTTGGTCATAGATGTCTGCAATACGACACTGTTGATTGAAAATAGCCTCGAGGCTCTTGGGTTCGGGTCAAAGCTGTTCTATCCATAGATGCATGGCCATTGTATTACCTGGCCACCTACCTCGCCGTTGCACTCAGCCCTATGGGAAAATGCCTGTTGCCGTGCTGGCTCTAAGGGCCGGACCTAGATCATATATACCTACGCCGAGGACCATGCCTTCGGTAGTTTCAGGGTATACCGCTATTCACGTTGGCGGCACAGAAGTTCGATTTCGCCTTGGGATATCTCATGGGGCGTTAGGGCACAGTTGCTTCTGCTACGCCAGTCGGGAGTGGCGGTGTAAACCTCCTCGGAGTGTATACCGGAATGTTACTCACATAGATGTTATTGTGTGTGTGTGGTCTGGAATTGGGGGGTGGCGCATGAGCGTATCGAACTATGTACTAAGGTGTAGAGAGTGAAATGCAATTAACGACCACCAACGAGGGTGGTTTGAAGAGTAAATCATGGTCTAAGTAGATTGTTCACGCTGAGGTAGTTGGATTTTGAAGTGTATCAAGCTGGTGGGCTGAAACCACGCGCCTTTTTCTCGAGACTTGGCAAAACGAATCGTTGAGTGATCCAATGCCATCTCAAGCGTCAAGCGTCAAGCGGATTTGGAGATGAGAAGAGGGGTGAAATATCATGCAACTACCACGCTTGCGGTTCAAAGTGAGAGAAAATGAGAAGCAGGTTTACTATGCAATATGAGAAGACTAGAAAAAGTAAAGTGGCTTCCGTCCGGGGAGTGCGGCGGAGGAGAAAACCCCTTTTCCGGCGGTTGCCTCGGGCCTGTCCAAAAGATATTCTATCCTGTAAGGACCGATAGGAAACATTTCCTACCTTGCCAACCATCAAGATCAGCCCCCTTTCGATTGGCTCACGGACACATATCGATTTGCGGGGTTGCCAAGCTTTCAGCCAGATAATCGAGATATTAGCTGCTGGGGGTTGCGTCGAGGACGGGAAGACTGCAGCCCTAGATCGTACTTAGAGGAGTTCATCTCATCTGAGCTGGGGAAGTATTCGTGGACCTATGAACCTTCACTCCAATGTCCCACGCATTCCCTAACATTCGTTGAACGGAGCACCGGCTGATAGGCCGTGGATTCCATATTAGGGTAGGGGAATGAATGCGTGCTATCACGTATGTGGGTGCTGAATCCGTGAAAACCTGGTAGGTTGGCTATATGGACTGAAGGCGCTTAGGGCTGCAGTTCAAGCCTTGGTAACATTTCAAGCCTAGACATATGTGTGAGTGGGTAGAGTTGAGAGTGGGAGCGCTTTTGTGAGATCGAGGTCGGACTGGACTCGGAGGTCTAGTTTCCGACAATAACATTCCGAGAGCATGGAATTTTCGAGATCAACCTTTCTGGGCCTGATTGGAGGGTCCTGGTATGAACCTCTGGCTGAAGCCAAAATCTTCCGGGCTTTTACCAGCGATTGGGGCCGAACCTACAAATTGTGCGTCGGGGTTTTGGGTGTTCTGCTCATTTATTCGCAACTATTTTTGGAATGTAGCCAAGATACCCCAGGTAATGTAGAGTGGGTGAAAACCGCAAGAGCTCGGGGAAATCAACGAACACTAGACTATGGGAAGCGAGCCAACAGGATGACGTTGTGCCGATTCTGGCGCTGAGAATAGCCTGACTTTGTGCTATATTCTTTCTTTGCCACTTAATCATCAGCTCACCTTTCCAAATCGTGATGATTATGTGACTAGCGCTCGAGAGGCTGACTGAGAAAGGTTGCATATCGTATTATTGAAAAGTACGTGCGTGTTGTTGGTTCCTGTCAGACTGTAACACCTAGGGACTACGGTCTGTCCCATAGGCTGATATCCAGCAGGTTCTTCGTGCTATGGGCGGAGTCGCGAATGTGCCGCAAATAAATAGTAGATGCACACATAGAAGCCTCCCGTTTGATGGTGATCGCACTAATGTTGCCAGTCTTAGACATGAATGGAATCGATCAGGCGCGGTAGACTAAGGGAATTTGCTCGATAACGAATGAAAAATGAATCATATTGTTCGTCGTCCATCGGAGTACAAAGGACGAACCAAATTTATGTCAGACCTGGGTATGATTCAGTCATGGCCGAGTTTGTTAGACGGACGGCCACCTTCGTCACAAGCCAAGGGTTCGTTTCTTGATGATGGTTGGATACCCAGCGAACGGCAAGGCCCGAAGCTAAAGCTAACACTTCTGCACTTATAACTTCTGCAAGTATAGAAAAACCCGAGCTAAGTAAAAGGGGGCTTGCTCTGACTTGACCTTTAGTTGGCTGGATTAGAACTTATAACGTGACGAACAAGCCATTATGCAGCGCCGTAAGCTACTGAGCTGAGTTATGGACGATTACCGTCAATTGGGCGAATAAGCCACTTAGTTTCACGCAACTTAGTTCGAATTATTAGGGGTCTGGGGGTCTTGTGATGACCAGGACCAACCTGCGGAGTATATGCATGTTTCAAAATAAAGAGAGTTGACTTGTTGGTCGGAGTGTTATAAGAAAATAGAGAAAGCCCAATGACGTTTCTCGAGTCACCGAGGCTGAAAGTGAAAGGGAAGGGAAGGGAAGGGATGCGAATATGTATGACTATGCCATGGACACAAGACAAAGAGCATCACATTGCATTGCCTTAAACTACCGACACACAGGATACGCGGTCGCGCGGGAAATAGTCGCGTTGGGTTGTACGGGATTTGAGTTAAATGGATGACACAAGTGACAAAAGGAACTCGAAAAGATATGTGGGGTACTTTCTTTGTATTGTACAACGAAATCAGCTAGCCCAGTTCTTACTTCGTACAGCAAGGGGCGATGTTGAAAGGTTCAAGGTCAAAGTGTCACCTATGCACCTGGCACCTAACCTGCTAACAACCTGCCCTACTTCATGTATGTATGTATGTAAGGTACCTAGCCAACATGGAGGTACCTTGATGGATTACGACCTGCTTACATGCATAGACACCCAGCTGTGCATATAATGTACGGAGTAGGTAGTTAAGAGTTACCTCCTAGTATGAAAGGAACGGCCTGGCAGTCAGACAACTTGCAACGCCCCTGCTAGGATAAGTTTACACGTGCAACATTCCATAGGTTATGTAGACAAGCTGATAAAGTAGAGTGATGTTCTCGTGGGGGCCTATAAACACTCGTGTGATGGCGGGGCAGATAGACATATAAATTCATAGCTAGGTAGACAGTATTACTTACATACCAATATTCTAGTTATGGAAACTCAAGCCTATTACTTCTTTGAATCTGACTGTTATACGGCCGCTAAGTTAGGTGAATTATGACAATAATAGGTAGGTTTGACACCTTTATGGTCACTCAAGAGTCAAAGGGGGTCAACCCGTTTACTAGCTTCCTAGGAAGGAATGCGGTATGACTATGCCTACAATACTTATACCTACCACCACCCATTTTACAAATGCAATAGTATAACAGATTAGAGAAAGACCTTAGTAATTACACTTCTTTAAGGAAGGAGTTTCCTGGACTACCACGTAATGAATCCGATTAAACAATTTATCCATGTGAGTTAGGCAGGTTGCTCTACATATGTAATTAGTTGGACACTTACATACTACATACAAATGCATAACCAACCTTAACTGGATATATTACAAATTGAATCTAGTTAAAGATATAACAAGGTAGCTAATTTGGTATACGGTAACTTCTTCTAAACTCCTGCCTATGACTTGTCGTGCCTGTTAACTACATCTTCGTAGCCATTACCAAATGAATCTTCAGCAGGTATCATAGGGGTAAAGTGGCGCAGATTAACTACATGTATGTACTAAAGTTAGGTTGTATGTACAATACATGTATGCCCTAGACTGGGCTATTATTGGTGGGGTCTAGTCCCCTCTCTTCAATCTAACCTCTATCATTACCTACCAAGCTACCAAGCCTACCTCGTATATAGAAGTACGATACAGCATAATACATAGCAACATGAACTGTTGCATGCAGTTAGTATACCCACATCTAACCAGCCCTGTTTTTCTATTCAGTTGAATCCGACTTCATGGACACAGGTAATAACTAGTATATAGCTGCATAGGTACAGTACGTCTTGTAGCATAAGATGATTTACAGATGGCACTAGTGACATATTGGGGAGTAAGTGTGGATCCTCTAGTTATACTCTCTTTCATAGCACTTAAGAGTTAACGTACTTCGTAGCACTAGGGCAATTGCACGGGTCACCCAAGATAGTGCAAGAGTAGCAGTACCTAGCAATTATGCGAATTTATATGGACAATTGGGGCGGGCACGAACCACGACACGGTTTCTTGGCTTTTCTACCCCTTCCATGACCATTGATTCATCAGTTCCCCATTTCCATCAAATTAGAGTGGCACTCGTCACTAACGAGATAGACATTAACTACCTTAGTACCTACCTAAACTTAAAACTTACCTACCTGACCTGACCTGACTTGACCTACCTACCAGCCTACATAATTACCTAGGTAGATACCTCATACAAACATACCTCCCCCATAACTATACACACCACTTGCATATTCTCAGCTTTGGAACAACCGCTCGATCACCAACTAATCCATCACATATAACAACAAAATACGATAGTGAGGGAAACGACGCCAAGCCACACCGACGTCTTTCTTTTTCACTTTCACTCACCTCATCTCTTCCTCCTTTTGTCTTTTTTTTTATTTAAATTTTACTTTACTTTACCTCTTTGCATTGCCAAGTTCGGATTCTTTCTTTTTTTGAAGAGATACCCCTTTCTGATCATATAGAGCGAACCGATAGATAGACACAAACCACCCACGTTGATTCGTGCGTGAGTGTTGCTGCTACTCGTGTGTTGTGTGTGTTGTGTGTGTGTGTGTGGGTGTGCGGTTGTTACTTTTATCATTATTCTTCGTCTTCCTTTCTTCGAGGTCTTGGTCACTCACTTCTTTTTGTTGTTACCCCCTGGGGTATTCGAACCTTCACTACTTTGTTCGCAGTCAATGGTCCTCCCCATTTCTAGGTGACCTCATTGGTACATATATAACGTTGCCGAGACTTATCTGATGAGTGTCTATACCTCGTCTCGAGCGCGAAATACATTCTAATCACGTCGACGACTTGTACATTGATACGACTACGACGACCAGACAATAGTACTGCCGTCTACCAATTTCACTACGTTGAACTGGCTGTCAAACTTTCCTGCCTCACCTTCCATTCGCTTGTTGTACTCGCATTCCGAACTGCCCGAAGAGTCGCATCTTACGAAGTTCTTCGCAGAACGCCCTTTGCCTTGACGCGTAAACCTATCTACCTTCTCCGACTGCCCTACCGAGTCACACTCAAGGAACCGATATCTGCTGATTCACCGCTGACAACCAACACACACCTTGGACGGTGAACTGCCGAATCACTATACCCACCTGCCTTTGTTGCGTTACCCGAGCACCAACACCCGTTTATTTGTTAGTTCGTTCGGTCGTTCGTCTGTCGGTTCGATCTCTAAAACCACTCGAGAGTCACTGGCAAAGGTCCATCTTTAATGGACGGCCGGCCTATTACGGCAGACTCGAAACATTCTTATCCCTCTCCGCAACTGTGGATTCGATCAACTTCTAGTCCAGCAGTCCCTAGACTCAGTACTATTTCCAGCTCGCGTTCCACTGCGAACCCCCAAGCATTGCTTTCTACATACCCAACACACGTCGACCTACTGCCCATCCTGTTTCCGCAGCAATCCTTATACCACGCCCAGCTACTTCAATACAACAAGCTCGTTGCCCCAGGAAGAGGAGGTGGTCTTCAAACCGCTCCCTTACCGCCTCTTCTATCAGCACAGAACATCCAAGTCGGACCTAGATCCCGCTCATCTTCCAAAGTGTCGCACAAAGAGTCGAGAGTCAAGCAGGGGCTGCAGAACTGCCATGGGAATAGAAGCCATCAACATAACAACAGAGGCGACCGCGCACTTATAACACAGGCGAAGGATATGCCCAACAAGATGCCCTCCAAGAAGGGTGACCTACCAAATGCCAATGCTCTTCCGCCACGGCCGAAGCCCTCCACATCTCCCTCCCATCTTCCGACTCTTTCCAATTCTGTGCCCTCGACGCCCCAGCAACATGCCCGGAAATTCTCTTTCGGGTCCCGGGATCATTCCCCGAATGCCAATCCGAGCCATTCACCGCGTTCTGTCTACTCTGAGGCGAACGGAACTGTACCTTCATTACGACCATTACCACCGCGACAAGGGAAGTGTAGATACGAGATTGGGATACCACATTCGCGCCGGAGAATACCATATAACATAGGAAGTGACCCGTTAGAGAAGACGAACCTGAACAAGATACAAAGCAAACTTTCCGAGGATGATGAACGGAAGCTCACTACAGACATGCGAGAGCTCTACGACCGATTACAACCGACTCGTACGGTGGAGGAGAATCGACAGAAACTTGTGCGAAAGCTCGAGAACCTGTTTAACGATCGATGGCCTGGTCATGATATACGCGTCCATTTGTTTGGCTCATCTGGCAATTTACTTTGTTCGGATGACTCTGACGGTTCGTTCACCCTCGAACGTCGAAATCTTCGCAAATGGCTGACAAGGAAATAGTGGATATATGCATTGTGACACCGTGGAAAGAGCTGGAGGATGTATGTAAAATTGCAGACCTCCTGGCAAAGAGTACGATTCCCTATTCCTAATACTAGCATTCCAACAAGCTTACAAAAATTCTAGACGGAATGGAGAAAGTAATCTGCGTCTCTTCAGCTAAAGTACCTATCGTAAAGATCTGGGACCCGGAGTTGCATCTAGCCTGCGACTTGAACGTCAACAATACCTTGGCTTTGGAGAACACTCGTATGATTCGGACGTACGTAGACATTGACGACCGGGTTAGGCCTTTAGCTATGATCATCAAACATTGGACACGGCGTAGAATGGTCAACGACGCTGGTGAGTGGAATTGTAATTCTATCATGTGATCTCGTACTAACAGCCATAGCATTTGGCGGTACTTTGAGCTCCTACACATGGATATGCATGATACTCGCATTCTTACAGTTGCGGCAACCGGCTGTCGTCCCTGTACTCCACCAACGCCCCCATCAAAAGCTGCCGCCTCGAGAGAACGGCGATATTGCCTCATTTGCCGACGACGTGGACAAATTACGGGGATTTGGGGAGAAGAACAAGTCTACAATTGGAGAATTGCTATTCCAGTTCTTTCGGTTCTATGCTCACGAGTTTGACTACTCGACCCACGTGTTGTCTATTCGACTAGGCAAGCTCGTTACTAAGAGGGATAAGAAATGGCATCTTGCCTTGAACAATATGCTCTGCGTCGAGGAGCCGTTTAACGTACATCGGAATCTGGGCAACACAGCTGATGATACTGCGTTCCGTGGACTCCATTTGGAACTTCGCCGTGCTTTTGATCTTATAGCGAAGGGGAACCTGGACGATTGTTGCGAGCAATTTGTATTTCCGAAGGAGGAAGAGAGGATATTTCAGAAGCCGCCAACCGTATCCCGGCCTGTGCTGCTTCGAAGCGCCTCCCAACAACATGGCGGGCGTGGGGGTCGCAACGGAGGTAACCGTGGCGGAAACCGGCAACAATACCGGAACAATAATAACGGTAACAGTCGGAGGGCGTCGTCGAGTGTGGCTTACGACAATAACAACAACAACAACAACAATGCCGCAAATGCTATGTATCTTGCGGGATACGGTATGGCGATGAACCCTCAGGATGCGGCTGCCATGTACATGCAGACTCCTGAGGCATTGGCTCAGACACTTTCGGCTCTGCAGCTACAAGAGAATAACCTACGATTTCTGCAGTATACCCAATCGCAGGCATTTGCGCAGCAGCAGGCTCTGGCGCATGCGCAAAGGATGCAAGGTAGTGTGCAGCAAGGACAACAACCCTCTTCGGCTGAGCGCTCGAGGACGAACTCGTTTGATACACCTCCTTTGAGCGCCCCTCTTCGGAACGAAGTCCGTCCAGAGTTGCAGTATTTCTACCCGATGGGATTTCAGCAGCCGTCTTTCTATGGCCAACAACATGGGTTTCCAACATATCCGTCCTCGCCATCGACTACGCAAACACCGGAATATCGGCGAACGTCACATCGATCCCCTGTTGCCAACGACGCTAACTTTGGCTTATCTGGAAGCACTCTGAGGTCACAATCCCAACCAGCGTCACGACCTGTCGCTGGTATGCCGTCGGGTCAGTCTTACCCAGGTATCAACCAATCACCTGGTGAATTGCCTATTCCTGCACGACATATCAATGGCATTCCCATGCCAAGCTTTACGCCGGACGAAGGCCACGAGACCGAGCCCGAAGGTTCAACAGCTACTACTCCACCTGAACAGGAGAGACAACTTGGCCAAACCTCAGGTCTATGTACCCCGGCGCAGCGAGTGAACGGTCAGAGTAGTGCCATGCCTGCGTTTGGAGATTTGGGACATAGCCCAAGGCGACTTTCGTCTGAACAATTTCCCCAATCCGTGCTGGATAGGATCAAGCGAACTTCACGATCTCCTTCGCCTTTAGGTCATGGCAGAACCCTCTCGACGGGAACAGGTTCTACATCGCCGGCTGAGGGTTCGCAGCTATCCGCTGCCCCGTTAGTAGTCAATGGCTCCATGTCGGCAAAGTCACCATCCAACGGCGTTCCAGCCCGTCACCCTTGGATCGTTCCTAGTACTTCTGCAGAATATGGTAGCTACGATAATGCCCTCCATATAAACCCACTTATGGAAACTGCTAGCCCTGTAGCGGCAGGCTCAGTTAATCAATCTCCAACGACGCTGAATGGGGATTCCCCAGCATCCGACCGACCAGTAATTGTGAATGGCACCACCCCTATCCAAGCAAGTCCGCATTACGCAGGAAGTGATTCCACGAATAATTTCTCTCTCGCTGCTGCACATACCGCCTCCCTGAATTTCGCCCAGTTTCCCCCGGGGTATTTTGGTGCTGCTCCTACCGGGACCAATGGTGTACCCAACAGGAATCTCTTACGATTCCAACCGAAGCAGCCCTCAAGTCCACTTATAGCACAGCTGGACCTTGCTACTGCAGATCGAATCCAGGCTGCCGAATATCAGCACTTGTCTCCGGTATACGAGGTTAACACCCCGTCGCCGAGTTTTTCTAGGAAACTCGAACTACCTCAAAACTCTGCTATGCCACGCCCAACCCCTTCAGCGATGAGTAGAGGTGAGGGTAAAGCCGACCCGACCAAAGGGAAACATAAGTCCCCAATCGAGACGGCGGCTCGGCCAGAAGGCACAAATTTGTCACATCCTAAGGTGAATGGGCTTGTGCGAGAGAATGGCCATGTCCGCGGAGCTAAGAGTGAGAGCGACAATTCTGGAGGAAGTGGTTGGCAAAAGATTCCCAGGGGCAGAAAGAAGGGTACCGAGGTCAAAGGCCGTAACGATGCCTATCCCCAGAGCGAACAGCTTCCCAAGAACGATTCGGAGCGGAAAGGAGGTTGAGAAACCTATGACCGGTCTGGCACCCTATACGCCTCATTCGTGGTCGTTCTTGTCCATTTCTTGGATACGACATCCATCACGAGCTGGTGGGATTTGGCACATTAGTCGTGAATCTCTATTTCGAGATGTCTGGAAGTATATTGGACAATCCTGCTGCGACCTGGTTATTTCCGCCTGTGGATATTGTCTTCGGGGTTGAAGACGTTCTACCTCAGGGAATTTTATCTTCCATCTGTGTCACGCATTCATACGATCGATCACCTTTTTCGAAACACGACATTGTTGGTAACGACGTTTTATTTGTCTATGTACTCTGGAACCCCATCTTTATAAGGGTCTAGGGTCTTATGATCTCCTACAGACAATCCATGTCTGTTTTCCTACTGAGCAGAGTGACAGGGTATCAAGTACCCAGGACGGGTTTGACACAAGTCTATTCAGTGTCAATACCGTCACATCCACATATACGATCTGGGCAGCTACCCGTCAGAAATGCGGTTATAATTATGCGACATTCAACGTGTCTACGGCTCTTGATGAATCTCTGAACTGCTTTGTTTGTTTTTTTGCAATGGTAATTGAAGTTACCATGGTCAGGTCACCAAGGCGACGGCCCCTAGTGATCTAATGGTTGAGGGGAAAGGGATGCATCAAAGAACATGGAAGCTGAGGAGTCTGCGGTTTTTTATACATCATTTATACCAAGCATTGTATCATGTGGACTCTACCTACCTACATACCTACCTACCTAGTTAGATATCTGTAAAAGCGGGACAGGTTTTCCCTCGAGTGAGTAGACAGAGAGGAAGAGTAAGAAGAAGAAGAAGGGGAGCCGGTGTTTCGGGGGTGGCGCTTCGTTGGCTTTCTCTCTTGCGGGTGTTTTCTGTACATGCAGACAGACAGACAGGACGGATAGAGGAGGACAGAGTTTTTCCGTGTGGTTATTTATACTTTTTTCTTTCTTCTCTCTCGGTCGGCTCAGAAAAGGGGGGAAAAACTAGCACGGCATATGTAGGACATACCCTCAACAACAATAGATGGCAAAGAAAATAGGAATGTAAAGAATAAATAAAGAGTAAAAAAATTTCAAAAGCAGAGACAGACTTACATTACAACCTGCGCATGGTTAAGTAGCCAGGCTAGTTTCTTCTGATATATGTTTGTCTATGTATGGCTCTACCTTAACTTAAGTATATACGTAGGTAAGTATAGGTAACTCGATCGCCTTCTATGGGATATAAGTCTTAGTTAATTAGGTATGTACCTATGTAGATTCATCAAATACACATTCTAGAAACGAGGTTCGAGAACACTTCGATTGTAAAAATAGAGAACCAACCAACCAACTAACTATGTAACCAACCTAACAGACTTCGACAACGGCGCGGTAACTCCCGAAGCCTTGGCAGGTTTGGTTGATACATATGTAGCCCCAGACGGGGCAGACGGGATGGATGCGGGAGGGCGGGCAGGGAGGGGATGGAGGGATGACCGCTGCTGCTGCAGGGGTCCGAGGGTTCGGTCTGCCTTGCCTTGTGCTGCCTTGCCTCACCTCACCTCACCTCACCTACTAACCTTACTGACTGGCTGGGCTGGCTGGCCCCGCCGCCAATGTAACATAATGGCTGCAAGTCTAACTAAGACGGAAAGGGGTTCGGCCTATCTAGTACCCAGGAATAGTTAATCCCCCACTATAGGGTTACACTGCACCATCGTGGCGTTGCGTGGAGGATTCTGGGTTACCTCCACTACTAGTTACCTAATAACCAATACATAACTAATATCTCGATCATCCTATAAACAAAAGAGACTTTTCATACTAATTGGAATCCTTCCAACAATACGCCTCTGCTTGCTAGCACTTTTGGGGTAAGTCGCGGGTCTGATCTCACTTTCTTCCCTGTGGTTTTATGTTCGAATGCTTGATAGGTAGCAGGGTCGTTAGCTGTTCTCTGGCCGTCTACTAACTTCCACTCGTCATCCGACAGCTTCGGCAACCGCGGGTCGCTATCCAGAAGCTCGTTCGTGTCCACGTTTAGGAACCGGTATTCTGCGAGATGGTCGTTTGATTCTATGAAGACCTGAGTCTTCCAGTGAGGCGGAAGCGCGCCGAGGAGGGCTCGCGCATCTTCTAGTCCATGAACGTAGCACTCCCCAAGGACGGAGAAGCGGCCCGGACCAACCTCCCGCAACAGGATAGGGGAATCGCAACCGAGAAACACGCAGATCAAATCACCTATTCTCATATTGTTAGAGTTTTGTGCTAACCACCATGTTGATCATTTACGCGAAGCCAGCTGTAATGGGTCCATTAAGAGGAACTAGGATTTTCACCTGCTGTAGCGCCTTGAGGTGCTAGTCCCAGATAGCCTTCCCGTGTCGTGATGTAGAGCCTAGGGTTTATTGTGTCCCTTACGTGATCTTCGACAAACGATTGAGATGTGCTGTCTTCATCATTAGATTTGGGATCCCGCAATAACTTTCTCCTGAAGTCACTATCGGCGAGGCAGGAAACCCAATCGTCCAGCGATGGAACATTGTTCTCTGGAAAGCGCTCACGCAGGTAACCTCCCATAAAGGTCTTAGCGAATGCATGCTGGAACGTCTCTCCGGTGACGTAAGGTTGACTGGATCCGGCTATTGCGACCTGCATGCTATTTTGAGCTGTGGTGCTAGGCTGCCCTCCTACCTCCAGATAATCTATAGTGTTTTCTAAAACCATGCGTGTAGGAGAAGCGCATTCAACGATGGCACAACGGACCCCAAGCACCTCTAGAACATCAGAGCCCAAATATATGGTATGGCATCTAGAGTATCCTGCAGCAAACTGATTCTCTGCATGTTTGGGCAACGTTGAAGCAGCCGAGTAATCAGGTACCCAAGACGGCAATGTATGAATGAGACGACCCTCAAGTTGGCAATCCCGCAATAGCTCGAGACGCTTGACATGGACTATGTGCTTCAGAGTTAGGTCTTTGTATACCATTTCCTCTGTTAAAGAGTACTGTGGGTGTATCCTAGCACTGAAGATCGATGGGAAAAGGCCTAGAACACCGTACACGAAGTCTCTCGGATTGCAGCATCCTCGCTTCTTGGTCAACCGGAGGGTGAGGGAGATGGGGGTCCGGTTCAGTTTCGAAGCACATAACTGTTCAACGAATCCTAGTGTATCTCGAGGCAGGGTATGCGACAAATCGCTTTTGTTCTATATTCATATATTCAGATATTAGTCCATATATACAACCGCACAACAGAATATGGACTAACCCATAGACAGATAATAGCCCGCCGAAAAATTGGCCAAGGCATTTCGTAGTTGCCACATTGGACTACGGCATTCTTCTGCCCAAGCTGTATTTCTTGTATTATCCAAACCCTGCCAAACCATCGTCGTGAAAGCAAATCGTTAAGTGCTACCCAACTAGCATCTCCCCAGGGGAGTTTGCAAGAAGCTTCACACCAGTAGGGTTCAGCTGCTCCTGGCGTAGAAAAAATCCAGTTGTCTGTCGTTACTTCCACCTGGTTGCCCAAGGAATAGATCATATTCATTGCTGTCGTACTGTTGGGTGTTTCAGAGCCGAGCCAGACAATCACCCGACTTGCTTGTGTGTATATCGATGCCATTCGTGGTACTTGTTTGTCCTTCTCCTCATTACTTAGTTGGTTTATACATATTGCGTCTACCCACAAGACCCTATGTGTGTTTTCGTAACGTAGATGCCGTAACGCCGTGGCTAGGTTCTCGCCAAGAGTTATTTGGCTCAAACACGCTGACCCAGGATTTTCGATCAGGGCTGCCTCACGAGACGTGTTCGGACCCCAAACATATGACAGCGCTTCGAACATCAACGTCTCAGACGTACTGAGCTGCCTATCACGAGGTAGGTAGAGTGAATGATCAAACTTAGGATCAGGATGTCTCCAAGAAGTCTTCCAGTTTGCTCCACCATCTTCTTCGTAGTAAAAGAAGATGCGATTCTCAAGAGTTTCGTAGACCCACCAGTTAAGTGGCAGAGTTTTCCTCAGCTGTTTAAGTGTGATACCTCTGCTTGTTTCGGGTGGCTGGACGACGTTCGAAAGGGTTCGGTGGATTATTCTCATCCGTAGCCTGTCATTAGCTTTTCCAGGCAGAAGTTTGATTAGGCGAATATCATCCTTGTTGGCCAGTTCAGCGTACCTGTATGAACATACAGCTGGATCTTGTCGCGCCTCCATGTACTTCGAAATCTTCTATTTGTTTATATTATCGTTGGAATTGTCTTTAGTTGTGGGGCCGGTATAGCTATTATCCCCTATACTGCTATAGAAATAGAGGCATTAGAAATCGTAGCTGATGTATGATGAAAACGGGATATATCGGGATAACTGGCACATGAATCATAAATGAGATTTATAATGGAAAAGGAAAAGCCAGCCCAGTTATATCCTGAGTTGAGGAAATTAGGGCTAACCTTAGAATTGTTTAGATAAGAGAGAAAGCAAACATATGACCATGAATTGATATTGATTCCTCCTGTTTAATATCAGTTGGCGAGGTACCTTTCCACTATATGCAAGGTTATTAAACGGAACAGAGTTCCTAGAGGTCGGAAGTTTACGTCCATTAATGCCCAATGCATTCTGAAAAGCCGCCTTCCGGCCGGTCTACCCCCCTGAAATACCACTACACATGACATCCATGACTTAACAACGGCAACTCTAACTCCATGTACTATTCCCGTGTAGATACTATTATAGATCAAATCCAATCAAATTGATTTATTTCACGAAACGATTGGGGAGGTCTTATGCAGCGATTCAGCAAACTAGGCTTTTGGCATCCCACCCCTATACTTGGCTTTCGAGCAGGGCCCCCCGCTCTTTTGTTTTCTAATCGCTAAGTTATTATCTTCACCACTTAATAAGCGATTCTTAATTCTGAGATGCATCTCCTAAATCAATATAATATACTACTGCAAGCACTGCTATACTCGAAAATAAATATGTAACATTATCCCGAGGCGATAGCTGAGTCTGTTGAAGCTAATAGGTAAGCCGTAAAGAAGCTGTATCCTTTCCTTGTCAAGCCCTTCTACGTGATTGATCATGTGTCTCTCTAACCGAGCTATCTGAAGAACGCTGTGATTCGTTGCCAGTAAGCCTCACGTTCAGCTCGGCGTCGTGATCACTGCAGTATGTCCAACCATTTCTGTGACATATGCAAATAGCCCTATTTATCTATTCTTGTTATCGATGCATGATTCATCACACAAGCCATGTGATACACTGCAGCACTCTGCTGGGGAAAAACCTACGGCCATTGGATGGCCGCCTTTACTTGCGCGATATACCAACCCTCGAATGGTCGAGACTTGTCAAGGATACGATGGGAGTAATTGGGATTATGGAAGAGAGCCTAACTGTTGTAAAGTTGTCATTTCGAACTATAAGAAGAAGTCTCGCCGCCGTCTCATAGTACACTAATCTTCTCATTCTTGACCCTGTGCCAACATAGACGTTTCTTTTCCTTACAACAGAATATTCTATAAAGTCTTAACTTCATACATTTTCCCAAGTGAAGATGTCCGACAAGCCTACGACAACTGATGAGGAGAGGGAACACGGGGAACGCATGGCTCAAGACATGGAGCGCAACGATAATCAGGATCAAGACGAGGTGCGCGCATCCAATGACCCGGCACCCCAATACAATGAAGGTTCATCAAACGACCCGCCTACCTATGACCCCATCGAAAGCAAATATGCACCGGAGTATACTGAACAGCCATCCTTTGAGGAGTGGATGAGAGGCGATGGTTCTGATGATTAGGTCAGTTAAATGCTTCTAACACTTTAAATATACGTCGAGACTAACTCATATTTAAGAATAGCCGTCATTATGTGTATACTTCACAAGTGGCGTTCATATTTCACATCATATAAACCAAGTCTTGACATGAAGTAAGGAACTGTTTTGTTGTCATAGTGACTGTGCTAGCATGAAAAGGCCTAACTACGATGCCCCTCTAACTCGAGATGTAACGACACTAGGTAAATTTGACACTGTATCTAGTTCTTTTTCTTACGGACTTCGAAATGACTACTACGACAACTCACTCTACAGATCCGTGATCATATCAAGACTTGAATTATTTTATTTCCCACCCTGCCTACATCAATGGACAGAGATATTTCCTGCTGCTTAATAAATGTGACACCATTAAGTTAGATCATGCGTAACTACTCAGAATAATCTTCGTAAACGTCACACTAATGGTTTTGCTAATGTCATCAAGGTCTATTGGACAAGTTCTTTTTAGACGTTCAACACCTACGCTGGAAATAACACCCTACCAGGTGACGAAGGCGGGAAGAGCCGTGGTGGGGTTGACTGGGGTGAGAACACATCTACGAACTAGAGGTACGTATGTAGGTGTGCATCGTTTATCAATCAGTTCAATCTCATGCAACCTACATTGCGATCCTGCCAAGTTGCCCCTAAACAGCTTATGTAGTTATGGAACTATTTCGTAATCTTATTATGTATTTAACTACAGTATTTTGATATTGCTATTGCCTCGGAAGTGACTAAACTGGTACCATGAGATAGGCCTTAGCGCCTAGGCCCCAGACGGGATAGATGCGGGAGGGAGGGGAGGGATGGTCGCTTGCTGCAGCAGGGGTCCGGCGCTCCGGTCTGCCTTGTCCTGCCTTGCTTTGCCTTACCTTATTATACCTAACTGCTTTATTACTGCTGGCCCCGTTGCTAATGTAACAATGGCTGCCGTTAAACCCAAGTTTAACTAAGACGAAAAGGAAGTTCGGCTAATACCCAGGAATAGTTAATCCCCCATTGTAGGGTTACATTGCACTACTGTGGCGTGCGTGGAGGATTCTGAGTTAGCACCACTACCTCACTACATACTGGGAGGATGCGTGAAACCCCCGCGATCCTGACCCTTGAATCCTTGATAGATAAGTATGGCTAGGTATGTAGGTGGGTAGTTATCTAGGTGTGAGAGAAGGATGCATGAGTACGGGCTTAGTTGGGTTTAGGCTTAGCTCGGCTCCCTCCTCTCAGTCATTCCCTCACCGCGCCCCCCCCCGCTCTTGACCTCGCGCACCTCACACAGCCTTCCGCAGGTAGGAAAAAGTGTGGTGGTCATGGTATGGTAGTATTCTACTTATTATAGCCAGTTAGGCAGAAGCTGGGGGCTCTTCACTTCGTTAGCTACCACTCCTACTTGCTGCTGCAGGACGGGAACGGAACTGCTGCACCATTCGTTAAACTAGTCCTGATTTCTTCTTGCTCTTCTTCCCATACATGCATATGTGTACGTATGCCAATGAGAGCGAGCGAGCGAGCGAGCTTGGTAACTAGTGTCAGCTGAGCCTTGCCAACGACTATATCGTTTTCTGTTTCTTTATTCAATAGACTGGTTATTTGCGTCTGAGTGAGCGAGAGAGTGAGGGAGTGAGCAATTAGCTTGCTGTGAATCTCATCTTGGGCGAAGAAACCATTCCTAGCTAGATAGATATACGCCTACCTACCTACCGACCTACCCAGGTGGTTAGATGTGGTCGCAGGATCCCGGCCCTGATTGGCCAAACTCACTTACCTACCGGTCGGAACGACCGTTACGTGTGATGTGATGTGATGATAGAGGCGACTAACGAACTATCTTCGACTTGGACGATTTGCGACGGCCGCCTTGTTTACTCATTCTTGGGTCTGCTGGTGGATGTTCCTCCTTAACTAGTACAAGCCGCGCGAAGTCTCGATAGGTACATTCGTTTTCGCCAATTACCAGGAGAAGAAAGAAAGCTAGCACGATGATGAGCAGGTGGAGGAAGAGCAACAACGGCCACCAGCCTTCGCACGCGAGCGGCGGTAGCCCGCCGGTGCCGCCGCCACGATCACAGAGCGCGTCGTCCTTCGCAATAATGGCGAAGCAGCAGCCACCGCTAGATCCCGAGGTCGTCAAGCACACATCCTCTCCCATTGACACAATGCGCCCGTCGTTGTCAACGTCATTAACTCACGATAATGCTGATGGAGATGGTGATGACGACGACGATGATGCGAAGTGCCGCCGGCTGCTGCAGTATGTCGAGAAAATGAGAAGAGCCCCCTTGGACGCCGACCAGGCCGAGCAGACGTACTTTGTGTACGGTGCGATGCGAGAGGAGTGCTCTAGGTTATGTAGGGGTCTGCTTAATGCGTGTCTGCAGCAGAGCGGTGGCGAGGGCGAGGGCGACGGCTCTACGTCATCGGGTGCAGACCCTACTACCGAGAGATTATCCATCGGTCCGCGAACCTCGGCGGTGTGCCTCTCGGCGGTGTGCCTTGTTGATGGCTCTTTGAGTTTCGGGATCGTCGCCGACGAATCGCCACCGTCGCTGATGCCGCATCCCATAAGGACGACAGTAGGTTCCAACGGCAGCCGCAACGGACACCCACGTGAGCTGTATCTAGTCGCCATCCGGCACTGGCAAAGCTGTCAGGTTGCGCTACTAGAGGCCCTCCGGACCTCCCTCCTCGAGATTTATCAGGGGGCGGATCCGGCAGGCGCCACGGTGCGCGGCTTCGAGATGTTATGCGCAAGCCGGAGCGCGCGTCACACTGCCGTCAAGCAGATCCGGCGAAGTGCTGCTGCTGCTAGCGGCGGAGGTATCACCTCATATGTGCAGCATAATTTCGGTCCCCTCTTTGCTGCCCCTGCTTCTGCGGACCTCTCTGTTGCGCCTACTGATGACGGCGCGGATTTCTTGACTGGCTACGAGATTCGCTTTAGTCATTACGATATTCTTTTGGCTGATCTGGGCGAGACTCATCGCTTGTTGAATGCTGCTGAGTTAGGGTTACAGCATACTACTGCTGCTGCTGACGTCCGGGAGTGCGTTATTTCGCCGCGGGGGAATGTCGTTCTCGAGTTTGTTAATAGTGGTGGTGGTGTTGCTGAGGATGCTCCTGTTTACCGATTTCGCGTGTCGTCGCACATGCTTGCTGAGGTCTCGCCGGTCTTCGCCAGTATTTTCGCGCTCTACTCTGGGACCACCGGTGGCGGCGGTGTTTATGCCGGCGGTGGCGGTAGCAGTAAGCATAGCACTACCCCAGCGACGACAACAACCACAGTAGCATCCTCACTCGAAGCCAGCGGCGGCTACGAGAAAATCCAGCTCCCGCCCCCGCCCATACGTCACACCTGCAGCGATGGGACCACAGTAGACCTGTACCAAATGCCGCAAACAGAGCCCAACACGAAGCGCGCCATGGAGATCGTGCTCCACGCCGCGCACATGCACAACGAGGAAATCCCGCGGGACGTGGACTTCGACCAGTTCGTGGCCGTAGCCTCGGTCTGCCTGCGGTACCGCTGCACGTCGCCCCTCGAGCTCATCGTCGAGCACCGCTGGCTACCGCAGTGGATGCACCGCACGGCCACGACACTCGGCGCCGGCGACGTCCCCGACGGCCTGCTGCTCATCAGCTATGCGTTTGGCGTGCGCCGCCTCTTCACCCGCGTCTCGAAGTCCGCCGTGCTCAACGTTGTCGACGAGGCGGACCTCCGCGCGAAGAACTGGCCCAGGGCTATTAAAGACAAGATCTGGGCGGTTCGCCAGGCTAAGGTCGAGCAGGTCTATGCGTGCTGTAGTGGTGCGCTTCAGGAGTACCTGCGTCCCCCGCCGCTGTTGCCGCCGAAACGGCCGCCGACTCCGCCGCCGCTTGTGCTGCCACCTTTTTCGCCGTCGGCTTCGAATAATAATGGTGGCGAGAAGTCTAACCGTGGCGATAGTAGGAGAGACGGTAAGAGCAGGAGAAACAGTGGTGGTGCGATGGCGGGCACTGCTAGTGCGGGTATGGGTCGTGGTACTGGTGACGGTGGTGATAGTAATGGCGGCAGTGGTAGCGCCCGGACCTGCGTCTTCGAGCCGACTAGTGCGCCGCGCTGTCCGAAGGGTAGTCACGCTTGCGATGCCGCGAGCCTCGGGTGGCTAATGAAGACGTTTGCGGAGCTCCAGGTTCTGCCGCATATTGTACAATCTGCGAGGATCGTCGGCCATCTGCCGCCGCCACCAAAGCGTAGTCTTAACCAGTTGTTCGATTCACTGCGCTTGTAAGATATCATCATCTCCTTAAGTTGTTATCCTTCCCTTTCTCCCGTCTTCCCGCGATATCGCCCCCTTAACATGCCCCTTAATATGATTGGCCAAGTAGTCGTTCCAAGGAAAGTTCCCAGTGTATAATCCGACCTACAGGCGAATATCTTTCGCAATTAGCTTCCCCTTGTTATACAGCAGTAAGAAGAAAAGAACCTTAGCTGATTCAGAGAGTACGAACAGTATGGCGAGCCCGCCGCCGCCGCATGATGGATGCCACGATGATAATTATTATGGTGGCATCTGTGACTATGCGTCGGCGTTCCGTAGCGCTATCAACGACGTGTACAACAGTGTCCCCGGCATAACGCTGTACGATGTCGCGGGACGTCATGGCTGGGGCCTCTCGCGCCGCAAGCATGATCAGCCGCAAGCTAGTAAGCAAACCATCTCCGAAGTTGCTCTTATCTGTCTCTGTCCACCCTTAATGTAGAAAATACTGTACTCTTCCTTTCTGAGGAGGTCCCTAATTACTAATCCTATACATCTTGATAACCCGTGTCCTTTGATACGTGGATCCCTATCCTCACGGTAGAGAAAATAAGAAAATAATGAACTGACTTCAAATACCCGTCGTAGTGAACAAAATGCAGGTCATGTACTACTACCACACGCGTCGTAAAGGGGACGACGCCATCCGGGCTTCGCGCGAGGCCGTCGAGCTGCGCATCCTGAGCCTCCTGGACAACCTAGGCGACCTACACGCCGCTGCTATGGTCAACCGGTCCTTCTACGACACGTATAAGAAGAACGAACTTCTACTCATGCGCGGCATCCTGAAAAGGGAGGCGATGAGGAGGCGGAGCGACCCGTCCTCGTTGATGTCACCTTCGTCGTCGTCATCGTCTCCGGGAAAGTTGGGGAGGCCGCAAAAGTCTGCCCCTGTGGCGATGGGTAATGGCGGTGCCCGGTATTGGATGAAGAGTTTTGAGAATCAACAGCAATTGCTACGGCGGTATCAGCAGTACCAGCATTACGGGAGCATAGAGGCGAGGTGTTCGACTTCGATCTTGACAGGGAATAGTGCCGCTGCAATGCCTGGGGTGAATAACGAACGAGAGAAGGAGGAGCCGGCTGCTGCAAGTGTTCCAGTTAGCTACTTCGACGTGTCTGATGACGATGATGAGGAAGACGAGGACGGAAATGCCGGTACATCTTCACGGGATAATAATGGGGAGAGGGGAGGAAGAAGAGATAGCGATGTGACGGTAACCAAGCAGAACGGGATGGTAATGACAGCAATGCGAAAGGACGAGGACGACACTCAGCGCAACTCGATCAGTGAGATGGTGACGCGCGAAGAGGCCGAGCAGATCCTCTGGCCGCCAAAACTAAGCGACAACAACAGCAGCAGCAACAGCAACATGACATCGCCCTCTGCGCTACCACCATCCTACACTTTTGCGTCGACACCTACGACAACCACAGTAACACTGGATACAAACCATGCTGGCGACCAGGTACCGCGGCAGCAACAGCATGAGAGCACCGCTGCTGAGGATGGTCCCGGGAACAAGGAGAAGTTCCTTGGCGATGGTGCCGGTCTCGTTCCGACAGAGCACAAGAGCTTGCTGCCGAGCGAGAACAAGCATCTTCGCGAGACGTACAATAGGCTTGTCGGTCTGCGCGTTGATGAACCTCATGAAAACTCTTTCTGGTGATGATCGATGGTGTTGTCGTCTTGGTTGGTGTTGATATGGTCTTCTGGTGTGACTTTCTAGATATGCTAATTACATGTGATTTATCGAGAAAGAGGACAGTCTTCGGTGTTGTCGATGATAGTGGCAGGGGCTAAGGTACTCTTGCGTCTGTGGAGGCATGGGTATCTGTTAGTTTATCTGGATAGTTTGGGTCGAGGACATATTATCTGGGTACGGAGATGATACACACTGAGTCAAGTTCTTTAGTATGCGAAGAGCGTACATGGTCGAGCGTAGTCATTTGGTATAACTGCGGATTTCGGCATATCTGAGGATGATATACTGCTGATACCAGTTAGTCTTGGATATATTGCGGACATGGCGTTTTTTCGAAAGCGCCTGGGTTCTAGGGAGGGGAGGCTTACAGCATCTATCTAATCTAGTATTGTCTACTTGGCGAGGAGGCACAGGGCGTTAGCTAGGTGAACTTTGTGTGTTTTTGGTGCGCGGATATGGACTGGTACAGTAGATAGAATGAGGGACCGAGGAATTCCTTCAGTACCGGTATTCAACAAGGCTAGTTTAAAGCCTAGTAACGAACTCCTCAGGTTCACAGAGCGAGTTGTGTGGTAATTGGACATGTGTAATTACATGTACTAAAACCAGAATCGACGGGCTACCATTCTACAAAGGCCGAATACCGCATGCCATACCTCCGTAACATAAACTGGATTTAGTGTAGCTTATTTTTTAATATTTACTCGTTATGGCGAAGTACCAGGTCGGCGGAAATTGTCACATTGCCAACCTTTTCTACATTCAACTTCCCTCATCGAGTACTGTATTACTGACTTAAGCCTATCTAGTTGGGTATGCAAAAAAGTAACTAGAGCAATGCAGGCCAGATGGTAATGGGCCAACGAAACGGGCTAAGCATCACATCATAGCCTTGTATCTACGCATTCTGCCTCCCGCCAAGGTTCTGCCTTAATACCCAACGCATCACTTCTTTTCGTCCCAATTTTTGTCTCCTTTTCTTCTTCTTACGGCTTACTGCTTGTATCATTAACACCCTCTCTACGACTAGCATAACAGATACAATATACGCCCTTATTAAATTAGTAATTTCGCCACCATGAAGAATACGCAAAGCTCCGAGTAAGGGAACAGCTGAATCCGCCGAGGTAGAGCAGCTACCCCCAGTCCTTCACCGCTGGTACGAGCTGCAGTGGGTGACTTGCTGGGGCTTCTTAGAAATGTCCAAATCTAGGGCGGCAAATCTAGATCGCGGCATGTGAGAGCTGCTCTCAATGTTATTCGTCGGTGAGGAAAGGCTGACGCCCTCAAAGATAAGCTAAATGATCTTTCCGTTGAATACAATATTTTACCGAAGCTGGTTTCTTGATCTAAAGACAATTGCCAAACTAAAACTGACACTCCTTTAGCGAACAGAACTATCAGCGATTGTTGGCTCCAGAGGATATTTTACATCAGCATCATCGAGATGTCGAGGCTTTCTTTTCTCAAGGGGCTCGGAGACCACGAGAATAGGCGTGTGAATGGGAACAAATAGCCTATATTATAGTAGGCAATGAACCTGCGAGCACAATACTTCTGATCTAATGGTGGCTAAGATAAATAGTAAGCGAGACAGCTGCTATACATTTATTCTGTGACCAAGGGCTGATATATAGGCATAGCAGCTTCTGCGGTCGTCCATTATTTCCCGTGCCACGCAATGTTTCCATCATCACTCCTGAAGACCGACACGATCACAAGTTAGAAATATGCTAGAAGTAGCTACAGCACCGAAAAGCTTATAGAGGAGGAACCGATGTTACACCGTTCGTGCTAGGATCAAGTTCTCCTAGAAGTCATCGTGTGGGAGACCCAAAAGCAGAGGGGTGTTCCGAAGGACCCTGCGATCAACCTTGTCCGCTACCATATGATAACAAAATGGGAACCGGCTTTCATATCCAGAGGGCTGTACGCGACATAAAAATTGCAGCTTCCCGCAGAAGGACCATGGAGACCTCGTGGACAACCACACAGACACCATTGTGGCAGGTATGCTTATTTCCGTGCCGTTTCGATCACATTTGATCTATTCAAGCCCTAGCTACTGGTAGCAGACATTCCTCCTACTCTACTATTACCCAAAGATTGGGATAATGTATTCGGTGCTCTACAGAAGATAGTAAAGGAGCATAAATACGAGTCTAGAGTTTTCTCTAAACATTACATATTTGAGGTCAACGTCTATTACCTTTCGGAAAGACACCTATCTACCCAAAGGGCGAGGTAGCGCATTATACGAACGCAAAGAGAGGAGGAGCGTGAACGAGGATATCGGTATGAAAATGCAATCCGGCTACGCAAAAGTTCATTTCGCGATTGGGGGGAAATACCCACGATTAAGGACCTCGACGATATTATCGGCGAAAAATGGGATGGCATACCTCATTGCTCTATTCTCAATTAATCGGGAGGGGAATTTACGCTCGTTTTCGTTATAGTTCTTCCGTCGCTGAATCTCTTGAATCTCGGGAATTTTGAGTTCGTGTTCAAAGGCCGTAATGTATATAGACGTTGAAGCACGGAGAACCTAGGAAATGGAGAGAACAAATAGAATACGACACGTAAAGCCGATCGGAAGCACACCCACGTAGATCACGTTGATATTGAATGACGAGCACAAATCAGACTGGGGAAAACCCAAAACTTTATTTAACAACCGATTGCTCTCCTAATTACTCCCCTGGTTTTTTATGTAGCAGAATTTTGGTTCCGCGGAAACGCAACACATTCCTTTCATTCTCTCCTGTCCGGTGAATCATTGATACCGGCCTAGAGATTTAATATTATGTCCTTCCTAGACATCCCTGGCGCTACCAAAAACTGTATCCTATCTCCTATAACTGAGCGCGCCTCATATCGATAAGTATTCATGAACCTGTACCAGACAGGCCCTTCTCTCGGTTCTCAACTGCTCAAAACGGATATTCGCCGAGCATTTTCGTAATCAGGTGGCACGAGTACGCGTCCCGACGTAGATTCGGTTCTCTAACGAGCATTCCCTCCAAGAGGGACCGCAGCGACGGGGCAATGTCACCCTTGGCCTCTGAAAACCGGCGCAACACGTTCTGGGAATATTTCTGATGGTCTCCTTGAACGTGGAAGGCGAAACGAGGCGCAATCGCTAGGTTCAGTATAGTTGCGCCCAGGGACCAGATGTCGGCCATACAGTGAGCGTCCTTGCTGCCATACGTCTCTGGAGCCCTGTAGTATAGATGGCCCCATTGGTAGGGGTCACCCTTAAGGGAGGCAGATCCAAAGTCTGCTAGGACGACTTGGAGGGGCGTTATGCGTCGAACAAGAATGTTTCCAGGCTGGACATCTCGGTGGGACATCCCGAAGTTTATGTGTATGTAATCTAGCGCCAGCGAGATTTGCGTAGTCAGTTGCAAGAGGTTGAAAGTTGGCCACCTCATTCCGCCATACAACTGTTCGGCCGAGCCATAGTGAATATATTCCATGACAAGGATGCGGCCACCATCGCAGATATCTTGAAAATTGATGATGTTCTTCTGTTACTGCGTTAGTATTCTGCTCTTTCAAGGGGTATTTTGTCAGATAATAGTAGAGCGTAAAAAAGGACTTACGTGCTTCACCAACTGCATGATCTGCATGTTGCGTTTCTCTCTTTGGATTACGGCTTCCATCCAGTGGGCCTGGGGGTCCTCGTTTAAGATCTTCACCGCAAAAACATTTTCGTTTTTCAATTCCAGCCCCCGAAACACCTCCCCGAAGTGCCCCTTTCCGAGCTGCATCTCTGGGGTCTTTGCTACTAGATAAGTACTAGCCTTTCCTTCTAACTGCAAGGTCTTGACGGCAGTGAGGCCCCTAGGGAGCCCCACTGCCGTTGCCTTCGAGAACCTAACTTCGAATTGGCCAAGGAAGAACGTATGCAATTTGTCGAGCATGGCTTCGATCTGTGGCTGCTGCGATTGGTTCACTGTAACATCTAGAGTTAGCATTTGCTTCCTTGAGGTACCTTAGTGAAGCCTGGGAGTTACTCAGGGGAGAAGTGCTTCTAAAGATGCCCCCTTCAGTAACTCCAAGCACTAGAGGTGGCCAGCCACAAAGGGAGGGAAAATAACCACGAAAATTACTTACAGAGCACGCCCATGAAGGTTGCGCATCCCAGAGGGAGGGCCATGGCCACTTGAGGCCTCCCCCCCCGCGACGTGAGCCTTCCTTCACTGTCAAAACGCCAGAACTCATAGATGGCCCGGTTGAAAACCTTGAGGTTAACCTTGCCTTTCCGCGTTTGGAGAACGACGGTGCCGTTTTCCTCTGATTGAATAAAGGACGGCAGAAGACAGTCCCACTTCTCCTCGCCTTCTCCCTCGGGGCCAAAGACGTGATCGCCATCGTCTTCGATCCAAAGACCATTTGCTGAGGGAAGATCTTTGGCTGAAACTACTTGCGGCAGACGCGAGGGGGGATTGGAATCTTGGCGTGCGTCCCATTCCCACGAGAGCCATTCCTTGTTATGCCAGATCACGACGTACACGTTCCTTGGTTGAGTCATGATGGATAGGATGCTAGTTCTTGAGGTTTAGATACTGAAATAATGGCTTGATTGAGTGTTTAGGGCTTAGGTACCCGGTGAACGACGAGACTTGGTGGTTGAGGTCTGGGTTCTAAGAGAATGACGACGCCAGAGACGGTATTCGCAGTTCAGGCACAGAAACTTGACTGAATAATGATTAGGTTGCAGACAGAAGTTTCGTGTGATTTTTCCGAGGAGAGGAGCTTTCGACGGAGCTGTGTGATTAAAGTTTGCGCACTAAGTGGGCGACGAGGTTCGGACGAAAGTTGATCGAATGAAGAAAGTTCTTCGTGAATAACAACAAGAACACGGGAGAGAATAAAAAGAGGTTTCTGTGTGCTGCTTGATAATAGAAGGATCTCAGAGAAGTTATCTTAAACCTTGGCCTGCGTTGCGTGTAAATGTATGGAAAGAAATGATGCAGATGAGAGGGGTCGAACTTCTTGCTGGGGGTAATCGGGCAACTGGGTCTTGTATTGCAAGCAATTCGCTCACTACTTCCAACTTTGTGTAATCTCCCTAGTTTCAGTCCTGGTTTCCTGAGGTGTGAAATCTGAGGAAGGCCACATTCTTTCTTAAGCCGGCGGTAGTAGGTATGCGGTGCTGTAGGTGCGTTTCTGTCCCCTACTGCTTAGGCTTATCACTCTGCACACTAGCACTGTGCTTAAAATTCATCCGAACTCTGCTTATGCTGAAACCCCTCTATAAATGCTTGCAGTCCATTTAATATCCCAGGCAAATAGAGGGAAGCTTGGTGTGTTGTCAAGAAGCTAGGCTAGAGGCCATGTAGCCATGTGCGTTATTGTCCTAATACGAGCGCACAGATAGGAACGTATAGGATCGCATCATCCTGCTTAACGGGGTGACTGGAGGTAATAGCTTTGCAACACTTATCTAATCATCAATCTAAACATTTGCATGTCCTCATAATAAAGCAATTCCTGCAAAACTATCGCCACCTCTGTCGTCCATCAAATGCCCAGGCCGCAGCGCCCTTATTTTTCCCAAATCCATCACCCTATTGTTCATATACCTATCTATCATCGCGTCTCCCACGTGTTTCCCGCGTATTCCTTTGTATCGTTATACTTATGTTTTTTAAGGCTCTAGGCATTTCGCAGTCGGCCTCACTGCTGACTAGGGTTTGTAACTTTGTATTCTGCGTCGGTTATCCTGACCGCTAGCTGCTTTGGGTTTTATCCAGCACACTGGGGCTGCGTCTGGATTCCAATTCCTTGGTCTGTAAATTGATTTCTCTTTTCGTCGGCCTCCCTCGTCGAATCTTGGTTCTGCTTCTACCGCTTGAGTTCTAGTCTCGATTCTAACACTACCGTGATTAATGACAGGTTCTGTAAGAGTTAAAGTACTAGCTTCAAAGCCCGTGAGATCATGACAAGCTTAACTCTTGCTTCGAATCAACATCTACACCGGACCCTTCTTTTATATGCGAATAATTCCCATACGAGTTTCCAATGAGCCAAGGCGCGAAGGATTGCTACCGGAAGATGCTGCTACAGAAAGGACTAGAGGCTCAGTTGCCAAGGCTTAGAGAAACTTTGTGTGCTGTCGAAAATCTAGACCAGGAGTTATTTAACCAAGTGCGTTACCATCCCACCGCAAATGCTCAAATGGTAACTGGGAGGTTAGCTGATTTAGCAAGTGTGACAAAGCAGTACCTTTAAAGCCACCAGGCCAAACAGAGGCACAGAAGTCGCGCTCGTACGGGCGGGCGCCACTGGCGTGGGTGTAGATCTTGTGGCGGAAGATGAACACCAAGAAGAGGGGGGCTCCGAAAGAACTGGTGATGAAAGTAGTGGTATTCCAGCCGCCCTTGAGAGGTACCTCCAAACTCTTGGCCAGGAAGACAAGAATACACACCGCGAAGGCGCCGTATAATCCTCAGATCACCACCGGCGCTATTGGTAGACTTGCTGTGGCACAGCTTTGAGGGCTGGGGGCGGAGACAATCACAGGACGACCATGGGGTTCTGATCCGTGACGAGCTGATTTTTCCGTTGCTGCATGGGACGGCGACATGATTCCTACCGGACCTGATACTAATTCTACCACACATTTTAGGGCTAAGCGAGGACATCATTTCAAGATCTACGGAACCTCGGCATTCAAAAGGGTCTGCGCCTTGCGCCGTCGAGCGAACCCGATGCGCGCCACCAAGACCGAGATCCACGTCACCAGGTCAAAGATGGAGTAAGCCTTATACGTTACCATTTGGGCATTTGGAACGGGATAGCAACGTGGTTGTCTGGATAATTGCTGACCTAGATTCCTGACAGAACACTGAGATTATTGAGCCCTGGAAACGACCACTTAATTCTTTACATGGTAGCAACCTTTGGTTGTGATCAGAGTCACTGAATTCGTCATTTGTTTGAGAACTCTCCGACTTTGAAAAGAAAGGGGTTAGTAGCATTACCACCTACGCGTATAGAAAGTGTGAGCGATCACCTTTGGATAGGCCTGTTTTCTCCTATACCTCTTTAGGGCTTAGCAGGGCAAAACATAGGGCTACTTGGATGCAACAAACCTACATCCGGCACATACGGCCTGTCGAATGGACTTCGACATCAAAGGCATCCATCATGAGGTAATACAACCTTGGGACGAAGCGCTGATTCGGACTCGTAAGATATTGACGAGGTTTGTTGAGAGCAAGCAAACAAACACGGAGTCGGCTACTGACAAACTAATTTCTTTTTTCACTTTAGGTTCGCAAACGACTATGGAGATGTTGGCAGGGGTGGGTGCTTCCTAAGAACTCAAAGTCGGCGACTCACGGAACAGTTATAAGCTATGGTCACGAAACTGGAACAGATTTGCAGGCTAGAGACCGAAGTTATCGATGACTAGTCTCTCCGTTAGGCAACTGAAACTCATCCCTACGCCGGCTCATTATAGGGGACGAGGTGTCGCAGCAGAACCGATCGTCTGAAGGCGAAGGGGTAAGGCCGGATAAGACGACGAATCAAGATTAATACTCTTCTTGTACAGTAAAGGACACCATAGCCAGGCAGGAAGGCAGGCTGGTAGGTAGTTATTGTCGAGATCTCTCAATGACAACAATGTCTAGCGGTGCTCTGCTGTTTGATTCTATTCGCTGTCTCTTCCGGTTGCCACGACCGCCACGACCACTTCGATAGCTCCATTCCTACACAACACCAGATTTTTATTGGTGAACTCTAAGGAAAGGAGAGAAAATGAGAACCAAAACGGTATATTGATGGTCGACGACGTGCTTGATGCTGATGCTGGACGATGATCACGGCTTAAGTCCTCACAGCCTACACACCAACTCGACGCCCATCGAATCTTTCAGTGCCAAACTCCGAAGCTGCCAAAACCCCCTAACTCGTGCCGTGTGCTCGTTATGAGCGCGAATATACTTGGGTTCAAGTCCTAAAGCTCTAAAACCTCAAGCGTCGTTGGTACTATTTGTTGTTCGATGGGATCCTATCACTAACGAGAAAACTAGTCTACAGGTCCACAAGCGCCCACCCCCTAAGCTACCATCTACAACAACGACTTTAAAGCAACGATCGTCTCGATAACTACGCCCCTGCTCGCACAGCCGCTATCCTCGGCAGCGAAAATACGAGGTCACAGCGGAAAGAATGATATTGCAAGAGAAGGGAGCGTATCAGGTAAGGGCCAATTATGCGGGATAACAAATGGAGGTTCTCTACGGGGCTTCCTATTTTTTAATATTTCTGTACAGACTACCCTGAGCTGGCTGTGGGCCTTGGAAAGGGTGCTGCGACTACGAACCGCAGCTGCTACGTGACCCAAGCAGAAAGTAGAAAAGAAACTGCTGCCATAGGCAGAGGACTGCTTCAAGGATCTCACATCACCAAAGACCAAGGTTTTCACTATTGTGGGATTGTTGCCCCTGAACCGATATGCAGACGACTATTTACAACAGTACCTGGTATCACGGAGCTATCCATCAGCTCACCAATTTCTCGGGCTATCTCTCTAAGGGCATACAAACATACGACAGTGGCTACTATGAACAGATCTCCTCGTCCAAGGGAAAAATAATGAGGTGCTGGGGTGGAAGAACTTGAAGCGCTTCCGGCTCGGCACTCTCCATTACGCAATTCTCCCGAGCGCTACCAAAATTTTAGCTTTCGACGCTCCGAGCTGAAGAACATTATCAGTAGTGTTAAAGCCCCCGACGAGTCCCTACTGCCCGAGTCCGTCCCACGCTGGAATAAATCAGATGAAACCGCGTAGGTGGAACACTGGTCGGAAGCACATGCTACCTTAAACCAAACGGCTGGTTTCGTGATCTGATCGCTCTATAGGGATTCCACAATTATGTCTTGCTTCACCATAGTGCTTAACGAGAAGAGGGTGCTATTGAAGTACTAGTGCGTACCACGGGTGTCTTCGAACAGGCTAAATGTGGTCTACTGTTATACATTAAGCTTCGTACACCCACTTTGGATATTTAACTAATGTCAAGGTTAGGTGTATCAAAGAGCGAAAGGAAAGAGACAGATCTTAATATGGAGGTAGATATGACTATTAACGCTCGCAGCACTAGAACTCGAAGGGGGGGAAGCCTCTTTAGCTGGAGCTTCGCTTCCCACCTTATCTCTAACCCATGCCTTATGCCCTGACAACTAGAGAGCCTTTGACCAATACCTTAGCACTCGAATATCAACTGCAGTGGCTATTCCATCCACGAGCTCTTGCGAGCCGTAGTTTTCACTACCCGGAGTTGAACGAGTTGTAGAGTTGTTTCAGGGTTAACTCATCCCGAATAGCAACCAACTAGGTCATGTCCGTGGTGCTATTGATGTTAGGAGTTTTAGATCACTTAGATAAGCAATCAGAGGAGCCCAGGCGAGTCGAATGGCATCACAAATAAGCCGGGCGAAGTAAGGTGGGGATGCAACATACGAAGGATCATTGCGAGCCGCTTAAGACGGCTGGCGGGGTACTTTTTGACGTCCTTGCATTCATGCAAAGAGTGTGTGCCCCCAATGTAACGACAATAGTTCGAATTCTAACGCTTATGTCTTGGCCGACCTCCGAGGAGGCACTATGATTGGTTATCAACCTACTGC